>CM074547.1:9853325-11053325 GCA_037305995.1 Sclerodermus sp. 'alternatusi'
GAGGAGAATGGCTCGGCCTTTTTTATGGGGACGCCTCGATAAAAACCGAGAGGGATAACGGGAAATGGGGGGATGGAAGCGCTCTTGCAAAATCAACCTGGTAGATGATTATTCCATCGAAACAAGTTGAGATAATTGACATTTTAATGCAGCGAGCATGAACATTGTTGACATGTGTGTAGGAATATATCAACTCGACAATTTCAGCACTCTGGAGGTTTACGAATCGTCACGCTCAGCAATATTACGCCACAATGTTACGACACGGCTGGTTCCCCATTAGCGTAAGGTGTCATCAGCGAACATAATCACGTCGCGCGATAAGCCGCATCGTCAAATATTCGCATTCCCGCATGCGCGCTGGCAAAAAGGCCGTTTTGATTTTGACGCGGAATCAAGCGCCGCCGCCTCCAGCTTTTTGCATATTTAACGGAAACGCGTTGGTTCCGGACTAGCATGAGCCGAGCATGAAATTAGCTGTTAATTGCGAAGGCCACGCCACGCCACGCCACGCCATGCCACGCCACGAACCATAAGCCAATATCGATAAGAGACGCAGAACGGATTATAGGCGATTCGCAAAAGTTTCCCGCTCATTTTTGCGACTGCTCCACTGGCGGTGCGAAATTCGCTAATGAATAGATTGCGGGGGTGGTTAATGCACCGGCGGTTATCGGTGCAAGTGTCATTGGCAAAACGCGCATCGTTGGCGCCTAGTCGAGTCTCGTTAAGAGATACGTCGACCGGCCCAGAGCATTTCCCGCTAAACGCCGAGCGGTAATCGAAACGAGTGCGGGCGACACACTCGTGCATTAATTCCTCGCGTGCCGCATGCGACTACTACCTGCACACTGCACACACTGCATCTTGCGCATTCATTAACGTGAATTTTATTGTGAAAAACTTGGGAGCCGCGGTCGTATCGGCCCAGCGAAATCCAGCGGATCTCGTGCGCCAGCGCCGCCATCGCACCACCACCGCACCACCACCGCACACCCACCTCCACATGAGATTTTTTTCACCTGACCTGATTTTTCCAAGCGCGCTGCTGCAAAATGATCCAACCGAGCCATTACGAAATTCCTGCTGTATTCGCGAGCTGCTCTCCTTTGAATTTCTCGCGAGGTTTCGGTTACGCGAGACAAAAGTTTCGGATTTCCTCTACCTGGCGGACTATGTCAATTATTTACCCCTCGCCCTGGAACGTCCCCGTCCGCCGCCGCCACCGACGTCGACGCCGCCCTCGCAAGCCCTCCGTTGCGTTAAACGCCTCGGGAAATTAACGTTAATAAATACTTGGTCCCTCCAGCTCGTAAAACACAGGTCCCGCGTTCTACTTTATTCCCTTAATTAGAATTCGATTGATCGATAGATTGGAGAATTTTTCATATTTCATGAGTACGCGCCGGGAGGATTAAGAGCGGAAAATTGATTAGTAAAAAAAACTCGGCTCTTGAGTGAAATATGGCCACGAAATTGCAACGCCAACAAGGATCGGATAGTGACGATATTCTGCAATATCAGATAACAATTTCATTCGATGGCTACCTATTAATGTGCGTACATGTATGCACTTATATTTTTTATGTACACGCGCGCGCGTGTATTACGCGCAACTACGCGATGCCGATTGCAGTGACTTTGTAATACAATCAACAGCGGCATTATTATTATTCATGCAGTATCGAAAAGTTTTGAAAGGGTGGGTGGATGGTGGTGGTGGTGGTGGTGGTGATGGTTGTTATCTGTATACGACCAGGCAAAATATTAATCATACGCGTTCGTCATTATATTATAGAAATGATTCGAGAGTCTTTCATTTTGGCACAGACTTCATTATCGATAACAACAGAGGCGCTCCCATTTTAGCGGACCTGGCAAATTTCTTGCGATTCTCAAATCATTGGGGTTGCAATCGCGCGATGTTTGGCCCTGTTTTAACCGGGGTGGTTGGTGAATCCTCCCATCGGTGCACAGTACACGTCGAACGGGAAGCAGCAGCTTGTGGAATTTCACGAGAATTCGAGAGCGCTTGAAAGCGGCGGCACTTGAAAGTAGTGACGCGATAAGAAGACGGTCCTGGGATTTTGAATAATGGCACATGCAGTTCGATCGAGCGACCACGTTTTAAGGGAACTCGCTGACGCCACGATGCTTTCACGCGACTCCTGGCAAATTCTATTCTCACGAATTCGTCGAGGAAAAACTCGGAAGAGAAGCGAAGTGGTCGGGCAAGTAACTGTCGTTAAATAAAGAACGTGGGTTTCTCTGGAATTTGCAGGGTTCCCTTCCTATTCTTTTCTTCTTCTCCCTCTAGACCCCCTCTCGCCGGTACCGACGCTGCTTCTCCTCTACGTTACGGGCCACCTTGCGCGCAATGGAACCCATGGGGCGAACGTTAGCGAAGCAACTTCTTTATGTCGCGGAGAGTACGTGTCTCAAGTGTGACAACCCACTGAATGCCCTTACACTCCTCTCCCCAGGTTCAAACAAAATTATGCATTTTTGCCTGACAGGATGAATAGCGTTTGACGGACGTCGGAATGATGCTAATTACGTCTATTAACGCTCGAACTTGCAAACTTGCGCAGCGATAATATTTTATTTGAAATTTTTATGAAAAATCAAATTAGAATTTCAAGCGAGTAAATAAATTTTTTTTTTTTTTTTCTTGTATATCCCATCGGAAGACTCATGACTGTATACCGCTCACGAATGTTTCACCCCTTGCAAAACTACCCCGAAGCATCGATTAATTTCTGTATTCAAGTGACCCATACGTGTGTACACACCATCCTTGGAGGATGCTCGATAGAATTCTCGAGAAAAGAAGAAATCGCAAGAAATACGTGCAATCATTTGATACTGGGAGGTAAAACATGTAGTGGAAGAATATTGATGAGGAAACGGAGAAATTGCAGTTTCCACACATTTTCCTATGAAGGATAAAGCGAGAACAGTGGAAACGCTGTTAAAACATTTGTATCACGTCTACTTGCCAATGTACAGAACTTTCCCTTGTACCAATGTGTGTCTAGGAGTATGTACGTACGTACATGTGTATGTGTTTCTCGTATAGCCAAGACATAAATACACTACAAGTAACCCGTAGGATTCCAACCATGTGGCTAGATCCTTTTTCTTAGTGGCCATTTTTTTTCATTCAACTTTCGTTCTCGCATCTCCAGCAGTCGAAAGGGACTCATGGGTCGAGCGTTCGGGGAGGAACTTCTTTATGTCGCTTCGAGTACGTGTACCGCGCGAGACAAGCATAGTGAAACAAATGAAAACGCCCATAGCTAGAAACGCGACGATTTCTTACGGAGTTTCTACTCGGCACGTTCGTCGTTCATTCTTCTTTTTATCCTCTTTTAGTTGCTACTCTTATTTTCTCTTTTCCTTGTCTCTCGACATTCCATTACGAAACTTGAAGAAACCTACTGAACTCCGATGTTCGTAAAGTAGATATTTCTAGAAGAAGTTCTTACTTCCTACGTGACTTATTAGAGTAGATCTACCTAAGTTTTTTCTGCTCATCAAACATTATTGCTCGAAAAAACTTATCGAAAATCTTGGCTTCCATAGTCGACGACTTCGCTGGAAAAGAGCATCCACCAGACGTCACATAATTTATTAAAAGCATCAGATATCCCTAACGTACTTTCTTCGCCGTGTACACACAGTCGCGACCGCGACTGCCGTATTCGAGGAAATACATGAAATACTATTGCTCCTTCTCAAACTTTATCAACGGATAATTACTTAAAATGCAAACTACAGAGGGGGATTGGGAGTGGGAGTGTTTCTTTGGTAGCAGTCGATTATCCAGTGCCACCGCCAACCCCCTGGAGTTGTTGGAGCGTTGAAATTTAAAGCTTTCTTTCTCGTAACCCTTGCCACCGTCGCCACCGCGCACGGATTAACACTGGAAAGATTAACAGTGAAATTCTTGAAAATAGCTTCGAATGCCACTTGCGAGCAAAGCCACGATAATTAAGCGAAATATTTTCAATGCAAATACCAGGCGAGTGGCTTTCATGAGAACTGGCAGTGTGACTGCTCTAATTTGTACGCGCACACACACATACACATATGCGCGCGTGCAACTTGCAGGTATTATGTAAACTATATCGTACATAATGTGGTATGACCATCAAATGTTGAACAAGATCAACAGTGCTTCTATTACTTCCGACGGTTTATAGCTGGTTTACATCAGTACTGTTGAGTACAGCAGATCGCTGGCCCAAGCGCGCGCACTTTACATACACTGCGTGCAAACGATTTCTATGCTACTAACAGTGCAAGCTACCACCGAGTGTGCAATATCACTCGTGTTATAAATAAGAAACACAGTTATGCTTTAATCGATACAACGCTACTTAGTTTCATTACCTGAAAAAAAATCAATAGATTCTCCACGATTAAAGTTCGCTTCGGCGAGCTTCGTGGAAGATCGTCGCGAAACCGAAATTACACCTGCGAAGCAAGCGGCGGGAGACTTTTCGGAAATGATGATCGAAACGCGAGGAGACGCGATTCGTCGAAGAAGAAGAAGAGGAAGAAGAAGAAGAGGAAGAAGAAGAAGATTCTCGATCCTCCGCGACCGATCGTTACGCGAGTCTCGGAGGGTGCAATTAAAGGGGGTTGCAACTCGCGGACTCGTTCGGTCGGAATCGTTTGCTTCTAGTTTTCATAAATTACGGCGGCAGACCGGGGATTTCAAATGATTTTTCAAATCGGTAAAAAAACGACTGGAACGCTGGTTGGTTGACGGACGGACGGACGAACGAACGGGAGGGAGGGCGGGCGGAGCGAGGTCGCTTAAATAATGATTCGTAATTACGGCGGGAAAAACAGCGGGGGAGAAAAAGGGAAATGACAGGGAGCGGAGGAGCGAGGCTTTAGGGGGACAGAGGGGGTCGTCGTTTCAGGGCGAGAAATTCAGGATTGCGCACGCGAGGCTCGCGTGGAAATGACGGGGACCGGCGCGTTACGCATTGGCAGCTTCGAGCACTGGCAATGGCTTCGTAATAATGCCACTATCGATGAAGAGTTCCCTATCGCAAAGCACTTTAAACGGCTGGCATCCGTTTGCGTGACGCACTCCGTGCACCACCACCGTCGCCGCGGAAGGACGCGTGTCGTAATACTTCGTTGCATTCTTTTTCCTCTCCCGTCCCTCGCGCACCTGCCTCTGCTCCGGCCGGCCACCGCGGCGACGCGATCGACGAATCGGCACACGGATGCACCGAACGCTGCTTGCAAATTAAGTCCGTCACGTGACAGTCGCTCAAACAGGTATTATGATAATCTGGCACTCGCAGATGTTCCCGTGTAACGACGCCCGACAATTTCTGCTTTGCCGTTCGCGATGTTAAAAAGAAAAAATCGCGCTCTTTACCCGGGAAATTAAGTCTTTCAACCTTGAGCATCGCTGGGAGAATTAGATTAACTTAGTGGGAAATTCTCCACTCTCTCTCTCTCTCTCTCTCTCTCTCGTGATCATGCCGTAATTTTCGAGGAGAAATTTTTTATATTACGCCCCCGATACCCGTAATGGAGACGAGCGCGTGCGCGCGCGTTTATTATAACTCCGCCAAAAAGTCTTATCGAAAATTGTGCCGAGTCATCTTTTGTATGCTCGTTTCATATTCTTTGATATCCGCCGTACAAAAGATAGATGCCGTATCCCCTTACGGTGTATAAAAAATATTGTACGATGGCCGTAAAAAAGTTGTTGCGCTATAGTACGAAATGCCACGTCACGAACTGACAACATTACTTAGGATTATTTCGCCATAAAACACTAGCGTTATGAAAAAAGAATTTATTACGATATTCGCGTAGCCGTGGCCACGTCGTTCTTCAAGAATCCATCGATGCAATCAATAACACCAGTTTCAATTAATCTCGAATTATCCAACTCGGCCAGAGCGGCTTTGGCAGAAGTAGCAGCAGCAGCAGCAGCAGCGGTAGCAGCAGCAAGTCGTGCTAGAATATTCAATTTGCAATTACCAGTAGACGTTAAGGGGAAGCAGCTGGGCCAACAAAAAAGAAGCGCAAGACAACGGTTGACAGGAAAAAATTATTTTCCGTCTGGCACTCATACCCAGTTACAGCGGGTATAAGTGACACAAATAGAGAGCATACTGGATACTCCTTACTTATTCACAAACTCGCGGAGAATTCGCGTCCGTAAGCGATATCTAGTCGTACGCGATAAATGTCAGTGTCTTATTCCCCTCGCTCAATGAGAAACTTTCATATCCGTTTCATCTCTGATACGGTGATAAAAAAGCACGCGCTCGGAGCTTACGCTAGACTCAAAGTGTTTCTTTCCAGGATGCACGTATACGGGGAGCGTGGAGCAATTTGCGATATTAGCTTTGGAATACAAGATAGTACGCGTGCCGTGCATTTCCTCCGAGTCTTTTTGCGAAACTATTTCACTAATCGCCGCCCCCCGGGCCACCGGAAGGAAGGACTTCGAACGCGTTAATGGACGACGCGCGTTATTTTCGCCAGAGTGCCGGCCGGCGTGCGAGCCGGGAGGGGACGGGAATTAAACGAATTAAACGTAAAACCTGGACGCTGGGTGTAACGAGCCGCCTAAAATTAATTAAACGATCAAATTGAAATCTAACCGGGCTAATTACACATTACTTCTCTCACTTATCTGATTTGTAGCGAATAAACAAACGATATCGCGCGGAACCCGCGCAATGACCAGCGGAGGAAGTGCATTAATTTCCAGCAAAATAAAACGAGCAATATTGTATTCCGCCGCTGCAGATATTGCATTGCGGATATTGAATTACGCGCATAGGCACAGGAGAGTGGGTGGAAGAGTGTTGGAAGGATGCAGCTTACAATGCACGTAGATGCGCGCTTGCCATAAACATAGATTTTCGTAATGGACGAAGAAGATAAACAGCCGCGATACCTCTCGGACTTACTACTCACGTAAGAACATAAAATCGTAAATGTGAACGAGTGAAAAAGCGATACGGAGAAATAGATGAGAGGAGAGAGACGCGCGCGTGGTGCCTAGCAGTGGGAGGAAGCGAGACGAGTGGACAAAATGGACCCAAAAGCAAAGCAAAGGGAAATAGGAAAACTACGGCGGCGTGAAGCGGAAGCTGTAAGAGGCCGCGCGGAGAGCATTAATGAAAGATGATGGGCGGGGGAGGAGGAGCGGCGAGGAGACGAGAGTTCGCTCAAGCGAAGATGGAGGATTCCGAGAGAGAAAGGTGACGCGCGTCAGTAGGGGAAAGACTTGGGTTCCGATAACATTGACGAGTCGAACCGGTACCTTTACCGTTATGCGACCCAATGACGACCCACATTTACGGGGACATCCGATGCTTACACGCTTTGACCATTCGATGGCATCTGCTCCGCGCGCAATGTACGGTACCAACTCGATTTCTCACTAACAACGGTATACGCACGCATTTTACGTTGGGTTTTACGCGCTTTCCGGGACCCGTAACCGGCCGATTTCCAAACGACTCCATAACAGTTCTTCGGCAAAAAGGAGTAAAAGCCCCGAGACCCTTACTCAAACTTGTCCGATATAATAATACACTCCAATCTAAATCCATATAGACCGTTGTTTTCCCGTAAAAACTTTAAAGGCTTCTCTCCGCTAATGACTTTTAAAGGAGAACATATTCGAAGCTCTGTAAGTCGCCGTAAAATTTTATTTCGCTTTTTTAACGAATGAATCCTTTAGCCGGGCGTCTTTTAATTAAACTCGCGGTAAAACTGTTAGAGCGAAAGAATCCTCGCGATTCGCGCTACCACGCCCGCGCGAGCGCGCGAGGGATAAAAAGTGTCTAAGAAATTGATCACAGTGCGCGAGAGAGTATTACGGGTCGAACGTGATAAAATAATCACGCGGGTACCGAGAGAATATGAATTTGCTTTGAAACGAAATCAGGCTGGAGAAAGCGTTGAGTCGCGAAGCATTGTAGGAGCTCTTTGAACATTACTTTTTTCGAGAATACAGAAGAATGGAAGTGGTGGGAATGGAAGGGAAGGATAACACCGTGCCGTTTCGTTTGCTTCAACTTGATATCGCTCAGCTTTATATTGGAGCACGAGCAAATCTCTCTTGTACACGCGCGCGCGCGCGCGCACCGTGGAAATAATATAATATATAATTTCATTTTCGAATCATACTAGGCGCGGCAGGCCAATCGATATTTCACTCTCCAACTAAAATGCTGCAATTAAGGCAACATCGAAATGGTTCAATTTCGAGTTCTGCATAGCTCAGTGCCTCGCTTGTATACCACCTGTCCTAATTTACTTTGTCACTGTTTGCTTATAGCATTATTTGCTGGATAAATGAAGCTGATCTACCTAATCAGAAACTAAATTCGATTCACGCGAAAAGCTAAACCGACTGATAACATTTGCACAGCTATACTGACGAAATTTAGAAAGTACATACGGCGCAAACCCTACTATAGCGCGGAATTTTCATAGAGCGAGAGGTTTCCGCGCAATCGAAAGAAAAATTGCGCGGTCTTCCGATAACCCGCGGTTTCCATAAAGAGAGAGAGAAAGGGGGGGGGGGGGTGTTGCACCACTCGCGGCGCCGCGTCCCTTCAAAACCACGATGGTTTTTTACTCCTCGCGAAAGTGTTACGACAACATCGCGGTGTAGGATTCCTCGTGCAAGAAACTATTATTCGCGATGCTTTCGCGCCTCGCTGTATCCGCAACAACGATTGCAAGGCTCCGCGTGATTAGTATTATTATTATGCAAAACTGATCACGCGAGTGTATCAAAGGGGGTGCTGCTGCCACTGCGATGATTAAGGGCAAAATTTAATTCTATATCTTGCTTACATAACGTGCTCAGCCGTTAGTTTGTGGACTTGGTTCGTATATCAGGCTGTCGGGCGAACATCTTTATGTAGTTTACGTGCGATAAAAAAGCGCAACGATCGCTGGGAGGAAGGGTGATAACCGGTCGAGTGGCTATAAAAAATTCTGAGCGTCGGTTCGCGTGGGAGCGAAAACCTGGCTCACCACTATAAACTACCGCATCACCTTCGGAGCCTTTTGCTTGCAGCAGCACCTCGAGTGGCTGCTGCTGGCGAAGCCAAACCGATACGCGGGACAGGAAAACTTTAACAGTCATCGCTTAGAAAATAGCGGTAATGATCCCCCGACTGACTAACTTGGAGGAACTCTTCGTGACTGGCATCGTTATCACACAACATTCCGGTAATTCGCTCATGCCAGGGTAATGCGTATCGTATTTCGACATTCTTAAACGTTGCACAATGGAAAGAACAAATTGTGCGCGTGCGCGCGCGTGCACTCTCGCGTATGTATGCAAATGTCAATATTAAACGCGAATCGCGTCATGTAGCGAGGGAGCATTAGCATAATATTCAACAACTACGACGAATTTCTTCGGGCAACGTAACGTAACGTAACGTAACGTAACGTAACGTAACGTGCGCAGGCGAAAGTCGATAAAGTCGATGGAGAGGGAATAAATGCATGTGCGGGATGGTGGGTTGCGAGAGCTCGCGAGAGATACGTGGTAAAGTTATTGAAAAATAATTTGAGACCCTCTGCCGCTTCCCCTCCACCCCCGTTGAACGAACGAGAGTGACTGACCGACTGTTTTTCAATGTTGCAGCACTGACGCACGGCCAAGTTGAGGAGACGCAAATGGACACCCACGAAGGCTCGACGGTGATGCTGCAGTGTCGTTTCTCACCCCCGCGGGAGAACGTGACCTGCTTCTGGTTGACACACACGAACAACAATCACGACAACGCGGCGATCGAGAACAAGTCCCTCTCGCCCAACTACAAGGTCTTCATGAACCTGGAGGAGGGTCGCTACGACCTGCAGATACGAAACGTCTCGTACGAACGGGACAACGGCAAGTACGAGTGCCGCGTCAAGGTCAGTAGCAGCGGTCAGGACCTGCACCGGAAGTACATCACGTTGACGGTGCTGCGCGCCCCGGGACCGCCGTCGATCTCCCCCACGTCCGCCCTGGCGACGGAGGGTCAACCCTTGGAACTCCAGTGCAACACGAACGGCGGCAGCCCGGAACCGGAAGTGAGGTGGTACCGCGGCAACAGCAGCATGGTCCTCCACTCCGGAAGGATCCTGGAGATCACGCCGACGAAGGACGACGACCGCGCCATCTTCCGGTGCGTCGTGAGGAACCGAGCCATGAGGAAGGGCGAGACCCTAAACGCGACCGTAACCCTGGACGTCAACTACTTCCCGCGAGTGATCGTGGGTCCGGAGAACCCGCTGAAGGTGGAGGCTAACGGTACCGCCACCCTCGACTGCCAAGTGGACTCGAAACCGGTCGTCGGGATGGTTCGCTGGTGGAGGGACGGCAGTTTTGTCGCCACGACCTTTCAGCACGTGATTCCGAAGGTCACTCTCCAGGACGCCGGCAAGTACACTTGTCAGGCCGATAATGGCTTGGGGAAACGGGGTGAGAGCTCGTTAAACCTGGACGTACTCTATCCACCGACCGTGTTCATCGAGGGAGATCCCATCCGGGTCGCCGAAGTAGAAGATGAGATCAGAGTCCGATGCAACGTTTCCGCCAATCCGATGCCCACGGTGGTGGAGTGGCTGAGGGATGGCAGGCCCGAATTCCGGCAATCCGGCGTCTTTCTCAGATTGATGCGCGTCACGGCCGACCATGCGGGAAATTATACTTGTCGGGCGGTTAACACGATTCATCCTACCGGAGGCGAGCGCAAGAATCACTCGGCATCTGCGCGAGTTACCATTCGCATCAGACATAAGCCGGGACCTGCTAGAATTACCCCGGATTCTCCGGTCGCCGTCGAAGGCTCCAAGGTTATTCTAACTTGCATGGCCAGTCCCGCGGGATATCCGGAACCGCAGTACAAATGGTGGAAGGAGGGAGAGGGGGGCACCATTCTGATGGCCGCCGAGAACACCTTCGGGCCCAGATACGAGATTGATTCGGTTCATCTCGGGAGCGAGGGAACCTACAAGTGCTACGCTATGAACGAAATTGGCAATGGAGAGTCCGACTCTGTTCACCTAACCGTCCATCAACCACCGAAGATTCTCACCAAATTGCAGCCCCACATCACCAGGAAGTAAGTGTCCCATCGACGAGTCTCGTTTTCCCGTTTGCCCGTTCGTCGTCGACCTTAACGTCCTCCGCCCTACCCCCCCACCCCGTTACCCTCATTCATTGCGTTCTACCTGTTTCATTGCAGAGTTCGGGAATTGGCCTTCCAAGTGTCGTGCGTTGCCCAAGGGAAGCCCCGGCCAAGCGTGCGATGGCTCAAGGACGACCAGGAACTGACCGCCGACGAGAGGCTGTACAAGGTCATCACCACCGCATCGGAGGGTCACGGGAACGTGGTTACCGTGAATTCCACCCTGAGCTTCTACGGGCACTCCCGTCCACAGACCGACGAGATCGTCGCCAGCGACCGGGGCAAGTACACCTGCGTCTTCGTCAACGAGGTTAAGAAGGTCGAGTCGACCATGATGCTGAAAGTGGAGCACGAGCCTATAGTTCTGCACCAGCACGGAAAGGTGGCCTACAATCTGCGAGAGAAGGCGGAAGTGACGTGCAAGGTGCAGGCCTGGCCCAAGCCCGAGTTCCAGTGGAGCTTCGGCAACAACGCGGCCACCCTTCAGGGTTCGTCCAGCGACGGTCACTACGAGATCTCCACCACCGAGGACAAGTACGACGTGTACACTTCCGTCCTCACCATAAACAATCTCAGGCAAACCGACTACGGGGAGTACAGCTGTCGAGCGGCGAACGCCCAGGGTAGCATCACGTCCACCATCAGACTCCAACCTAAGGGTGCGCCGGAAAGACCGACCAATATCACTGCCGTTGATGTGGGACCAACGCACGTTACGCTACTGTGGGAGTTGGGCTTCGACGGTGGTCTGCCGATCACCAAGTACTTCGTCTCGTACCGGAGAGTCTCCGGGAGCGACGAGGTCGTTCCCCCGGACTGCGCATCTCCCAGAGGACCCGCCGGCCACTGGATGGAGGTCGAGTGTCGTCGATCGAACCCTTGCAATATAACCGACCTCGAGCAGCACCAAACTTACACGTTCAAGGTGAAAGTTTACAACACGAAGAACCATTCGGACTACTCCGACGAGGTTTCCGCCACTACCTCGGTGGCGAAGCTACCTACACCGCTCAAAGTTAGCTACGACCCGGAGAGCGGGACCCTGGGTATCAACGTGGGCTCTACGTGTCTAGCCCTGGTGGCCAGCATCGAGAAACTGGACGGGGAGGCGGACGCCTGGAGGACGGTGGACGAGTGGCCTCTCGAGGTCCTGGGGACTGCACCCACCCAGAGGGAGAGGATCCTGGACGACCCGGAGTCCTTCGACTCGGAACCGCGCATCAGGGTCAGGCTCTGCCTGAAGGGCGAGAGGATGAAGTGCGGGGAGTACACGGAGGCGGAGAGTAAGTCTTCCATTTTTCAGCCTCCTCGCTTTCGCCCGTTCTCCAGGCCTTGACCTTGACCCTTTTTTTTCATCGACAGTTGGACCGTCGTACATCGCGCAAGCGGGCGCCCTGGCCACTCCGACTCTGATAGCGCTGGTGGTGAGCGGCGCGGTGTTTCTGCTGTTCGCCGCGTTGCTGCTTCTCTTCTGTCGGTGTCGTCGCAAACACGCGGCCAAGGCCAAGGATTACGAGATGGATTCTAACACGTAAGTTCGCCTCGTTCGTTTGAACACGCGAGAAAATGGACACTGCGAGGATATTCCCGTGCTCTGTGCCAACCGAGGCTCCTCCCTC
Organism: Sclerodermus sp. 'alternatusi'; assembly: GCA_037305995.1. NCBI lineage: Eukaryota > Metazoa > Arthropoda > Insecta > Hymenoptera > Bethylidae > Sclerodermus > Sclerodermus sp. 'alternatusi'. Next base: position 9,866,143 of record CM074547.1, read on the forward strand.
CCTCTCTTACGGCGAGAATGTTGCTTAGTTTCGCGCTCCTGCAATCTATCGCTGTTCGTAAACCGTGAAATGGAAGTCCCCTTTTGCTAAGAGAGAAAACGCTACCAGCAGCTACGGCTGGAACGTAAAAGAGTGCGGCAAAAAGTCCTTCGCGGCACTTCTCGCAAAAACCATGCGTCGTCTTCGCGCGGCCAATTTACGTAAGCAGCGAACGATGCCTGATACTTTGACTACCTCCCAAGGATACATCGAGGCAAATAAGAATCGATTTCATCGTAAAGAAACCGTCATTGCCATAGGAACCTGTTTGAGAAGAGGGAGAGAACGTTTCTATAATTCTGCTCAAAGTGTACACACTTCGAGAGAGAGAGAGAGAGAGAGACATCGAGAATTTACAGAAATTCTATTTTCTCTCTTGGAACAAGCTTGTTTTCGCGTTTCTACGTTTATTCGCGAATCTGGTATGCTCCGATGAGGGAGGGAGAGGGAGAGAGAAAGATTCCAGGCAATTTGTACGATTAATTGTATTATTTGATTGGCAGAGTCCGCCCAAGTCTAGTCACTGGAAATGGTCAGCAGACGCAGGCACCTCCTCCTTATTATGCTGAAAACAAAGCTCTCGAGCACAGTCTGGACCACGCTTTAACTCTCGAAGACTCAAAGACACCCGCCTACGCTCAATCTGGATACGGATATCATCAGCCGAATCACAACATCAATAACGAGAATGGTAAATGCTACTACGATAAAACACTAATGATAACGTTCAGCAACAGGAACCGAGCAATAAACTTGCAATTATTGCGCTAAATAATAGCGCGATCGTTTATTCCCATTTTTCTCGTTTGCCCGTTCTTCCCGGTGAATTTATCGGTGCGTAGGACTTTGAAAGAGCGCGAGCGTTTATCAAACATCACGTAAAACAATGTTTTATGAATACTTATCCACAGGCGTGAATATGGGCTATATGGACAACAGCTATTCGAACTCGAACAACGGTGGGTCTGTCAATTCCCAGGATTCCATATGGCAGATGAAGTCGGCCGCAGCGAACGGCGTAAATCAGCCCTACGACCTGGGCGGATACGCGACCACAGAGTCTGATTACCCTGCTCACCCTCATTATCTACCGCAACGAGAGGATTACAGGGAGAGCCACAACCTGAGTCGCCAGCAGTTCTGCTCCGAACCCTTCGCCACCGTCGTCAAATCCCAAAAACACGTTGGTCAGTATCCTATCATTTTAACCTCATTACGAAAAAGAACCCTCGTAATTACTTTTTCAGCCATTAGAGAAGTTGTCTACGTTAAAACGAAAAAAAAAAGGGAGAAAAAAACCCTTAATGAAATTCAAGCCCATTCTTCCTTCTTTACTGGACTTAATTGATTATGCAATCGAAAGGAAAATCTTGACTTTGGAGTTAAAATATTCACGTCGAAAGATTACTTTCGAGCAATGAAATTATGAGAGTGGAGATAATTAATAACACAGCGGATCTAATCCACGAGATATCTCTCGTTACTATTAATTAAATATAATATACGCGCGCGTGTGCGACGGATAGTTCTCGCTGGAAACGTAATTATTCTAACGTAAAGTAATCTTTTGATTTCCCTTTAAACCATTTGTGCACCGGGGTATTTCTAAATTCTCCCCTCTCCGGCTCTACCCTGAAATTTCTTGATTTAGTACCGAAATTTTAAACTGGATTACAAACGAACAAGGCTGACCGATAACGCGATAACTTTTTCACGCCTGACGCTGCACCATCCGGAAGTTTCAAGATATTTTCAAATAACTCTCGCCGCGCGGATATTTCGAAACCGCGATGAAAAATTAAATCTCGAAACACCGCTGCTACTCATCCGACTCGGATGAGAGAGATGAGCATCGGCGTGTTAAAAGAACGTCAAAAAAAACCGGAAGAACAAAAGACACTGATATCGCGGAGAATGGTAGAAACGGGGAGAGTGTCGCGCGAAGGAAAAATAATTTTCCTCTTGACGTTTGATTTTGGGGAGGGAAAATTGTCGGGAGCGACGCGGATACGCGCGCGGATGTATCGCCGCGTACACGGGGAGTGCAGTCGCTGAAGTACAAGTGGATTATTCTGGGAGCTCGTTTAACTGACGAAAGCAATCGTTTTTTCGACAGATTCGCCATACGACGTATCCGGTCTGCCATATCAGGAGAACTACGACGAAGACACGAAGCCTCCTCAGCAAGTGAGCCTGTCGTACGACGAGAGTCTGGAGTCCGGGTACTCGACTCCAAACAGCCGCGGACGCAGAATCATTCGCGAGATAATCGTCTGAGACCTGCCGACCGGCTCGCGAGCCGGAAAATCGCGAACAACTTGGCTATAGCAGCAGGCCCCTCGTCACCCGCCGCACCACCACATGGAGATAGTCATCGAGAATCCAACGGACATGTCAGGGTCGTCGAATCCCAGCATGACGATACAACACCCGGGCATGCACGCGCGGCAACAGCAACAACACAGAGGGATGTACGGGCCGGAAGCTCCGTTGTTAGCCGCGACGGAGTACTTCGGGCGACCGGGCAGGGGTCATCTGTTGGCAGGAGGGGGTGGAAACCTCGACGGGGCCGCGACAACGTCGGTCAGGCGGGTCGACAAGTCCGGGCTGCTGGAAATCCCGGAGCTGGAGCCAGCGCATTGTAGGCCGAGGCTCCTGACCGGTGCCGAGTGTGTCACGAGTCACATGGGGACCCTCTCCAGGCGGGTTGATCGCTCCGGCCTCTTGGAGGCCGTACCCGAAGTGCCTGATCAACAGAACCAGAGAAGCTCCGAGGATGTCTCGTCCGGTGCTCCGGTGACGACCAGCGACGCGGAATCTCGAGGGCGATCGATGCCGAAGAGGCAGCTGACGGGTGCGGAGATGGTGGAGGACCGCGAGTGCACTGCCGTGACCTTGAGTCCGCGATTGACGAGCCAGAGCCAGAGGCAGTCGCCGGCGGACCTCCGCGGGTCCTCGGACGACGCGGACCCTCGGCATCTCGCGCCGGAAGTCCGAGCGGTGACCGGAAGTCAGCAAAGTGGTCAGAGCGTGTCCGTGTCCGTGACCTCGGCTAGGACCACCGCGTCCTCCCCAAATCTTTATTTTCGAGTCCACGGGAGCCCGCAGGGTGGACCTAGCCTGAGGTCCCCACCTCTGCTCGGTGTCCCCGGAGATGGCGAGGCCGCCAGGTTCAAGAGGTCCCACCAGCTCGGATCCGCTGCCCAATTTACTCCGGTGGAGACCTCGGCGAGTTGTGCGAGTCGATTGGCGGCGGGTGCTGAGAAACGCACCGATTGCAACCTCGAGCTAACCGCAGAGAGGGAGAGGGAGAGGAGGGAGGCTCTGGAGAGACTCAGCCCTTGCCCAAGGTCGGACCGACAGTCGCCGATGACTCTCTCCGCGATTCCGGACGTGATCGAGACCCACGGGTCGACGCTGAGTGCAACACCGGAAGTGCCGAGCGAATTGCCGGAGGGCGAGAGGGCCGAGGCCGAAGGTTGCGAGCACACCGCCATTGAGAGTCTCGAGGAGGCCAGGGTCTCGTTCAAGGCGTCCAACAAACTCTTGAACAACGACAACATCCAGACGCTTCGAGTCATTATATTGTCGGAACAGTTGTGAAAATGATCCTTACTGCCTGGAGCAGATTCCGAGCATATCCCGGGGTTCCTTCGAGGGAAGCCCTCGGGGGATGCTTTAAGTGCGCGAATATTCTCTCGTGGAACGGATGCGACTGATGCACTGAAAAATTAGTTTAATGTATTTAATTAGTCGGTAAAAAAAGAGACGGCACGAAATACGATAGCGGAAGTGGATGAGTTCTGTGAAAAGGCTGACACAACGCCACCAGAGGCCATACCTTTATCGAAGAAAGTGTGCGTGCGACTTTGAATAGTGTGTCGCGTTAGTGAGTAGCAAGGTGAGACGACACCAACGTGCAAGATAAACTGCTGTGGCGCAGAGTCGATTATTAATATATTTTTTATTATTTCTTAAATTGTCGCGAAAGGACTTAGGACCCAGCTAATGAGCGAGTCGCCGGCTGTCGAAGTTTCAGGAAGAGCAACGAAAATACCGTCCGCATTCTTTTACTTGTTAGGTGATAAATTCTAGCGATTAGGGCCGCAAAGTTGAACCGGTACAGCGAACTTGCAGTCTCCGATGCTAGTTCCGATTCAATTTTGGTCGATTCTTTTTAAGACAAGCGATGTTCATATCAACGAATATTTTCACCACTGGTCTCGCGCTATCGGCGCTTCCATTCCGACAAAAAATTCACTAGGAAAGGAAGGGAGAAAAAAAAACGCGCGAATCTATTTAATTTATTTAATTCTCGTGAATTATCGTACGTTCAATCGCACGTACTTTTCGAATTGAGTGTACGTCACACGAAGAGTAGCGGTAGACGCGTACCACCCCAGCTAATTCTAGTCTAGTCTGATCTATTTGGTGTGTGTCTATTTTGGCCTAACTCGGCTACATCCAAATGACACGAACCGTCTATTCGGGACGACGAACGAGGCTTCGAATCTCTTCGTTTTAAAGTATTCCTCTCATATCGGAAATTGTAACTTGTTGAATTTAAACGTCCGGAGGGGACACGTCAAAATTTCCCGCAACTGGAGACGCGTAACATCTGCTAAGATTAAATCCAATTGAATATTGTAATATCACGTTTACAAGATATGATCATTCTAGGCAATAGCATAGTCCTTCGGATAGTACGCTATCGACGTGTTCGTTAGTAGTTGCACCACTAGTAAGTCCTAGTAATTAATTGAGTTTGCATTTGCAAACAAGGTAAGCTCTGTGAAAGGCTTCTCTAACGTTTCACCAAGTTCTCCGAATTCTTGGCTGAATCTCGTGTATAAACCGATCTACACTTTCCCAAATCGAAAAGTCCAAACTCGTTTTGACTCTCGAATGAGTTTCTAACCCGGTATATGCGCGCGTTATTCATGCAGAGAGCCGTGTAGTAGCATTTTCATTTTTTCAACTTCGAGCACTTTTGAAAACTTCCGTGTGTGCCCTTCGATATTTATATTGCATTAAGATAAGGGGAGAACGCGCATCGTACCAAGACTAGAACACAGTTTAGGGACACTGTCCGATCGAGACAATTTTTCAATTCTACTACTGCACTTCGTAAAAAACTTCGTTGATATCCATCATCGACCACCGGCGACCGTTTGATCAAGGATCTGATGTATTTTATACTTTTATATCGTGAGCAAACCGTCGACTCTAACGATGAATGATTGTGATCCGTGTCTGTGTGATCGAGGAATTATATTTATCGATGTGGAAACGTGATCAATGCTGTATTATAGCGTTTATATAGATACAAAGTTAACAACGTTACAGTCAGGGACGCGGGCCGGCAAGATACGTGGAAACTTTGAACTGAAACTGGTAAAATCAGAGATTACTCCCCCCTCCCCCCCTATACCTTTTTAAGATTTAATCGTGTATTTTTTAAGAAATGCACGTATCTTCTCTAGCTCTTTTAACGTGTACATACCAATGTAAGCTTTACAGGTACTTAATGATATAAGGATTGAATGTGTTTTCGTAAAAGAAAAAAAAAAAATACCTAACGAATATGCTCAAAAGCCTTGCGAGGAACTCTTTTACCCCTTCGCTATGTTTCCGAAGCAACAAACTTACGTACTTTATGTATATTCAATAGAGAGCCCTTTTTCCTTCCGAATCCGTGGACGAAGTCTTCGCTTCGCATAAACTAGTGACTTTTATTTAGTAAGAGACTCCCTCGTAATTGCGCAAGATTTTACTGTTTCAGTTCAATGATTCGTTAAGAAATTTTCTAAAAAAAAAAATAAAATAAAAACTGTGTCTGCCGTAAATGTATAAAAATAGTCCTTCTTTTTTTGTTTTCGCGCAGTATATGCGTAACTTTGTTTCGTAGTTGTATGCAATGTGTAGAAATTTGACCATGTTTGTTGAAGTTTTTTTTTATTTTTGTACTTTCGAGCGGACGGAAGTGAAGCGCTTGCTAAATTTAGTTTATTCGAGAATTGCATCTAAAAGGAAGAGAATAAGCAAACACACCACTCGTCCGTTCGTCTCTATTTGTGATCTCATTTGCTTGTAATGCAATTTTTACGGAATAATATCCTGTTTTTCATGATATCGAACTTCGAATACCGTCGTAGTAGCTTTTACGTTTGCAAATCAGCCCTCGCGATAGTGCACTCATTAGTTCATTGAAATGTGTATAAAACAGACGACGCGAATTTCGCAGTTCACGATTTCTGCTAAATTCTACGCTAATGATAAATTCTCAGATATTTTTAGTACAAATCCAGATGATATCGCGGTGATCGATCTGAAATAATTTTGAATGTGGAACGGAACTTTCCAGTATAAAGACTGTTATTCGACGATACACATTTCGGAAGAATCCTTCGGCTTGATTTACGCGCACAAATATGAAAGGCGAGGAGGAAAAGAAAGTACGCCATGTCTCGTGCACTCAATAATTTTATGCACGCTAAACTGAAAGATCTTGGATTTCTGCTCTGTCAGCGCTCGTTAATTCGTACCTTGCGTGAATGTACCTTTAGGTTCAAATCTCTTGAACGCGCACTGGTTACACGGCGAGGATTCTACATCAAGTTTGATATTTCACCTTTTCCAAATCCAATACTAGTAGAAAGAGGAAGTATCCTTTATATGCCTGGATCTATTCCCTCGCGATGTAACTGGCAATTCTTCCGACAAGTAGTTTTTAAGGATTAATACGGTATACGATATAAAGTTAATATAATTTCCTCTGTCTAAAATGCGAAATCATTTTTTCTACTACATGTATATTCTCTCCATGGGGAATCACCCGATTAAAATCAAACGAATCACCACGCGATGAATCCATATAGAAAATACTTTATATCGTACACTACGAACGATATATGCCTCTCGAAATTGCGTAGAGAAAACATAGAGGAAGAAATTAATAGAAACGCTCTTCGATACGGCACGCACGACCAATGTAATCAATCCTAAAGCGAGCGAAAGAAAGCATGAGTGAGAGAAAGTAGCGAATGACTGGAAAAGAAAAGAAGATAGTCAAAATATTTTTGCATAATGGAACATTTTGAAGAAAGGAAATATACATATATATATACACACACACACACACACACATACACACATATATATATTACGTATATACTTTTACGTATATGTCTATGTATATTTAACACGAGCAAATTTGCGCGAACAAATATATATATGCGTACACGTACGTATAAACGTGTATCGGTGTGTAAAGATGAACGAGCGTTGCCAAGATCATTGTCCAAGCCTCATTTTCAGTCTTGTATAAAGAAAAAAAAGAGGTAAAATACAGAAAGTTATGTACATAGCGAGAATAAGGAGTGAGAAGGAAAGCAGCGTTATGCTAAGAACTCGTATGTATGTATTCAGTTACGAAGTAATTGCGACAAAGGCGTTCAAAGTAAGATAATAGGAATTTCTCCGAGTAAATGAAGTTCGCCGAGCGAAAGATAAATCTCTTGGGAATATCCGTTTTACTCGATTAAATCAGATATCTCGAATAGCGACAAACGACTTCATTCGATATTATATACATATGTTTCCCTATTCAGCACTTGAGCAAAGCTGTCTATTGCTCTCCCCTAAATGAGTGCATGTAACAGAAATCGTCAATGAAAAGCGTCATTAAAATACAGAAGAAAATGTCGATTATACTTTGTATATATATATAAATACATACACACACACGCGCGCGCGCGCGACTATACTTACATACACGTACATACAAAACCACATGAAATTTATATATTAATTATTGTCTATTATAGTTATGACATTATTATGAAATATTATTTGTACAAATTTTATGTTGCAATATAAAATAAATGATAAAGTGACAGTTTTCTTCGTGATAATTTTTTTCTCCATATCTTCACATTTTTTTTACTTCTATTTTTCTCTTTTTATTACCTAAGGTTTAACGCTTGAACTCGAGATGTGCTCGAAGCACGTGGGAATGGAACGAATTAAGCTATATCCTGGGTAAATAGTAGAATTTATGCCAACCGTTAACAATCTTGGGGGAGAATCTATCAAACGATTTTATTATTAATTTAGTCGGAAGAGTTCCTTTGAGCAGAGAGAAAAAAGGAGAGTGGAAGGAAAAACATTCAACCTTTAATTACGAATTAAGGCACATCGTTCTAACCGGATGTCATGGACAATACGAGTCAAAGTCTTCGTTCCCACCATATAAGAAGAGAAGTAATTATCCAAGTTGGCTTCTGAATAGACGCCTCCATGAGAATCTTTCGCTCGAGGGAACATAATTTCCCTTCGCGATTCATCCTTGTGCCACGACCAACCACGTTTCTGGGCCAGACTATCGTCGGACGCTAAAAGATACTAGCATTATAAAAAAAATCTCACTTTACGCCTCCCCAAATCCGTGCAAGTATGCTGATGCGCGCCATCATAAAAGTCGAGCTTCCAACGCTGAAGAACGTTTTTATGATCTGTTACCTGAAGGAATTCTAAGCGCGTTTTCTGGGCCGTCATTTTATAGTATTTGCATGCAATACTGTGTCGGGAATTTATGTCATTTTATTTCTTTGATGCCACTAAGCATCGAGTATATTATGCAACTAGTGGATATCACCATCTAATTTGCTGCATGTCGTGTGATAGGTAGCGGGTCAATTTAGATATCCTAGAGCTATCGGTCCTCCACGAACGTGTATATCGGGCTAATTTTCGTACATACGGTTAATCAAATGGTAAGGGTACACGAGTGATCAACCAATTCTACTGATACTATGCCAATAAACCAATAACATTGCATATAATACCAGAAGGCAATTTATCATTGATGTTTCTCTCTCGCGTTCCCTCTCGCTCGATAATTTCTAATTAGAAATTAATTTATTATAGAATTATTGGAAGTTATTACAATTAATATATTTATAGATAAGATATAGTAAGCGAGCAATCGTTATTTTAATAATAATTGCAATACAATAGGCTCACATATATACATTATGTAATAATTTGTATATAATTTGAGAGGGGATGTGGGGTAAACAAAATATGGTATGTATAATGAATGTTGCAATACAGTTAAGAGGATGTAAACCGGACCGAAAATCGTACTTTTCGGATTTCTCCCTTAAAAATGAACGAGTTTGAAAACCATTTGACGTGGATAATCAGGGAAGCCTAAGAATACTTTGTATAGAGCGTTTTCTATAAGAATCGATAAAAAAATTAAAGTTACTAGATTATCATTAACAGTTTGTACTTTGCAAAAAAATGCTTATGGATTGTATTATAGTGTCGTATACAGTTTAGCGCTAATTGCATGTCATTTATCGTATTTTTCCACATAATTTATCGATTTGTAACTTAAAAATGTGTTGTCTATTTAACTTATACAAAACTTATTATATATATGGGGTTTATTTATGGGATTTTTCTCTTTAATTATTCGGGTATTTTTTATAAACCTAATATTCGTAGAATCACGGGTCATGTTTTTATGGCGCTTCCTAATCTCTTTTGAGATCAGGAAGTACAGCATAGAGGTAGAACCATCGGGTGAAGTAAGCCTTATGAAGATACCATCCGATGGTTCATAAAATGCCTAGGTGAGGAGTTTAGTGGGTCGAACCCCACACTACCCTCAGTCAGCTGATCACCGAAGTTCAATCTTCAGGGTTCAGCGATTGAAGGTGTCTGGTTTCAGATTCTCCTCACCTAACAGAAAAAAAAAAAAAAAAAATATGATGTAAAATACATTGGTATTGATATTCAATTGAATTTCCAGTTGTCATTGAAGACACTAATAAAATTATAACAGTGAGCGAATAATTAGTATGATTTTTAAGATTAATATTAAATGTTATGTAAAAGTATGTAAATTAAATATATGTAAGAAAATTAATGCTAATAAAATGTTTACTATTTAAATATGCATAAATAATTATTTTATTAATTTCAGCCTACAACATTTTATCCCATATTCCATGAACGAAACCCCTTGGATTTTTCTCAAAATTTGTTCGACCTTAAAACTGCTGCCATTTCCACAAAAGTGAATATTTTTGGATGAGACCTTCTGGGCTGCATTCTATCTATTGAATACTAAGTCCCTACGCAATTACAAGCGATTCTGAGAGATGACGATTTTTGAGAAAAATCTAAGTGGTACCCCTTGCAATTTTCTCAAAATTTTTTCGACCTTAAAACTGCTACCATTTCCAGAAAAATGAATATATCTGGATGAGACCTTTTTTGCTGCATTCTATCTATCGAATACTAAGTCCCTACGCAATTACAAGCGATTTTGAGAGATGTCGATCACGACAATCATTTCATATACCTTTATTATTTAATTTATGTTTCAGCCACTGAATGCAGTGGCACTAGGTACTGGACTTAGCGGAGACACGAACCCTGAAACGGACATTATTATGTTGAGTATACATCCTTTTGAGAGTTCGTGATACCCTTCGCACAAGCAGGGTATTCCGAAATTTTTTTTTCTGCCTAAAGAAACAAATTTGCTTTAATTGAAAAATTAATGCTTAAATTTATGTTAATTTTGTCAGCTTATCTCCCAGAAAAGATGGTAGACATGACATGTAGAATTTTATCATTTTCCATGTAATAAAAATATTTTTATTACTCAAACCGACAAGAGCGCGTATCCTGCTACACAGCGCAATGCAATAAACATCGCTTCTCTTGTATTACAACTTTATTACAGGCTAGAAATGAAAAATGAGGCTCGAAGTGTTAAGCACGAAGCACTTTACCATGCAAAAATTCCTGTAAATCAATCGAACGATTAGCTAATAGATGTCACTATATTTTCCGATGATTTACCCTGTTTAGGTAAGTTCGCTATTGCGAAAGAAACTTATCCATGTTGCTTTTACCAACTGTACGCAAATTACTACCTTGCGATGAATCATAAAACATCGTAGAAATGTCTCGGCAGATAAAGCAGAGGCAGAAATTACGCAAAGTTTGCCTCAATATTCTACTCTTGCGCTTAAGGACTTGCATGAAAATGAGCGCAATTATCCAAACGCTATATTTTTGATGTATACGCAATTCAGTTTATCACGACATACATAGATTTACCATTAAATATAAATTGATGATTTCTTTGAAATAAAACGTAACATGAAACTGATAAGTTATCTGATAGCTTATAATGCTTATGCTGTGTTACAATTAATCAGTAATTTAATACAACTCTCAGAGAACACTGTGCTGATTGCGTGATTTTATTATATAGTTCTATCTTTCCTCAAGATAATTTTCTTCGTCTTCGTACGTTTGCACTTGAGATAAAATTGCTTAGGCCGTACACATGCTTCCGTTTATCGCGCGAGACAGTGTATGCGATGATTTACATGCGAATGGAAAAAAGTTGATCCTCGGATGTAGAAATGACCAAGAAGCACGAAGCAGTAGCGAAGACGAAGTATAGTCCCCGGTGTCGCAAACGTTGCGGATCTTCCGCTTAGGTCAATGAACTTTCGACCGACTACCGGCCACCAAACTCATCGTAGTGAGAAAATACGTCCATAGGGCCATGTGCGTATAAATTCTACCGAAAGCTCATCACGATGGCCACGGTAGAATTTCGCCAATTTTACGAACTTGTGCTGAAAGAAGCCATTCTCTTTTATTCAATGGATTTCTCTCTGCTCTCATTTAACAATGACGAATCTTAGACATTTTTATGGTTTCTCATTTTACAATAATACCCCATGCAATGGTTTCCTTTTCGTGATGTGTCTTTTAAAATAGAGGTTTCTTTCGTAATTATTAAGAATATTTGATCGGAGGGCAAAATTTATTGCTATAGCAAGGTAGCGTGACTTAGCATTGTTAGTCATTCCTTCAACAATTCTGTAGTTAAATGTGTCGTGTTGAGATGCGGTCATGCTCTGCTTTGTTCGAATGCAGCCATACGTGAATCTTTCGTCGATCATGAACGCAGACTGATTGGCTACTCGACGACCGTGATTAATGTGCCGAGTTTCGTTTTAATGTTACCGTCGAACATTTGCCTGATTTCTTTGGTCCTCTTCCCGTCTCTACTTACATGAATGATTCCTCAAGCCTGCGTAACATTTTGCTTCTTACATATACGCAATCTATCTTGTACATTTGTAAAGAATGATTTAATTTAACATTAAATGCCGAGAAAGAGAGAGAGAGAGAGAGAGGAATTTGACCAAAAAAGGGAGGGGGGCAAAACAATTTTTTTTTTTTATCAAGATTTAAGTTCAAAATATTTATCATCCATTTCATTTATACGAGACTCAAATAGAAATCTAAATTTTGTTAGTAAATACTGCTTTTGATCGTGTATAAATTAAACCGAGGTTATACTTACTAGAAAGAGAATATCACACTTCAGTAATTGTCATCCCATTATACGAGATCAATGCGTTGCATGATGATTTTGAATAAACTATATAGTGGAAAGACTGAAATTATTAATTTTGTAAAATACAATCCAATATGACTTTGAAATTAGCGGTAATGTGAGAGAATGTTCAGATAGTAGAAAATAGTGGCTGTTGTTTATTTGCGATATCAATATTCATCGGAGATTAATAATGGATCCATCGTACAAGAGAAAAATCCCTACTATTATAATGTAAGTTTAACAGAGAGTCTTGACCCCCCATTAATTCCACAATCATTATCTCGTGATTTTTTGCGAAAAGTAATATCTTCCACACAACTAACAATCGCAGGGAATAAATGCAATGATATTGCTTTCCTTGGGTTAAAAACAACCGGTTTCGAGCATGCACTTAAGAAGCGTTTAATTCTGATTTAATATTAGATGTTTTGACCAACTCATGCCGAAGGCTCCTCGTCATTAAAGACAAGGTCGATCACGTTTTACATTTTAGAAGGTTAGAAGAAATTGGAAGATACTCCGTGATCTCCTTAAAAAAACAAAAAAAAATGAAAAACAAAAGAAAAAGAAATTCACTTTTGCTCACTTCGTTCTCTTTTCATAAAAAAATCATCGCAACGATTAAAAGCATCCCACGTTGATAGTCGAGACCAATCGAGCCCGCGTACCTAGAGAGTCATCGATTAAAAGCCCGCGAAAATCCCACATACATCCACGCGCAGCAACATGGAGTTTTCCATAGCGAGTAGTATAGAGCGTGACACGCGCTACTATGAAAATCTGCGAAATGAGATGATCTGAAAAAGTGCACTTTTAGTCATTACAGTCCAGAGGAGAAGGATGCGAGGGCTTGCAACCCATTCCTGATATTTTCGTCGCTTCGCCACACAAACTCCGCGCTGGGTCCAGCGCCGCTGGCATCTCTGCTGGTGTCGTTCAATGCATCAGGTGAAGCATCTTCGGCGTATCGAGCGGTGCTGGAATGGCGGTCGTCGGCGACGGGCCAGGGCGCAGCCGCGGAAACGACTCCGCTTCCGTTTCCAAGGCTAATGCTGGGCGACATCGCCCGGCAAGCCCGGTTGTACATCCGCTTGCTGCGCCCGTTCTACACCGCTAGGGACGCCGCAAACGTACTTGGTTGCGCGGTCCTCGCCGCGATGGGGAACCTGCAGAGCGAGACCAAGAAGAAGGGTAAGAAGACGCGCGAGGTCGTCGCCGTTGCTCCATCGACTGGTCTCGACGCAACTGCCAAGAGCCTCGATGGTTCCCGTAAGACCCTTACCGGGAGCACGGACACCCTCCAGGAGAAACGGCAGCCTCCTGGACAACCTGCTCCGAGGCCTTCCTTCGAGAAGGTGCACACGCCTGCTAAGCGACAAGCTCCCAAGCCGCCTCAGCCCCCGCCCAAGGTCAGTCAGCAATCCCCTAGCCGCCAGCCGCCACGTGACGCTACGTCACCACCACCCCCGACTCTGCATGCGACTCTGTTATCGTCTCTTATCACTCACACTGATCTCTGTGCTTCTTCGCTATACGATACAGAGCTGAACCTCTCGTTTTCTGGATCCCTGTAGTTCATTATCATGCTGCACGCGCGTCTCTCCCTCGCACTCGCGTTTCTTGCACTCTGTGCTCTACCACGAGGCGATTCTTCAAAATTGCGCAGAACGTATCTTCTTGTTTTCCATTTGGGACTTTGATTGTAGTTTTGAGGAATTTCAGGTACGTGCTCGCGGCCTTGTTCCTCGTATCTTGAGTTTATTCTTGTGAGTCAATTCGATTTCCTATAAAGATGTCCTTATCTTTATCCGAAGGCAGTAACCGATTCATTAAGAAAGTACACAACCAAGCCCATGGCTTTACATGTCAAGCGATTGTAGTAATGCGGAATCTAAATTTTATCTGAACCAACACAGTCGCACGAATTTGCTCTTTGAACGAAGATACCCTGTCTGTTCTCTCTTGATTGTTCCTCAATAGGCAGAAGCAGCAGCAGCAGCAGCAGCAACAGTGAACCGATAACCCTTTGAACTTTTCTAATCTCCTTCTTTCTCCGATTCTCAATGAGTCTGGGAACTCGTGGTACTTTACTTTATTCTTTCCGTGCATGTGTTGTAGTTACGCGTCCTTTGCTTTCTCTCTACTCTCGAATCTACGATACTTTACGCACTTTACTTTTTAGGTGTACCCAATTATCGCTTCTGATTAAATCGATCGCCCACATTTTAAGTAGATCTTGATAACGGTACAGAAAGTATAGTAAAAGTAAGTCAAGGAACACACAGATCGATAAAAGTCTCTTCAGGAAACAAAAACTAAAGCTGTTTTAAGCATCGGATACAAATTTTCATTGAACTTTTGCGAATTTTCCTGGATTTTATGGAAATTTTCAAATCCACTTTTTTTTTATACTTTTCGAAATTGATATTTCTCATTCGTACATAGTTCATCCGTATAACGAAGGAATGATATCAGTGCACTTCACTTTTACATTAACATCATTGATATATTAAAACGGAGCGGGAGATTCCCGACATCTCGCAGTAAAGCGTTTCTTCTTCTTTTCAGGTTTCTACGGACTCTGTTAAAATTTCTCTACTATTGACCAATGTAGATTTAAAAAAATCCGAGAAACTCAAAGTGGAAAATGATGTCACCACCGAACAATCGGAAGAGGACGTAAGTCTCGATAAATTAAGCAGTATTCGGTATTCCGAAATGTTAATGGAGTGCTAGATCTATTCCAAAGATTAAACTTTACACACGCCCACGCATCGTTTAATATATTCACGAGCGGTGCGCTACTCAATTTCACCGCGAGCCTTGAAATACTTACCAAGATCATTCCGAACAAGACTCCGGTTACGCAACGCTGCAAAATTTCACGTTGAATTTCTTAACCCCACGGGACAGATTAGGCGGTTCGTTACCATTCGGCAAAAACCAAATATGCAAAGAGTAATCTGTCGCGTGTGTGCGCGTGTGTGTGATGTGGAAGAGGCGAGTATCAAAGTATTTCGGTGTGGTCACAGGCGAAGGAGTCGCAGGATACAGTCGCCCCTCCACCCTCTGACGATGCGACTGTGTCTGTGTCCGTTCTCCGAGAGTCATCCAGTCCTGAAATCCCCACCAGCTGTGGTGAATCGGGGGCCGCAAACCTCGTGCCAAAGCAGCAGCAGCAGCCGGTATCGCCGGAGGCAGCAGCAACAGCAGCAGCAGCAGTTGTGGATACTCCGAGCTTGACAACGTTGGTGGTAACGGATTCCTGGCGATTCGCCACCAAGGGTCTTGTCATCACGGAGATATCCTCACCTCCCAGCCAGGAGTCCTCCAGTGACAGTGTTTTCACGGATCCCGAGGATATCGCCATGGTAGCCGAGAATGGACACCCAACGGGCATCTCCGTGGGCAAAAGCACCCGGCCGAGGAAAACCGACTCCGGAAGGGACTCGACCTTCACCGTGACCAAGTACAAGAAGACCAAGCTGTCTTCCACCACGACCTCGCCGAATGGTGAGTCTCACGGGTGAAAAGTTCGCGGGGAAGTCCCCGCGAGATCCATCTCGAAAGCAAAAATCTTCTCTCGCTTCTGAACTTTGCTGGCTGGTTGGATCATCTCTCTCTCCCTCCCTCTCTCTCTCTTAGAAGTTACCAAACGACGCGTAGTCAGCGAATTGCCTCTGATCCTAATCTCCGTGAGATGTCTAAGCGCGCTGCCAAAGTTCAAGAACGCAAAGATGCTGTAATCTTCGTAGCGAAGGATATTATCCCTCCGGCATTGATCTCGGCACGTTTCAAGCATGGCTCAAACTCAAACTCGACTCGTGCTCAAAATTTTACTCGCGTACATTCCGAGTTATATTTTTCCTCGTCCGCGTCCTTGTTGCTGCGTCGACGGTACCGTCGTCGATAGAATTCAATTGAAGCAAAAGAAGAAGAAGAAAAGGAAAAGCTTACGTCGAAATCATAAGAGGGTTTGCGAGTGCAAATGAGCGTCAGCCGATTAGAGTGCGAAACACTTGAGTGTTTAAATGAACCCGAGCATGCTGTCGGCTGTTGGCGAACATAAACGCGCGTATGGCGCGACTATTGACACCGCTGGCTTCACCGGCGGGCTTTTAATTTTATTAGCGCAGAGCGTTCCGGGGAGGGTCGCGGAGGGAGGGGGTTGTTCTTCGCGAATGGCGCAATGCATTCGCTAAAATCCCGAGATTCTCCTCCGGTTCTCGTCGAATCCATGCGCGTAACTGGACGTGATTCACGCGATGTCACGAGTTTCTATTTGTACGGCGGCCAGTTATCGTGACTCGTGACCTTCATGCTGTAGGGAGGCATTGTTTGCCGTTGCGCGATAGGGTCTCCGTTTCACGACGATTATGTAGGAAGTAGAAGTGCAGTGACACGAACTCGTAATGCATAGCTATAGCTGCATCACCCGGCACGATCATTGTTGCTCACAGGAGTGAATCACCCTTGGACTCTTTTGCAAACGCTTAGACGCATCGATCTGTTGTCGCTAAATTGCACAGGTCTCGCCTCATTGATTCCAAGCGCTGTCTTTCACTAATAATGGATAGTGTGTATGGATAGCGAGACAATGGGAATATGGGATGGGATGCTGATGATTTAAAAGGAAGTGCTCTGCACTAATCGCGTTGCAAAAGGTCAACGACTAAATGCCTCCCCTCGCAGAAATACTTTCAGTTCGTACTTTCGTCACTAATTTCGCTCGAGCGAACATTCGCGCGTCTCATTGGCGAACCCCGATGGTTCTCCATCTCGAAAGCGTCTTCCTTTTATCTTTCCGGATAAGAGCCGAAGTGGGTGGTGGTGGTGGTGCTTTCCGAGTTTCCGTCAAAAAGCGTCACACTCGTTCTTATGGCGCACAACGCTCGCAGAAATAAAAGTCGCTTGCGAGAAATGAGAAATTATAATAAGTGAAATTTCAATCAAGTGGGAGAGGGAGATTTTTTGATCGAAATTTCAACGCTGTACAATACGAACTCGCTTACATTGTTTTAAGGAAGCGCATTGTTTTGTTAGTTGTGAAAACAGCGTGGCTTGCTTCGTTTCACATGAATAATGAATTTTCTTTTTAATTAATACCTATGGCGTTCTCCTATAGAAATCGTGGTGTTCCACGTATATGCGCGTATGAAAATGTGTCGTTTGATCGAACTTCCGGTAGATCAAAACGATAGCGCGGTAAATCTGGCGTTGCCTTTCTCTCGAGAGGGATGTCTCGCATTTAATTATCACACGGGATATCCTTAACGCGGTATTATCATTTGAGGTACGTAGTCTTAAATGTAATTCTTTCGCGCAATACTATCATCCCACGCGATACAACCGAAACTCACTGAAAAGGGTCCAAGAAGAATGCTCGATGACGGAGCCATGTTTCAGGGAACTTCCTGTCTTTTAATAATTATGTGCCGTATCTAATTACGACTCTTCGTATTACAAATATACATCTAATTAACAAAGTTCAAAACTCACTTAAACTTCAGTGCCGCACGGGTTTCCGTGCGAAGAAGGAAAAATATTTTATTTGTTCGAAATGAAATAATGAAATTTTTGAAACGCGATATGCCACGTATTAACTTCCTGCAATTGTGGGATATTCGATTCTGGGATGAACTAGAACACTGAAGAAATTATTGGTATCGATTAGCGTTCTTTGGTTAATCATTTCGTCGGATGTAAATTATATTTGTAGACGTGAGCGGAAATTTAATTATGATAGAACGTGGTACTCCACTGTAATGTCGTGGATGTATCTATTCGATAAAAAGTCAATCGCTTTTTTACTTATGATTCATTACAAGCTTAACAATGACGGGAGTGTATTGGAATTGATTCGTTAAATTTAACGAAACAGCGGTATCATGCTTCGGTAAATTCAACTTTGAAAAAAGGTTGTCACGGTTTGCTAGCTTACCTAGTAAAACATAATTATTACGATTTCCTTTACCCTGGTCCTTTAGTCCAAACTTTTTTCTCGAGATGAAAAAGCAACTTTGCAATTATGCCTGCAGGTGCACAGACACGAAATGGACTGCAAGTGACGCCACCTCAAAGGCGGCACAGTATCAATGAGAGTTCCGCTAGCGACAGTAAAGTCCTCAGAAGAGTAGCCAGCCTCACTTTAGATCGGGCGACTCACGAATCCAGAAAAAATGCATCATCAAAGTTCTTACCACAAAAACTGGATTTCAAAATTTACGAGAAATTTCAAGGTAAGCGGAATAACACGTTATACAACTTTACCGAATAGGAAATGAGCATTGTTTTTTATGTAACACCAGCTACTGTAAAATTTATTTTATCGAACGAATAACGTATAATGCGTTCTATTCAACAAGATAAACTTTCATTAGGATTTGTGATATCTGGAGAGAATTAAACGTTGGATTTATTGCGCCGAGGATTATGTGTGTGTGCGTGTGTGTGTGTGTGTGTCCAATAAAGTATATTCTCTAATATAATAAAGGAGAAATATTTAATTTCAATAATTAATCACAATGTTAAAAATATCGATGCTTGAAATTCAGTTACTTAATAAGCTACAAAAATAAGAAGAAAATTAATCTGCTCCAAATTAAGATAAAATGTTATTCTATCAAATTCTCAAAACAATGATTAATGCTTTAAAGTAAAATTATCAGTGGCGAATTATGGATTGTTATTTAAGAATTGAGTAATTAGAAAAGTGATTAAAACTACTGATATTAAACAATAACTATCATAAATTGGTAATCCATTGAGAGATAATTCATTTCTTTTAGATTCTTCATCCCATTTTTAGTTGAAATTCTTTGATAATATTTGTGCCTCCGACTACAATACAAATATCCGTATTATGATAAGGTTTCTTGATAAAGCTTTCACTTTGAAATTTGTTGTCAGTGTGCAAAACGATTTCACGGTGTGCATCTCATTTCTTAAGACAGTGAAAATGTTTTTTATTGTACACGTTAATAAATTAATACGCTTAACTAAACAATTAAAAAGATACTCGCTAACAATATAAACAGATTTATTTACGGATGGCCATAAACTTCTGAACACGGTGTAAAATAAAATAATTAAAATATATACACTATGTTTTTATGACTGTGTTTTAAGGAAAGTTTTAGTAGTGCCAAGTCCTATAAATAATGGTGACTATTATTACTGTGAAATTTCACCAAATAGCATTAAAGATAGCTCAGCGATTAATTCGTGATAATATTCGTCATATCACAACCTCGAAAGTTAACAGACCAATGAACAGAGTTTTTTATTATTGAACAAATCAATTGCCGTATAAACGCCAAATTTTGCTAAAATATATATTTCCTATATTTACATGATAGTAATATCTCTATAATCAGTACAACAGTATTACATTACATTATGTGTTCCATGTATAATAAAAGGAAGAAACAAGTACAATTCATAAAGCATTGTAGAAAAGAAAAGGACCGGCTAGTAATCAGAACAATGAAAGTTATAGAATACTCTAGCCATACTATTTGGCTTACAAGCATCGCGATCAATATTTCAGTTTACAATGTAAAAGAAGGTTTGTATGGACTCTATTACACAGTTTCTAATATCTGCCTTTTCTTTGCGCAAAATAGATATATCTGTCACGAGAATTCATAAAGTCTGAGACGCGTTATCTCAATTATGGCTGTAAATGTATAATAACCATATTACAGTGATGATCTTACGGAAATATTGTTTGCATAGCGAAATAAGAACAAAATGACGTTAAAAGATGTATCACATAAATTTCTGCATTTACCTCGTGCTTATTATATTATACAAAATGTGCAATTAAAATTGTTTACTTTAGAGATTGAAAAAAAGAAAGTCTTGAAGTAAAAGTTATAAGTAGATTCTCAGTAAACAGCACTTTTAATTATAGTATGACGCACGATTCGCTTAATTCAGTCATGTTCGTTTCGAAAGTAGAGGAAGTAATAAGTCAGTAAAAGAGTCATTGTCTTTTACCTGTAGTCGTAGGTAAATACGTAGGAACGCACCCACGTATATTTAACAATCGACATCCAACCAAAAGAAACCTCGTTACGCAAGGAATCGATCCTTTTGTTTAAGTTTTTCGCGTGCTTAGTTCATGAAGAAGATTCAGTGTTCATATTATAAATGTGACTGCACATTACAGGACAACATCTGCTGGAGTGCTTGGCATCAGCCTTACCGGACCACTTGAAATCACAAATCACAGATACGGAGTTGAAAAAATTCGGATCAACCTTTTGTTCCTATCTTGTATCAGCCGGTGTCCTGAAATCTACATCTGAAAAATCTACAGCGAAATTTACGGTAAACTCTATCATTATAACGCGGCACCGACATAATTCTTCATCCCCCTTAACCTCCCATCTCTATCCCTTTATACCACAGTACTGTGGGTTTAAAATGCAATGCATTGTATTCCTTGTTTTCTAATTTTCAGCCTGATCAAATGTACTATTGGACTCATCAAGAAGTACCTGAAACGATAAAAGCAAATTTGAAACAAAGTGATAATGAATCGTTTACAGCCGAAGATATTAAGAAATTACAGGCTGAATTGGCGATACTAAGATCAGAAGTGGAAAGACTTCGGAAATTAGTGAAGGAACCTGATGAACTGACCGACGGTGGATCGACTCGAACAATTGTAAAAACAAATGTATTATTCGAAACAAATTTGCTAAGTCAGAGTAATGGAGCTATTTTGCATAATGCAAATTCCACTGAAGCTTCATCTGAAAGATTATTACCTGCAATCATGGAAGTGGAGAGATCTGTGGGAATTCAGGACAAGGAGAATGATCAACCTGAGTCACATGAATCAAAAGAAAACCAAAGTAACAATATTAAAGATAGAAAAAGGGAGACATTAGGCAATCAAGAAACTAATATTAATTCATCTGTATATAATGATAAAAAAATATTACCTTACGATAGTAAGGAAGCAAAATTAAAATCCATGGAAGAAAAAAAACAAGTATCCGCATCGAATACTTCACTGCCCGAACATCAACCCTTAACGGAATCAGCAAGATTATCGCGTGTAACAGTAGCTACCCATCCATCCCAACCACCTCCACCACCGCCATGTTCAATACCGGATACAACTGACAAAATTCCTGAACAATCGGCACCAAAGCCATCAGTTCCACCGCCACCTCCACCACCACCCATGCCTGAAAATATAATTCCATTTCAACCCCCGCCACCGCCACCGCCACCACCTATGCCTGAACTTACAGGACCATCACCGCCACCACCTCCACCTCCACCAATGCCTGAAATTAGTTCTGCACCACCTCCTCCGCCTATGCCTGGAACGAGCACCGCACCACCTCCTCCACCCATGCCTGGAACAAGCACTGCACCACCCCCGCCTCCACCGATGCCAGGATTAGTGCCACCACCTCCACCAATGCCGGGGATGACTGGACCACCACCACCTCCACCAATGCCTGGAGTTGCACCACCGCCGCCTCCATTGCCTGGCTTGAGCGCTGCACCACCTCCTCCACCACCACCACCACCGCCAATTCCTGGATTGTCTGGACCTCCACCACCACCACCACCACCGCCGCCAGTGTCAGGAATGCCATTACCACCACCACCACCAATGCCGGGTATGGGTGCACTACCAGTGCCTCCAATGCCAGGCTTAAGTGGGCCGGTTGCACCAGCACTTCCAGGTATGAGCGGACCAACTCCTCTGCCAATTCCGCCTGTCGGAGGGTGGAATCCACCCAGCAGAGCAAGTGAGTTATAGGTAGAAATAGGTGTGTCATTGGGGTGCATTAAATTCACGTCGCTATTACTAATCGTTCCAGTCATGAGGAAACAACCCCTGAATCCTGAAGTGCCAATGAAACCATTATATTGGACCAGAATTTTAGTTCCACCCTCGCCAACTGATGAGGTACAAATGATCTTTCTCACATGGTTGTGGGAAATAAAGAAATTCCTAATGAGATTTATATGCGTGTACAGGAATCTCTTTGGGACGAGTTAAAGGAAGAAGATGAATTAAATATTAAAGAATTCGCAGAACTCTTTGCTCGTCAAGTTACGGAAAGAAAATTACTGAAGAAAAAAGACGAGGAAGAAAAATCATCGAAAATACAACCGGCGAAAATTTTGGATCCCAAGAGATCCAAAATGGTTGGCATTTTAGAGAAAAGTTTACACGTTGACTTTAGCGAAGTAGAAAATGCCGTTTACAACTTAGATACAAGTGTCATCAGTTTAGAGGCATTGCATCAAATCTACGAAGTAGTATGTATTATGCTTCTTGAAGAGTCTATTCTTCGATTTAATTTACATCCTTTCTCTTTTTCAAATGCAGTAATCTCTTTATAATCGTAGAGACCAACAGCTCAAGAATTAGAAGATATAGCTGCGCACGAAGCGACATACCCTAATATTCCTTTAGACCAACCAGAACAATTTCTGAAAAGGCTATCAAACATAAAACATTTTACTGAAAGAATTGCATGCTTGATGTTTCAATCAGAATTTCAAGATGCAATTTCATCCGTGGCAACCAAACTTACCAACATACGTACGACATGTGATTATCTAAAAAATTCGAATTCTTTAAAAAGGATAATGGCTTTAATTTTAACTTTGGGTAATTACATGAATGGTGGTAATAGAATGCGAGGACAAGCTGATGGTTTTGGCCTAGAGATCCTTGGTAAATTGAAGGATGTTAAATCAAAAGAACCTGGTGTTACATTATTGCATTATGTAATACGAGTAAGGCTAGCTCAAGAGGGTGATTATAATTTTGACGAGCCTTTACCACTGCCTATTCCCGAACCGGCCGATATAAGTGCCGCGTGTGAGATTAATTTTGAAGATATTTCAAAAGAACTGGACAGACTAGAAGGAGAATTAAAAGGTTATAGTTGCCACGTAAAACAATAGTTCTAAAAATCCGAAATACATTTCGATATTGAACATATTGATATTGAACTTATGCATTTGATTTTAGCGTGTAAAAGAAAATGCGATATTGTGGTTCAATCGGATTCCGAAACGGCAGGGCCGTTTAAGAAGGAAATGGATTCCTTTATAAATAGAGCTACTAAAGAACTGGCTAATGAAAAAGAAGGTTTATCGGAGGCAAAATGCAAATTTAAAAATGTTATGAAATTCTATCATTATGTGCCTAAAGGAGCTACCTTGGACACGGCGGATCCAAAAGATTTTTTTATTCTCTGGGCTCCATTCTGCGAAGATTTTAAGGTAAATTTATTTAAACTTAAGTTTAGGATGCTCTTAGGAAGATCAATAAAATTTATCTTTACAGGATATTTGGAAGAAGGAACAGCAACGAATACAAAAGGAGAAAATAGCAGATTTACGCAAGAAATATAATACGTATAGTAATGAAAGGACGAAAACAGTCAAGAAAAGTGCAACAGGGTTAAAAGCACGCCTACAAAAAAAGCTTGCGAGCAAGCAACAATCACCTAGATAATAAGATAATTTATAGCATACATTCATTCATTAAGATATTAACGAACGAATACATTTACGCTTAAGCTCATTAACAAACCCTATAATAATCTTAATTAAAAGAAATTATATAAAATATTCAAGAATTGGTTAAGATGGTTCTTATAATAAACAGCGAAGAAATAGAAATAATCTATTATAAATAAATATTTTAGAAATTGGCTTGTTAAAGAGCTGTTGAACGTAAGTGTTAAATATCTTCAGAAGAAACTCACGTTAAATACAAGTTCTTGAAATCCGAAATAAAAGTATACAAATTAATAAATTAAAATGCTCCCAGTATGTACTACTTTTATTTCGAGTATTTCACTTCAAAGTATTACATGGCCACAATTAACTAATTATCGAACAGTTAGAAGATAAAATATTTAACAAATAGTTACTATAGTATATATAGTGTATCTAATTTGTTAAATTCTTTCACTTTATATTCTACATTTATATAACGATAGGCAAGAGAGAGTATGAAAGAATAAGAAATGTATGTAATATATATTTTTTTTTACAGAATGATTCTTTATCATGAAAACATGACAAGATAAATTGTATTATGCTGCTTTAGCTTTTATGAAATTAAAGACTCGGTATAAGAAAATTTTGTAACATAGTTTATTAATAGGTGGTGCTTGCAGGAACAACATCGCTAAACAATTTTTTTATATACGACGAAGACCCAGTTGCCCGTCCTTTCTTATACCGTTTCTTTTTACTTTTATTTAAAAATTAATTATTGTATATAAGTTAATGTTAAAAATTGAATAATTGTACATGAATTTTGTTGATGTCGACCATGAAACTATAAAATATCGAATTACGATCAAAATAATTTCATTTATTGTCATTTATGTAATTATTTATTTCAATAATACCCAAACTGTTATATTGTTACTAAGTTATGCCATTTATTAATAATGTATTTATTGAATGAGAGATTGATATTTAATAAAATTTTTTTATATGAAGTTAATCAAAACTTGTTTCATTTTAGAATAGTCAGAGGCCCTATCATCTTGCGCGTAACAATCCTAAGATACCGAATGTTCCTTGCGCCCCCGGGGGCCACTCCTAAGCTAAAAGAAACAGAAAAGTTTCAGTATTCTTGGGCGTCCTTGGTGCTCGTTGGTGGAATCTGTAAAAAAATGAGGGGTTTGGCCATGACGCAACTGCGTTGATTGAATTCTTCAAAACAGTCAGGATAGCGTTATCTCGTTTTAACTATCTGTTAATCTATGACTAACTTTAGCATCTTTACTTTGAAGTATCTCGAAAACTAAGCTTTTGATACAAAAAAAATGATAAAGAATTTTTGTCTTGACTTACCCTCAGGAAGTTAACTTTCATAGGAAATGTGGAAATATTGCAACACCTTATGTCTTATATATATTATAATACTATAGCATCGATGATTTTCTTTAAAGAGGAAAAAAAATATTGTGCAAAGAGATTATTAATACATTAATGTATTATATAGTATTATAAAGAGACAAAAGATTTTGGGTTTAACAATTACATTTACAATAAAAATAAAATTATAAACTTTTTGTTTCAATCAGAACTAAATAAGCGTAATTAATATATCGCAGACTTCGAAACTTGTTCCTAAAAGTTAATATAATAATTGAAATTAGTTGATTTCAAATAGATAAATCAGTATTGTAAAACAAAATTGTAATTGTGCGATATAAAAATAAAGTTCGAATCATAACTTTTTGTTAAACATTTACGTCAATCAATATTTCTTGAAAATAAAATCTGCAAAAAAAATGTAGGAAATTGGAAACAAGAGAATAAACCAATATTTACATCATTTTTTCTCTTGCTTTTTTTTTTATAAATTCTCTATTTTAATCAGCTTGTTTAATCACACCCGCATATCATTTCATTGAGCAGCTACACATAATTCTGAAGGACAAGACAGCAAAAAATGTGTACTCTCGAATTGTTGTTTAGAAAAATACAGTAAATAATATTTCATTAAAAATGAAACAAGGACGTTTAAAAGAAGAAGTACAGTAGTAAGAAATAATAAATCTATAAACAGGCATACATTATATGCAGAGACTCTCAATTAGGTAATATTAATCATATTACATTTTATAAAAACGCGTACATTCAAGCGAAATAGAATTACAAATATTAATCATTAACAGTTTTGAATACAATAACTAAATGTCTTATTAAATTAATTAGTATGTTAAAATTTTTAACAGAACTAGATTAATACAATCAACATTATAACAATCACTATCCCCGTAATTTTGCTGTTATTTATTTTATACCCCGAACCGGAAATATGTAAATGTAAATAAATTGATTGTATTAAACTAAATGACTAACCTATAGTTTTAGACAAATATTAATAATACGATTTATAACGTAAGCTGTTGTTACAAATCAACGTTTCTTCGCAATTCTCTTTTTACTATGGTTGGAATTATGCTGCCTACACACAATAGGCTTTGAAAAATTAACAATTTGTGAAAACTGATATACCTTAATTTTACCAACCAAATTTTTACTTGTGTAACACTTCATTCATGTTTTGTTTAAATATTTTTTATACTTAAATAATAAATAAATATTTGTAAGCTCGTATTATGAAAAACAAGCCAAAGTTATTTTTTTACAATATTATATGAGTTCTCTCATACAATATGGTAATGGCAAATGCACTAGTAGAAAGTGCTCAAATAATAATTTTGTTACAGGGAACAAAATTATTATTTGCTTTAAAATAATTATGCCTTGTAATATATATATTTATATATATATATATTTTTTTATATATAAAAACTCTGTTTCAAACATTTTAAAAGTCAATCGAATTTGGCGTAGCTCTGTATATAAGACAATTTTCTTATAAATTTTCTTCGCGCTATCTGTTATCGTAAGTTTCGTGTGGGTGATATTTTCTGCAGCTCATAGAATTCTTTTAATACCATTACGTCTTCAACAATATGTACCTATATATATATATATATATAAATTTGTATTTTATTTATTTGCCAGTTAAAAGCCGCATATATATCAGTTATTCAGATATGTCCATGGTGCGTTACAATCGAAACGGTGCTCTTTGATCAATGGGTGTTGGTTTTCCTTTTCGTGATAGAGGCGTTGATACAGAATTATCAGAAGCACCAGATGGTTTTCTTGATAATTTCGTAGATGGTGGTAATGGTGTGCTAGTACCACTGGATGGTGTTCTTGTTCTAAAATACCATGAACCGATTAATTTTTTAATTATTTACCTACTTCTGAAAAATATTTACAAGATATTTATTTAAAGTATAACAAAATCAAACTGAAGTTACAGCTCCACTGAATTTTTCCATGTTAGTTTATGATGAATAACATAATGACGAAAGGAATTGTAAAAGGACGATAAAAGTACATGATTAGATGAATGGTTACCTAGCTTGTTTAACAGTTGAGGGGATGTTAGTCGCTGAATTTGTACAGATGGAACTGCTCCTAGCAATACGAACAGAAGTTGAAGTTAATTTTTTATTAAGATGAAAGCAACTATCCATTTTCAACGAGACAAATTCTAAGCATATTAAACGTAGAATGCATAAACAAATTAAAAGACATTGAATAATGGACTAAATAGTCAATTTGCTTTAATGGAAGGGTTATTGATATACCTAAAAGCTAATAATAATAAACGTGTTTAGAGAGAAAGAGAGAGAGAGAGAGCAAGTGAGTATATAAAAAATTAAACAAAGTAATTTTGCAATATTCTTCCTCAAAACTATATATTCCTTTACTTTTTAGTAATAGCAGAACACACATAACTATACACAATCATAAGACACATTAAAACCAAAGGAAACCTATGTGCACAAAGAGAAGCGAAAGACCCAACAACCATACCCAGTAGAATCAGTAGAAATTGTAGAATGGTTGCTTTGAGTTGAATGAGTTGAAATATTGCTCGTAGTTGATTGGGGGGATTTTATGTCTGTTCCCACATAAACAGGAATCCTTGAGCGGCTAAACCATTAGATTCATTAAAAATGTTTTAGTTGATCATTTTCAAACATGATCGACAATAAATTTGCGTTTATATTTTAAGGTATATATGTGAACGATTAATAAAACAAAAGGAACACATACGTGTAGATAAATGATAAAAAATAAATGAAATGTGACGAAAGTAACGATGACACTGTAAACGATTTAATGATTAAAACCTGCACCTATAAATTAGAAGCTTTTCCATATCTTAAATTATGTGTTAAGTGACGTTATTTCAAGTAGGGTACGCGATATAAAATAAGCCCAAGCCAATTCACCTCCATTTTATTACGGTTAATTTTATTTTACCTAATCGGTGTTCCGACACCAGTCAGGGTAGGTATGCTTGAAGCTCTATGGATTGAACCAAACCTATATAAAAAATGTTATTAACGATAACTATTACGCTTAACTGCGTGAAATTTTAGACCAGTTATTAGCGCTAATTCTGTATTTCGTGTAATTATTATTAATTCATCGCAAGGTATTGATTGGTATTAATTTTTAATAGAAAGTTCTAAGATTATTTGTATGCTTCGCATGAAAACTCAAACAACACAAACTTGAACGCAAATAAAAACTTAAATATAAGAAACAATTAAAAATAATTAAGTTGATTCATTAACAAAAACTACGGGTAAAAACTTGCTTATGCAAAATACTTGCGGTTAGATTGTTATGCAATCAGCACAATGCAAGTTTTATTTTAATTTCAAGTAGCTTTAATTAGTAGCGTTTTCCTTTATTTCTTTTTTTTTCCATGATATTATCCACTCACCTAGAAGGTATGCCACTAGCTGGACTGGAAAGATCAGTTGGTGTTCGTGGTCTGGAACTTGAGCCATTGACAGGTGTAGTTAATCTTTTGCCAGAAATGCTGTTGTGTCTACTAGAAGTAGTAGTAGTTATAGTTCTTCGAGGAATTCTGCTGGGAGTGCCTGAATCATCTATTCAACACAAGAATAAAATATATTTTAAATTGTTCTTCTTTTTTTTTTGGTAAAGTAACAGGGAAAGATAATTCATATATATGATTTTAGTTTTTATACCTGTACTGTCCAATGATTGACTGGATCCATATCGACTAGGAGGTTTACTTCCTTGTCTAGATGCCGGTCTGCTACTTGGTCTGCTCGTGGGCCGAGATGCGGGTCTTGAAGTTGGTCTACTGGATGGTCGACTGCCACCTGTAACATTCAATGTAAATAAAAAGTATTATTAATAAAATGTGATTAAAAAAATGAAGCTTGTACAGAATTTTGAAGTTAGAATTTTGCATTATACCTGGTGTTAAAGTGTTCTTGTATGGCGTACTAGTTTTCCTTCCAGATAATCTAAAGGAACTTTCATTATCGCTGAGGCTGTCTGGCGTGCCGGCACTCAAAGATGAACGCGAAGCTCGGGACTGACCCATGGGCACGCTCCTTGCGCTTCGTTCCCTCACCTAATGTTCAAATACATCTCTATATTAATGCAAAACTCGAAAAAACATTAATTACGTTAAACAATATTATAAAGCATTTACTTATTTTGACAATTTATGCTTTATATTATTTATTTAGAGACTAATTCATTAGAAACATACGAAAAATGTTTTCAAGAAATAGAAAAGAAGAAAATTAATTCAAGTTTAAAACACAAATTATATACGTACCAACTGCTCCTACTAAACTCGATTGATAAAACCAATTCTATTCATGGTGAAATTTTCATATTTGAACTCAAATACGTTTAGACAAATATTAGAAATATTTGAATTAAAGTAAGTGTTTAATAGAAAACTTCATTCACCATAATTAAAATTGATTTGTGTGTGGTATATCATGCAAACTTACCACTAACAGCTGAGAGAGGTATAGTAGTTTATGATGATTCGAAGTATCTCCAATTAACGCCACTATGCACGCATCAATACAATACATTGTTATGCATACTTATCATTTTATAAAATTTTCTATTTTTTTTATAATTCACATTAAGTATCGAGAAAGTATTAAAACTAATTTCCTTATTCTACTTTTCTTATTTAAATATTGACTTATGTAAAGCCCAATAAAAAATTTTCATTAAAAGATTCTTAGATATTAAATAGAGAAGTATTTCGAGGCGTAGAAAAATATATCTATATAAAAGAATTGTAATATGTATTGTAACGAAAACAATTTCAAAAGAAAATTATGAAATGAATGATGCAGCAATAGCGGGCTACATTATATACTATTATACATGTACATTCTCTATGATAATTAGGAATATCATCTAACAACTAAGCCTATTCTCTAACAAAGGGATGAAGAGAAAAACAATGTACATCGATAAAAAATATTATACTTATCAAGATATAATGATTATAGAAATAATTTGACGGTATTTCTACATGCATGTAGCATTTCGGCATGGAAGCACACAATCAGTGTAGAGAAAATGAATATTTCCCTTCTCTTTTCAGGTTGTTGTCTTAAACTTCATTAAAAATCATTTTTACAAATCACACAAAAAAGAAACCCATATCCAAAAGATCCATAAAATAAAACATCACGCTAATAACAGCAAAATCAAGAAACAATTTGTTATTTACCCAGTGATAAGAGGGAGCGTGCATGTGGAGAGGATATGAGCACGGGAGATCCTCCTTTTGCCTCAAATTCTCAAATATTGGCATCAGCTGGTTCATAAACTCCTCCGCTATATCATAAACCATAAATGTGTCGATGATAATTGTATACTGCCATATTCACGACAAAGTGACAGTTTTAATCAAATGTTAAATACTTCATGAAATTTGTTCTTTATTAATTTTATAACATTATCCTTTATATCCTGCATGAGGCAAAACAAGGCATTGAAAGAAGATAATGTATATTATACAAAGTTAAACTTTGTTCATATGATTTAATAGATTCTTTCAATAATAACTAATTATTTAATGGTTTGAATCATAAACATCGTGCTATTTTGACATCGCATCTCCTGAGGTGTTTCTCTTGTATTTTCACTTGTTTTGTACAGAGCAATAACAAGCATACCATTGTTTCCAATATACTAAATCCCCACTATATAAAAATCTTATTATAAATTTCATTTATAAATAATATAAGCATACATTTATTCCAAAACAACCAAGCTAATTACATCCTTCCACGCTTCATGCTCATGCATACAATGTATTGTAAAGAAACCAAGCTTATGGCATCAAATCTTATACTTACCAGAAACTACAGCAATTCGAATTGACATCATCGACCAAATACAGAGAAAATAATAGAGAAGAGTAATGGCGCAACTTAGTGCCTTTAAAGTAAACCAAATATCTCTAATTTTGTGAAAAATTTGTTAATGTATTAATGTATGCTATTTATTGTGAATATATATATATATATATATACATTAAAAACCAGATTAGTATTGAATCTGATATGATATTGTATGAGTAATGCAACAAAATACTTAGCATACGCATACATCAGTTTCTTTCACAAAAGTAAAGACTCGTGAAGAAGAAAAATAGAAGCAAGATTAAAGTAGAAGAGAATTTTCTGACAGATCGCGTTCGCGTTTAGCGAATTCAAATGTTACCTTCGTTATTGGTCCAGCGGAAGACATTTGGGTTCGTTGTAATGTAGAAGTTGGACTTGGTTTCGATCTGAATGCTGTCATACTCTGGCTGACACCATCCGCCAAAATGAATTGTTCTCGCAGCTCAATATTCGTTCTTCCCTTGGCTATAGTGTGTGACGTGCACGCAGTAAGAAGGAAGGCATTTTGGGATGCCAAAGGATGAAAAGGAGGTGCCAAAGAATTATATACAGAGAGAATAGAGAGTTAAAAAACCGAAAAGAATAATTTAGATACAAGATTAGATGCAAGAGAATATTCAGATGCAAAAAACGGGAAATAAAGTCAAGAGTAATGATATAGCAGCGAGTAGAATAGCGAATAGAAAAATCAGAGATAAAAAGATTTTTTTTACAGGTGTACATTAACAAATCATGCGGGTAGATTGATGTATGATTTTAACGAGATTCATTTAAAGTAGTAAAAAAAAGGATGGCAAAGAAATGAAGATAAAAGATGAAAAAGTGGCACGTATGTGTGAATATGAGTGCACGTGTGTAGATGTACATAAAAAAAGAAGAAAAAAACAACATATTTAGAGAGTGCATAAATAATAAAAAATTAAAATAAAAACTTAAATTGTATATAACAAATTATATTATGTGTTATTTAACTTATAAAAATAATTAAAAATTAACAATATATAAAAATGCAAAATCATTTTTATAGTTAAAAAATAATTATTTTAAAAATAAATGTTTGCATCATTCTTCATTTTCGTGTGAAAATTACCGCAGGATATTTTGTAATATGAATTAGGTTTATACACTGCATTTGTTTAATTCTAGAGAATAGTTTCTTCTATAATTAGATATAATAACTATTGATAAAGCTATGAGATAAGATTATGATAAAACTATTTCATATTACTAATTTGTATTAGTATCATTTTTAAATGCTAAACATATTTACAATCAAGGTGACTGTTCATGCTAAAAGATTGCAAATATATCAACATTAAATACAGAGCTTCACAGTTCAATAACTAAAACCAACACCTAGTTTTAATGTTTAAAATAAATAGAGGCATATTGGGTCAAGATATTTGGGGAAAATTTTCTGTAGCTAAATTAAAATTATAATTTATAAAAACATATTAGTTAAATTTACATGCATTTAAATCGATTAATTTGGAAACTAAGACATGCATGACCTCATTATTTAACATTTTTGTAGTAATTGTGAATGCAAATAATTTATCAGAT
Source organism: Sclerodermus sp. 'alternatusi' (assembly GCA_037305995.1). Lineage (NCBI taxonomy): Eukaryota > Metazoa > Arthropoda > Insecta > Hymenoptera > Bethylidae > Sclerodermus > Sclerodermus sp. 'alternatusi'. The sequence goes on from CM074547.1 coordinate 9,899,011, forward strand.
CTTATTCGCAAAGGACAAACTTCGTAGAGCAAAAGTACATCACCCGACACTGACATTTAATATTTAACCACATCATGCGCCATATACTTCATGGTCAATACTACATTTTTCGATAAATAAAAATTTTTAATATAGATATAATACTACAACTTTTTTTTAATTAATCCTTTTATATGTAAATCTGATAGTATAGACTATGAAATACAAAACACTTATATGCAATAGCGTCCTCACCAAGCGGACACCAGCCTTCATGTTGTTCCGGCTTATTAGGATCAGGTATAGGCATCAAAAAAACTTTAGAAGATAAAAATATAATTCATTGTCCAATTTTGAGTAAAGGCCATGCAATATCAACACGTATTTCATATAGAAACAACAAAATATACGAAATCGCGAATTAAAATAATAGACAAATATAAAATATTTTCAGGGAATGTATATCGGGAGTACCAAAGGAAAGCGGGATAGAAAAAGGAGATAAGTAAATTCATGTTAGTACAGAATGATTCAATTATATCTTTCTACTAAGTAATTTCTAACTACCATACGTTATACTATTCCAGAAGTTTCAATTAAAAAAAACCTTAAATAAATATATCTTACTATAGGAGAGTAAATTACAAGTAAAATTATTTAACAATGTTACATATTTTCTGGAATAGTAACCGAATTTCGTTAGTAATCAAAACAAATCCCAAAGATTAGTTTAAAAACCCAATCTAAACAGCTACTTATTGATGCAGCAAGTAAAATCAGCCGACACACATTTTTTTTCATACACATACTTTTAATTAAGAATTATGACGATTAATGAGTTATAGTATTATTTTTGCTACCTCAGGAGTTGAGATTATATATATATGTAAATACTATGTAAGTTTATATATTAATTTTTAAGATCCCCTAAAATTACTTTAGTATCTGTTAACGCGTACATTCTTGTTAATAAAATTAGGGCAACACAAATTTAGCAAAATACTTCTATTTCCTAAGTCAGCAAAGCAAATGATTTTTATTAATATGATTACTTGAACTTAAAAGAATAGATGGCAATATGCTGTTTTAATAACATTTATATAAATGAGAAGACAATACTGTCTTTTTTAATAAAATAGAATAATGTATATTTGTATAAAGATATTTTTTGTACGACCTGTGCCTCTTCAAAAAAGATACTTCTTATAAAAATATTTTTTGGTCAATTACTTTTTAACTATAATTGTGAGCTCTATTATCGATATGTATAGTTACGATTTCATAATTATATTTGATAATTTATATTTTACTTATTATATTATTAAATATACTTATTACCTTGGCCAACAGATATTAACTACGAAATATATTAAAAACTCTATTTTACTTTTGAAAATAGTAGGGAATTTCGGTAAAAACAGGAGTAATATACTGTTAGCCAACGTACTAAGAATATTATATGTATTATTAAATCGATGGATATAAAGAAGTACTTACCGCGACAAGGATCATTTTTCAAAAGGAATTCATCCAATGCTACCCATCCACCGCCGACACGTACCATCACGGTAGATCGTAAAATTCTAACAAGGCGTAATTTCTGACTGTCTCCAAACTATATTAAACAGAAATTAAAAAGTGAAATATATTTAAAAGAATATACACTCATTTTATATGTAATACATACTCGGTATTTTCCTTCTCCAACTTGGAAAACTCTAAATTTCTGCCTACACGTGCAAAGCATAACCAGTCGTTTGACTTCATCATGGATTTTATCAGTATCATTGTAAGTACGACGTTCTTCCCAATCTGGCCTCAATGCTGCAATAAATTCTTTCCAATCTATTAATCCTTCGCCATGTCTATCAAAAAGATCAGCAACAGCTCCCATTTCCAAACGTGATGTTTGGAATTCTATAACAAATATCAGTTTATGAGAGTATATTGTCTTAATATTCTTTTGTTATTATAAAATAATAAAAAATGAACTAACTGGTATTCATTATTCCTTGAATGAAGTCTTCACGTGGAATCAATCCATCATTGTTCTTATCCATCTTTCTGAATAGATCAGTCAGCCTTGACTTCTTATGATTCATGAACTTCAAGAACTGTAAGGAAAAACATACGAAATAAGAGTAAAGTAATCTAATATTTATCAGTATATAATACCCACCCTCTTACGCCAGTCTTCCCAGCTAAAGTTAGCAACTCGGTCCAATTCTTGAATGTAATTAAACTTTTCTTGCAGACGACGTTGACGTTCCCACGCAAGCATCCAAACATGTCTCCATCTATCCCATAGAAGCTTGACTCTTGGGCTACGGAACTCTGGTTCAGCTCCTTTGCTGTTTATTAAATAATAATTATATAAATAAGTCTTATGCATTAAATATTTTACAATAAATTTAAGTAATTGGAAATAAATTTGCGTATATATAAATATCTCAATCTATAATTCAAAAATTGAATCTACACTATATATTGCATACTTTTTAAATTTAATGAAATTTACTTTAAACATTCAGCATTACTTTCTAAAAATACATATTAATCAATTTTATACAATTCAAGTAGACAGATCAAGTATAGAAATACAGGATATATATAGTAGATGTATACATAAATAGTAATACTAAGATAGAAATCTATTATAAAAGAGGACATTATACGCACCTTCCTTTAGGAGGGAAGCGTGGACCGATGTGTGGTAATGAAAGTTCAGGAGTTCTCTCACGACTTGGGCTGGTTCGGCTAAACAAGAACATGCGCCACATCACTCAAACACTCTCTACTTAACTTCATATGCAAAGAACTGTCCTTTGAAGTTTCACTTAGAAAATTAATGTAAATAAAGGTTCGAGTGTAATGTTTTATTTTTAATCTCTAATTAATGAATACTTTTTTCATGGTTCATTTAGCTATTATAGCTATTTCATATAAACATAAGGGTCAAAGGGAGAAGGGGATAATTTATTTCCTGAAAATAATCTAAAAAATATAAGAATTTGTAATTATATCTTTTTATATTAATTAAGCAATACAAATTTATAGAAAAAAAAGAAAAAAAAGACAATATATCGAAAATTAATTTACGAAGCTTTAAAACAAACACTAAAGAAATAACATTGAACTAAATATAAATTTAACAATAAGTTAGTAATGATAAAAAATAAGAACTCTAAAGCGTGTGCAATTTTGGTGTTTATAATTTGTTGAATTTTAGAATGACAATAATGATGATAGTGATGATGACGACGTTCGATATATAGTTGTGTTTAAAAATGACTCAAGTACATAAGTCACAGAGAAAATGCGAATTCATGCAGAACATTACAATAAGAAATAAATACCTGTCTCGGCGAGACTGTGCCAAATCCCGGCTGCCTTTGAAACTATACATAATAGAAACAAAGATATTTCCAACTAAATATACATTTACTTTTAATATAATTTACTAGAGTTATAAAAAGATCTTTAATCAATTTGAAATAATATATGAATTATATCTTTACATTACTTTAAAAAAAAGAGAAAAAAACTACAATCTACCAAAATATATAACGAAGTTATAACTTGTTTTCTAATAAAAAAAATACCTTTGTTTGCGAAGTGGTGTTGCCTCAAATTCATTATCCTGATATTGATCCTTACTGCGGTTCATGAATTATTGCACCATGCAAAAATAGACACATACATATAAAATGAGCAGGCACGGACAAGCATTGGAAGAATAAAAAACTAAATATTTTTAATATGTTTTAACAACAAAAAATGTTTAAATTGCATTAAAAAAGAACACTATGAAACTAGACACATACATATACATTATAAAACATACAAGTAGATGACTTATTAGCACAAACAGTTTTGAAAAATGTGATTTATGACTGAAATACTATATTACCAATAAATATGCAATGAGCTATTATTTATTATGATGAGAATCATGCATACGTACACAAGAGCTGGAGATTTAGTCTTAGGTAATTTTCGGCCATCCTTAACGGGCTTGATTTGTCTAGCTTTGCAGACACGATCTACTTCATTCTGCCTTCGACTAGTATTTTCCATGAATTCGCGATGGTCCGCGATAAGAACTTCAAGCGTAGGACGATCGTCGGGCAAAGGTTCCGCTTCTAACGCGATTAAAGTGCTTTCTAGACCTTCCAGCCATGCCAGTAATTCCTCTAATAGATTATCCAGGTCCTATGTGATTCGACAGTAGGAGAGACATTAATAATGTGTAACTTCAAAAAGAGTATTTCTCTCAAAATTGAAAGAAGAACAGAAAACATGTTACCTGTAATCCCTGCATGTGACTTTCAAGTCTGTGATTTCTTTGATGAGCCCAAGTAGCCACTTCTTCCCATCTTGACTGAATGATCGTGATCCATTGCTTTATCACGGCGGCACCATCGGGATGTGCTTTTCCGAGAATCGTATGAGCCAAATCTAACGTGTGGTCTTTCTCAATTTCTTTCGCTTGCAATTCACGCAAGAATTTTTCATGCTCGATTAACTGTATTCTGCTCTCCTGCTCATCTTCCGGTAATTGACCCGCAAATCGTAATTTCATCTCGGCATCGCTCAACCACTCCAATAAGACATGAACTGCCTTGTGCAAGCGTTCCGCATCCCGGAGAGCTTCTTCCAATCTGGCCGTTTTACTGGAAGACAATCGCGTTACCGTGTTCCAAAGACTCTTCAATTCGGATAATTGAGATCTGATGGTCGAAGCATCTTCTATGGTAGCTTTGGATTCCAATTCACGGCCAGTTTTCATAACGGATTCCATTTGCGACGCGCGAGACTCCAAATCTTTCTCGAAGGTCTTGTGCTGTTCAACGAGATTCATAACAGTGTCCAAGTCACCGTGCAGCGGGCCAGTCTCCGCCAGGTATTTCTCGGTCTTCTCCAGCCACTCCAGTAACGCCTGAATCGCATCCTTGAATTGACCAGAGAACAACAGGGCTTCCTCCAATTTACGTTGTCTGTCAACGCATTTGCTGCAGACTGTCGTCCACTTGTTCTTGAGTTCGTTCAGCAGCTCCTTCAGCGCAGGTTCGTCAGTCTTGGGTGCTTTGTCCTTGAGAGATTTTCCATTCTTCATGGTTGCATCGTAGGTTCCTTGCTTGGCGCTCAAAGCCTTTTGCACTTCTCTGTGTCTATTGAGACGCGACTTGATCTTCTCCGGATCATTGCCACCTAGTCCGTCCGCGGCAAACTCGTCCAGCGTCTTCTCAGCATCGTCCAACCAATTCATCAAGTTTGACCAAGCATCGTGGAATTCTCTGGCTTCCTTGTATCCATGATCCAGAGCTCTTGTTCTTTCCGCCGATTTCGAGACCACGCGTTCCCATCTGTGCTGAACACTGACAAGCAAGTTCTTGATAAGAATGACATCTTGTTTCTGCGAGAAGTATTTCAGCTGCGTTCCCTTCTTATCCAATTTTAACATAGTTTCGCGATGCACGCCGACGTCTTTCTGGAACAGTTTGTGCTCCTCTATTTGACTCAGGATCGTTTCCATAACTCTCGAGACTGGTTTGAGATTGGTGAGTATCTTTTCCGCATTGGTCAACCAATCCACGAATGCTTGCAAAGCATCGTGGAATTCGGTGGCCTCTTTCAGAGCAATTTCCAGTTTAATTTTCTTGTCGCTTGCACGAGCGGTCACGCTATCCCATCTCTGCTTCAGAGTTTTCAGATTGTGACTCAAACCACCGGCGCTGGTCGTGTCCGCGCGTTTCAAGTATTCTTGTCCTTGCTGCAAGACGGTCTCTACTTTCGGTCGATTCTGCTCCAGTTCATTGTAGACCTCCATGAACCTCTCCAACTGTTCGGACGCGGTCTCCGGTAGTCCGCCAACGGGTTTCGACGCAACTATCATGTTATCGACGTCACCCAGCCAGGAGAGCAAGTCCTGAATCTCTGCCGTGAACGATTGAGCCTCGCGCAGCGCATCCTCCAGTTCTCGTTGTCGATCGGCCGCACGCTGAAGCAAATCGCGCCAACGACGATTCAAAGTGCCCAGTTTTTCCGCCGTCGTAGATGCCTCGGCTGTTCCTTTGCCGTCTTCGATCAGTTGCCTACCGGCGTCGTTGAGTGTGTCGACACTCGTCTGATGCGCTTGGATGTCATTCACGAGTACTTTCAGTTTCGCCAATTCCACCTCGATCACCTGTGGATCTCCGGCTACCGGTCTCAAATCGTCCAATGTCCGATCGGTCTTATCGATCCACACCAGCAATTCGTCCAGAGCATGCTGGAATTGTCCCAATCGCAGCAAGGCGTTCTCCAGGAGTCTCTGTCTCTCGACGACGCCTCGCAATAAGCCATCCCATCGTCTGTTAACGGCTCCTAGAGGCTCCTTTATAGCGGCTGCTTGTTCCGATGAGGTTCGCTCCGTGAGTTCTGCCGCTTGCCTAAACAATGAACGTTCGTTTAAAACGTGAGACTCGCACGTGCGCCAATCGTCTAAGACTTTTACGGTTTCACAATTCTAGAGACATTTCGATACCACACCTACGAGGCAGGGTAAGAATCCAGTCAGCTTATGTAACTACGATACAAATTATTAAAATCAACGGAGTATTAACCAACGTTGCGTCCTAACTGTAATTCAAGTAGCTACACATTAATTCGAATATCCCTCTGGGAATGGTGGTTGATTTGCTGCATACCTTTTACATGCGAATAAATGAAGTCAATTGTGCGAGATACAAAAAAAATATCGATTTACGTACGTTGTTGGAGAATTTAAATGTGTTAAAAATACGATTATGTTGGGAGTATTAAACTAAGAAGGAACATATTTTTTAACGAGGTCAAGCCATGCTCTAACTACCTGTACAACACAGAGATATTGACTTGCCTTGTCAGACTCCTAAGATCAGGAACCGGCATAGAAAAAAAGTTAGGATTAGATTATAATAATCTTTGAACAAGGTGTTTGATTGAATTATACTTCTAGAAGGAATTTCACAAAGGGAACAATGCGACGCACTGATCTCTTTGCGCGATAGATATTTTCATTGCAGTATTAAAAGAGGAAAAGAGAGAGAAAAATCTAAAAAGAGTTTTAACCTGTTCAAAGCCTCGACTTTCACCATATGGGGATCCACTTCTGCTTTGAAGTTTGCCAGCTGTCTGATCTGTTTCTTTACTTCGTCGATGTCGCTGCCCAGTGGACCCATTTCGGCAAACTTGTCCTCGGCATCCTGGAGGAACTCCAACAGGTTCTGCAACGTCTCGTGGAACTCCATGGCTTTTTCCATGGCGTCGATCAGATTCTCCTCGCGCCTTGCGTACAATGCGGTGATGTTGTCCCATGCTTGATCCAAATCCTCGATGTGTTTTCTCACTTCCGGTTTATCGGGCTCTCCACAAAGACCCATCAACTCGTGACCAGACGCTCGAACTTGTTCAACGTCCGGCTTGGTCTGATCAATTTCTTGTCTTATCTCCTGCAACGCGACCTGTTGCTGTTGAATAGCTGCGGGCTGCGCCGCTGGAGGAGCCTGACCAGCAAGAGCATCCTGCAACTCTCTGAGAGTTGCCATCACTCCATTCAACTCCGACCAGAACTTCTCAGCAATTTGCAGGGTCTCGTCCAGCGTGTGTCCACGCTCGGTGGTCGCTCTCTGGACGTCGGTCCACAACTTGTTAAGTTTGTCCAACTTCCGCTTAATGTCCTTGACGGCGGGATCTGCTCGATTTCCGGCTTTACTGATGACATCGTCCGCCGCCTTTTTGACTGCCGCGTAAGCTTCGGATCTCTGGGCAAGGTCATCGGCCAAAGCTGCATTCTCCTCCATCTGATCACGCAAACGTGGAGGATGGGCACTGATAGGCTCAGCGCCGTTAACTTGGTCAGCGGTTGACGTTAGTGCGCGTAACATTCCCTCAAGCTTATCGGAGAACTGCGAGGACTCTTGCAAGGCTTGTTCAAGCGCTTGCTGTCGACCTCTCAATTCAGCCCTCAACGCAGCATACCGAGCATTGTCGTTGTCCAGGATATCTTGCACTTTGGCTCCCTCCTCCTCGTTGCACAATCTAATGAGAGCCTCTCCAGTTTTGTTGAGTTTTTCTACCAACGGTTTGTGCTCGTTGATACTCTGGATCAGCAGCTCATTCTTGTCCTGCTGAGCAGCAATTAGGTCAGGTCGCAGAGCAGGCATGGGTAACATGGCTATCTGGTGTTCCGCTTCCTCGAGCCAGCTGATCAAGCCGTTGTGAGTATCTCGAAGATGCTCCGCAAGTGGTAGAGCCTGTTCCAGGGCTCCCAATCGGTCGGTTGAGAGCGTGGAGACGATCTCCATCGTTTCACGTAGATCCTCCATCTTGTCTCGGATCGTTGACGTATCCTCGTGCTGGGCATTCTCTCGTATGACCTTCTTGGCTGTCGAGATGACGTCCCTTACTCTTCCCTTCTGACTTGAAATGTCATCGTTCAGGGCCTTGTGTTCCTTCAATTGCACTCTGATGATTTCAGGCTCGCTACTCGGTGGTTCGGCCTCGCGCAATTGATTGTCGACCTCTCTGAACCAGTCCAGAAGATCATCGATGTCTCCAATGACTTCCAGCGACCTCTGTTTGCTAAGCTGAATCCTTTCGGCCTTTCGTTGTATCTGTTCCGCAATTGCATCGAATCTTCTGTTGTCCCTGGTCACGAGACCCTCTATCGTGGCTGCTCCCTCCCCGGGTGAAATTTGACAGAGTTGTGGTCCCACCGTATTGATCTTATCCAAAACTGGCCTATATTCGGATATCTCCATCTCGAGTCTGATGATTTCTTCCTCGCGAGGTTCCGCCGATTGCAGAGCGGATTCCGCTCCCTGCATCCAGTCCATAAGGCGATTATGATTGTCGTGGAACTGTTGCACCAGGGGCAAAGCTTCTTGAGCATGTTTCAAGAGATCCGACCCACGAGTGACCAAATCGTTGAAACGTCGTTGCAAACTGTCCAGCTTGTCTTTCAGCTGAAGAGCTTCGTCGCTAGAGATGTGTTTCATCAGTTCCAGACCGGAATCCGTTGTACTGTCCACTTCGGTCTGTCGTGCTGCAACCTCTTCCGTGAGATCAGCAAGGTCTTCCATTTGCTGCAATAGTTTTTCAGTGTGCACGGCCAGGACTCGATACTTCGATAATCGGTACTCCATCTCTTCCATCCACTTCTGTAACTCTTGGTACGTGAGGACCAAGTGACGCAGACCTTGTCTGGATCTCTGCAACAGACTGCCAAGAGCTTCGGAGCGCTCCACCAACGTTGCGTAGCGATTTGCAGCATCCTGAAGCTTATCCGCCAAGGCGGCAGCTTCGTCTTCACCAACGAGGCTCATCAAATGACTGGCGATCTCGGTAAGTTCGCTGAAATCTCGTTTCTTCGCGAGAATGTCATCGTGAAGCACGTCATGCTCAGAAATGCGTTGCTGAATCTTTTCCTCGTCGGTTGGGACCAGTTCCATATCTCTGATCTTCTTCTCAGTCTGATCCAGCCATATCGCCAGTGGTAGCAATTTGTCCTGGAATTGTTTGGCGACTGTCATTGCCTGCTCCAGAGCATCCATCCTCTCCGCGGCACTTTCGGTGAGATTATCGAATCTGCCCATCAAGTCCTTGAGTTGTTTCTCGATAGCCTTGCGCTCTTTGGCATCGGCACCCGCAGCGACTTCTTGTCCCATGTTGTAAAGAGACGACATCGAGTTTTGTCGATCAAGGAGCATTTTCTTCAAGAACTTTTGCTCCTGAAGTTGCGCTTTGACAACCTTGTAATCGGAAGAAGGTGGTTTCTGGTTAGCGACCATGTCTTCGGTATCGGTCAACCACTTCTCTAAACCATCCAGCGCCTCCTGGAACTTTCCAGACTGCAAAAGTCCCACGTCCAATCTTCTATCACGCTCGTTCAGTCTATCCTTCAAGTCATTCCATCTTTCGTTCAGCTTGTCCAGATCTCTCTCGATGTTAGACGTGTTAACGTCACGCCCTGCAGTCTGTATCAACCCTTGTCCAATTATATTGCACTCCTCGACGGCGTGAGCAATAGGCTCGATCTTGCTCAACTTCAAAGCTCTGAAATCCTCTTGCTGAGCCTTAATTGAATCAACTTCCGACCCGACTGGTTTAAATCTCTTAAATTGATCATTGGCATCGTTGATATCATCCAAGACATCAGCGTGAGCATGGTAAAATTCTTGTAGCTTATTTAACGTGTCGTTTAATTCGTCGTCTCTGTTACGAGAACGCTCATCGAGTTTACCGATTTGACGCTTGAGATGATCAACTTGGTCCCTTGTAGTTATAGCGTCAGAGGCAAAACCAGAATCAACTAAACGCTCGGCACGATTATCCAGATCAGTCACTTCTTCGCAGAGTCTGTTCACTTTGGTGATTAATTTACGCGTATCTTCGATTTGACCCCTCACAACTTTGATCTCTCTTCCAGGAGCTTTCATCGAGTCCAGCTCCTTCTCGAGAGCAGTCAAGTTCTGACTGATCGCCTTCAAATGATCGGTAAATTGAGCCACTGCTGTTGCCGCACTTTGCAATTCGCTGCATCTATCGTCCAATTTAGCTTGCAAGTCATCGATGCGATCTGTTACGTTGTCAACTTCATCCTGTAAGTGAGTGGCATCGACCCCTTGCTCGCCAGCATTGTTGACCAAGTCATTAGCCTGTTGCCTGACACTCTGCAATGGCTTCTTCAAACTGATAGTTTCTTCTCGCAGGTTCCTTATACGATCGAGAAGCTTCGGATCCTTGGCTGCACCTCCCAGGGCATCGTGCGAAGCCAGTTTATCCTCGCACCGCTGCAAAGCGTGCTGCAAGTCACGCAGGTTTTCATTAAAGTCGGTCAAGTGTCGCGCTGTATCTTCCAAGGACTGGGTCCTTTCCAACAAATCGTTGTTCAATTTGTCCCATCGAGTTTTCATGGCACTGAGCTCATTCTTAACCACGTCCTTATCGATATCGCAAGCACCAACGAACGTTTCCCCGAGAGTCTTGTTGTTCTCAAATTCGCCCGAACGTTTCCAAACTTCGTTCCTAAAGGCAGACAGTTCCTTCAGCTGTTTCTCAATGTCCTTACGTTTGAAAGAGGCTGGTTTCAAACTCTCCAGTTTATCTTCGGCCTGACGAAGCCAGGGCAGGAACAAGTCCTGAGCTCTGTAGTACTTCTTGCAGTGTTCGGCGCAAGTCTGTAATTTAGTGTGTCTATCCAGAGTATCCTTCTTCAATCGATCCCACTGGGACTGCATCTTATCCAGATCTCTCTGGAGCGAACGGTTCTCAATCTTTTGGGATCGTGCTAATATGTCTCTTCCCTTGTTCAGTAGCATGATAACCTCGTGCTCTTTACCCATCACATTTCTGTAAACTGGTTCGTGATGATCCAATTGCTGTTGAAGTATTTCACGATCAGCCGATACCAGTAGCTTCTCGGACATATTGCCAAGTTCCTCGGCAAGCCAGCCGAGCGTTCTACTGCAAGATGCTTCGAATTGCCTGCCATCTCTGAGGTTACCTTCAATTTCCGCTTTTCTGTGGTCCAGTTTCTTTTGCAGATTGTTGTACAATTTTCCAACGGCTGCAAGTTTTCCTTGGATCTCGGATCTGGATGCAGGGTCGCTCAGAACTTCGCACAGTTGTGCTCCTGATGCTTCAGCGTCTGCCAGTAATGGTCTCTGTCCTTCTAGCTGTCTTTCCAGGTTTTCGATCTTGCGCAATTGCTCTTCAGGATCTTTATCGAGAGGTAGATCGTCCAAATTATCAGAGATTCCTTGCAAGGCATCGCGAAGTCGGTTAAGACTAGCATCAAATTCACGACTAGTGTCAACGGCGTCGCCGAGACTTTGCGCACGCTCTTCCAGTCTACCCAGAAGATCTGACCAGCTTTCCAGAATGTTGTTTACTTTAGCGCTGATCTTCTGGCCATCTGGAGAATCCACGGAAATTCTAGATACGATGTTCTCGCCAATCTGCACCAGATGATCTAGTTGCGGTTGTTGCGTTCTAAACTCTTCCCGTAAAACTTGAACTTGTTGAACTTGACTGGCTACCATTCTTGGGTCAGAGGAAATAGGACCTAATGCACCTAACATCTTTTCCTTTGCTCCGAGCCAGGAATGGAGACCTTCGTAGGTATCGTAAAAGTCTTTAATATCTTCCAAGAATCTTATTCTGTCTTTGCACTTGTCGGAAATTGATTTCCATCTGCTTGCAACATCTTCCATTTCGTCGTTGAGTCTGTCAACTCCATCGGAGTCCTTCTTCCGTCTAACCAAGTCGCGCACTTGCGTACGTGTGCTCTCAAGCAAGGATTGCTTTTCGTACATTTCCTCCACAATGATCTTAATTTGCTTAGCCGTTTTATCCGCTTCATCCTTAGACACCGGAATACTTTCCTTGGGCAGTTGACGTTGAATCTAAAAACATTATTAATGAATAACGATTGGCATCGAGAGATTTCGCGTGAATGAAAAACTACGATTAAATTCCTATCAGAATTTACCTTATCCAGAAACTGTGACAATGTCTTCAAATTGTCAAGGTGCTTTCGTAACTCTTCTTTAATGTTATCCATCTCAGATTGTCTGTCGGACAATCTGACTCCGAGCAAACCATAACGATTGTTGATCTCTGAAAGTTGTTGCTGAACCGGAGACAGTTCTTCCAAATGGAATCCGTCTTGGCTTGAACGGCGACTGCTAAATCCGCTGCTACCACCTGGAGAGACCGGACTTTGAACTGCGTAAGTTTTAGTAGGTGATGGTGAACGACCGTCTTGTGACATTCGACGTACTACAAAAAAAATGTATAAAAAAATACTACAAATGATATGAAAAGTTGTGAATTTATCACGTGAGTTAAGTGAAGGTAAGTGGCAATGAGGTTTAGAATGAAGGACGCGTTTAAATATATCTTTTGGTTAGTGATGAGCTTAATATTAACCTGTTCTCTTTGTAGGGCTGGCACTACCTCGGCGTCTCGTTGGACTTTCTCCGCGTTCTTTTAATATATTATCATACGCAATGCCAAGATCATTTATCTTGTCCACTGTATTTCCATAATCCCGATATTCCTTCTGAATAGGCTTTATCTCCTCGATCTGCCGTTTCAGTTTATCCAAGTCGACGGCAACTGGTTCCAATCTTTGAACTTTATTCTCGGTTCTAGTGAGCCAATCGATAACTTGATCACGCAGTTTCTCGTAGGCTGACAATTGCTCGGCCCTGGTCTTACTGAGGCGTTGTTTCTCATCCAGCAAATTGCTCAGTTCCTTCCACTGTGATTCAAGGGACTTAATCTTATCCCTAATTGGGCCAGCGTCCGTTATATCCTTCTTAGAAACTAAGTTTTTTCCATTACGAATAAGATCTTCGAAGTTACCGCGTTGATCTTCACGCTTATCTATTAATTGAGCCATTTTGCTCTCGTATTCGGATATGTCGAGCTTTGTCAATTCTCTGGATTCTAGAATCTCAATCATGTGTCCATACCACGTATCGAATTTGGCTGTCTCGATCAAGAAATCTCCGAGAGCTTGAGCTACTTCATCGAGGAATTCACCACGACGCAATGATTTATCCATGAGTTTCTCAAATCTACTTTGAACATCTTTCAGTTTGCTCTCGATGCGTTTGGCGACTCGAGCGTTACTGGAATTCATTAAGAGATCTTGAGCACTCGCAGTGATGGCCTCCATACTCAAGCGGTGACTATCCAAATCTGCTTGCAAAAGTCGTTGTTCCCTTTGCTGCTCTTCCAAGCGCTCCTTCTGCAGACTCGCTGGACGTTGAATATTTCTGCACACAAGAGAAAACAGCGTAAGCGAAATGTTCTACATTGTTACCTCGAAAAATCTCGAGAGAAACTTAAATTCGAATAAAAACTCTTACTTGAACTGTGTTTCCGCGCTATTCAGCCATGCAACAAGACCATCCAGTGCATCCTGCACGCCTTGACTCTGCACCAATGCAGTGTCAAGTTCTTGACACTTTTCAGTTAAAGCGACGCTCAATTGTCTGTATTTGTCCTCCACGTCTCTCACAGGCTCCTCCAATTGATTGATTTCACTCGGAGTCAATTGCCCTTCGAGTGATCTCAGTAAGGCATCTAAGCTTGATTTTGCATTGTCGATTAAGCGCGCATTAGCCAAAAATTCGTTATTGAGAGCTTTGGCTTTGCTCAATTGATCCTCCACTTGTTTTGGCTCTGCGGCCACAGGTTCAGAAATAATTCTGTGTACCTTGGGCTCGACTTCCCTCAGCCACGATCTGGCCTTATCCAAAGATTCGTTGTAATCCCGTTGTCTTCCGCCTACTCCTGACAGTCTATCGGATAGACTGTTCGCTCGAGAAAGCAAGTCTTTATATTGAGCTGTGACAACAGAAACTTCGCTGCGAACTGGAGAATCCTGACTGGCTGTCGGCTCCTTGTGTGATAATCTTTGTGGTAAACTAACTCTAAAATCATTTAGGACCTGCAAATATTCTTTACTCTCATCGACGAATTTCTGAGCTGCCATTGTAATAAATCTCAAGTCTGCTTGATGAGCGATAACGTCACTGATAAAGTCGCGCGTAGAATCAGTACTGCTACTTAATTTATTTAGATCGGACAGTGAACGTTCTTTGTCTTCCAGCGTGCGTCTGGCCTTATCCAGCCAAATTGAGAACGTGGACAACTCGTTCCTGCGTAACGATGCAAAAATCATTATTGACAATTTCTAGTAGCGAGCGAGTGGAGAGAAATATTACGATATACGTACTTAAATTTAGTTAATTCATCCCTGGCACCGAGAAGGCGTTTGACGAGCTTTTCCGTGCGATCCGTGGCCCTATCGAATCTTGTTTTTAAGGATCTGCCATTCTTTTCTAGAGTCGATACCTCGTCGCTTGACAGAACATCGCCACCTGTCAGTACTACCTGACGGATTTGGTCGAGACACGATGAAATTGGCCGACTGTGCGATTCTAAGTCATCCTTAATTTGCTGTAATCGGAAATAATAAATGATGTCGTGTCGCGGTTGACTTATAACGGAATCACTTGTAAACGCATTTGTGCAGTTTATTACATACTTTCATGACGTTAATTTGATTTCTTAGCTCCTCGATGTCTTCTCTCACTGTATCCTGATTGGCTAACTTGTCCTCGATCTCTTCTATCCATTGCAGAAGCTTAGTTAAGGTTTCGTCGCAAAGCTTATACTTCTCCTCTACCGCTTGCTATAAAATTCAGTAAAAAACACTTATTTCTGCTACGTATTGGAAACGATTAAAAAAAAAAAAAAAATTAAGGCACAAATTTACTGCCATTTTACCAAGTGGCAGTTGTTATTTATATATTAAGAGAATATATTAAGCTATAACATAACTCACGCATGCAAGCACAACCACACGTAACGAAACATACATAATTCCGTATAGTAAATACAATATTGAACGGTAGCTTTAATTTATCTGCAAGAACTGCATATTTTTCGTTTTATATTATACGTTTTTTATATGCAGTATTTTAAAGCAAATGAATATTTTATGAAGCTTCTTTTCCGCAAGAAAGTACTATCAAGCAAATAAATTAAAACGTACAATAATGATGATAATGTGACGACATGATGGCAGATATAATATGACATAAATATATAATATTAATTAACTTCAAGAAAAAGTATGTATATGCTGCTAAACTTTAAGATAAAAGAAACATAATTATACCCTGAAAAAGGAAAATATTAAAATATAATATTATTACAATTTTTTAATATAATTATTATAAAAACTGAATTAAACTGAGAGAATTAAATATTATAATTAATAGTAATAATAAAACATTAATATATATATATACACACACTTGAATTTACAAAACAAATAATATTAATTAAACATATGTAATTATACTTATCATATATGTTAAATAATTTAATAAGGATGATTAACTACTAAACTATACGAAATTCATAAGTGTGTAATTTGTGGAAATAATAAATTATCATAATATTACTTTTAATAAAACTTTGTGTAACTAATAGAAGTGAAAATAGAGAAGAAAATATTCCATTCCATGATTAGCCTATCAAATGATATTTCCTAATGATGCCTCCTACTAATTTGGCCTCAAATTTTATATTTCACACTATTATTATGTATAAAAAAACGCAATAAAGCTTAATACTGTTTACGTATCTCATTGGCCAAAACCAGCCTTTAAAAATCTATTAAGTTAAAAAAGTCAGTCTTGTAAAAATTGCGTTCATTAAGAGATTCGTAAGGTAAGTATTTGTTATGGACAGTGAGATCAGTAATTTTTATTAAAAATAATTAATACTTAATTAATAAAAGGCCGAATTAGCGTTGCTGATGCGATAAAACGATTCTGGAGTAATGAATTTAAATCAATGCGATGACA
This sequence comes from Sclerodermus sp. 'alternatusi', assembly GCA_037305995.1. NCBI lineage: Eukaryota > Metazoa > Arthropoda > Insecta > Hymenoptera > Bethylidae > Sclerodermus > Sclerodermus sp. 'alternatusi'. Next base: position 9,915,405 of record CM074547.1, read on the forward strand.
AAATTAAATGTGACAAATTTTTAAAAAGTCAGATTTTACAAACGTCAAAGGTTAGTGGAGATGTGAGGAGAGTATTTATTTACTTATCTTTCATTAGCCCAACGATAAATGATAACAAGCACGAGAATATGTCATATAACAGGGATGCGCGGGAAACACGATACAAAAAATTGAAAAAGCTAGCATTCAAATGAAGTCAAATATGGGATGGTCATTTAGTTCGTGTCAATACAATACTGTTCAATACAGCTTTAAAAGAACATTAGCTGTCTAAAACCTCGACCACCCCACGTTAGCTGTTATTCTCATTATTTTGTTCATGAGGTCTCTATGCAGGACCATGCCACCAAGCCCCACTCATAAACAATTTTCGGGGGTAATGAATTGTTGCACAGGCTATAAATTTTTACAGCAGACTAGATCAGAGAAAAGTCTACTGTGATATTAAATAAAAATATGTATTTATATATTTTTTTTTTTAAGCAAAAGTGCATTAATCCATAACCTCTAGCAAGCTATTAGATAAAAAAGGGGATAACAGGTAGAATCACTTACCCTGGCTTCTGCGGTGAGGATATAGCCCCGTTCCAAGGCCTTCACGAAGTCGATACTTTTTTCCTGTGATTCTTCGACAAACCTGCCCCCTAAAGGATCTATTCGACCACTATTCATAGCTTCTACCAAACTTATGATACTACCGCTACTTGGATCTTTGATTACCGTAGTGGACGGATCTATCAAGCCCGACTCTACGGAATCTGTTAATGTTAGTTGTTTGCGATCTAACGCAGATGTTACTAGGAAGGGATCGCTAAAACCGCCTGTCGACGGATTATACAGCCCAAACTGCAACGACTCGATAAAGGACAATCCTCTTTTCTGACTTAGCAACAAACCTATTTCTAATGCTTTTGACAGGCTGTGCAACTTGGAAGATTCGGTATCCAACACGCTACCCTTCTCGGAATCCATCATACCCCTTCTAAAAGCTTCGGGCAACTTCACTAATTTCTTCTTCTGCCAATCTTTGATTAGAGCAGAATCGGAATCGATTAGACCTAATGCAACAGCTTCTTTCAGAGTATATGTTTCGCTGTTAGAGGGATCTACCAGTTTACCGGTCTCCAGAGAAAGATATTCCTTTTCTAACGCGGTATCGAAGGAGAGGGGTTCGGTAAAGAAGACATTGACATCACCGAAACGTACAAACTTCAATGACGATTTTCCAAGTTGAGACTCGATCGATCCTTTGCTAGAAGGATCGATCGCACCATCGTCCAGTGCTTTGCTCAATGTGATAAATCTGCCCGAGTTAAGATCTTTGACAACTGCCGAGTGTGGATTAAGAAGTTCGCACTTGATGGCTTCTTCTATGGTACATTCCTTCGCACCCTTATCTTTCTGGCCAAGTTTCTGATCCACCGAGGGACTACGCTCCGAAATTTGACTCAATGGCTTCTCCAAGTTCACCAGCAAGCCTCTATCCAACGCAACGTCGATGTTATACGAACGCTTCGCCTTCCGGTCCAAGATTCTGCCGTTCGAGACGTCTATCGTCTTGTCCGCAATACCCTCGGACAAACTTCTGATCTGTCCCGTGGTCGCGTCTTTCAAGGCTGTCGTGTCCGGATCGATTAGACCGGTGTTCAACGCTTGAACCAAGTCATGAGGATCGTTGGTCAGTGGATTGACGAATCTGCCGATTTCACCGCGATACAGACCACAGGCCACGGCTTCTTCTATCGATAAAGGTTGTTTATAAGGCACAATGAAACCCTTTTTTCTCGCCTCCTGCAAATTCAGGACCTTGCCACTCTCAGAAATGCTATACGTTCCACGAATATCGTCGACGATGCCGTCGAAAATAGCGTCAGCTAATGGAATGTATTTGTTGGACTTTAGGTTCTTAACGATAGACGTGAGAGGATTTACCAACTGTACTTGGCATGCTTCGGCTAATGTCAATTTCTTATTATTCGTCGGATGTACGAATCTGCCCGAAGGTGTATCGTACATATTCATGAGTATCGCGTCGTATAGGCTAAATCCCATGCTTTCGATATCGACGATCAGACCGTTCTGCAAGGCCAACGTCAATGAAACCGAACAGTTTGCACCGGGTTCCTTGAACATACCGGAACGCCTATCGATGACACCTGCGCGACACGTTTCCGCCAGGGACAGAAGACGCTCGGCCTTCTTATCCCAATAACAAGCCAGAGTGGGGGAAATGATACACTTTCTCATCGCTTCGTGCAAAGTTACGGCTCTTCCGGTGGTCGGATCCGTCACCCTTCCGGTCTTATCGTCGTACAAACCTTGATGGACAGCACGCTGAACCGATATCGCAGCTTTGTTATCAATTATCAAACCAAGATCGTACGCGTCCTTCAGCGATATGTCAACGTTGCCTCTGCTGAAATCTTTCACGAATCCTGTGGTTCCGTCGATGTGCTTCATTTGAATAGCTTCGAAAAGGGTAATGGACTTCCAGAAGCCGGTCCTAGCATCTTTAACAGTTACGGACTCGGCGTCTATCAAGTTCCGTTCGATCGCCTGGAGAAGCGTCAAATAGGTGCCAGTTTGAGGATCCAAAAATCTATTGGTCTTTGGATCCAGGATGCCCTTCGATATGGCCTCGCTGAAACTCATGGGTCTTCGTGCCTCCAGAAGGAGTCCGTGCTCCAAAGCTTCTTGGAAATCGATCGGTCGGCCTTTATCGATGGTTATAGTTCCAGTTTTCGGATCGACGATGAGTTCCTTGATGGCTTTATTGAACGTAATGACGTCACCGCTGGGATCACGCACAATAGCGGTGGAAGGATCTATAACGCCCTTCTGTATCGCCCGGTCCGTCGCCAGTTTTTCCTGAGTCTCGGGAATCGTGAACTGGCCAGTCTTGGGATCGTAGAAGCCTTTGAAGATGGCCTCCGGCAAGGATATCTTGCGTTTGGCCGGTACTATCAGGCCACGATCCAACGCGTCGACCAAGGTCAATGGCGTGCCGGTGGAAGAATCCAAAGCGGTTCCGCTCTTCGGATTAATCAGACCGAGCTTGATAGCTTCGCTTAAACTAATTATTTCGCTGTTCTTGGGGTCCTTGACGGAAGGACTGTCCTGACTGATCAACCCGACTGCGATCGCCTCTTCCAAAGTGAGGGTTCTCCCGTCTATACTGAACGTACCCGTTGCTGGTTCGTAAGCCTGATGAGCTAGTGCCTCGGGCAAGGTCCACGGTTTCACGGTACTCAAAATGTACCCCTTCTCCAGCGCAACATCGAGAGTCATATCGTGGGGGTAAAGCAAGATACCTTTTTCCAGATCAATCAATCCGGTTTCCTCGGCTTCTATCAGCGGAACTACTTCGTCCGATCTGTCATCCTTCAGCATGATCATCCTTCCGTCGATGTAACCAATCGACAAACCCTTCCTCACGGTTATTTCCTCGCCGGTCATTGGATTCAGTACGAGACCAGTTTTAGGGGAGTAATACTCTTGAATGATGACGTCGATCAAAGACGGAATGAATGGGGTTGTGATTATCAAACCCTTCTCAATGGCAATGTCCAAGGGAACATCGTTGCCAGCTTTCGTGTCTCGAATCCTACCCTTGCTGGGATCAATGATCTTTACGGTGAGCGCATCTTCCAAAGATACGAAAGATCCGGCTTTGGTGTCTTTGCACTCGGTGATGAATGCATCGACGATACCGCGACGAACACCTTCCTCCAGGTCCACGGCTTGTTTGGTAAGGGGATCCTGAATTTTTCCACTATCAGCGTTGTACAGTCCCTTTCTTACGATAGCCTCTAGGGAAATCGGCTTTCGCGCGCCAGGGACGATGTAACCCTTTGAAAAGGCTACTTTGATGTCGATCTCGGTCTTAGTGTCAACATTGATGATTACTCCGCGATTCAGATCAACTATACCGGACTCCAACGCTTCGAACAGAGGCACCACCTCGTCGTTCACGGGATTTCGAATTCCTAACGAATCTCCGTCGATGACTCCTTCGCTGACAGCCTCGGCCAACGTCAAATTCTCACCGGACTTTGGATCGTAGAAGCTTGCGTTAGATGGATCGCAAGCTCCAAGCTCAACGGCCTCTTCCAGAGTCAGTGGACGAGACTCCTCCGAATCAGCCGGTGACTTCTGCACTATCAAGTCGAGTTGTATCGCCTGAAAGAACGGAATCTTTTTGCCAGTTTTCGGATCGACCATGTAACCTACGTTCCTGTCAACCAGCGGTTTGGCGATTGCTTCCCTGAGCGTCACAAACGTCGTTGGCTTGCTGGACAGATTCTTCACTAGAACACCGTCAGGGTCAAATACCTCGAGATTTAAAACGTAATCGTGGAAGGAAACTATGTCTCCAGTTTCAGGATCCAGAAACTTGTCGTTCGTCAAATCGAATGCCCCGTGTTGAGCGAGGTACTCGGGTGTCAACTCTTTGGATATCGTTGCCACGAATCGCGGCCTTCCCTTAAAGATCTCCGCGTTACCCTCCTCTCCCCGTACTTCCATTGGTTCGTTAGCAGCGAACGATACTTCCGGTTTCTCGACTCTTCCACTCTCATCATCGACGTCTCTTTTCACCGTCGCGGACTCCAACGAAATAGAACTGACGGGATCTTTCGCTCTCGTGGGAACTGGTGATTCCGCTTTGGCCACCGCCTGTTGTTTCGCAATGGCTGGACCGGATGAAGCTGCAGCGGGCACGTTCGCCACTTTCTTTTCAGCAGTCGCCTTGCTTTTAATCGAGTCGATAACTACCTTCCCTGCCAATACCGGGGCAGCGACAACAGCCAGAAGTCCCAGCTTAGCCGCGTCGGCAAGACTAATGGAGTCGCCCTGTTTTTGCTTAATTTTTCCTGTCTTCGAATCGAGCAGACCCCTCTCTATCGCGTCCTTCGTCGTAACAGATTCCGCAGTTTTTACGTCGTACAACACGGAGTCTGGCTCTATCAAGCCAACTTCGACCGCCTCGGAAAGACTGTAGGATTTATTGGTCTCCGGGTCCGTGAACTTCTGCGTCTCCTCGTCGTAGAACTGTTCGACCGCCTCCAAAACCGTGAAACTGCTGTTCGCCGACTTTTTCGGAGAGACCGACGCGGAATCGTTTTGCAGAGAAGTGTCGAGAATCCCCACCTCGACGGCCTTCGCGATTGGCATTATAGTACCTGTATGAGGATCCGTGTAAGTTCCCGCGCCCATATCGACGAGACCTTTCTCGACGGCGTCGCTAAACGTCATTTTGATGTCCCTAGTCGTGTATTCTTCCTTGTGCTCGCTCTCATCCCGAACCAGACCAAGCTCTCGCGCGTCGTCTATCGAGAAAATGTCTCCGGTATTGATATTCTGCACTTCCAGCGCATTTAAAAGAACGTAACCGGGTGAAATTTCAATGGTTTTTGTCGTAGTGGTGTGATAAGACGTGACGGTTTCGGTAACGGCGGATACAATCTCCTCCCCCTCGGGTCTAGACTTTATGATGAGCAATCCAGACTCGACTGCTTCTAAAATTGGGACTGGCGTACCGGTTGCGGGGTGTACGAAAACACCTTTCTCCTTGTCGATCAGTCCAGATTCGAGTGCTTTCGTTACTTGCGTGGCGTCAGGTGCTACCGGATAAGGCAGAGACATAATGAAATCCGCATTGATCGCATCTTCCAAGGACAAATGATCCCCTGTAATTGGATGTCGAATTTGCCCTTTATTAGGGTCGATTAAACCACGTTTCAGTGCGACCGGGAACGTCATACCGGCTGGTGGAATCGAGCTCGGTTCTTCCATTGTCTGGGTTTCGAAAATATTATCCTCCACGGCTTTCACGAGACTAACGCTGTCCCCGTGTACCTTGACCACTGATTTTTCCGCGTCTATCAAATCTTTCGCTATCGCAGTTTCCAAGGTTACATCTCCGTTCGAAGATGACACCTTCGACAGGGGATCGACTATTTCGCACACTATCGCCTCGCTCAAAGTGAGATGGGCTCCAGTTTCAGGGTGAATGACCTTCCCATCTTGAGGATCGAGGAGACCTTGCTTGTACAAACCGGGAACCGATAGACTCTTCGCCAAGGGAACCAACAGATCCGCACTACCAGGATCTAAAATACCACGATCCAATGCCTCCTTGATACTGAGCACGTCGCCCCTCTGAGGATCCACGATCTTACCCTTCTCTCCGTCGATCTTCCTCTTCTCTATAGCTTCCGACAGTGAACCGTACTCCCCATTATCACCGAGTATTTCTTTCTCGAAGGTATCGACAGTCTCCGCATCGATAAGACCACACTGCAAAGCTTCTTTCGCTTTCACTATTCTTTTCCTGAGCTTCTGCAGTACTATAGGCTTCGCCTCTCTTTCAGGACTTTGCGAAATAGACGTTGCTTTGCCGATCGTCACCTTGTACTTTGGCTCCGTAGTGACTCGAGCTCTTGTTCTCTCGGCTAACGACAGCCCCGCGTCATCGGTTTCGTTCGGTGATCGTACGTCGACGACCTCTTCTTTCGGATCCAACGACGATCCTCCTACCGACGCGAGTGAATCCAAAGGTGCAATACCAATCTCTTTCACGAGTGCCTCGTTAACGCTGAGGGCTTTGGCAGAATTAGGATCATTTATCAATATCGTCTTCGTCACGATCTCCGACTTCGGGGTAAGCTTCTCCGGAGCTATCAAACCACGCTCAATGGCAACTTCGCGTGGGATCTTCTCGCCAGTTGTTGGATCCTCCACCATAGCTTTCCTGACCGCTTCCACGGCAGCCGCAGCTGCCACCAGAGGTGCTCCTATCACCGTTATCAGTCCAAGCTTAGCTGCGTCCGTAAAGTGCATCTTTCCACCACCGTGCTGCTTATACACACCCGTTCTCTCATCTACGATCCCTCGTTTGAACGCTTCTCGCATGTCGAGGGATTCACCGGTCTTCGAATCTTTCACTACGACCCTGTCAGCTTGCAAGATATCTTTGTTCAATGCACCCAGGAGATCGGTCGATTTCCCAGTTTTCGTCGAAATAACAATGGCTGTAGCGGGATCGTAGATCACACCTTGCGAAACCTGCACGGGGTCTTGCATATTGAGTTCATCGGACGGTACAATTTCAGTTTGCTTAGTTGGGTCTTCAGAATCGGTTATTTCCACTTTATCGGGTTTCCCCACGACTTTCGTGATCTGAAGAAGTCGCTGATTGGAACTATCAATATGCATCGGGTTATCTTCCAGAATTATGAATTCTTTCGATATGGCTTCTTTCATGGATATCTTATGGGGCTGAGTGTAATGACCCGTGGAGTCCAGTATGCTTTTCTCCAAGCTCCTCAGTAATGAGATTTTTCTGCCGTTGTTGGGATCCACGACTACTCCAGAGTTTGGATTGATTATTTGCAATTTGATACATTCTTCGAAGGAGACTAATCTATCTGTGCCCGGAATGATGAACAAACCAGTCGTGGGGTCGAATAATTTTCTTTCTATGGCTTCGGAGAGCGCCCAGCCATCTGCTGGTAGTTCAAATACACGTTTCTCCGTGGAAATACGCTCGGAGTCAATAAACGCTTCCGATAGTGTTTTACGAGCGTCGACGGTTCTTATCTTGGAATAATTAATGTCAGGCGAAGAAGCGTCGTCCTCCTGAAAACCTACATTTTCTATACTACACTCTTCTCTCAGAGGTGAGGAACTGCTCGACTTGGAAGTAGCAACGGATTTGGAAGTACTCGTTAGTTTCGTGGGAGACAACGAGCTGTCCCTATCGGACGACAACTTGGAAGTAACGGGAGACAACGTAATCAACTTTGTGGCTATTTTCGGAGGAGACGGTGATCTATTTCTAGAAGTTAACGAGATATCCCTAGTTATAATCGTTGTTGTAGTCCCGGTAGCCTTAGGAGGTGACGCGCCACGACCATGCCTGGTCATATCGTCTATATTTGCTATGACTGTACTTTCGAACACCATTTGCTTAGCAGGTGCGTCTCTCGTTTTCTTCGGAGACTTCTCGATGAAGCTTTTTGGGTCCTCCAATAATGTTGACTCTATGGCTTCCTCGATACTAATTGTTCTTCCAGTATCTGGATCTGTAAACTCTTTTTTATCCGCGTTAATTAAACCACTACTTAAGGCCTCGGTGTAGGAAAACTTGAAGTTTCTAGTAATGGTTTCACCTGTCTCCAGCACCGTCACGTACTTCTTTATTGTCTTTGTAACCGTCTGCGTTGTAACAGAAATATTCAATAAACTAGTTAATAAAGCAGCACCATCTGGAGTGATCAAGCCACGTTTAATAGCTTCTTCTAAAGGCACTATCCTCTTGGTTCTGGGATCCAACAACTGACCCGATTTCGGATCTAACAGATTTAATAATACTGCTTCTAATACGCTAACCTCGCGACCGTTCTCAGTCACGCCGATACCACGATTCAACATCTCTAATACTTCAGGCCTAACGTATCCTTGCTCCTCGGCTTCCTTCAACGACAGTGTCCTGCCACTCGACAAATCGACCACGAAAGCTCCGCCCAATTTCGGACTTATCAAACCCTTCAATAAAGCAGCGTTCAAACTGATGTATTCCCCGGAAATTGGATCCTTAAAGCCATCGATATCAAAGATCGTTTTCTGCGCTAATGAAGTGATCAGCCCTCTGTCAACGGCTTCCGGTATCGTGAGCTCCTCGTTTCTCAAGCTGTCTCTGTATACGCCTTGAGGTAATACGATACCCCTCGCCAGAGCATCGGAAAGCGTGACCAACTCCTCCGTCTTCGTGTCCGTGATAGATTTGATGTTTTCGGAATCTAAGACACCCTTCGATATGGCCTCCAGTATACTCAGTTTGCTCCTGTGAGCGGGACTGGCGATTTGCCCCTTTTCGTCAATCACCTCCGCGTCGCAGCAATCTTTCAAGGTCATCGGCTTGACCAGCAACTGTCTACGCCTGGCCTCCTTCAGCGGCAGCTTCTCCATGGACAGGCCGTGCATGTACTTGCCAGTTTTCGGATTCAATATACCCTGACTCAAGGCTTCCGCCACGCTGATCTTAACGTCGTTCCTAGTGTCTACGATCTCTTTGATATCCGGATCAATCACACCCTTATCAACCGCCTCGTCTATCGGGAAAGTTTGACCGGAAATCCTATCGACCACCCTACCGGCCCTATCGTCGAACAAACCCTGCGAGACTGCGTCTGACAGGGCCAGCGCGCTCCTCTTAACCTTGACCGTAACGTCGACCTTGACGAGGTAGCCCCGGGAGTAGGCCTCCTCGATGGAGATCCTCTCGCCACTCTCGGTGACAACTTGACCGGTAACCGGGTCCAGGAGGCCCTCGTTCATCGCATCGGCAACGCTAACCCCCGAAGTAGCAACTGAACAAGATTTTACCTTGACCCTATCGTCGCCCCTCTCGGCGTCGCAGAGTTCTCTCTGAATAGCTTCTAGGAGGGACAAGCGGCGACCATCCTCGACCACGGCGCAAGGGCCTAACAACTGCGCGGCCAAATTGGCATCGATCAGCTTGAGACGAGCCGCTTCCTCGATTGTCACGTAGGTCGTCAAGTCCTTCGACGTAGCTATTCTACCGTTCCTAACATCGAGGATCCTAAGGAATATCGCCTCGCCGACCGACAGAACCTCACCGGTCCCAGGGTGAACGATCCCCTTCGCCTCTATCACGTTACCCGCCCCGACACCATCCTCGAACTTCTGCACGCGCTTAAGACTCTTAATCTCGCTAAATTGCATGCTGCTCCCGGACCATTGGCTGCGCGAGAGTTCGCTCTCGGAGCCGCGGTCCGGCGTGTCTCTCTCCCCATTAGTGGCGGGAGCCTGCTTGTTATGGGCACGCTTGAGAGGCGAGGACTCCCTCGAAGATACGTGCTGCACCTCGTTCGAGATCGTCGTCTCCGTGGTCTCATGTCTCTCCGATGTGTATCTACGCACAGCCATCAACATCTGTTAGAACTCGCCCTCGTCGCTCAACTACGTGCGGGGGAGTGGCGTTTCGAGTGTTTCTGGACAAGTGGGAAGGGCGCGGGTCTCGAGGACACTCGAGTAAAATCAGAGTAAATCGGAACGAATCATCGATCATCGGCTCAGGGTTCATGCAGGCTGGATGAATGACAGGCAGGCGGGTCAGTGGCAATTTGCCGGTGCGTCAAGTTTACTCACTGCGACTGTGTGTAGTGGGTCGTGGTCGAGGTAAAACGTTCCTCGCTGCTGGTGCTCTCATAGATGTTGAACTCTGTGCGGAACGTGCGTAGCGGCCGTTGCTCCTGAAGAGCACGCTGAAACAGTAACGACAGAAGGTACGTTACCGTCAACATCTTCCACTCACTTCCGTCACTGCAATGACCACCATAGCGAGGCTCTCGATTCTTTTGGGACCCGACGGCATTTCGCGCGATAACTTTTTCTCCTTCTCTTTATCCCTCTCTCTCTCTCTCTCTTTCTCTTTCTTATAGTCCACGCTTTCGCGAATTTGACGTTTGACCACGTTCCACGCGTGTTTATCCAGAGCCCCTAACAGAGTTCCGAGTATCGAAATCCCCCATAGAGATAAGAGATTTGCCGCGATTCGTATTGGACGAATATTCGGAGAAGGCCTGTCACGTGTAATACACAATCGAGTGTGTCCTGCTCGACAGTATTTCGTTCCATTGATTTATGCCCACGCAAGCAGGTCGCAGCGACTTCACGATAACGCGTATCAGCAAACGTTAAACTACTCCATAGGCATTCTCGCGCTTAGCGTTTACGAAAGTTTCTCCGCGACATTCAAATACAGCGAGCGAAAAACTTCACTAATAACGCGCCACTTATCGGTACGCGCGCTTATCGCTGCGTATCAGCTGGTTATTTCCGAGAAACTACAATGTACAATCGCACTCTTGATAGTGCGAGAGAACTCCCTGGTGATTTCCGAGGAAGATCGGGACAAGGAGGAGGAGGAGACCCGACGAAGAAGACGAAACTACACCGGAAATGCGTCCGTGAAAATGAGGAGCTCGCCTCTACTGTCTGAAGAGAGAGAGAGAGAGAGAGAGAGAGAGCGCGAGGAAAAAAGTCTAAAAATAATTTTTACGTGAGTTCACTCTTCGACGAAATAGAAGATGATCTCTCGCTTCACGTGATGGCCCGTTCGTAGGTGCGTGCGCGTCTTTACGAAGCGACGGTCGCCCCTATGCAACTTTTTCACTACTCATATTTTTAGATCGACGCGAGCTTTTGTTCGCTTCAAACGTTCGTGAAACGTCGAAGGTGACGGTTCTTCGGTAATTGTCGTAATTTCCACGTTTTCCGCTTGGTTCTTATATTTTCCTATCTCCTGCGCCCCCCTCCCCCCTGCTCACATTGACCAGTAACGAAAAATTGTACACGAGGTGAAGAAATTCAAGTGACACGAGTCTGAGTGTTTTCTTCCGTATCGGAGCAGCGACTTCGGGAATGCCAAGTGTGAAATTCATCGCCGCCGATACAACGATATCTTCGGAAAATTCTACGTGCTCTTTAACAACAGCTAAATACCTGTCGATTAATTAAACGATTACGCAAGCGGGAGAGGAAGAAACGGAGTGCCGCTCGCGTATGAAACTCGCTCGATTCAGCGAGCGCGCTCGCGCGCGCGCGATGAATAATTGCTTGAAATTAATGCTCGCGTTCACCGAGGTAATTATAGAATGTGATTGATGCACTCACTGTTGATTTAAATAAAGAAAACTGGAGGCTCTTTGGCAAAAGCTCCCTTGACCTACTAAAGCGGTGTCTTCTCTCGCGAAAAAGCGTTCGGTCAAGACGCGAGTTGCCGTGATAGCTCTATTTATCGGGAGTTCGAAATTCTCCACTTTCGAGGGAGACCGAAAAAATTGAAACGCAGAGACCGCGTCTCGCGTTTAACTTGCGTTTGAGGAATCGAACGGAGAGATCCAGAGAGGGAGGGGCTCGAGGGAGTTGAAAAGTTTTCCCGCATCCGGTAAAATAACGAATCGCGCCGGAGGATCCTCGTGTGCGCGAAAGATCGTTCGAAGCGAGCGATGGAAACGTTGAAAACGTCGTTGGCTTCGCGAAGCGATTAATCGGAAGGCCAAACGGGGCGGAACCGAATTCTCCTTCATCTGGAAAGTTTTTACGCGTCGCGAACCGTAGGAGAAACGACGGGACGGGACGGCGATGTCATCGACGACGCGCGTTCGAATAAGCGATGGCATCATGGCTGACATGACGCTACCGAGCACCGTGAACTTGATTCCCGGGGACTTTTTACGTAACGACCGGCCGGCACTTGGAGTAGTGACAGCAATCTCTTGCGACACTGAAAACACTATTCCTAGACTAGGAGAGTATGCTTCGCTGAGAGTAGCTTAACGGCCAATTCAGCTACCGGTAATCACGGCAATTTACATTTACCCTTCGACCGGCATATTTGCACGGGAATAACGTCACGGGACAAATATAGATCTCAGAGTCCTTCTTTAATAACAGCAAAATCCGCATGATTTCATAACGCTACTGAAATTTTCATGCCACTGCTCCACCGCCAGCGCAATCCCTAACTCTTATCGGGTCGCTCGGATTATCGATAAGCACAAACAACAGAGTAGATATTACCTGCATCACGATTCTTTTCTTCGACGGAATCATTTCGAGAGCGCGATAAGCAACGGGGTTTTTATCCGCGCGAAAAGCGGAACATCTCAGATGCGTAGGTTCTAAGTGTGGCGTGTGCGCGGCTAGAACGGCGTTAGCTCGATCTCTCCAAGGGTAAACTACCACCCCCCCATTGGTCGTGAAGTCGGTAGTCGAGTCTCTCCCGGCGATTTTCTCGAGGGGTTCAGTTCGTCGTTTACCAAAACACAACACTGCTACTACTGGTACTGCTACTCTCTCGTATCACTCATCGCAATTTATCTCGGGAAGAGTTCGCGCGAATTCTACACGACCTAGGGCAACGCGCGAGACCTCTGTGGCCCGGAGTCCGCGAGAAACGCGAGAGATTCGAGCGAGTACTCGTGACCGATAAGGGTGCGACGAAAGCTCCGGCACGCGGTGCTTCAAGAGGAAAGAGCAACGAAAAGAATGAACGATTCGCTAATGAAATACGCCGCTTTCCTGCGATTCGACTGAAGCACCCCCCGTGGGACGAAATAAGAATCCATTTTTAGCCGCAGCCACGAAACGACGTTAACGGGACGAGTTCGTCCGGGATACTGACTCGAAGTTGGCGAACACACGCGACTGAGGCACGCGGCTAGCGCGAAACACTCTTCGGCTTCTTCATCGTCATTGCAGCATCTGTCATTGGCCGATAAACCTTTCGATGAATGGACACCGCACCCGAGATTATTCGCTTCGCGTAATAAGGTACGTCCAGCCCCCGGTCAGCTGACGCGGATCCGATTACGACACGCTCTCGTAAATAGACTGAGTAATGGGGAACCGAAATGTTTTACAGCTTTCACGAATCAACGCACTTGCAAAACTCTCCGTCGATAAATCAGTGGCACCGAAATGCAAATAAGTCGTCGCGTATGTTGAAAAACGACAGGTTACACGAGCGAACGATAGGAGAGTCCGCTAGATTTTGTGAGTCGGTACAAACACCTTGATATCAACTACTACTACTACTACTACTACTACTACTACTGCTGCTGCTGCTGCTGCTGTTGCTGCTGTTACTCAACAGCAGTTTGGTGAACGCGCTCGTTTGGATATTTGGAAACTTCCAGGGTGGAAACTTGGGGTGGTGGCACATGCTAGTTCGCGGATGTAGCCGGTACACGAGGTTCTCGGGAAAAACCGCACTTTGCGAACCGGCAAACCCGCTCCAGTTTCAACCCCTCCTACCTTGCGTACGAACGTGACTCCTGACATTGGTTAAAGCGTGTGCTCGACGCGCGAAACACGTTTCTCCGCTGCGACTAATTTTGACTCGAGGACAATGCTAGGTTACGGGGAAAACTCCTCGAAGTGGTTTTCATGAGGAATGCGCCAGCAGCACAGGGTGCAAGGAGCAGCGCCAGCAACACGGATACAACGTCGCCACCCTCGTTCGCATATCGATCCTACGCGAGAACCAGCGGGAAACACGAATTCCTTCGCGCGTCTCGATGGAACGAAGGTTTTTTCTAAAATGTTTATTCGCTTTTTCGCACCGGGGACTCTTTTAAGTGGGCCACCATATTTGGCGAAAGAGACGAGAGCCTAGAAGCTCGAAAAGCACTCGAGCAGTGTTTGCCGTGACATCATCGGAACGAGTAAAATAAGGAACGAGAAACACGTATGATGTCACCATACTGGTATGATTATCATTGGGAATATTAACATTTCAGTTTTTACGTCATGGGCGTTCCTTTCGATTACGGCGCATAATTTCTTTTATCGACCTTGTATCTTGCGCGCGTGTACATGTAGTGGTATCAGAAAATTTACGAGCGTACACGACTTAACAGAAATCATTTACTCATCTCGCGAGAGATTCTCGTATTTCTTTTCCTGATAGAAAAACTTCGTGATTTAATGCGCGGGAAAAAGGCAATTTATAAACGTGGAAAAATGCGGGTATTAATTGATCCCGCGCGTAGTACCGCGCGGGCAGGGGAGAGGTGCGGGTAGCGCGATGCTAATTTACGACTGTTTCCCGAACGTTTGTTTGCAAAAATGGCGAATAGTGTGACTTCCAAGGCTGAAATTGATCTTCTTAAATTAAAGGGGGACGTGCAGCGCACGGGGAGATGTGGAAACTCGTGGATAACACGCGACGGTATTCGCGTGCGAATCAGTAGTTCAATGTATTCATTATCATGAACTGTATTGGCATGATATCAAACGGTTTCAACTAGGAAATTTAACGGATTTACAATGCTTCAATCAGCACTTTAACTTCTGTAATGCGAACTCGAGGCGTAGCCTCAGTTTACACCTTGCAATTAATTCTATTCGCGTCCAACGTTCCTGAGCCTCAAAGGTTAAGAGAACCCTAAAATATCTGTGGAGCTACCCACACTTTCATGATATGAATAGGAAATTACAACTACGTAACAAATCGTGTCAACGCTAAAATTCCATCCGCTCTTATTATTATCGACTCGCATCAAATCTGTGCTTACGCAATGACGCATTAGAACTAACTAGTGTATGGTCTCATGAACTATGGAGAATTTTCATACGCATTTTATGAAGAAGGGTTAGAGAGAGCTGTGTAATTCTTACATTTGTCTTTATTACTACAATTATCGATAGTAGGTTAAAAGTTGGTGAGTAGCTAAGGAAGACTAATCTTACCTGTAACGATGCGTCCTCCGGATGCAACACGGACAACTGCCTGACGCGTTCTTGAAGCAGATTAAGAAGGGTCGTAAATTTTCTGTTGAGAGTATCCAAATCGCGTACTATATTATCCACTGTAGTGATGGAATCTCTTCGTGGCCTCTTGACAGATGCGTCCAACGATGGACAAACTTCTTCCAATTGTTCTTTAAACGCTCTGAGCCTCTGCCCGTAGATCTAAAGTTTTCGGTTAGTCCGTTAGGGTTAGTAAATTAGATCATCTGGACCATTACCGTTAGCCTTCACAAGCGACAGTGAAAGACGGTAGAACTCGGTTTTGTGTAAGTGCACTTTTGTTTCATCAGTTTTGACCCAATGTGGTAACTGCGTTAATCGAAGTTAATCTGTACGCTACTGGTTCCCGCGAGTTAGTCATTTATTCCGTGAAATTGCAGTTGAGCATTATTTGAAACGGTACAAGTAATGCTCTCGTGTCAAAAATTAGAGCCAACAGCTAATTAATTTCATTAAAATTAATCCAGGTTTTGCATCAAAGGCTTTTGCTGCAGTGAGATCGTATTATTAAATTGCGTATTATTCGTTTTGCTTGTTTTTCTCTCGTGTGTAGATGATTTAGTGTGTTCTTTAATAATATTTGCATACCACACTGGGCCTTTTTCGTGACAGAAGTGACGGCGTACAACTAACACCCGCAAGCTATGTGCATTTCACGCTATCCTCTAAGCGGTAGACCTGATTCACCATTCAACCTTTCTACTCATTTTAATCTACTACATCTCGTGATTAAAATTTTGTTTTAAGTTTCAGGTAAACGTGTGACGTAAGTAAGTGTTTAGTTGGCGCGGTTTGAAACGTTAAGACAGATAGAGCAAGTTTTAGTATTAGAGAAAAAATAGTGTTTTCTTTTCTTTTTTATTTAAAAAAAAAAAACATTCACTGAAAAGTGTAGAAAAAGATTTCAGAGAATAACATTTACCAATTGCGAGAGTATCTCGGTATATAATAGGTTGTACGAAGCGTAGGAGCTTGGTAACGTTCTGTCGCTGATCGCTGAAAGATCGTCTTAATTCGACATAATATGTTCATTGTGTTCATGTCGCCGAAATTTGGTAAGATATGTACAGTGTCGGCTATGAATACTAAATTTCATTCACACATCACTCATACGATAAGCTAAGGCTACTTAGAATCTGCTGTAGGCGCTGTCAAATAAACTTCTCAACTTACCTTGCCCTCGCGGATCAGTCGACCGCCAGTGACATTCACAATCTCAATTGATGGGGTACGGTCCGCAACTTGATTTAGCAGATTCTGCGAATAGACGTGAGTACATTTATAAGAGAAATAGGCAAACGGCTCGTTTCTGTGGTTGCTTGCAGCAAATCATGAACGTTTAAGATCCACTCACCTTAGCATTCTCAACGTCAAGTTTTACGTAACACTCGTCGACAAAATCAACTTCGTTCTGGTAGGAGCTGTGATACTGCTGTGCAAGACCATAGGCAGTTTCCGCACTACGAAGTCTATCCACCAATTGACCGCATACGTTGGTCCACCGAGCGTTTAATCTGTTCACTTCAGCATCCAATCGGTCCATGTCTCCGTGAGGTCCTCTGTGATTTGGCCTGGACTTCTCGACGAGACGTCGCGCATTGTGCGCATCGTCGTTCAACTGGTCGATGGACAATTGCTGTTGAGCTATGGCGTTTTGAAGGATCATCAGGTCCTCCAAAACGTTTTGAAGACCTTTCACGTCGGACGGCAGTTCTCCGAAAGACGCCAGCTTGATCTCAAATTCGGAGATAGCGTTTGTATTCTCCTCCAAATTCGAAAGTACAATTTCCACGCATTTCAGGCGTTCTATGTACAGGCTGCTGAGATTCCACAAGTGGTTCCACTTGGTCATCACACTGTCGAGTTTGTTCCTCATGGCTGGTGTCTTCAGAGTGATGCCACGGAACGTGGTTTGAATCTGTTCAACATCAGACGCCAAACGCTGCAGATTCTGCTCGTAATCCTTGTGCTCCAGCACCAAATGTTCCAGGCTATCAAGGTCACGCGGTAAAGGTGCAGCTATTCTTGCATTCAGGATCCTTTCAGCTTCGTCCAGAGCCTGTTGCAGGGACGTCACCTGATCGCTGAAAATGCGTCCAGCGTTCTTGGACTCTTCTTCCGCTCGAGCACGTTTCTCGAAATCATCGAACAGCCTGTTTACATCCGCCATCTCGCGCTTCAATCTTCTCAATTGCGGATCCGCGGGATCTCCCTCGGACAATAATTTATCAGCGTCCTCGTTCAGTGCTTTCCGAATAGCTGTACGTTGATCCTGGCCCATTGCTAAGAATTGCGGCAGATCCCAGCCCTTAACCACTTTGATAGTCGCGAAGATCATGTTTTGTCTCAATCTCAATTGTTTCCGTTGCCACAAGGCGATGCTTCTGTCGTACTGCCGTCTCAATCTTTCAGCTGCGTCTAGTGCGTCTTTGTCAGGGGGTTGTAGCGCAAAGCAAACTCCAGGAACCGGAGATTCGACGCCTTGAGAATTCTTGACGCGCCACTTCACTCTGCCAGAATTATCGTACAGCGTACACTGCTCGCCCTTCTCAATAGATATCTGCAATTGAAGAATTAAAAAAAAAACGTGACTTTTTCAAAAAAATTTCGCGCGTATAAAAATAAACCTATTATGTAATTCTCTTTTGCTTACATTCACTTGCTTGTAGCTGCAAATACAAGTGACTTGCAAAGGTCGAGTTACTGGCTGCCTACGTTGTTTCATGGGTACCACGTCTTTAGCCTGTTCAACGAGTCTTTGAACATGTTCGCCGTAACTGTTCAATTCTTCTCTCAGCTCCTGCATACCTTTCAAAAGGCGTTCGCCCTCGGCCAACGAAAAGTCGGATTGCGAATAAACCGAGTTAAGAACGCTGTCTCTCTTGGAAATCCACTGTTCCGCCTGTTGAATGTCTTTGAAGAATTGTTGACTTTGCGCCGCGTGTTTCAAATGCACTTCCAAGCATAACGTGAGTTGCAAAAGCCAGGCCCACTGACTCTGCATCGCGGACATATAGGCTTCGATTGTTTTAGCCGCGGGGTGATGTTGAAGAACCAATGCTTCCCCGCGATCTTGAACGGCAGAGAATTGAATTTCACGCTTCTCCAAGTCACTCATCAGGGACTAAATGGAAAGACACATACGTTAGCTTGAAAAGAAAATAAGGAGCAAGGTAAAAACTACGAAAAAAGTAATCGAAAACTCAAACAGCTATAAGTTTCCTGTCACATTTATACACTTGTATGGCCTATTTACCTCAATACCAGATCCATACGTTTGCTTGGAACAATAATGATACTTGTAAGCTTAATCTCTAATGTACGCGTAATGATCTGATAAATTAATTTTGTCAATCGTTGTTCGCATACCTCATAGTACTGCTCGATGCTCTGTATATTGAGAGTCTTGTCGCTCCAATCTCGAGTAACTTCGGTCTCTTCCTTAGCGTTGAGCCAGACTAGTTCTCCGGTGGCTGATTGAATGAAATCTTGAAGAGTATCCAAGTCGGATAGTCTTTTGTTGGAGATGGTCAATAGTTCGGTATATAATTTCTGCAAAGTGCTCAGGTGTTGACTGTACAACGTGAGTTCTTCACCCTGGAAATTGTTCTTAGCTTGGATACACTTTTCAATCTTAGAATGGAATTGATCGATATTTTTGTGTTCTCGCTGGTGCGTTTCAAGTTCATTTTGAACGCTGGTCAAGTCAGATCCATAATCTGCTTCCTGAAGTTGCTTCAATTTGCTTTTGCACCAATCAATGCAATCGTGGAGAGCGCGGAAATAAGGATTGGTATCTACTAATCTTGTTTCATGGACGGTAGTACGATGTTTCGTTACAACGCGTTCTTCCACGGGGAATGATACTGCGGAAAGCGGTTGCACTAAACGTTTGTGTAAAAGAGAGCGCAGCGCAACCCAACGTTGATGCAGTTTTTGTACTCTGCAAATTAATACAACAATAATCACAATTATTATCATCGTCGTTGCGAGTGCTCAAAGGATACTTCACGAACAATTCTTTGGAATTTGTCGCAAAGACCAATGATCGTGCGTGGGAAACTTATAAATTACTTGAAAGAAGGAAAAGGAGAGAAAAAAAAAAAACAAGTTCCAAATACCTTTTGTGTAGCTCTCCTGCTTGGCTATACCTTCCTTCGGTGAGAGTATGTACATCTGTGAATATATTTTGAATTTGTATCTCGGTGTTGCGTATATCCTGCTCCAGCAAATCTACAGCATGTTTCGCCTTCAGTGGATGAAGACGATCCAGACGCCGAGCTTCATCTTCCACGCGCCTTTCTAGTTCCTCGAGACGGTTATCGGTTGACTTCATCTCCCGATGTACTTTTTCGGCAAGTCGTTGCAATCTTTCGAGACTGCAAAAAACAAAGGAAACAGATCCGTTAGCACAGTTGTGATAAGCCTTTCATCTTGATCGAAGATTCTCTCGGCGAGTAGTTCCAGAAGTACCGACCGTTTGATTTCATCTATGATAGCTTGCTCCCTTTCTTCGTGAAGCATCATAAGACGAGTCCAATTCTTCTCGATGACTTCGATGTGCAGCTCCGGCTCCATATCGACTTCGCCTACCGCATCGAAATACTTCTGTAGATCTCTGAATATGTACGTCAACCTCTGTTTATCTCTGTGTCGAGGTGGCACTTCCTCGTTCTTGAATTTAGCGCTATCAGTCGCGAGCTTCTTCATTTCGATGAGAGTAGACGGGAAGGATCGCTCCTGCATTAGGCTCATCTTTTCACGTAACCAAAGATGAAGGGAACTAGCTATTTCACGATACTCGGCGGATCTTCTCTGTGCTTCGGGGTCGTAAAGAGGGTGAATAGGCGGCGGTTCCGGGAATACGTCGTAAAGCGATGAGATATACGTTATCAAAGACTTCTCGTCCGGTTCGGGGGTATCAACATCTGCGAGCAAAAGAATACTCGATTAAGATACAGCAGCAACTTGAGAAACCTGCTTTCACCTCGCTATAATATCAATGTGCAATTGTCAAGCGTGGCACAGGTGCGATACCTGTGTGTGATACTTCAAGGTTCACTGGACTTTTGTGACGTAGAAATTCATTATGAAACAACGCAATTACGGTAGATACTCTTTAAGTTCGATTAATAGGCAATTACTCGTAGAACAATGGGCATGAAAACGCATATAAATCTACCTGTGTGTAATGTGATTTGTAAAAAGCTCGGCAAACGTTTGCATAACACACGTGTTGAAAAATACGTTGGGTAGTGGTTTACGAAGGCCAAAGTGTATGGTTTCATTAAGATCGCATCGAGACTACGATTCTGAAATGAATTGCTCTCGAACCTTAACCGAGTTTATCCACGGTTACCACCAAATGATCTGGCATGGAAGCAAATCGCGTACCCGAGGATAAAACTGAAGACTCGCAGCAGCACAAAGGGCGATTAGATGAAGCATAATAGCAGGAAGTCAATAGACTAATTGACAACTTAATAATATTACAGTGATTTGAAGGGAGTTGGATAACAATGGATTAGTATAAACGAGTCCATTGTTACTGAATTTGCTTGAAAACTTGAGGAAGCGAGGGAAAATTCGGAGAGTTTGCGCGAAAGAAAATAATATTGCAATTTTTCCACGTTCAAGTAAATGGATCGATCGCTATCTGCTACTTCCTTTAATAGCCAAACTCTTCTGATTTCTCGACCACGCATTCTGAGACAATGGACACGAGGCACCTACATGCGTCACGTATGGCAACTATAATTGTATGAGAAGCCGGTGTCACGGTGTGCGAGTTCGACCGGAAGTAGTACTGAGTACCGTGACCAAAAAGAACGTGTACAGCCATGTGTGTCAGTACACACGCATACGCCAGTCCCAACAATGTATATACATTCCCATAAGAATACAATAAACGCGCAGTATTCTTATTTATTCTATTCACATTTTTGAAAAGTCCAGAACCTCCGCGTTATTCCCGATGCACCCTAAGTAGAAAGGATTGTAAATTTCTGATTTATACGACTTTCGAGCACTCTTCGCAATATCTCTGTTATCGGCAAAGTTAAAATGCCTCTGAAAGGAAGAATACGCTACGCACATGTCTGAAGATATCCAGAGTTCTCACCGTCGTGTACCTGAGAAATCATGATACTCCATTGTGCTTTGTTAGAAGTCAGTTAAGTTTAGGCTCAAGGTTTAAAAAATAAAAGTTCCTCTCCGCAGGAACATTTTCACACAAATGTGTTTCCAGGACGATGAGTAGCGCAAACGAAACCCCATAGACTGCGAGTCCACGTTATTCGAAATCTCGAGCGATCATTCGCCATGCTTTTCTAGATCAGCATCGCGTAGGTCAACCGACGAGAACTCGTTCAACTGACCCATTGATCCTTGACATTCGTGATTCTGAATTGCGATTTCCCGTTTCGAGATCATAATCACCAGCCATGAATTTGACCCCTTGTCAAAAGTTACCCATAAACGGGGCGGAAGCCGTACGGATACTCAAAACACGCGGGCAACTCGGTCTGGCTTCCCTTCCCCGCGTGATCAATAACCACCACGAGGAAAAATGCAAATCCACCCCCGTTCGAGGAAAAGCAATATTACCCCCTCTAAAAGTTTCCTAGCAAACTTTGTCACGAACGCGTGCTAATTAATCCATTCAGCGTTCATCGTCCATGGAAAACATTGTCCACGGAAGAAGAATGGCTTCTATGGGGTTCTTCGAGTACTGGACTGGCGCAAGAAGCAGCAGAAGGCTAGGTAAGGTTTTTACGAGGGAGTCCAGCGGCATGCGATAATTAGCATGCAATACGGTTTTGCTTAGAAAGCAGTTCAGAAAGAGATCCGTGGATGTAAGTGGAATACGAGGAGGCGGAAAAAGGGGAGGAAAAACGTACCTTCGGGATCGAGAAGCCTGGTAACGCCGTACTCGCGCTCGGCAACGTAAAAGACCCGTTCAAGCCGCTCGCGCGCTTGGCAAGAGTGCGCGGTTCTCCAGTCGACGAGGTCGGGACGGTTTCTGTGTAAGAGCGCACTGAAGGCCAAGCCATCCCTCCAGGAACCCGTGAAGTCCGTGACGCGGACTCCGGGATAGCGAGCCGTCGATCGTCTTGCCCATCGTAGAAGGGCCTCTCGGGCAGTGACATTTGGTTCTTGGCCCACAACTATGTCTGAAATCTGAAAAGGAAAAACAGCATTCGATGATTTAGCCTGTGAAACCATAAAGTCGCCATTAGTGCTATTAGTCGCTTGCGGCTAATAGCACTGCGAGTATCCAGATGTGAAACGTTCAAATTGATTCGCTTCTCGGTGTCACTTTCTATGAACAATCTTCCTCCGGCCTCTCTCTCTCTCTCTCTCTCTTTCTCTTTCTCTTACTCAATTAGAATGTAGAGACGGCACCAGGAAGCAAGGAGACCTTTCAAGTTTTCACAAATAACCACGCCTCGTTTAGCGCAGCAGCAGCGGCGGCGGCAGCAGCAGCAGCGGTATTCAATCTACTCGCAGAATCCTTTGAGACTATCTATTCACTCCGGATATCTATAGCACTCGAATTTATTTAAACAAGTGCGAAAGCAAATTGAACGTCGGTCGGTTAACCTATCACGACTTTCAATTCACGAGCGAGAGAGACCGAGGGAGCTTCGTAGATAATAGTTCACCGTCAATGACGGTGCATCGAACTCGAACGAACAAATCGATTCTTTCTTCTGTCCTTCCTTCTTCTTCTTTGATCTGCTTACTAGACAATCTCTTTGGCTAACGGTCAGAGTGAACCGCAATAAATCGCGAAATTATAAAAATACGATGGACTTGGATGCGATAAATTCTATGGGATCCCATCGTTCCTCTTTGTCCCAGAAATCTTCTTGGAAAAAAGAAGCGGCGCTTTCAGCGCGAGTTAGCGCGAAGTTCAATGTTTCTATTATATTGCGTGGATATAAACAAGTTTTGCCTTGAAAATAAAAGCTATGGCTATTTATAGGTATACCGATGCCTCTCTTTATATGGCTATAATGCGCTTCCTTCACGAGGAAACTTAATTTTCTTTCACACGAACACTGGATGGTAGTGGCTCTGATGTCATCAGCTACCACCATTGTTACGTAAGAATGTGTGCGCGTCGCATTTGCTCTAACGAGAAAAACCACATGGTAAAATGGCTAAGAACGCTAGGCGGAGTACAGCTTCGAGACATTGTCCCGGAATATTTATTTCTAATAAAAAGTAGCTTAGGGCTATAGCGCAGCCACTGAAATTATGTTTCATTAGAAAGAGGGTACTCGCTTAATTAAAGCGAGGCACCAGTCGTTGCTCCGTAATTAACAAACTAATTATTCAGCGGAACAACAGTGTCGCGCTGCTCATGAACCATTAGGTGTCACGAAGACCCAGGATGGCACCGAGCAGATACCACAATTTCATTCGCTTGGAAGAAAATTCAGCGACACTCGGCGAGAGTCGCTCTCTGTTTCGGAGTACCGTAAATAATATTGTATAATAACCCAGCGAGAGAAAGAGAGAGAGAATAGTCTCGTCGAACGACGAGTCGCTTTGAAAAATCAATGAAATTTACAACAATTTGACACGCCGAGCAAGAAAGACGACAGGAGAAAGCTTCCCGACAGACATGTGGGTGTTGCGCGCGCGCGCGCGGTTTTGGTTATCATCATCGATGATTGCAAGATACCCCGCGTTCCCAGGAGTTCAAGAATCCCTAACAAGGCTCGGGTTAAATGGAAATTCCACTTTTCAGTGAAACATATGCGAAATACGCGAGACGTTTATACGCAATTCGACCGAGTTTCACGGACGTACGTACGTACGGACGGACGAAAATATGGATATAATCGTTGAATACTCTACTACCAGGAACCATGTTGAGAAGCACGCAACGCGCACTTCGATAGCTTCGAGACCGAGGCAAAATCAGGAAAGTGCGTCAGTCCTGATTTTTCCAAGTGAAACAGTCGGAGGAATCCGTGAGAATTGTGAAAGTAATCGTTCCAGGTTATTCTCTAACGTTCTCCTAATGATAGCCGGGTGTCTCTCGGATAAAAGTGTCTCTCCCGTGGAGTATCAGGCAACGTCGAGCGTGGGTGGAGCCGCGAACAGTTATTTCGCGACGCAAATGGAAACCTCGCCACATTCTCCATTTTAATGATCGCGGTAGTCCTCGTCGTCTCTCCCGGCATTCCCTCCCTCCCTCCCTCGGTTTTGCCCATCCTGATCTTTCGAGCAGCACGCTCGGATCATTTAACGTCGCTGGACGCTCAACGCGAGGTCAAAGGTCGAACGTCGTCGTCAAGAAAAGCTGAGCGTTCGCACGGAACGTGACGGCAGCAACGGCAGCACCGACGACGGCGGTGACGGTTGTTTCGTTTCGTATCGCGAGAATTTGGCCAGTAGGCGCTCGGGCGATGAAAATGCGAAATATCTCGCGAGAGATTTGCTCGATTCACTCGTGGCACTCGATTTCCAGTGGTTCTCCTCGCTGTTATCTCGAACTGACCCAAATGCCGTGACGGCTACGAGTGTCGAACAGGTAGCTCGAGATTGGCCGGAGATTACGTCGATCTTCGACGTGTCCGACGTCAGGCCGAGTCCCCAGCAGAAGACCAGAAGAAGTTCGAGTGGCCAACGAAAAACTGCAGCGAGTCAGCGTGCGATTTCGCAAGGTCAATTTACGGCCGGATCGGATCGGATCGAGCCGAGAATCGAGTGCTCTCGACTCGACACGATTCCTTTTCGAGGGACAATAACTCGATAACCCGAATCCCCCGACGTTGCCATAAATGTCTCCGTGACGTCACGAGTCTCCAGCAGTGTTTCACCGGGCGTTCGCTTGTTTCGCGCGCACTCGGCTTTCTTTCTGCAAGGATGACGCGAAGGAACCAGAAAGGAGTTGGTCTCGCGCGCGCCAACTGAAACGCGTTCCAGACATTTTCAGGCACCTCCGCAGAGTCGGAGACCGAATTTATCGCGATTCACGGCGGAATTCGCGATGAGAAGCGCGAATGGAGCGCTGGCTGGAAAAAGCGCGAGTTTTTTATCCGTCGAGAGTATTAGCTGATAACGAGCGAAGAGATTAGGACAATGACTTATTAAGACTTCCTGGATGAGGGGTCCCCGGTAAATAAGGCGCTTAATCACGAACTTAATCACGAACAAGCTGCAGGAACACGGTGAATGGCTGGCCACCAACACCACACCGTCATCAACATCACTACCATCGCTGGAACCTCGGACGATCCTTCTCCGTGGGCCAATCTGCTTGTACGAGCAAACTGGTCTGCGGGACGGGTGGCATTTGCCATATTGACAGGCCGGAGAAAGTCAGACGCTTATAAAGAAGCCAATTAGACCCTTCGTTTGCAGATTCCATAAATGAAAGCTCGTGCGCGCGTTAGAATTCGAGAGAACTCCAAAGCTGCCACGCGTCTCGCAACTGACTTCACGTATGACAGAGCGAGCGTTTCTCGATTCTTATTAGCGGAGGGCGCGTGAAATTCGGGGTTATCGTTCGCGTTCCCGGGGCTAGCGAGGGAAATCGGTAGATTTCAATGAGCTCGAGAAGAGCGTTGATTATAACGAATGGTATGGATCTCGAGTTGGCAACTAATCGCATGCCAGATGGACAGCAGCGAGGAATAAGCAGGTGCGCAATTTACTCGCGGTGCTGCAAGACGGAAGTTTGCCTGGAAATGGCAGGAGCGTCGATTCAGCTTCGGGATCCTCGGTAGGGAAACGTCAGTCGAGGATAATTCTCGCCACTCGCAGTGGGTTAGACACCGCGCGGTTACAACCCATAATCTTGGACTTTGCCCTTGCGCGATCTTCCTTTTTCCTGCGGCCGCGCATTTCGCGCGGGGTAGCGGGGGGTGGTGGAACACGAACGAGAAGGATGCGATGCGATGCAATTTTCATTGTGGCACGACCTCCCGGAACCGATCGTTCCCCTCGGGAGTCATGGGAAATTTGGACGCGGTAAACCTACCGCTGGTAGTTCCCCCTCTCCCCCTCCGCTAACGTTTAGTCGAAAATCCGCGAATCGCCCTCGGATAAATCACCCTCGTCCCGACAGAAGTTTTACTTTTACGAAATTATTCGCGAAATTATTTATGGTGAAAAATGTCAACGTGCGACCACGCACGCACGCACGCACGCACGCACGCTCGGATCGCCCGTGTTGCTATTTGGAGCAAACGCGGGGGCGGTGCAGGTTTGTCCCCGACGTTTTAATTGCAAATTATATATTATTATGAATTTCATGGTCCATCGCGATAAACAATCTGCCCGCGGCCAAAGAGGCAGTGGCTCATGACGTGGTTTCAGCGATGATTGCCAGGGCTTGCCCACGCTTGGCGCCAGGTCCAAAGGAGAACGTTATACCGCGCCACGCCATTCCACGCCATGCCTCATAGTTGGATACGAAAAACACGTACGAATCAATTATGCATCGTGGATGGAACTTGACATTGACGCCTGGTACTGTTATGGCATCGAGTGCTCGACAAGGTGGGCGCGCTCGATGTCCTGTTGGATCCTACGCGAAACCTTCGCGATCGAACCGAAAAAACTTCCGGTTAGCGAGTCCCCGCGTCTCGTGGACGTACTTCTTTTCTGCGGAAACTTCGCGCGCTACCGGGGCCTGATCGAACCTCTCGGCAACGCCACCACCACCATTGCCAACCCCATGGGAGTCCGAGTGATAAAACAAACGACTCTCCCGAGGACGGTGTGAACGTACTTGTGTCGCCGTGGCGCAAGCGACCTTGAGGTATCCTGTTAGGTTCACCTTGTCCCGAATATCGGGCTCATTGAAGAAAAAAGAGCTCGAAAAGACGAAGAGGTGAAAACCTGACTCATCGTGGGTGGATCGTTTCGAATAACGTTGGGGCTCATGGGGGAGACGCGAGGCTTCGCCAGGAAATTGGGGGAGGGTGTCGGGAGGTTCCAATGAGACACTTCCTGCGTCGAAGCTTCCTTCCCGGGGGTTTCTAGGAGATTCGCCATTATTCGTGCCAAAAGGATTATATTCGCTAAACCAAGAAAGTGCTCAGTGAAAGGACGATTCTCATTTTCCGAGAAAACTGCGGCCGATAAACCGGTCACGTGCAGCAAGCGAGAAATCTGCCGTTGGATCGGCTTGCAGTCTGCAGGATCACCTTGGCC
This sequence comes from Sclerodermus sp. 'alternatusi', assembly GCA_037305995.1. NCBI lineage: Eukaryota > Metazoa > Arthropoda > Insecta > Hymenoptera > Bethylidae > Sclerodermus > Sclerodermus sp. 'alternatusi'. The sequence continues at coordinate 9,942,924 of CM074547.1, forward strand.
GTACCTGTATGTATGTGCGTGTGTGTGCGAATGTGTGCGAGTGCATGGAAGTGGCCGGCTGAACTGCCTAACGTTACTCCAACTCGCGGAACTGGTCCCGAACGAACAGCAACCGGAACGGGCCGGAATGAGAAAACACGAGGAATGCAACGCAGCAGTGATACACATCAGGCAAGGAGGATGCTCCCTCCCCCGTACCCCTTTCGCATCCTGATACTCCGGAAATCAAATCGCCCGGAGTTTTTAGCGACGGAACGAATTGCAGGACTACCCCCGCTCCAGCGCCGTCGCTTCCTGGGGAACTTTGGCCAATCGAATGGAACTCCGTTTAACCAGTAACGATCTTCACGGCTGGTTTCGCTCATTTTCCGAGGTCCTTCCACTGTGTCGAATCGCCACTCGATCGTCGGAGATCGGTTGAATCGACCGGACGATCGATCGATCCTCGCCGTTGGAAAAATCCCTTGGCACGCGACACTTTGCTTTTACGGCGGTCGATCGCCGACGAATTTTCCGGGGGAATATTCAGAATCATCCCGGGGATTCGAGTCTCAGCGGTGTCCAGCGCAGCTTTGAATCGACTTTGATTCGCGGAGGTAATAAGTATAACGGTTCGCGCGCATCTAGGCGATAAAACTGGTTTCGGAAATTATTGCCTTGTCGTTAATGAACGATCTAATCTTTCATGCGTCCGTGCCAATGATTGCCAGTCAGTCTCTCCGCGGTGGCGAGGCCTCCACCAGTAGTACCATGACAGACACTCCAATTTACACAATTCTCCCGAGGATGATGATCATTACGCGAACAGATATGAGATAATATCCTGTCGTGAAATCAGTGCCAGACGCCTGCCTGCCTACCCGCTGCTTTTTCTACTTTTCTTTTTCCACTGATTTACCGGTGTTACACTCGAGAGATCCGATGAAAGTGTACTCTTGTCTAACTGTGCGACGTTCGTTCGCTGTCCCTCATCGGAGCTCTCAACTCGGAGAACTCATTTTTAGACCGAACCAGACCCAATTCCCATCCCGAGTTATGTAGAGCGAGGAATGGACGCGTGGTGAGTTGTTAGCTTACAAGTAGAAATTGGACGATTCTCTTACCCGAACTGTTTTCGTTTTTGGAGATTCTTGTCGGCTGACCGACGTGCACCTGGTGGTGTCCTGCAAGGATTTCTGAGAGGCCCGTTTCGTGAGGTCCTCCGGCACACTTTTCTCCTCGCCGCGCGTCAACGTCGTCGTTTTTCGGACAATTCGCGTCACAATGCGTTTCGTACCGTTCTCCCCCCGTCTCGAGGTCTTCGTCGACTCGATCGACGAACCTAAATTTCAACAGGTCGTATTTTTCTGGCATTTTTCAGCAGCACCCTCTCCCTCCTCGCGCAAACGCTCGAAAGGATTCGCCTCGAGGACCGAAGAAAGACAGCGACGAGTCACCAACGCGAATCATTAACGCAAAAACCGCCGTCGATCCTTCGTCCGATAAATTTCGATGAATAATTCGCACGGTAGACCGTCGACAGAATTTTCCAGTAAACTTGGAAAACTGTCGCAGTGGCTTTCGTGCAAAACCCTGAACGACCTTGCACTAAATTCGATCGCGAACTACAAACTCTATCCACGGAGCGAAGGACATCGCGATCAAGATCGTATCGATCGCGCAACGTGGACAACGTATCATACTCCCACCGGTCAGGACGGTCTACCAGTCGGACCGTTTAAGACTTCGCTCGCGTGGGCAAGATCAAGGTCAAGACACGTTCCTCGTCCCTCGATCAGCCGATTCCCATTTTGCAGCAGAAAACTGCAGACCACGATCCATTAGCCGAGCGACTCAACGGTGAAATAGACTGCGGATCTAGGAATCGACGGAGAGAATCGTAAAGCACGAGTCGACGGCAGGGCGGGGGTGGGTGGGGTGGAGAAAAGCGAGGAATCCATAGAAATTTTGTCAGAGGCCGACGACGACGACGTTCGTTCGTTAGTTACCGCAAGGACGAGGATCGAGCGAAGTTTCTCACCGGGGAATGAGTTCCAGAGGATAGAACGCGACGATCCGATCGTCACGTGGAGGTCACGCGCACGCGTGTTGCGTGCGCGGAGATGACATCGCGCGCGATTGGAGGCGGGAAAGCGAATCCTTTCGAGGATCTTGCGTGCTTCGAATATTTCGTGTCTCCAACACGTGTCGTACCCAAGACTTCGGTAGACAGACGTCGCTTCGTGTATACCGCCTGTAAATCGTCCCTGGCCGGATTTCCTGGCGGAGTGGACGCGGCCACGTTGTCCCGGTCGTCTTCCTCCCGCGTGCCCTGCACGAAAAGGCGGCCGCCTTTGCTGAAGCGATACATCGACATTCCGTCGCCGCTCCGTCGCCAACGGAGGAACTTGAAAATCGGCTAAAATCCCCGAGTCTCTCCAGTCTTCCTTGTCCTCTCCTCCCTCTCCCTCCGTTCAACTCGTTCACCACTTTGACGGAGCGACAGCACCGCGCGTTGTTGATCTCTACCCGTCGACGACCGATCGACGGAGGAGAAATTCATTTACACCTGGCAGCTCGTTCCGTGCACGTGAGACCGTAACGCAACGCGCGCGTCACGCAACGGACTCGACGACGCCTCTGAAACGTACGGGGGGCGCGAGCCGTAAAGCGCTGGCTGGATAAAATTTCGAAGATCGCCAAGGGCGGAAGTGGAACGTTCCGCGCACGCGCCTCCCCCTGGTGCGCGACTCGCAGGAATTTCAGCGCGTGTTGGAAAACGTCGACTTTATCGCTGAGCCCCTCGCAGCGCTCGGTATTATCAATTCTTCCGCTAATACACGCGTAAATAAAGCAGAGCGAGTCGAGCGATCTTCCCGTCAGACAATTTGCGCTCGAGTCGGAGCGAGACGGAAGATCGCGAGCCGACGCGTTCCACGCGCTTACGAGAGTCCCGTTGAAAGATTCGCGAGAAATCAAACGCCGGTCGCCGATCGCCGATCGAATTCCAGCGGAGTCGCTAGACGGACGAGGTTCGTCCTCCGTCCGGCTGTGGTAGCGCGGAAAACGCCGTGGAGCCTCTCTCAGGCAGCGGGGTAGTAGATCGTGGAAATCGGCAGATCGCGAAGTTGCGTCATCCTGACGGATCCACGAAGACTCTCGGCGGCAGCGTTAACGTCGATCGCGTTTGGCAGCAGCAGCAGCAGCAGCGACGGACACGCGCACACACCTGAACACTCGACACGAGCACTCGGCACGAGCGAACGACTGAACACCGGAGACCGAGAGAGGAAGACTAGAGACCGGTATCGAGGAGATGCAGAATGTTACTGGGTTAAGACGATGGAACGCGACGAGAGAGGTGGATGGGGGTCGATCGGTAAATCGGGAGATCGTCGCTGCTCATGACTGGAGTCGGGGGATCGGCGGAAATCGGCGGAAATCGGTGGAAACCGGCGGAGAAATCGGCTTTTAAAGGGAATCGCGGAGGCGACGCACGACGCGCGTGTCCATCGTCGACAATCCATCCAGCGACTGTCGGTCTCGCGGGCCCCCACCTGCGCTACCGAGTCTCTTGCGGCGCTGCTATACGAACGAGCGAGCGTTTGCCTGCCGTCTGCTGCTCGGCCGCTGCTTACCTGGCGATGACGACACCAGAAACCACGCTGGGACGAACGCAAACACAGTAGAGTAGGATAGCCCGTGCGCGCAGGTGAGACATTTTCCTGCGCGCACTCGCGCGCTCTCCGCCTCCACCACGCCGGCCTTCCACCCTGACCTCCCCCGCAACCAGCACCCGCGCATGCGCCCACCACTCGCCTCTATTTCGTTATACCGGCGCTCTCGAACTGGATGATCGCGTTTACGTTTCGCCCGACGAGTTTTCGTCAGGTTCCTCCTGCGGGGGCGGGGGTTATGGCGCTACATGCTTTCCGAGGAATATACGCTACGCGCGTTGCGTTGCAGGAATTTCTCCGGGTCCGGGTCCGGGTTTGGGCTCGGGTCCTCCTCTGGTGCTCGTTTCGCCGCGTGCGCGCGCGGGTTGAACGCTTGAAATTCTTGCGCAATCACGAAGACGACGACGAGGCTACCGTTCTGCGCTGGACACGCCGAGAGTGGACCCGCCGCCGCTTTTTCTCGCTCGTCCCTGTGTATTCGGAGTCAGCGTGAATTACGTTGCTCGTCCTTCCTCCTTTCCTTTTGAAGAGATTTCGCGCTCCAGCGAGACCATAAGAGAAGGCCCCTCTGCTTCTGGCCACGCGCTACCCGCGACGTGCGCGCGCACCAATGCGCTCGGAATGCAAATCGTAGGTGGGCGATTCTCCCTGGGGTACGAAGGTTACCCGGAATCTAGGAAAACAACAGCCGTCGGACCCCGCAGGCCCTGGCTAGCGCAAAATGCTAACGATGCATAATCGGTATTCTCGTTCCGGACACTCGATCAACAACGGATTATGCAACCTGACGCGAAAATCTGATTTATATTTTCAGGCGAGATCGACATTTTCACGGGATTCGCTCACATCCGATCGAGAAAAGAAGACTGACTGGCGCGAGTCTCTCGACTCTACGCCACTGTAATTTATTCAGCGATCGCTAAATACCTGTTTATCAACGATGCATTATGAATTCTACTTGAACGCAGCGCTAAAAAACTTGTAGAAGAAAACGGGGGGGGGAGGGGGGGAGAGAGAGAGAAACTGCGACTACGAAGAAAGATTATACGAATTAGCTAATAGAAGCTATTTTCTAATTCCCCGTAAATGGAGCAGTATCACCGCCGATGATAAATCGCGCGTCTGTCCAATACGGACATTTTCTACTTCCAAGCGTCGGAGGAGCGAGCGCAGAAACTCCCCGCTGCAAGCGACTACACGGGAGTTAGCCATGGAAGAGGTTTATCCGGCCTACGCGGTAAACCCATAAAATCCATGAATTTAAGGTGGAATCTACTCGAGGCGCCGATCGTTTCAGAATTATGACTCCACTCGTTTATTCTCTACGATGGGGATGTACTCGTGTGGGTGAAACACTTTAACCGGGAGCGTGCGTAGAGAGAGAGAGGGCACGACAGGTATACTTCCTGTAAATTTCTCAATGAGGTCAGTCCAGACTTTCCCTCTGCTCGCTTATTTTTTCGTAATCCATCATTATCGCGCAGTTACTGCATTTACGATCGTCGATCCCTCCTATCGGAGCGCACATCTACACAAAAGTTACATGATTTTTTCCCTCCTCAAAACCATTCACAACGCCACAACCGACCGGCAAGACTTTCTTCGCATCGATTAAAGCGGCAGTGAGTGAATGAAAGAATGATCGCTGAATGAGCTTCTATAATGCACAGTTGAGAAATAAATTATGGAACACAACCGAGAAACTTCCAAGGAAACAGTTTGTTAATTTCTTATCTATTATAATGAACCGCATTGAGGTCATACCCCGTTCTTCGTACTTCACTAGCCGTAGGCGCTCTGTCATCTTATCTAAATTCTATTGTTATGCAATGCATTTCTTTCCTCTCGAGAGTTTTATACACTGGCAGCACGACGAGTGTCCACGTGTCTTTGCCACTCGGACTGTACTCTCACTCTTGACGATGAAACGCCAGGTTTCTCATTCTCGCTTCCCTCGTGCCAAAAGGCAAATTTACTAAAACAAAACTGCCGAGCTATTTACACTATGCTTTCTGCCTATCTCTTATCTCCGTCACGTTCCCCCCGTCCTATGCCGCGAGTTAAACCACGAACTCGATTGTAAAGCAATAATATCGGTTTTTAGGTATCGCCGCAAGGTTGTCGGATAAATGCTACGACTACGCTACTCGCCAGAGCTTAAAGTTTTTCCCTCGATGAAAAATTCCACGGAAAATAAATAGCGGCTCGACCTGCAGTGATCTAATTGAACAAACAATCAAAGTTACGCAACATCCTTATCACCTCGAAAGATTTTATATAATCTGTTTAACGCGCTCGAATTAATAGCGCCGGTCCCTCCTGCGTCTCTATCGCTATTTTCTAATCTCGTTTGTTGGCTCACTACATTCACATTTAGGAGCTCGCCTCCGGCGAAATAGAATATACGTGCGCGGAGAAAGAGTACACGCGGCGTTCGAGGACGAGCTCGAGTCGAGAGACCCAGGATGCAAAAGGAGAAAAATACGCGAGATACGACGAGAAGGTAACTGGTAGTGCTCGCCGCTAACACAGAGATTGCAGGGCGGATATGAAGTCATCGCACTCGACGGTATTTGATTCTACCGCGACTTCCGGTGCATACCAATTACCGGCTTCAGTGCGAAAACGAAATTTTGCTGTTCCCGGACCAACGGCGCGTGTCTCGACACCGTCGAAACTCGTGGAGTCCGCAATTCGCGAGTTCCCCGAAATATTCCGACGGAGGATCCACCCCCGCGCAACTGTCTGGCCGCTTTCGAGGTTCCATTGGTATCCTCCAGATCTTCGGGATCCCGTCGTTCCCGAAGGTCGAGACTTGTCGCAGCACTCGAGTTGACGTCTCTCCCCCCTCCCCCGCTTTAATAAACGTAATTTAGTGGCTGAGAAGCACGCACGCACACACATGCGCGCGCGATCTAACGAAGTATCGAATAAATCCATTAAACCGCGCGTTATCGGGACTCCGATCGCACCGTTATTATCCAAACGCGGCTTTGCCCGGAGAATCGCGTTATCTCCGACATCTGTGCGTGCGGCCGAAGAAATTGCACGGTCCGACGTGCGCCGAACTTGGGACATGCAAACCACGGCTTCGCGTCGCCTAGGAAATTTCTGCGGTTCAAGGTCGAAGAGGTTACGCACGAGTCATCCCACCGAGGACGAAGGATCCGCGCAATAAAGTGCAGCTAGTTATAACGAGCCTGGGGAAACGAGTGATCTACCTGGACGATCTCTCTCTCTCTCCCTCTCTTTCTCGATGGCTCGCGAGAGATTAATAGGAAACGTTAAGCTTGAGCGATTCGCGAGATATCGGACTATGCATTGGAAAGATGAGGAGAACCGCGGCGAGGCAAACTCGCCGCCCGCTCCTTCCGCGAGTCTTCAGGATTGCGCAAAAATCTCCGTATCTCCTGCAAATGGGGCATATAGAGTAAGGCAGTTCCGGTTTCGTGATTATACGGGGGAGCGAACGGTTCGTAATGTCCATACATATTCCTACAGCTGATTTAATTATCATAAACGTTGAAGATCGGATGCAATGCCGCTATCCCTGTGGTCACGTAAAGTTTATTTAATAATAATTATAGACGACGGCCACACTTTACAGCTACGCGATTAAAACGATGCCAAACTGGCTTCGGTGGAAGGATGTTGCTTTATCGCAAAACTCTTTCTACGGTGCGTGTTATTTCTTCTGGACTCTTTTCGCCGAGACACTTCTCGCTCTGCTCTGGTCCAGAATTCCGAGGGGTATGAGAAAGCCTGTACTTGAAAAAAAAAAAAACCAAAAAAAAACACGGGTGGAAATGAGCATCGCTAAATGCCGGTACCGTTAAAACGAATATCATACCGGTGTTTATACTAGTAGCTTGTCGGAATAAGCGGGTGTGTGTACTACTCGTGAGACTTTTCTTTCGCTCGCACGCGTAAACCGGAGGCCCACGAAACGCTGCAAGAAACTCTCAACGGTTATTCAGGTGGAATGATGTCATTATAATAGCGTCATCGTCGTGCAGTCGGGGAATAACATGGACACCGGCGAGACCAAAAAAGAGACCAAGGTACGTCGTCTCGAGGCAGGTTTATCGGAGTAAACCTGCATGGAACTCTCGAGGACGACGTCAGGGCAAATGCGTGGGAGTCCCGCGTGATTCTCGGAGGATTTAATAGTCCGCCAGTGAAAAATCTATACTACTGGCTCTGGAAGCGATCGTCGGATCGGCTGGATGAATCTTTTCGCTCGAGTCCTAGCGATCGATGCGTCGATAATGAATGTACAATAATGAAGGGTACTTGAAAGTTTTGTACGTGGCCAATGGCGATACGCGGGAACGCCGTTTTCACAGACAGAAATATGGCGTCGATTACGTTCGACGGAAGATCGAAGATCGACTCTTATTATCATAATTATAAGGAAGGCACGTTCTCGCCTACGTCTCGCGCCTACTTATTGACGAGCGATAGACAACCCGTGAAAAGCCATAAAAGGAGATCGCAGCCACTACTGGTAATGGCGACAAGCTGTTTCTTTCATTAGAATATCGAGATTATTCGAGTTCCTCGTGACTTTTCCCGGCCGGTAACAAGTTTTTCCCGATGGCAGAGAGAAGGACCTTCGCGGAGACAAGTGATTTAACGCTAATCAACAACAGTTTCAGCGAAATCCACGAAACAGCCGATTTGGATCGTTGGCAAAACAGCTTCGCTCGGTATGGATATATCGAGCAATGATTAATCAAACTTGTCACGAGCCAGCTCTGTTTTCATTATAAATTTATGAGGTTTTAGTGAGAAGAAGCAGTAACGTTTCGCGAACATTTCAGTTCCGACGAATAAGGGAGGATCGGCAATTGAATCTCGCGAAAGCCAACGAGTCATTTAACGAATGTGGCAAGATATTACGAAATTTTATTCATTAAGATTGCAGGACACGTGGGTATTTACCACACGCACTGCTACCTTGACCGATAAAGGGAATCCGAGTGAACGTGTTTGGACATTTAGCTGGCTCCACCTTTTTCCTTAGACTGCGCTTTCGCGGAATTTTTGATAGCTCGCAATTAACGCACCGATCTCAAAGTCGATCTCATGCCTAAGTCGCGATCGAGTGGAAAATTCGATCGACCTTTCAATCTCAAACTTTAAGGAAAATTCTTTCCAAATGCCGCTCTAGCGATTCTGGCATAATAAACATGTTTACGAATAGGTCTAAATAGCGAGTTTCGCACTTTAAATGGAACTGAAGACTAATAGGATCTAAAGTGGTTCTTGACTATCCCTAGAAAGGATCGCGAAATAAAAAAAAACACTAAAGCATATGCTAAAGATTGAAATAAAAAAAAAAAAAAAAAAAAAATTAATGAATGTCATTTATAAAATGAATAATGTATCTAGCGCCAAATAGTGAATCAAAGAGAAGCATAGTGACATCTACTAAGCCGGAGCAACCATAATGGTAAGTTAACTGTCGATAAAGCAGCGTGAAAGAAGTATAATGATCGATAAAAAGGATTCCTACCAATGGCAACATAAGGAACCCATGAGAAAAGGTGGGATTTTTCGTGATTTTCAGGATTCAAAGAATCTTCTCAACACGTTCGAACTACAGGGTGAAGATATTTCAACTTACCTTGCGTCGCCATCTCTGCGGCGCGAAAGAAAAAAAAATGAACGATTAGAATGGTGCTGTCGATGAATTTAGGGTAAGATGAGCGTGCAATGATCTTTACTTCTTTCTCGCTTGATCGTCGTGGTTACCTTGCCAAGGCGTTGCGGACTATACTTTTCAAGGGTTCGAGTGGGGTGCGTTTGACTTTTTCGCTAATTCCTCCGCTAATCGAGCTTCCATGTAATGCGGCTAAAGGACTTTTAAGTTTGCAACTGGAGTCGCAAAGGTCTTTCCATTTATCGGGGACGCATATTGTGCGTGACGTCATAAAGCTCGTCACTAAAGCTCGATGAAAAACCCTTCGATAATAGGACATTCCTGTACGCGGAGGAAAAGAAGCGAACGACGAGTGGTGAACGACGATTCATCGCCATTAGACGACAACGAGCTTCAAACACTGATCGCCTTTATACGCGTGTAACTCGGTTAATCGGCTCGCGCGACTTTTTGTGGCGCTTCACGAGGGGCTCGTAATTTTCTCGACGTGCGAACGTCGCTTGTCTACTGTCGGTCGGTTGGCGGCCTGATTTCAGTGGTGCATTCAAGAAAGCATTCGGCGCACCCTTTCAAAGCCTTCTCCTCCAGGCCTCCTTGAGCGCCTCGTTAAAGACATGTTAGCGCGTAAAAACGAATTTTCTCTGAAAGAGATCCGATATAAATCGCGCGCTGATTGATGGAGATAATTAACACTGATCATCCCCGATCTATCAGCAGCGATTCCAAAGCTGGATCCGTTTCCTTTGATTCGCACGCACCCAAGGAATCATTTTAAACTTTGAATCGAACCGCGAGATAAACAGAGAGAGATTATCAAGATCATTCCTATTCCTGTTATCCGACTCAAAGCCTGATCTTCCCACAAAAGACTCGAGGCATTTGCATCTTTTTACAGATAACTCGTGGAATTTGTTAGAGCTGACACTTCTCAAATAAAAGCAAATATTATAGGAAGGGGGGGCTTTGAGAGAGTTTCTAGAAAAGAACCTCGAGTCTTTGATGGGAACCTCAAATAGAGAAGACGCTGACTAATTACTCGTGAGATTTTTTAATTACCGTGTTGATGAAGTGGAAAACTTATGCGTCGTGAAGAAAGTACCGGAGACGAATGGAATTTATGAGTCGGTCTCTCCTCTCTTCGCATGTAAATCCTTTATTTATTCACGATGCGAACGGGGATGCAAATAAAAGAAAAGGAGTGTAGATACGGCTCTGCCAAGAAAACTTGATATTCTAAGGGTACGTAATTCCATGTGGCAATTTGTATTCTTCGTGAATTTTAAGACCAACTTGCTTTGGCCTCGTGCCACTCTCGGGCATTCGAGAATCGATTTTAAGCATCAGCCTAACGTTTGAGAATCTAAGCGCGTTAATTTTATCTCGGGGATGCGTGGAATACTGATCGCGTCAATTAATATCTGGAAACGATGAAAACCACCCCTTTCGTAGAACCGAGAAAAGCGAATCAATTCGATATCCGACGCTGAAGCTTTAAAAAAGAACTGGCACTTACCTGGAAGTGTAAGATGATGGTCCATATGAGTCCAAGAGTAAGTTTGGGATTTCCATCGACGATGTCCTCGGCTCGAATATTGACTAGCTTGATCTTCTTGTAACGTAAGAAATCAAGTGCCATCTGAACATTTTGCATCATATGAAAGCGCATGCGACCCCTCTCTCGTGGCTGAAACAATTGATTAGCTCGTATGAAACTTACAGTTCATAAACAGTAACGTGTATCTACTGATAAGGGGATGTCCGAGTAATTCTTGTCTTTACCACTTTTATCGACAATGTCTTATCGCGTTATGCGAGCTACCCTCTCCTTTAACCTAAATATAATATAAGCTAATCCATATTAGCTTGTATCGATCTTGAACCGGTGAAGTCTGTGCTTTCATTAGTTGGAAACTAGATTGGCTCCAAATATGGATATGTGGATCACCTAATATGCTACCGTCGCGTGTCAGTGGCAAACGCCTCCAGACTAATTGACTAATTGACAGAAATTTCATTTTCCTTTGTACAAAATGAAGGAATTCAGCGAGTTAATTGAACTGTCAGTTATCACTGTACTGCACTATTCTACCGGTAAACTCGTCCACCAATTGTCGATTAAAAGAAAAATACCGAAACCCGGTCGTCGTTAGAAAAAGGGGACTCGTTGACTTTAAGTAGATTTAACAAGAAGTAAAATTACGTTCCCTTTTCTTTCGTGTTACCCTCGATTAGCGCATTCGCGTTCTACCTGCAGAACTTGCGCGTAGCCTTCAAACTAATCTCATTCTTACTCGAAACAACTAGAATTAATCCAGGGGTTTGAAACCAGGAGGAATGATTCCTCCATCTTTCGAACAGTGAGAGTATTAACGTACAATCCACATGGTTGCACTAACACTCCAATAATGAAACGTGTTCCAAAATTAGCAGAAACGGAAAGCAATGAATTTCCAGAAGATAGATCATCCTTTCTTGGAGCCGATTTATCCGCATAGTTCAACATGAATTTGAACCAGACCACTTTAAGATTGATGTTACACTTGAGACGACTGGCTCTTCATTGCTTCCTCAATTACTTCAGCTTTACCTTCAGCGATCTTAAGGCTTACGCGACTATAATTTTAATAAGATGTACCATTCAATAACCGGTCGGAATGTTTAAGTGGAATATACAAAGTTAGCCTTCCCAATTAATGGGATTACTCGAGTTCTCGAAAGAATGAGGGAGAAGAGAAGAGAAGAGAAGAGAAGAGAAGAAATACTTACAAGATGTTCGCCCGAAAGCACTTCCAGTAAAGATATGAGATTATGTCCATCTCGTAGGTCCTCGAATAGATCGCCGACATGTCTGCTAGCCTGTAACAGTTCCCCAAATGGGGCAAAAAATTAACACCCATGTATCTCACCATGAAAATAGAATAGGCGAATAGCCAACTGCTAGAACGACAAGACCATAAGCGTAAATCGAGGCCTCGATAATACTGGCTCGTTGTGTGCGGCTAGAAAAACGAAATCAGAAGTAACTACAATTGCTATTAAGGCATGTATGTACACTCGTACATATAAACAAATAGCGTCGAGAGTGTGGCGAAGTGCAAAATACGATAATTGCAGAACGCCTAAAGGGGACATTTTCCAATGATACTTGTGCCATGAAAATAGTGAGTGATCGCCTCTAGTTCTTGTACCACGTACAAACGCTTGCCCTGATCAATTTACGACTCTAAATGTCCTCTTACACGTACACGCAATTTAATGCACATTGACAGAGATGCTACGTGTGATTGTATCGTCATAAATTGTAACACAGCGACTTTAATAAACAAATAAATAAAAAGGAAACAAAGCTCGAGAATGTAATTTGCACATAGCGAAAATCAGAAAAAGAAATATGTGTGCGAGACACAGAAATTTTTAAGCAAACGTGCAAGATCATATCGTGCAATCCTACGGGAGGTCTTCAACACAAGTGACAACATCGATAATTTACAAGAACATCGATAAGATCATAACTTACGGTAGGTGAACAGCAGGGCTGATTGTTGACCACGACACACACGTGAAGACACGTGTAAGTCTGGAAAAATCGAAGAAAACCAACTCCGTGTTTAAGAATGTCATGGTATGCGCGTAATGTTAACACGTTGTTTTTCTCTTTTCCTATTTTTTTTTTTTGTTTTTTCTCTTTCTTTTCAAGACACTGAATTTATTGAAGAAATTTCTAAACACTCTAACACCCTTAGACCCTTGTCGCGTGTTTCATGCTAATGAAAATAGTAAATGAACTCCAAGGTGCAAAGCCACATAAGTTTGTTCATGATGTCAATTGTACAAATGTATGTACCACTATGGAATGTTGAATTGCGTTTCATGATAACGAGTTTGTAAATGACTTCGTTACAGACTGTGAGACGGCTGCTAATGCAGTTTGCCATTTTATATTTTAACAACTACCAAGATTTACAGTCCTTTTGTTAAGTTATTATACTTCATAAAAATGTATCCATCTTTATCTTCCCCTTTAAGAGAACAGAACAGGAGAGAGACAAACTGCTGCAATTTATTCATCTACTTTTCAAGGCTATCGCCTCGCATTAAAATCGTTAATTTAAAGAACACATTTATTATTTGATTGCCAATCGTTATTCTAATAGCACAGGAATAGCATAGCATCCCAGTCTCTCCTTCTGTAAATATGATAAGAGCGAAGATACCGTACCTTGACATATTTCCAGTGCTACGGAAAGCATGAAAAGAAAAAATGAGAAACCAGAGTTTTAGTATTCGTTAGTGACTGGATTGTTCCACGAATGCGCAGTCATTCAGCGACTACGTGTGTAAACACTTAATTGCTAAATGCGCTTTCGACTCGGTCATTTTAAGGGGCGAAAAGTATTACCGCCGAGTGAAAATTTTCTAGTCCCGATTTCGACCTTACGTAAGAAACGGATTACTCACCTCTCGTATTATTCACTGCTATTGAGCAAAGGAAAATGAATTCTACCACCTGAATCATGGGCATGATAAAAGATGGCGGAAGATCGTGGCTATGCGCAAAGTTCGTATCGCGGCTAAATAGGAAAACTTACTTTTGTCGCATTGTAGCTAACTTATTAATAAAACTGATGTTGAAACGGAGAGCATCGGGCGAAAGGAGACCGTCGCCGTTCATAATAGATCGGAATGGATGGAAGGATTTTGATACAGAAAGGCAAACGCTTTGTCGCTTTCGAAAGAACTGCAGTGCCTATCGATCAACGGTAAAATCGACTTTTGTTGAGGCGCGCATAGTCGGGCCATCGTTCACAGGAGCGTGAATCAATCTTCCGAGACGTCTTGTGCCAAGACGTTACGCAAAGCCAGCGCACGCCTCGCGTTAAAAGTGCACCCACTTTAGCCTATTGCGGCAAGAGCTGCAGAGGCCCCGGGTATTGCCCCCACCCTCCCCCCGCAGCCTCCCTTATGACGAGAGGCGGCAAGTCAGCGGTGGGCGCAGGAGAAGGTGTCCGAATAAGGTCAGACTTCCAAGATTTCACGTGGGCGCGCGCGGAATCAGCCGGTGGGTTGAAAAACCGGCAGCGACCAATCAAAGAACACGATAACCGCGTCAGGTACTCTCCCGGTGAGTGATCGCCGTGAAAAATGGATTCAGCTGGCGATCCGTATCACTCCCCCTCCCTTCCCATTACCAAACAGACGCGAAGCTTCCAAACGTCGCGTTCCTCCTAAAAATCGAACGATCTCCGCGAAGCGGTGCGGCGAACAACGAGCGGGGGGTTGTCGCACGAGCGATTTCCCCGAGCGGACACTTCCGGTAATCGATTTCGGGAGATCGCGACCTCCCTCTCGAGGGAGGAGGGAAAAGCGCGCGCTTTTCCCCGCGGTCCTCGCGGATGGGAACAATCGCGTCACCGCCCATAAATTCCAGGAACAACAACGCCGCGCTTAAACACACCTATGCATTTGTATTTTTCCCTCGTAAACGCCACGCCGTCGCATCCTGTCTCGAGGAAACGTCGCGTGAACGACGAAAGAAGAAAAGTCAGGATTTATAGCGGGGAGGGTATTATGCCAGTTTCGCCAGAGAGCGGAAAGCTCGCGCGAGCGCGTAAGATTTCCGGGAGAACGAGCCGACGATCGAAACTCGCGGTGGGTCCACCGCCGCGCGTCCAACGTGGAAAATCGACGCGATGGTCATGTCGCACTCGGTGGTCACGCGACGAACGCGATCTCCCATGTGGCGTCCCGGAAAAAACTTGCAGTGCCTACGCGAGGAATCCATCGAGTCCGCGGGAGCAGCGCCAAATTCCGTTGGTGTCGCGAGCTGCTGGACCAATTAGCAGCGTTGCGATTAAACGAGTCTTTGCGTTACATGAAGCAACTTAAATTCCACCGCCGAGTCAATTGGCTTCTCGCGTCTCGCCCGAAGCGAATGCCTGCGGCCGCTAACGAATCGGTAAACATGCAAGAAACGAGCGATCGAGTATATAATTACCGCTAGAAAGTGATTTACCCAAAATAATTAGAGGTCCCGACCAGTCGCGCGCCACCTTTGGAAGCTGGACAACGCGAACCAGAACCTGGTCCGCGCGAATGACTCGCGTTCGATCGTCGGGGAGGTACGAGAGGGGTTTCGGAAACCGGGGGGGGGGGTGTTCCTCGAAAGTCGTCAGCGACGCGATTCTCCTGGAAAGATCGGCACGATGGAAAAATCCCATGGGCGAGAAGGCGCTTATGGGACAATAATCATGTGGGAGAATCTTAAAGAGCCGATGATCCCATTATCAGGCTGGAGTTCTATCAACGACTTGATCTTCGCCACGAATCGATTCGTTCCAGCCGGATGCTGGAAAGGAGATGCATTAATCTTGCGAGTCTTTTTACTCCTACGCAAAGACGACAATTGCACGTGGTGTGCCATGCGCGTTTCAAAGCTGTGGAACATATGGGGAGAGACCGGGGGTTGGTTGCAGGACATCAGGTTACCGCGTTCGTCACTGCGAAGCTCTTGCATTGCCGAATATATTTCTTGAGTCAAAAGAGGATCACTTTTTGAAACTTGAAAATCGCTTCGATAGTTTTTGGAATGCTGGCTTTTAAAGATCGAAACCATCATTCCAAAAACTGCACTAACACCGTTTCGTACCATAGAACTGTCTGAAATGCAACGGGAACTCATGAATTTTTTTGGAATGTTGAGAAGAGCAATGTCAACCTCTCACTGATTTACCACTCACGTGGGAAGCAGCTCGAATTAGAGCCAGGTGAGATTTTCAGCTGAGAATTCGTGTACGTTTCTCCTGGACGAGAGTACTCCTTGTGCCCCCGGTTTAATTGCGCGTTAAATCACTGCGCTGGGAGGATGATCGAGCATCGGGTAAATCGTCCGTATCAGAGTACGCGGGAATACTGTTCACGACACCCTCATTATGCAGAATAATTTTTCTTCCATGTGGCCCTACATCTCGAGCGCGGAAATATCGATTCGGCGCGGGACGCGGGAGAAGGCAGGATGTTCACCGAGTTGGCCCTGATCTACGCTTATTGCATCATGGAGGTCGTACGCACAATGGAACGTTATAACGGATTACCGGTCGCGTGGAATACGCGCGAGGAACCGAAGGTTCTACCGGCGACTCGTTGTTTTCTCATGGCCTCGTATGGCAAATCTATTCCGGGTCTCCGTGAATCCTTAACGCTAATAACGACGGCCGTTTCCCCTGAAATTACCCAGGACTGACGCACGAATCTCTACAGGCCAGGCTTATAATTTTCATTTCGTCATTTCTATTTGCTCGCTAACTCGCAAAAAAACTCGAGGACTCTCTACCCCGGAGTACTTGACTCGTTCTTGAACCCGAAGAAGAAGAAGAAGAAGAAGAAGAAGAAATGCGAGCAAGCAGGGCTCGTGGCCCCGTGCTAGAATTGATGAGTCCGATGAAAATCTCTCGCCTATCCCTTTCGCGGATGGAAGCAGTTCCGTTTGTGAGTGACGAAAGAAATAAAATAGCTCCACTAGAGGTCCCCAATGATGAATCTCACAGACTCGTCGTGTCTCCCGTAATTTATGTCCGGTTGTTATCTCAGACTGGTGGAGAAGGCTACTGGGGAGCCTTCTCCACAAGGATGTGCAGGGGGTGGGGGTAGATAGATAGTAGAGAAAGTACAAGATAAAAACAGGGGAATCCGTGGGCAGGAAGTTGTAAGATAGATTCCAGGTTGAGATTATTCGTTAAGGAGACAATTCCAGTTGTGGATCATAGCAGTGATTCGAACGATCACGGACGTTTAAGATCGGGATGGTTACGGCGGTAAATCATTGATCTGGAGTGGTTCGCGCGAAATCGATCTAGCATTGTACTCTCACGCAGATGGTGCATCGAAGAATGCCTGGAAGATGCTGCTTCCCGGCAGAACGATTTCACGTGGCTTCCGCTACGGAAAACGCTAAAGGATATCCGGGAATTAACCCCTTTTTATCCAAGACCCCATATTTTACTCAATGAACCAATCAGATACCTCGAACAGCAAAGAATCAACGACGATACGAACTGGAAGAAACGTTGATAAAACTATAGAGAAATTTGTATCCATTATCTTCCTCGCATTATTCAATTATTAATCTTGCGAATTGATTAAGTTGAACATTGGTCGGAGATGTCGTGGGACAAATCACTTAATTCCTACATGTTTTTTCTATTGCCCGTCGATGCGAGGCAGTGGTGGTGGTGGTGGCAGCGGTTGAAAACTTTTGAAACGTTGAAATACTGAGAAAAGTAGTACTGATAAAATTGAGTGCTGGAGGGCAATAAAAGTATTAATCATTGACGTGACACTCGCGATAAAGTATCGGCAATAGAAATCACTTTGGCTTCATCTCAGCATGCAGGGATAGGACGAACCGCTTGATTTATAGCTACGAGAGGTTAGAGTCGTGAAAGGAAGAGTGTAGCGAAAACGAAGAAGAGAAGGAAGGCTGAGACGAAGACGAAGAAGACGAAGAAGAAAAGAAGAGAAGGAGGAAGAAGAAGAGGAAGAAGTGGAAGAAGGGTTCTGAGAAGCAGTCCCGAGATATCACTGACATAAGCAAACATCCATTTCTCTGTCGGTACCGCCAGCCGCGTACGGCTTGCCCGACTCAGTCGTAGAAAACGAGAAATCTCCTGCTTCTCCCTTTCTCTCCTTCTTTCCCAGTTCCGCTTTGACTTTCATGGTCTTCTTCCCGTGCCTCTTCCGTTGAGACAAACGAAACAGGATGCTGTTAAAATATGGCGAGAGCTTCATTCATAACAATCTCTCATGATTGCCGTAAAATCCAAAAATAAAATCCTCGCCGAACCGCGAGACGACTGTTTGTTTGCAAGCAAAATAATCGACGAAAGAATTTTGCAATTTCCCAAAAATCGATTTTTATCCCACGATCTCCCCTCACGAGTGTTCGCCCCCAAAACTTTGAAAATACTGTGGGAGGAGGGGGAACGACACCGGGGGGAAGAGGGCGGAGAAAGGTACCGGGATGCACAATGCGATGACGAACGATCGTCAATGGAAAAGGAACACAAGGATTGAATATTTTTACAATGCGAGAATGTACGAACGTAAGAAAGAAAACGTTTCTGTCCCGTATTCCAAGCGCACTAAAAATCTAACCTTGACTTTTGATCTTATCTGAGCTGGGAGTCGCGCGAGTGGTTTGCATTTGAATTAGCCTATTAAAAATATTTGGCTTCATCTTCTCTCAACATGCAGAATTAAAAAGCGAGGGAAGAGGAGAATCGCGTTCCTGGGAGTATGTACCCCCTTTTGAAGAGCGCGTGCGCAAAATCGCAAAAAATCGGATAATAATCCGAGGAGAGAAGGACGCGAGAGGACCGACAGATTTCTCAGGAGAACCGTCGCAAGATTCTCCACGCGTAACTCCTCGATTTCGGGGAAACTCGACAAATTGATCGGGGGGTGAGAAAAACTTGGGCGCGCTTAATTTTTCTGTCGCGCGCACCCCCCAAGAGATCCACGGCACGATCCCACCCGTGAGGATCGATCTCTGTTCCAGGCATGTCAATTTCTAAGGTACTCGATTGAAATCAATATATTCGTGTCACGCTGCAAGACAGAAACTTTTTCCAATGCCCCTACATAGAATTACACGGAGTTATTTCACACCGCGCTGTGTCACGTGGCGGTTATCGGAAATATCTTAAAAAAGAGTGTACCGATCGCTTTTACTCGAGGAAAGGAGAGAAAAAGACGAAGAAACGCTTCCTCCTCCGCGTTCCACGTAACACCCACCCACGACAAGCCAAATATTTGTATAGCACCGTGAAACGACTTTTAGCGGCATCCTCCTCGCGGGCTCGAAAGAGATTTCTTTTGCTTTTCGTAAGAATGCAAATTTCACCTGACGTACAAGGAGCATTTCATCAAAGTACGATCCACGCGCATTATGCTCGCTACTCTTCTGAAGCGACGGAGAACGGATATTATCGAGCTCGAGATGATAAGAAGCCCACGCGATGATTTTCAAGGTAGGGCATCGTATTAACGACGCCGTTTTCTCGAGCCCGGTACACGCATCGAATCAGACGCAAAATGATGCTCATGAATGAGAATGCTATCGATTTAACGTTCCTCGTGCGTATCTTAATAAGCTACAGGGCCAAATCGGAATTTCTCATCGCTTCCGTCGCACGAGAGTACAATGACGCGAGTACACGTGGGGAAATCATCGATCGACGCTAATTCCTCGAGATGATTCTCGAGAAAAATCCGCGTTATCGGATCAACGTGACTCGGAAAAATTTCGCGATGGGATTGTACAGTCAGTGACGGATACGCAGTCTCCGACTCCGTACCATCCGTTTTCCACGAATTTCGTTTCTCGTCGCGCTGCTAGCGACGACGGACACCGCGTATCTGCCACCGGCTGTACTTTCATCCCTCTCGCCCGTACTCTCAAATTCGAGGAGCGCGGGGCATCCTAGGCACTCGCATCGACGATTTCAGCAGAGTGCGCGATTCTTCGACAGAGGAATTCCCTGGTTTTCCAAACGCGGACCCTCGGGGCTTTGAAAGCAGCCCGTGTGACTCGCCGTTATTATCGTTTTGCGTAACGAAGCATAAAGTGCGTGGCTGCGACAACGCGCGAGTGCGTTACGGCACTGGCGCAACAATCAGCGGCCTTCCAAGTGCCATGAATAATGCAACAAAGGACAGTGAAAACGAAGATAAGGCGCCTTCCAGGAAACTCGAACCCCGTTCTCCGCGATCGGTCCCCTCCCTCCCACCCGCGACAAGAACCTTCCAAATTCAGATACCGGCGCAGTCCACCGCCTAAAGGGATGAGAAGGGCGTGTGACGATCCTGCACAGGAGGAAGAAGGAACCTGACGGAGGAAAACTCGCGAAAGGACGATGAAATCGCGGAAACTCGAGTTCCACAGTGGAGAGCCCCAACGCGACGAAGGGAGTGCGGCGTGCTCGGGGAGGGGGAGGAAGATGGGAGAAGAAGGACGAGGCGTACCCCCGAGTCGAGCGAGTGGCTTCGGAGCGTTCTAACGCAATCCCGGTACGATCGCGGGCCAATTTCACGCTCGACAAAGCAGCGGACGTCCAGCGTCGCGCTAGAGCGTCGTCGAAGGAGCCTCTCGTGTATAATTTGTAAATCGATGCCGAAGATTAATGCCGGCACGGCGACACACCCTCCGGAGAAGGTTCTATCCGGCTGTAGCTCGCACAGCACGGAGGCAGCCAACCCCCTCCCCACCCCACTTCTAATCGCATTAAACCACCATTACCACCGGCAGTCGATTCGTCCACGCCTTCTTTCACGATATTGGAGCGCTCTAAAATTGCTCCATATTCCACGCGAGCCCTTTGTCCTAGTTCCACGCGCCATTATGCTTCCGCCGGAAACCCTTCCCACACCTGGCTAATTAATTACGAGCCACGACCGGGCAAATACGATTCTCGGAATCCCCGTAATGCAACGGAGAGTCCGATGGAAACTCGTCGTTGCATCGCTCCTACCGCACTCTTATTAAAATGTCCTTGGAGGAGCGCGAGGGGAGCAGGGAGGAGAGAAGCCGAGCACAGGCGTCGGTAGGATTAAAAGTGACTGGACGCGTTTCCTAGCGGCAATAACGCGGTGGAAGCGCAGCATTGAGATCGACGAAACGTCATTTATCATCGGGCATGGACGTGGCGGCGCGTAGAATCGCAGGCGCGATCTATTTGGCTAATTGCGCCGCGAGGGACGCGGGCAGAGGGGAAGGACTGTCGCCAAGGAGCTAAGGAGAACTCGGCCTTGGCAATTGCAACGAGAGGTGTGCCCGATACACCCTTTGAGCAAGAAGCAGCGCTGGAGCCGTAAGGGATCAAGGCTACGGTATCAGGTTGCGCGCATTGTCCACAATCGAGCAGCGTGTCGCTCACGAGGAACCAGGTGCTCCTCCCTGGAACACAGACCGCCGCAGGTGCTGTTATCTGTTGCGCGCTCGCCACGTCATTTATTTTTACCGCTGATAACAGGTGTTGATACCACCGTTGAACCGTGACCGAGCCATTTACCGCCGCAAACCCGATACCGCCACTCCTGCGGGCGATTCGCTGGAAAAATCGTCGTCGACGGCTTGCGCGCGAAGTGCGCAATGCGGTTGGTCGACGCGGAATTTGGCGCTCGCGTTGCCGCGAACGAGCGCAGGCCCAATTCGCGCATTGTTAACGGGACAGGTGAGTCACGGCGGAGAGAACCGAACAGGTTGCGAGAGACGGCACGCCGTGCGTTTTTCAATCGCCGCTGCTTTTTATCGAGGGATACGCTTTCGTCCACGGAAGGTCGTGGTTCGCCTTGGAACTGTCTTGGCCCATTTCTGGACGCCTTCTCCACGCTTCGATCGAGCGCTGACGCATCGCGACTACTTTCCGCCGATGAGGTCTCGCCTGCTGGACGATAAACAAACGCGATCGACTCTATTCTCGTTGAGGCAACAAATACCTCGCACCCCCCACGGTGAGCTCGCGGATTATTGTTTAATTGCTCCGCGCGAGACCTCCGAAAACAATCAAGAGGAGCTTTAATTGCTTTCCACGATACACCCCCTTTCGTTGGCGCGACGGAATATGCACTCTACTGTCGTGGCTCGGAGTGAGCCTCCGGCCCAAAAATACTCGAAATCTCGGAGCGAGTCTCTCCCTCCCCCTTCCCTTATCGACAGCGAGCCCTCGATCAACCACGCGGACTTTGCGTGGCAAACGCGAGGAAGACGCAGCTGCACACCTTAAACGATGATTGCCCGTGTCAAAATGTCGGAGCGGATCTCACGCGAGGAAGTCGGTCACGCGGTGATCCTCCGACATGAATCTCGTGTCAATGCTCACGATGTCCCGAACCTTTGACTCTCTTTCGTCGAGAAATGCGCGTTGCTGACGTTCGTCGAACGCTACGCAACGTCATTGTCGAGGAGAGACGCGGTAGAGTTCAAATCAATCCGCCGTTCATGGGTTCCCATGAAAAATATATTTTTGCACGGGTGGGTACTGTTGTTAGAGGCAGGGTCGAAAAGCTGGAAATACCGGAGAGACTTTAGTGTTCGTCGCACCAGCGGAGGAGAATCATACTCGGCAGGCTTCCACGAGAGGAAGGAGGAAGAAGAATTGGAAAAAGAAGAGGAAACTACGTTTGTCGCGTCTTTCGTGTAGTTATAATGGCAGCGGGATAAGGATCTTGTATTCTCCCGTAGGTAGGTTTCTCTGGGAAACGAATGCAGCAGTCGAATGGCATCGACTGACGAGAGGCCTCCGCAAATCATTTGCCTCGCTCGCTACGGAGTGTAACAGCTGATAAATAAAGATATAAAGAGAAAACATTCCATAGCCGACGTCCACTTGCAACGCTACAAGTTCATCCATCACATTTTGCCTTTATCGGTGTCCATCGGTTGGACAATCAAACATTTAAAAGTCTTGTAGCGAATCTCTCTCTCTCTCTCTCTCTCTCTCTTTCTCTCTTTCTCTCTCTCAAGTCTTTCATCCACTTTTCTAAGGAGTCCGTGCGCGAGTCTCGTCTGTTCTCGAGAATCCCAATCGCATCGGGACTCGCACGCGAATCGCTGATATCGCTCAGAAGGATCGTCCTCGTCCAACTCTATCCGGTTAGGAATATTTTAAATGGTGGTTGACACGAGTGTAATGCGATGCTATCGCGAATGGCAAATTGTAATTAATAATTACTAATGAATCGTCTGTGCTGAATACATGTATTTAATGAGAGAGTGTCTGGAGCATTGTCGGAACATTGGACGAACGGGATTAGACTCATAAATAATTTAGCGAGGTTAGAAAAGAGGTGGAGAGCTCGGCTAACGTCGAGCAGCGGCATGACCTCACCATTCCGAAAACTCTTTTTGTTAATTGATATCTGGAAGCGCGTGTGATTCGACGAGTCGAGAAATTTAGCTGAAAAAGTTCCTCGGTCTCGCGCCTACTCCTCGTAAAAGCTACTGCCTTCTATAGTCCCACTAACCGGGAATCGACAACCCACGTGTTACGTGCCATGGAACGTACGTCAGGACCTCGTACACGCGGGGCCACCTTTTCTTCGGATCCCAACACCTACTTGAGAAATGCGATTCGACCCACGCCACGCAAAGTTCATTCAACGAAACAATGAATTATGGGCTGCCGATGTACCGAGGGAGATTTTCATTTCATCCTTCTTCCTTTCCCACTTGTCACGTGACAAGTGTAACACACTTTTGTCGTGGCGACACAAAGAGGATCGTTTAGAAGCGGACAGACGGGAATAGCAGAGGGATCTCTGTCGGGAATTCCTGTGACTTACGGACGCACGACTCTGAGGAGGAGAGGCGGAGGGAAGAAGGATTGTCCTGCATTGGTTGTTTTGCCCGCAGGACTCACCGCTCGTATTATTACCTCGAGACAAGCTCCGGCCGCCCCCCTTTATCCGTGACTAAATTTATCGAGAGAGATCACTATCGCGTCTAGCCGACCACTAATTAGAACTCGATTTGTTCGCGGCGGATCTCTAGATCTCGAAACGTCTCGCGGCCGGTGATCTATGGGGAGAGAAGTTGGGGTCCTCGGGATTCATCACAGGTGTGATGCAACTCCAATTTTGTTGAACGGGGGACCCGCGGCGAGTCCTTGAGCGCACACGCGTACCGTTAATAATTTAGGGTACACAAAGACGATTCTCCGCGGACGATTCTCTTAGAAGAATAAAATCTCTGCTCCGAGAGCCTGGGGGGGACGGACTTCCAAATGCTCGCTCTGCTGGTGTCAGTCTCGATCACGAGTACCGCGAGCGATCGTGCATCCACGGATCGATGGCTCATAAATAAATCATGAAATAGATCCTGCTCGGTGCTCCGGCTTCTCAATGCTGTTTATACCGTGTCAAAAACCGTCTGGACTCCCAGAAAGCCGGCGGAGAGACACGTACGCAAAAAACTGCCGCTCCAAAGTTTCTAGTCGACTCGCGCGACCTTTGCACGCCCACGCGCGAGTCCCCGCGGCATTTTCAGCGTCGTAAAATCGACGTCGTGAGACACGCGCGCACGTGGTTGGCCAGCGGAACTTTTCGCGCGAAGGAGAAGCCTCGAGAAGGAGGCGACGACGATCCTCTTCCTCCAGGTTGTCGCCGAAATTTTCGATTCGATCCTCGTGGGTGAGACCGACCTTGGGGTAATCCGAGAGCCCGCGCGAAAACTGCGGGGTTTCGCGAGATCGTTGCCTCGGTCCCGATGGCGGCAACCCTCTGGTGGTAACGACACGACGGACGCGTCGCAAAAGCGGAGGAAACGCCACGAGACAATTTCCTGGGGCCAGAGCCGCGCATTCCTGCACGTTTTTGCACCTTCTTTGCCTCCGCGTCCGTGTGTATAAATTATGGAATACGGCGAGCTCTCTCGCTACTCGATTCAGTAATAACCGCGCGAGAGGTAACGAAGTGACTCGTGGCGTTGCGTGAACTCACCTAAACTCGCCCGAGCTTTTTCCGCGAGAGTCTCCTGCGCAATTTCTACTCGCGAGCCGTATGATTATCGCCGGAGCTTTTTGCCGGGCTCGATTTTCAGGAGCATCGCCGCAATAGCCATGATCTGCTCGAAGAAGTCGCCCAAAGGCTTCGTATGTGTACGCGCGGGCAATAATTACGGTAATTGAAATGCTGCACTCACCTTTTTCAAGTGTTTGTTCACCCACTTCGTGAAGGTCTTCTTTTGTATGGCGTCTCGTTCATCTGTAACCATGGAAAACGTCCGGTTGGTACATTGAAAAACAATTGGCTCCGTAGAGCCATAAATATCGGCTAATAATTATTGCGAAACCATAAGTAAACGCGATGCTCGCTCGCTCGCCTCGAAATCTGCCAAATGATATGCCGCGCGCATAATGACTTAATTACACACAGTATCCGCAGTTCAAACGAAATGCATTTTCAATTTGAATAAGGATATGCAAATCATCTTTTTTCCTGGCAATCTCTGCTTTATTTTTTCAACGACTTAACGCGCTAATAGGAAAAAAAAGTAATAGCCCCGGCAAGACACGCATCAATCTCGCAGAAATAATCTCCTACATGCTGATAACTTGATTGATACGTTCGCCAGTATCAACGATTTCATCGTAAACTCTATCGACGGTATTTGCATATTTTTTCTAGCCGATACACGGAACGGTAGAGGGAATATTTGTCACTCGCTACTTCGGGTTAGGCCACTACCACGGTCTCGAATGGGAAAGAGAAAAGGTAAAGCACACGCAAACACACACACGGGGAAAGGGGGAAAAAGGAGGTTTGCGTTGCATGGGATACACCGAGCGAAAAACAATGGAGTTCTCCGATTAGTTGGGATTTCAAACGTAACGGGGGCCATGGGAATGGATTCCTGATACAAATTCTTCTGGTCCATAAAGGTTTCTGCTAATGGAATATGCAGCTGCGATCGTAAGTAAGGAACGGAGGTCGTAGTTCGTACCATGACTGGAAGTAATGTAACTCGCAACTTGAGAGATGCGATGACGAATCACGATAGCAGTAGCCATGTGCTCAACGAACCCTCCTCCCTCTTCCTCTTCTTCTTCTTCTTCTTCTCTTGCTCCTTCATTTTCTCTTTCCTCGCGTGAGACCAATTCGATGTCAATGCTACTTACTCGTAAAATTCAACGCGAGCTTCGCTCGATGAATTTCGATTCTTCTTTCAATTTGAGTTTCACTCGGTTGGATGACCCTCTCGAATGTTTTTCTGCTCGAACGTTCGCAAACATCGCTCGCCTCCTAATTGAAAAATATTTTCAGCAAACCGTGAGAATGAGCGAGTGTCGTGGAAATGCTGAAAACTTTCACGTCGGCCTCTCAAGATCCCTCCGCGCGCGCGCGCGTAAGTGCATTCCCAGACTTGCACTTGGTTTTCCGAAAAAATGTCTTCGGTACACGCGGTTTCTGTCCGCCTACAGCTTACAAGTTCAAGTGCTCGTACCCTCGAGAGGCTCCTGAACCTTTCAGCCTGACTTTGCCCGCTGATCTCTCTTTAAGCCATTGATTCCCAACAGGGGATTTTCCTGCGGATAACCGCACACACGGCACTGGCGCAGCCTTGAAAAAGTTATCGGTTACCGTAAAGCGAGAGAAAAAAGTTAAGAGGGGAAGAAGAACATTTGCTCGAGAGACAAATGAGAAATTTCAATGACAAAAACCACGCGTTCGGCTATTATTAGCCAAGTTCAACTATCTCTTAACTCCTCGGAGAGACTTTCAACCGAGTAATTGTACTCGTTAATGCTGTTACTGTACCCGGTACCGCGTACAATTTGATTAGTGGATGGAATAACCCCACGTTACGGAACGAGTACATGCATTACGCGTGATTATCGTGGAGCGAGTTGCGCGATATTCTAATCGCGGCCGAGTTTTCTCCGAGTATAATGCCATAACGGACTCTGGGAATCGGTCGCGTGAACGGAGTTCCCCCGGATTTTGAGACTCCTTTTCGAAATATGCCGATAACGAAAAAATAATGAAGTCCAGTGAGAGGGGACACGTGGAATGTGTGCGTAGCGTCATCATCGACGATCATGAACCACCGGACTGGGGTAGCTTTTAAGAGGCGTTCCAGCGTGCAATCACCCTCGCAAGAGGCTCATCCAAAACGCTTGGACGATTCAGACTATTTTAAGTGATGGCCTCTCGAAGATAGCGCCCTTTATTGAGTGCTACCTGTTACGTGGGTGTGTAGACCCCGATAAAAGTCGAGTTTAACCACATCCACCATCGTCCCCCTCCTCTCCGCACTTCCTCCTCCTCCTTCTCCTCTAGAGCGAAGTCTGCTAATAAATTGCTCGCGATTAAAAGTGAAAATTCCAAAGTTTCTACGCGAAAAACAAGTACCGAGAACAAGTAGTTTTAGATTCTAATTATTTTCGAGGATTCCAATTATTCCCCGGGCATGGCAGTGATCGCCTAATGAATTTCAGATATCACGAATTTCGCGGGGGATGGTTTCAGCCTGATCTACGAAAATCGCCGGTTCATTGAAAGCATGTGAATCCAACACCTGCTTTCGCCAGATTAACATTCAGCAGACTTTGAATCCTGCGACCCAGTTTTCCAGTCATCGCGAGTCCACGGATCTAGGGGTGGGTCGGGGGTTGCGCAACGTTCGCGCGCCTCGGCTAGAGCGAAAGTTCACAGGTTGAAAGACACGCGATTCGGCAAATTCCCGAAAAACCTTGATTAGCGTAATGTGTACTCCGCAAGGAGAAAAGACGGGAGGGGGAGAGAGGGGGATGCGCGATTCTTCCAACGACGCGTCGAGGTTGCCATCGACGACCATCGTGATCGATGGAACGAGAGAAAAGAGATTGGTCGATCGAGTAACAGTAAAGCAGATTAAAATCTTGCGGAGTTTTAAAGGTGGAGGGAAATAAATGGGAGCAACTTGATCGCCGTGTAAAACGAGAGCGACGATCGCGATCATTAGGATATCGCGTATCGTTTCCTCGCGTAATTTAAGTCTTGGTAAGGAAGCGCGTATCCACGTACGTAACGCCATTATAATCAATGCCGGCGAGCGATTAACATCGCGTGGGCTGCTTTTCATTGACTGTCTTACAATCGACCATTCATCATCTCCTCCGAGTTTCTTCTACACGTATTACACCGGCCGTTACACCGTTACCCCATAAAGGCGAACGTGTAAGCGATTAGTTCTGGTTTATCGTGTAGAATGAACAATTTTACGCTAAAACCTAATGACGGAGTCTCTCTGCTTCCCTCTCTTGTTTTCCAGTTGA
Source organism: Sclerodermus sp. 'alternatusi' (assembly GCA_037305995.1). Taxonomy (NCBI): domain Eukaryota; kingdom Metazoa; phylum Arthropoda; class Insecta; order Hymenoptera; family Bethylidae; genus Sclerodermus; species Sclerodermus sp. 'alternatusi'. The sequence continues at coordinate 9,971,054 of CM074547.1, forward strand.
AAAACTCCAGAGACAGACCTCGCCCCCCAAAGATTTACCGATTGTTTTCCGTTTCTCCCCGAGATGCGTTCGCTTCCGGTCTGCTCCGTGGCCGAGGAAGACTCGGGCCAGTCGCGCGATCGCCGAAATCGGCCGTGAAATCGTTTCGGCGGGTTCTCGGGAACTCGGAGAACGCCGACGGTGGCGCGTGTTGGAAATCGACGAGCGTCCTTGCGCCTAGAAACTCCTAGAAAGTCGCTCGGAGATTCGTATGTTAATGGGAGTAAGGTTTTACCGGACGATTCACCGCCCAATATCGTAAGACCGGCGGAGGAAGGGGAACCGCGAGGACTCCGGCAGGAATTGCGCAAACGATATCGCTCTCGCTCTCCGGGCAGAAGCTCCTTCCACGTATTTGCATCGCGATCGTATGTACACGCACGCTGTTTGGCTAGCTTCTGGATTTGCTTAGCCGTGGTTTGCTCGGCTACCGGCGATATCTTTCTTGTGAAACCTCCGGTGGATTCCGGCGGACGCGCCAGACAAAAGCGTTTTCGCGCTCCATTGCTCGCTGCGGAGAGATCGCGCGCGCGCGCGCGCACACCCACATGCGTTTCGCAGCTGCGTTCGGGCGTGGTGAATGTGACACTTCCAAGCTGGCGAACGTGGACAGGTGCGTGACCTCGCGCAACTAATGGCCACCGTAATGCATCTTGTTGCTAAGTATGGTAAATCTCCGTGTCTCTGTGTGCGTCTCTCCGTGTCCGCGCGCTGCTCAACGGATACCGCGCGAACGAGCGCTGAACAATTTTTACCTAAAACGAGCGAAACCGATTCTTTTCAACCTGTAAAGAGAGTAAGACCGAGAAACGAATTAAACTTGCTCGAAAAATTTCACGAAAGATCGTTCGTCACGTTCGTTCGTTCGTTCGTTCGTTCGTTCGTTCGTTCGTTCGCTCGTTCGCTCGTTCGTTCGTTCGTTCGTTCGATCGTTCGTTCAGATCAGCGTGACTTTCGTCGTCCAACATTTTATGACTGAATTACGCTTCCCCTACCCTTACTTCCTTCGGTAGAATGTCCACCGAGATTTGTTCTGGAAAATAATGATTAATGCGTACGGTAGTAAGCGCGGGTAGACGACTTTACGAAGGCCGTAAGAAATCTAACGTCCAAACAGATTAATTGATAATGCAATCGATTAAATAGAAAAAGTAACTTAGTCAGAGAGATAGCGGCTATCTCTGGCTTATTACTTTGTTATTGCTCCGACATCTGTAAATATTAATGGACAAATACCAGGACTCGCTTGAGGTTCGCTCATAATTACTCTTCGATCGCGATTGCTTCGTTAGCTTTCGCATTATCGCAGAGTCGTAGCGACTATACTGTGATACTCGAAGGTGTAAGAAATCCGAATAAGGCTAATCAATCAATCGATTGTGGATATAATTAGTCGAGTCTTCACTGACATGCCCTGCTCGGGGTTATTGCGATATAAGTAATGTTAATAGATGTATGCTTAATTGCTAATTAATAATCTCAGGGACCTGAGATGGCTCCGGCACTAGATAAGGACGTGCTGAAGCGCTACAGCAGGCATGCTCGTAATGTATATCCAAGCTCATTCCATGTGTCTTTATCGATAACGTGTGGCATATTGACCGCTTCAATTAAATCTTAAAATTGATTAGATAATAATGTGTATAAGGATATTATGCAATCATCCATCGCGTGTAAGTAAGAGGAAGTGGGAGACAGAAAATTAACTACAGTTGAATCAAAGGTGTATAATCACCACTGTATAATACCTAAGTTAAATTAATTCGTTGTTTAAAAAACACTCTATTCGAATGTTTTCATTAGGAAAATGAGAGGGAAATAGCGAAACGGTAAAATGTAATTCGCTATGGTAAGACACATGACCGACACTAATTACTCTCGTGGTGGATAATGACCAATCGACTCCAATCGAGGAAACGACGCCACGATTCGATACAATTGCTTAATAAGCCGTAATTGCATCATTAAAGGGCCATGAAACAGAAGGCTACGTCAGTGTCAAAAAACCCGACAGTTCTATTACTCAGGAAAATATGCCCGTACTTGGTATTAGTCAGCCAAGCAGCTGTGACTTTTAAAACGCGGAGGATTCCTGAATCTTTGCGACTAATCGATGAAAAACAGAAAATAAATGAGAGGGAACTAAAAAGTAAAGTGAAAGCACGCGCTAAATGTAAACACAGGTAGGCCAGAGAACATGAATCAAAGGTAATCTGCGCCTCGTCACTGCGTTTATTATCACCAATGACGCAACCATCAAAGGAAATTCCCGACGATTATCACAACGAAAGATTTTCGTCAAGTTAGTGAAAAATGTGTCACACCATGCTACTAAAAAACAGCAAAAAAAAAAAGGGACAGGAAAAACTATTAAAAACGATTCGTTTCTAACGTAGGAAAGAAAGCATAAAACAGGGGGGGGGGGGAGTGGAAACCCGATGATCGAGTACGCAGAGAGAGTGAAGATGAATGAAACTTGCTGGGAAAAACAAAGAGACAGAGAGGGAGAGGGGCGGTGGAATACAGGGTCCTACCCTTAACAAGTGGAACAACCAAGTATTAATTCCGACGTTTGGCGGGAGTGGTGTGAGTTTCGGAGAAACCAGCCACGCGAGAGGTCAAGGTTGAAAACTGAGCTTTGGCCATACACTACTGGAGCATGCCTACCTACCGTGGGCCTCGATGAACATCGCCCAGCACCCCCAGAAAGCCTGGGTGTTGCCAGGACGCCGTTCCTCGGGTTCCTCGCAATCCCCGCTGCTCCCATCATCACCGTTTCGCAATCGGAAAGTAGCGTTTCCATTCTGACCTTTAAACTTGGAGAGAGACTCTTCGTAGCCGTGCTGGGACCGCTGCTCTCGGTGATGCTCGGCCACGGTATCCGCAGGGTCGAAGCCCAGCCTCTCTTTGTAGTAGGCTTGGGTCGACATGTTGCTGCTGCTCCGACTTTAGCGAACTGAACAAGGACTCGGCATTCACGTGGTCTTCACACATACATCGCACTTCCACGAGGGCGCGTTATCGCCGTACTTCCGCGACCACTTCCCCAAATCCCCTCTTCTACCTGTGTCCCTCAAGGCTAACACTAGTTATCGAAGGTCCAAGCAAGCTCGCTGGGAATCTTCGTCGTTTTCGTAATCTTCTGGTCGATATCAAAGAAATCTCGTCGTTTTCCCTTTCGTTAGTTCGACAGCGTTCGATAGCATCTGCAAGTCGCTCTCGTTAATTTCCTATAGTCGAGGTTTGTCTAGTTACTTGTCAAATTAGTCCTCGTGTTATCTTTTTTTGGATTAGTTTCGCTCGCGGATTCCGCAAACTTGCGTTAATATTCCGCTCGGTATTAGGTGGAGGGAGGGCCGATCCGGTTCTTTTGTTCCGCGTCCTACGAAGGGATTAGTAACGATAGTCCGGGTCTCTCCCGTTAATTCCACCACCACCACTACCACTACCACCACCACTACCCTTCGTTACACGTCAATTATTCTCCGTCGATATGGCACTGTGAATTCCCTCCGCGCAAAACTTTGTACTATCTTTCGGGAGACTCGCTGGTTCCGCAGAATGCAATTGCATTGGCTTCCTTCTTCGAGAACGAATCCGGTTGCTTCCCCTCCTGCTCTTTTCGTGGGCTTTTCGCTTCCGCTACGATCCGTGTTACTGTTGGCAAGGCAAAAGGAAATGGCAAACTTTGAGAAAACTTCTCATCCCTAAAAGCAACCACACGAGATTCCATTGAGTGTGCTTTGAGTTCTGTCACGCAGAGCTCTCGCCGCGACAAGGACAGTGACCAAGATGCGGGGAAACTTCGGTGTCTTCCTTGTTTAATGTCGGCGATCCCTGCGTGTTTATATGCGAAAACACTCGGAGTCGGTAATTTGTCATTAAGCAAGCGGCGAACAAACGAGTCGCTTAAAAAGTACAAGCATTCTCGCAGACAATGAGACCCCATAGAGAAAAGTATCCTTGGACATCCTAAACAGTGAGGAGCAAGGTTATCGAGAATAAAGCAGAAAGTCGACTGAAGTCACACACGCACGCACGCACGCACGAACGCACATACGGGCGAAACAGGAAGAAGTATGCAAAGTAATTTGCATGACAGCCGGTTGACAGGGTCGGTGCTCTCGTTGCACGTGAAAAGCATCAACCGTAAAAGGAACTGTCACTGTTAAGTAAGAACCCTGAAGATCAACTACTTAATAGCATCGCGCCGGACACCCGATTCGAGCCATTAAACGGATCCTCCTACGCCAGCAAAAAGCAAATTACTTTCCCCCGTGTAATGGAGCGCGATCACTTACGGCGACTGAGTGAAAAACAAACCAGATGCATTTCCAGACTCGCAGAGAAAATAAATGAAACGAAATCGTAACGTAGTCGTGCGGCGATTGCCACAGGACCGTGGACGAGAGAGGAGAGCGGGAAAGCAGTAATCATAGCGGAAAGCTTTCCGCGAAATGACGACAGTTAATTTTTTCTCGCGTTTATTAGGAGAACGGTGCAACGAAATCGAAAGTGACTGGAATGAAGAATGGCGGAGAGAGTTCAATGAAGGGAAGGAGACGATTTCGAGGAATAATCGAAGAACACGACTGATAGAACTCCTTTATAATTGCTTCTTTTGAGAACTCGCTAATAAATATTGCAATAGACCAAATATGGTCTACACAAAAGAAGCCGTTCGTCTGATTTACGGCAACTCGTTAAGTCACAAAACATTAGCAGAGGTAATTTCCTTATAAGGTGCGTATTGTCAATAGGAAATGACTGTCTGGATGGTGACGTCACTGCGACGTTAGTCATTAAGCTATTTTCCACTGGAATCATCCTTTCTCCAGAGCATTGCTCCATCAAAGATTTATCGAGGTGAAACGGTTTCAGGATAGATCATTGATCGACGATCCTCCTCCACGGATCGAGGATCTGATCCAGTCAAATGTAGTTTTCCAAGTTTATCGGACAGCGAGAAATTTTTCTGCCGAACGCCAGTAGAGAACGACGTTAACTCACTGACTGACTGACTGACCGATTAACTGACCGACTACTGGACGATTAACTGTTCTCGAAACACGTGGACCCGTCATGATACTGACAGCACTCAAGCAGCTACCACGATCCCTCCAATCGCAAGCTTCGTTTTTCTCAATGAAACTCCTCGACACTATCTCGTCGTCGGGACAATCACAGAGTCAAACTTCCCACGAAAATAATTCACCAATTAAACGAAACCACTCGACCGAATCCCCGAGGAGAAGAACATCCGGAGAGTTTGACGGAAAACTTACAAGAGCTCCCCAATAAGAACCCAAAAGCGTGAATGAAACCCTCGGTGAATATCGGAGAGAAAAATAGCCACGAGGAAAATGTTGGGCGCGCAGGACCGGAGGACTCGCGGAGAGCGCGAGAAGAAGGAGGAAGTAGAAAAAGAAGAATAGTCAGACGAGGACGCACGTTTCTCACGCATCGCAGTCCCCGGCGAGGGCGCGGACAGTTAATTGCACTAGCTTAGTAAGTTAATGAAAAGCGAGGAAACGCGAGGAGAATGAGCCGCGACACTGGCTAGAGTTAGGCGAGCACTTTACGAGGGGCGAATGAAAATAAGAGCGTTCCGCGTTTGGCGGAAGACGCACCAGCAGGCTGACACTGACTGACTAACCGAATGACTGTCCATGAAGCGCGTGGACACGACACTGAGAGAGCCCAAGACGACCGGAACGGACCCAGCCGCGATCGGGATCCCCGCATATGGTAATCCGGGAACGGCAGAGTGTGGGTGTCGTCCTCTGGATCCGAGCGACTCGACCAATCGGCGACCGGTTGCCGTTCTCCTTGTCCAATCTCGATCGCCGCCACCGCCGCTACGTTCTCCGATGCTGGTGTGTGGGTACGCGTCAGCTACCAGAGATTATGATTTTCCTCCTCGTCACACAATTCACGCAATGGACACACGCCACTGCTTCTCTCCATACATTTCGCCCAACGCTTGTCCCCTGACGCTTACGATCGGGTAATGACTGCCACGCGATTTACAACGAGAAAGTCCCCGCGTCACGTCGCGTCGCGTCACGTCGCGTCGCGTTAAATATTCAGCGGTTTCCATTAGTCGAGACGCGCGTGGACCCTCGCTCGGGAAATCAAGGTGAAAACTACGATGGGCCGTCGATCACGAGCGATCGATCGATCGATCGATCGATCATTTTGATAATTGCACGAGTCGGCGGGGGTGTTCGGATTTTGACAGCGGAACTTCGGAACCGCGCGCGCGCGCGCGAGGTTTGGCAGGGCCGATAAATAGTTCGTTATCCCACGGGTCGTATTTTCAGAGAGGAACATGTTTTCCGCTCTTTAATTAATGCTAATTAATGGCAGCACCGTGTTGTCGTACAAACGGTTTTTACGTGGCTCCGGCTCGTTATTGCTTGAAAGAGTGCCGGCGATGATGCAACCGCGATAGAAAAACCGACAGGTACGCAGCGCACGCTCTGCATTTGACATTGATATCGGCTGGCGTTACGTTGTCGGGCGCGATACCATCGCGTCCTCTCGTCCCGTCTCGTCTCCTCTCGTCCCACCCCGAACCGACCCGGCCACTTACTTACTAAAGTTATAAGTCGGTGGATCCACGGCAGATTTCTCCGGAGAGCTCGTTTCATTCAGAACGTGCCGGCAAGGTCGACACCATTCCGCTCATAAACGGGATTCTGCGAACGTCATACGTAACCGGGACTCGGCATTCCTAATGCGTCTCGTAATTAACATCCCGCGCGATAATAATGCTTTAATCTACGTGGATAGATCGTGCGATACCCGGGAAGGCGATATATTCCACGGATATCCACAGGGTCCTCTAGCGTTAAAACCTGTGCGACCAGACGGAACCAATAAATTTCGATGGCTCTCTCTCTCTCTCTCTCTCTCTCTCTCTCTCTCTCTCTCTCTCTCTCCCCGCGGTAATAAGAGGAGAGAAGAGAGGGGCGAGAGGACGTGAAAAAAATGGCGTTGACGCTAAGATGAAAATATTGCCTCTCACGGACGAAACTTTGGCCGGGACTCGAGTTTTCCCTCAGAGGCCGATACGTTCTCTCGTGGTTTCGTTATTAGCTCGCTCACGGATTGAAATATTCCCGGGGAGAAAGAGTTGATTCTCATGTTTACGATTCGCCTAGGATTGCAAGGATTTTAGCTGCTGGCGAGTAGCGCGATGTCTCGTTTATTACAGTCGTTGCCTCGTTGTTTCTTTTCCTCGTACTGCACCGAGACGCGTGTTGCACCGCGTGAATAAGAACCGAATGTACGACAGCGGCGGCGGCGGTAGACGGTTTCCGGTACCTACACACACTAACGTATTAACCGCGAAAACCCCGGATAGCGTCGTATATTAAGACCGCGTGTATCTTCAAGGAAGGAGATAAATTTTCGCCGGTAATTTTCACGTGTCACTTGTACTTATTCCAGTAATCCTATTTCTCCGGAACGCATAGAGTTGTCTCCGGGAATTGCGGCTGAAACGCGTTAATGAATCTCGAGACGAAAAGGGCCAGTACTGAATCTCTGGATGCTGGAGTTCTATCGTCGTCGCGTGGTCCTTAAGAATTTCACTGCTTCTTTCGAGTCCCCTTCGCGCGACCTATTTTCAGATGTGGAAGGCGGCAACCCCGAACTCGACAGTGGAATGCGGTAAACTTTTATTTACACCGCGCACAGACTAATTAGAGGCTAAAGATGGAAGGTAAGAGTAAAAATCACTCGTCGGAAACGCGCGATGGTACATGCGTACGAGTAAGTACAGGTGTTAAGTGAAATTATATGGAAGTACGAGCTTTTCTGCGATACAAGCAATTGTCATTAGAGATCTTCTAATGCACCGTCTTTACGTGTAATTTCCGAGGAGAATGAGGGAATGAGCGGTGAAGGAGTAAATGGACGGGAGATGCCTGCGCATACCATTGATTATTGACAGGTTTTGAAGGAAACATACCTAACGGTACCCCCCGGAAAGTAGAAGCATTTTTGCTTCGAGTAATCTGCAAGGACAACGCACCTGCTGTACCAGAGCAGCTTCCTTTGACTCCACTCTCGGTTGGATTCTTACGATCGAGACCGCTGGTGAATCACCACGAGTCAATGAAATTTTATCTACCTAGATAAACGGACCAACTCGCTAAAAGGGTTCTCAAGGGTTTCCGCGTACCCAGATAAACAATCACGTATTTTCACCTAAATCACGTGGCAATCTTATCGGGACGCTTCAGTTCATTGAGTCGTGCTTCCAAATTGCGGACAAGGCGTTAAAATCTTTTTCTCTCGGAAAAGAACGATAGATAAAAGAAAGCAAAAAAAAAAAGAAAAGGAAGAAGAAAGAAATACTTGGAGGAAGGAAAGTACTCTATTAGAAAATTGGTTTGTTGCATTATGTATGCGCTTGACGGACGCTGCTTCCATATCTGAAAATCTCGAGTTGGAACAAAATGTTGTTACGTAATCGCGTATCCCTTTTCTCAAGGAAGCGAGCGCTCTGCTGGCAGAGGTACGATACGATAGAGTACCCCCTGTAATCTTGCTAATTACGTTACGCGATGTCAATGAGAATGGGATTGCGCCAAAATATCTCACTTTTGCGAAACGTCTAATCGCGCAAGAAAATTTCTCCGTCCTCTCCTGCTCGCTCATGACGAGTCTCTCTCGGTACCGCGAAAACCTTTATTAAGCTAGGCACGAAACTGCCGTTTCCTGCACTTGATCCATCCACAAAAACCACGCTTCCTCTCGACCTATCAATTACCCGCGTTGCAGCAAACGTAAAACACGCAAACGCAGCGAAACAATTAGCGATTCTTGGAGTGTGCGATTCCGACAACCAGAGTGCCACGACGCCGCGCGCATTCTCCTAGATCCTTCGATAGTCGAATCGCGATTCAAAAATGTCTCTCCCGATAACGCGTCGAGCTTTGCCAACAGAAAAAAAAGAGGAAAACCGCGCAGAGACGGACGTTCTCGCGTGCTCGCTTTCGTCTGGAAAAAGCGATTTTCCAATGATTACAGGGGAGAGGGAGGAGGGAGAGAGTCCAACGGGGAGGCTGTACAGCAGCAAGAATGTAGAGCCATTACAGTGAAATTAATTAGTCGCAGCGTGTGTGGCGGCGGCAGTTGCAAATCGGAGTTGCGAGGGCTGTGTGTGGATTTCCTGAAAGGAAAGGAAAGAGGAGACTTCGAGGGAGGGGAGGCGGTCGAGAAGGAAACGGCGGAGAAAGATCTATGAATAGCCGCGCGCGACGATCTCCTGCAGCCGCGCGTTCGCGACTCTAAGCGCAGGCAGCATCAGCAACAGGCAAGTTAGCAGCAGGGACCGTAGCCTGCTGGAATTAGCAACGAATAGAAAATAGAATGGCGCGCCGTCGATGTGCCGTGACTCGAGGTGATGTCGAGTGACGTCAGGGCCGTCACCGACGGCGTCCCGTAGAAAGTTCCAGAGAAAGCGTCGGGACGCGACGCAACGCGATGCGACGCAACGAGACGAGACGAGACGCGCCGCGCCACTGGAAAGCTCCCAGCCGATTCGCCGGAAATTTGCTAGAAAAAATGCGGAGGAGTGCGGTGCACAATGCGCACACTGTGCCAAGTAACGAGACTAACGAGACTCCCAACACCTACTCGATGCACGTACCCGCGGAAAAAAGGGGGAAGCCGACCAAGAAGGAACCGCTCAAGACGCAGGTAGCATAATTCCACGTCGGGACCGGGGCACGACTGTTGTTTCTTGCCGGTGAACCTTGAACGTCGAGCCGGCTCGCAATATGGAGTACGTATGCGCGGGGTGCAACTAGGTTGCTCGCATAACAGTTGCCTATAGAATTTTACACGCTGGGAGAATGGCCAGGTGCCACGGTACCTCCGCAACCGTGTTATTGCTTCTCCCAGAAGAGCTACGGTATCTTCCCGACGCTGGAAACGGCGAGGAAAAAACCCGCCAAGAGTTATCGATGGAAAGTGCGACTCTATCCGGGAGAGACAGGAGGCACCCGCCGTGGGGGACCGGCGGTAACAGGGAAGCCTTTCATATTCAATTGGCCGTTGTCATCCTTCGGGACCAGCGGCGGCACACGTTTAGGGTCAGGTCGCTCGAGGTATTCTCACGCACGCGCTAGAATGCGCGAGTGGCGTGCGAAACGCGGACACTCGACCGATTCAGGCACGCTAGCGAGTGCTAAATGCCAAATGCGAGGACACGTAGCGACTGTAGCGAGTCTCATTGTTGGTTGGACGAACATCATCGAGGGGCACCAGGACTTCGGAGAGTTCACCGGGATTTTCCTCAATTGGATTTAAAAAACTGTGCGTAGAATCAGAGGCGACTGTCGGATCGAGAGAAGAACTCGAGCGAGGAGAGACGTCGGGCGTGTGCTTTGGTTTCAAAGAAAATGAACGATCGGGAGAATTCGAGGCTCGCCTAAACATTTAACGAGCTCCGCTCGGTGTATATCTTGCGGCTGACTCCGCAGGAATTCACGAGTGCGAACATAATCGAAGGAACACGTGGACGGTGGAGCCGAGCGAAGGCGAGGGGCACCGATTTGAATGTCTGCCAATTTGCAAATGTATGGACGAGCGAGATGACTGTTTGGCACTGACAAACATTTTATTATTCTCCGGCAGGCTAAAGCAGTCATTGACGAATGGACGCGGCTCTTATTAATAGCCACTTGATTCGGATAAATCACACCTAATCGTTATGCTAATTATTTCATGGCTAATCCCGACGTGAACTCGAGACGACCTCTCTCGCACCACCACGTACAAGTTGGGCGAAGAGCAACGCGGCAAGATCGAACGGAGACAATTTTTACTCGCGCTTGACGCGAGTAGACCCCGTTACTCGATTTTCGCTACTCGACGAGAGTGCCAACCGGAGTATCTATGACCGGCCGACCGGCGACCGGTGCAACTTCGAGCGGCGCAGCTGACACCCAAGGCGCAGCTGCTGCGGAAGCAAAGGGTACCCACGTGTTCCTCGCATTTACTTGCTTTATCTCCCGTCCGGATAGCAAACGTGCGCCGAATGATCAACGCACGTGCGTTTCCCATAATAACGCAATTCCCCGCCAGCACATGCAGCCCCCAGAAAAATTAGCTCGGTTATAAACGACGTACCTAAACGGAGATCGCCTTAAGGATGATTCCACGAAAGATTATCTCCGGTAACGCAAGATCCGTTTCTCGGAACCGAGGGGGATATCATCGAAATGTTTACGAACGGTTAGCGTTGCACGTTCCATTCAGAATTTGATACCACGATACCGACGTGAGCTACCCCTTTCGCGGTGCTACCGAGCCAATCGGCTGAAATCTCATCGCGCTGATTAGCGCGTCGTTCCGCGATACGCTCCGAAACCGGCCCGAGCATACTCCGGCGAGTCCACGCAGATGCGAAACGAGCGATCCACTGGAAAGTGCGCGCTGCGGGTGTCCATTGGGACGGATCCGCGACATTCCGATCGGTTCATTGAATCGGTTTCAGCCTCTACTTAGAGCGCGACCTTGGATTCTCCGCGGAGTAGCAGCGGCTACGATGAATCAGTGCCGGTCGCGCGCCGCCCATCATTCGCGAGCCCATGCTCGCTCCGCGAAACTTTTCGCGGAGTTTCGAATCTCGAGTAGCGCGAGCGAATCCATCCGCGGAAAGTGGATCCGCCGCAATGCGAGGGGTGGCGGAGAGAGGGTGGTCGCGGAGGATCCTTGAACGAACGTCGTCGCGTATCCTTGAAAGTGGTCGAATGGCCGAGAGGTCGAAAAAAGTCAGGCAGGGAATGCGGATCTGCGAGGTAGCCCCCCCCCCTCCCCCCGGAGTACCATCATCGAGAGGTATCGATTGCAGCTCCTGGTGAGAATCGAATTTCGCTATGAGATAACAAGGAGATGCAAGGTGACTCGATAGAGATCTCCCGGTTACGTAAGACACCTGGTGAAAAAGTAAGAGGCAAATAACGCCGGTTCTCCAGAGATGCGAAGACCCTAAGTGTTTTAGAGGTCTCTGAGGGATTCGATGGGGATGGTGGTGGTCATCGTCATCGTCGTCGTCTTCGTGGGTCCGGAACCGGTCGGTTCGCAGGAGCGTGCGCGACTCGACGCAGGAACGAGAGTACGAGGGAATGAGTGAGAAACGACACGAAGACGGCGAGAGGCGACCGCGTACGGGAAAGCACGAGAAGAAACACGGTATAGAGCAAGGTAGCCTGGTTGCTGGTTGCAGCACAAGACCCTGCAGCGGCATTCTTCAGTGGAGCTGCATAACGGGTCCAAAGTCCTGCCGGAGGCAGCGCCGCGGTTCGACTTGACTCGAGTCGACTCGACTCAACTCGGTTCAACTACGATCAACCACCTTCCCTCTCTCCCTATCTCTTTCTCTCTCTCTCTCTCTCTATCTTTTCTTCCACCCTTTTACCCTTTCTCTTTGTCCTTGTGCCCCTCTTGCTCTACCCCTGCGATACCTCTCGCACAAGATTCTCCTGAACACGTCCACTTTTCGCCGACTCATCAGAAAATCCAAACCTCTCGGGAGAAGGAGAAGGAGAAAGAGAGAGAGAGAAGAGAGAATCGGAGAACCGCCTTTACATGATACAATTTCCTATGCAAATCCATGCAAATAATGTGTTACTTTATCATTAGCTAATCACGCGCACGATACCCGTGTGTGTTATTGCTGCTGTTGTTTTCGAAATTAGCATATTGAGAAATAGGGAGATTTTAGGACATTATCTGTCTAATAACCGCAGGAGCGAGAGGAGATGGGTTCTGAAGAGTTTTGGCGAAAAGCTGTTACTAATTAGCGATGGAACGTGTTCCATCTTTATGATCCCCTTCTCCTTTCTTAATGGAATTAACTGGTACCTTCTTCGAAGCGTTTCTGGGAAATGAGGCAAAGTCACGATCGACGGTCAAAACGCTTCTTCGAATAGAAGAAGGTTTCGTAGCTCGAAGGATTGTCTAGAATAGTATTAAGACAGCACGTAGGCTCGCATAAAAGAGTTCCGTCATGAAAAGGAATAAGAATGAGGCGGCCGAGGATTTTTCACTTTTCCACAGACACGCGAACGATCGATAAAATCTCCCTTTTATTTTATTAATCGCGCGGATCCGACGCACGCCTGCGTGATCCCCAAACTTTCATTTCCACGAATGATACGTAATTTGAGCAAACGAATCAGGGAGAACTAAAAGAATTGCTCGATTTATCCCGTGCAAATGCAAAACGAAAACTGGTATAAACAGTGATGACGTAAAAAAGTCAAAGAGAATAACTGGAGAGAAACTTTACAAAATTAAATGGCCTATTGCGCACGATCTAGCGCGCATGTCGGTCGATCGTATATGGAGAAGAGCGGGAACCTACGGATTCAACTTTCAGTCGGTCATTGCACACCGGCCGATGCAGATGCAATTTTTCTACCTTGCGGTTTCTACGTGACTTCTCGCCTCCAAAATTTCAAGCAATCCCGAATGCATCCAGTACTGATTCCCGTCCATCGTTCGAGCATCGATCCTACACCATCCCTCGTTGACACGGGGGTGCAAGGGTATTCACTGTCCAGGGATGACGTCGGTCAAGCATCGAAGTCATTGACAAAGTCCAAGACCGCACAAGCGATACCTTTCCGCGGTGCCCCTGTTTTCGCGAAATTACTGCGGATCGAAGGGTCGCGATATTTTCACGCTTGTCTTCCTCGAGGGATTTCCCTCGTCAGATTCGCAACAAGATCCTGAAAAGAGTCGCGCGTGAACGCCGCACGAGTTTTGAGAGTACCGTAAAATTTCTGTAAGATCCGCGGATATGGGATCTGCGCACACTCGTTCCGTCAACTCTGATTTTTCAACACGGGGGTTGTGAGCGACGAGGGTTGCAACGCGAGAAAATCAGGAACAAGACAGCGCGACCTTGCAAGAGCTAAAGGATTCCGGTGAGAATCGCGCGGTTCCCCGTGCGGAACTGCCTGAAAAAGCTCGATGCTGACCCAGGGCAAGCTTCGGCGGTCCGGTGCAAATTTTCTTTCCGCAAGCAAATCGACTAGTCGCGCAAGGAGAGACGAGCGAATGACTCGCATAGTTAGACGCTCGGCTATCCCGACGAGTCTCGATGCTTTGGAAAAGAGAACACCGCGATGCGTCGGTGCTAATGCAACCCTAGCTACAGCCCGTAACGACGACTGTCATTGGGTATTCTTAGTTTTCGAAGCACGTTGCCCTTGAACCGTTTCGTCGAACCGCGACCCTGCCAATCCGATTTTAATTCTGCATCGCAGCCCTAACAAAGGCCTCGCGCGCGTCTTGCGACCAATAAGCCACGCTCGTAGCATTACTTTAATAGCTGCTCGGCAGTCTGAACAAAGAAGGAGAATGTTTTCCTCTCGCTAAGGGTAGCGCCTTCGAAAAAAAGTCCGAACCAACACAACCATTCGCCATATAAAGCCAGGTCAGCAGTTTATCGACAATTGCAGCTTCGGCTTAATTCGATAATCCTCCGCTTTCCTAACAAGCAAGGTATTATGAAGTAGTTAAATACCGAAATGCCGAGGGTCCCTTTGCAAAAAGGTACTTTAGGGACTTTAAGGAGGCGGGGAACACGGCGAGGGTCAAGTGTCCTTTGGAAACGCAATATCCGATTTCGAGAAAGCTAAGGCCTCTGCCAAAAGGTTTCTACGTCCGTACAAGAGCAAAAGTGGCGGCTCTGCTCGTTTAGGACCGGCAATAAAGTGCTCGAGAAAGAACTGCAGGCAGCCAAAACGATCCGATATGACGCTCGATCCTTAAAAGGTGAGCAAAGGGGGCCTGCGTAAAACTACGTGGGAGCGACTCTGCGTGAGGTAAGGATGAAAAAATAGCGGGGTACCGTCACACAACCAGTCGACTGTACTTCGTACGATTTCAAATCATCGTTCTCACGTAATAATCGGACGAATCTCCGTTAACCCTAATTCTCCAGAAATCCACAGTTTCGCGTGCATTATCCCTGAAAGGTTTTCCCTGGCCGAGTGTCGTTCCACGCTCTTTTGGCAATTTTTCGCGAAGATCAAAACATTTTTTCGGTGTAATCGAATTAGCAAAGTCGAATAGAAAAATGACAGAAAAAGAGAGAGAGAGAGAGAGAGAGAGAGAGAGAGTGAGGAAGAGGAAAAGGAAGAGTGGCGGAGAGTTTCTTATTTGGAAAAGAGCATGGCCATTCACGTATTTGGTCAGAATCTGAAATATTGGAATATCTGATAGTGACAGGCAGCGAGGACAAAAAAGGGCACGTATGCACAGCAGAAACATAGACGTCTTTTGCCCTGCCCAGACGAGTTTGCCCACGCAAGGATCGATCAGCGAGGAAAGTTACGAGGTACCAATACATCCAGACATTACGCCCTTAAATTAGCTTTATAGAGGGAGCAGCAAGCTCCCTCCCCTCGTCATTCCTGCGTGCCGTCCAATCAGGATGGACGTGACTCGAGATATTCCCCATAAAACCGAGATCCACGTAAGCTCCGGGCCGAACCGATTCTTTTTCCACGCGCGAGAGAAATCAATGATGGCTCGACTTTCCATTATTTCTGCCTGAATTTGTATCGCGTTTAAGGAATTCGACGACTCGTTCGCTTGAAAAAAAAAAAAAAAATTGAAGGAATCACAGAGAATAGACGATACTTTTATGGAGGCGACTTTCATCGTGTAACAAACGATCAAGATGGTGACGCAAGCTTCGGCAAAGTAAGATATTACTTCGCATGAATGAAGTAATTACAAAGAAAGAAACGCTCGCGTCGTAAAAGATTCCGATGATTTTCGGTATTTTTACGTTCCCTGGTCATCGTCGTGGAATCGGCCAAATACGGTTCGACGGCGGAGAAAAAGGGAAGACATCCACAGGCCGATAATTCTCCTCGCACAAGCTCCTCGCGTCGTTTCGGCGATTCACAGGCACGAGGCGATTGCGTGTATTCGCGCGAATAAATGTGGAAAGTTCAGCGTCGCCCGCGACCAGTGGGTAACCCACTTTCGCGACGATCGAGACGATTCGTCCGCGGTCCTTCCGTCGATCAAACGCCAAATACTCTGCCGCTTACCGATCGATCTCCTACTCGAACGAATGCCAGCGGCGGAAGACATCGTTCGACCGTGCGCAAACCACGCGTGTCAACTGCGGAAAAGCGAGTCGACGCGGCGCGATAATAGCTATCGCGAATTTTATCTCGCGCGAAACTCCGTATCTCCATCTGCTCGCTCGCTGTACAGTTTCGTCTGGAAATTGCAAGGATATCGAGAGACGCGCGCGAATCGCAGTCTCTCCTCTCGATGGCAATGAGCAAATCGACCCACCCGGAATATCGCGATTTGAAATTTTGCGCCGTTTCCTCAGGATTTTCCGCGTAGTCTCGAAGAGGAGAAGGGGGAGATAGAGGAGGAGGAGCAGGAGACCGGCTGTAAACGATACGAGATTTCTATGTTTCCAAGAGAGTCGGTGGCCCTGCAGTTTACGGCGGATTACTAAAGCCGATTCGAGGCAAAGAGTGCCGCGCGCGCGATCGTGCCAAATTAAGAAAGCGCGACACAACCGGACTGGACGAACTGGACGGGGCTGCTTGTCGTCCGACTCGCCGCCGGTTTAAGACGGTTGTGCAATCTCTCACGATGGAAACGACTTTCTTTTCGCCGCCTCTGAAACCCGCGCGATTGCACGGCCAACCCTCCCCGCAACCCCCGGGGAGCGAACGCGCGCGTCCTCCCTCGACTCGGCGGAATCGCGTAACGAGCAAATTTATCATCGATTATCAATTTAATTGCTTCATCCGACGACCTCCCGCGCGCGCGCGCGAATCACCGTCGCGCGGTAATGAAGCAATTTTTCTCTCGGCGGACGTGCGGCGATTGTCGTCGCTTTTCCCGGGGGAGCGAAAAAACTGTGCAAATATGCTAAGCGCTTCCCGCGGCTTCCCGGGGAGAGGGGGCGAACGAGAGAACCGTGAGAGATCGATAGATCTTGGCTGGTAGCATTAAGCAGCACGAGAGACACTGCTAATGTCATCGACCACGCGCAGGAACGCGCGACGAGTCTAAGAAAAATCGCGTTTTACACGTTTCATACATCTTCCCGCGAGACAACTGGTTCTCCCGCTGCTTTTAAGACTCGTTTCCACTAAACCACTGCTTAAATCATCGAGGGACTTTTCCAACTTCCTCAAGAGCGATGGCTAGATAAATATTTCAAGCGGATTATCCCGGGATTCTCTAGCGACATTGTGTTTTTCGCATTTGCTTCGGAACCCTACGCCCCCCCTCCAGCCTCCCCCACGGTCTTTCCTAAAGACTAGTTGAATATTCTTGTGTGAGGAGAGCCTTAGAATTCAGATGCGAAACAACTTGAATTGCATCCTCTATTCTAGAATTCATAATGGATAGCTGCTTTTACACCGCAAATACGATCGCAGATGCGGCAATATAAATGTAAATGCGTAGCTTACACAGGGCTACCACCACCACCACCACGTACGTTTCCATTTATCGGCGATTGCTCATTTTTACGGAAGTGTCTTCTTTTTCTAGCAGAGCGCAGCCCGTTGCGTGTCGCGCGATCTTCCACGCATTCCCCCGGTCCGCGCGAAGAAAATCGGCAAAAATCCCAAAGTTAACTCTGCCGATGGAATTCTACAAATTTGCCTGCTGCTTCCCCCATAGCTCGTGCCTCATGGGCGCGCACACGCACAGAGTTTATACGTAATAAAAGAGGAATAAACCGGTGATTAAAACAGTGCGAGTGTGACCGATTGCCGCTTATAAACGTCCATTCGAAGAGACAACGTAATAATGGCGTTAATTCGCGCAATCGTCGTCAGTTTGTTAAGTCGAGGAGCGATCGACAGCTCGTTACGGGAGAAATTGATTGAAAACGTTAAATCGCGCGCGGATCGCGGCTAATTCTGTTCGATTCTATTCCATTCTATTCTCTTCTCTTCTCCTTGCACTAATGGCTGCACGCGTTCATAGGTGGGGCCCAGAGGTAGAAAGCAGTTGCTCGCCGATCGCAATGGTGATTGACATCGCAAAGAACGTACACAAATCGAGGAACACGATTTTACTAACGTGTCAATTCCACGCGCGCGTGTGTAGGTAAATTGCAGGCATTCAGGATTGCGAATACTCTTTCGTACTCGTAGATCAGGCAAGGGGCAATAAACCCATGCAGCATATGCATGTACATTCAGGTCTCTGCTATCGCAAGATATACATGCATGGCTTACATAGGAACAAGCGGCGGGCAACATACGTTTACATCAACAACTATTTCACTGAATTAAACGACTGGAGCATGATCCCGGGGCTTCCACTTATTAGCGTAATCTCTTAATGGGGAGCAGCGAGGATTCCATGCAGATTTTAACTTTACGTTCGGTTGCATTTTACGCGAGCTCCACGTTTCGTTTAAATCGCCGGCTGCACTCGCGTCAGCTAGGACTCGATTGCAAAAATAGAGCATCGATAGCTAGACACGCCGCCAATGGAGAGATCTCTAATGCACTGCCATTATTCATTTCCAATAATGATTCATTAATATTTAATAAGTGGATGCGTCCAGACCATTATCCGGGCTATCTGCATTTATAACATTGCATTTGCAAAGTTCGCTGAATGTAAACGTTTATCTAGAACGGCCGGTTCTACGGTAATCTGTCTGTGAGCCACTCATAAACGTACCATTAGAAGCTGTTTAATGACGTAAGCGTTAATCGACGGTTTAATGACAGCTTCGATGTGGAGGCACAATTCCGTAAACGCTTGAGGCCAATAGTTCTTCAAATGCAGGATGGGACTCGAGAAACGCGCTAACAACATTCTTAAATCATCGTCGTCATCATCATCATCATCAACATTATCGGTTTTTATGATTTCTTTTTAAATGCATCAACTCGAGATTTATGTGAAATAAAAATTCTCTGAAATCAACCTTAGTGCGTTCGATAATAAGCAGACATTTCACATAATAAGTATGACCCATATCAAGATCGAAAATAGAAATTACAACATTCAACATTCTGACAAAGTGTAAATAAATTTAATTGCGATTACGTAATTGAATATGTACTATCTTTCCCAGCCGATAAGATATATAAATATTTCAGATATATTCAGCGTGACTAATGCAAATAATAGGTAGATAAAAAATTTTAGAAAGCTTCTTGCGAGTCTATTGGACGCGACATCAATGAACTGCGCTATAGTTTTCAACTTGAAACTGAAAATGAAAAGTCGTGGGAAATTCTGGGGCCCCTTTGAGTTTCTCGATGTTACCGAAAAACGCAATGATATCATTGCTTATCCGCGACTCCACGCGCGCGAATAAAAAGAGTAGAACACACGCACTGTCTAACCCAATTATGAAACTTCATACCTGTATATCAAGATGTCAAGGACGCTCGCACTAATACACTTCTCAAAGCACACATAATACATATTTAGGGATAAATTTATTTATCAATTATTCTAATGGAATCTCGTGTAGTAGCTTTATGCAATATTACATAAATTACATAAATTATAATTGAGAAATGACTAGAGGTGAAAAGAGAGAGAGAGAGAGAGAGAGAGAGAGAGAGAGAGAGAGAGAGAGAGAGAGAGACAGAAAGAGAAACCTAGAGAGCGCTAGCAATTTATGGATCCATGTGCTTGGAAACGTGGTATATTAACAAAGTAACCGAATACAAAGGAAAAGAGTGAGTAATATCGGAAACATCGATACCGTGCCAGTGGAATATTTTAAACAATTGTCAAAATACGTGACTACACGGATATCGCGCCACACAGGCCACGTTCCAATGAAAATAAACCACACCAGAAAGAATCCACCACTTCACAGATCCACCCACTGTACACGTTTTACCAGTCACTCGTACTTACTGTGATCGATGCGTCACAACACTAATAACTTTCTTCGAGTAAAACTCGAGGAGGAGCGAGAGAAAAAAATACAGAGAACGAGAAAGAAACACACCGATCGTCCGTCAAGTGTGGAGAAACCGATCTTGCAGCGATCGAGATCAAAGTAGTGCAGAGTGAACTAGAGGAACTCGAGGAGCAGACTACAATGTAGACGAATGGATCACACAGTATAAACACAGACTTCTTGTCCCTGAACTAACTCAGGTAACTCTCAGGTACAAACCTGACAGCGGCTATATCCCTTGGCGGAACCGGATGGTCCGAAAAGAAGCGCCGCCGTTCGGTTACCGCGGCAAGTTGGAAAGAGACAAGGAAGAAAAAGGCCGGCACTAGGTGTGACTCACACACACACGCGCGCGTCTGCCGCTTTCTATGCGTTTCTCGCGAATACCTGGATTTTCCTCTCTCGCTTCTTCTATCCCTCGAGCGAGCTCTTTACTGGCTGCGCTGCCAAACGGCGATCACTAATATGCGGAAGTGCGAAATCAAAAGGCACGCAGCGAATTTCGCGAGAAGGGAGAGACAGACCGGTCTCTCCTTTGAAATACTCGTTTCTGGACTAGAACATTGTCACTGGCGTTCCAGCGAGTCGCGATAAATCAATAGCTCGGGATCGATCATGACTATCTCTCTCTCTCTCTCTCTCTCTCGCTCCAGCATTCTCTCTTGGCGCGTACCGCTGAAATATGGATCACGCGCGAATATCGTAGGAATTCACACTCGAAAATAGTCCCACCACTGTCTCCTGCCCCCGAAATCTGCGCTGCTCCAAATTCTCTCGGGGCGCGCGCCTACGGCGGACTGAAGCGCCTCGACTTTTCGGAGGGTCGTCGAGTCGTCGTTCTCCTGGCGTGCGTAGCCGGCAGCGTGTCTTGACCTATGACACCTGCGAAGAGTCCAGCAGGAGTTTCATGAGCAAAGCGGGCCGCGAGGTAAACGAGCCGCGTGTCAATGGCATCGGCGCATCATCGTCATCAGGTGCGGCGCGACGACACAAAACTCATCGTTTCCAGAGTCCCGCATTCCCACGCGACTCACACCATTGCACAGAGCGACGGGCGGGGATATTCGAAGAGAGAGGAGGAGAGAAAGAGAGAGAGAGAAAGAAAAAGACATAGAGGGACAGAAAAAGAGCGCGCGCGCACGGTTATTGGGACGCGATTAAACATGGAAAGTCCAGGTTCTCCTCGGTAAGGGTGCGAGAACCGAGAGGAGCGCGGAGAGGGGGGAGGAGATCCAAGTTCCGATATCTCGTTCAGTCCGTTGGCCGAGAGAGAACGACGAGGTGAGAACTGCGATCGTTCTGCCTTCGTCCGTCAGCTGTGAGAGCCAAGGTGCCTCTGCCATGGGCCAAGTTCCTAGCAAAACTCATCGTTTCACAATGTCACTCCCACAACTGCTGCTGCTGCTGCTGCTGCACGCTCCGACAGAAGCCAGAAGCCAGGATCGGCCGGGGGGACCGCTCGAGTGCGGGCCCCGTCGAACAGTCCTCGTTCGCCGAGTATTTTCGACGCGCTTGCCAGTTTATCGTCGAACAGGGCATAACGCGCGATACGTGGCACGTTGCGAATTCCTCCGTGGCAGAGGCTGACGCGAAGGCATGTGGTGTTGTGGGAGACACGCGTGTACCGAAGGCGAGGTGTTTGCTTGGCTAGGGAAGGGGCGGGGAGAGGGTCCCGAGGAAAGGGCGACGCTTCGGAGAATGGAAGAAGAGGCAAAGAGATGAAGCGTGGGCGAGCGAGAAAGAGAGGGTGAGAGAGGGCCAGAGAGAAGGAGAGAAAATTTTTCTTGGTGGAGGTGGAGGACGCCTTGTGTCGCTCCGTGTAGTCGCGCAGACCACGTCGCCGCAGACTGCGGCCGCCTGGACAACTGCCGCCCACCCAGCCGGCTCTCCTCGAACTCTCCACCACTTCCCTTCTCTACCTATGCTTCTCTCTCTCTCTCTCTCTCTCTCTCTCTCTCCTTCTCTTTTTCTCTATCTTTCTCTCTCTCTCTCTCTTACTCTCGCTTCAACCTCGCGCGCGGTTCCTCCACTTCCAACGTTTTCCCTCACTCTACCCCTCCAGCTCTAGCCCTCTCGCTCTCTCGCTCTTTCGCTTTAGTTCAATCTTTCATTTTCTATCGCTCTTTCCTCCTTTTAACTCTTTCGCTCCCGGTTCTTACTCCTCTGACCCCCGTCGCTATAGTTAGACCAAATGCACGCGCGCTCCGCGGAAATCGGTGCGAGAGCGATTGGAATTGGAAAAACGGACCGGAGCAGGAGAATCGTGTACGCGCGATCGGATGAATGGAAAGAAGAAAAAAAAAGCGCGGTCGGCGTTGGTTCCACGCGTGTAAGGCAGGTCGCGAATCCGCGGGGTCAAGCTACGATCGCGCGATAACCGAGAGATTGCCCGAGTTTTGGATTAACGCGACATCTGTTGGTAGGGAAAGTTTCATTTACTGGCGCGAATGTTCCACCGCGTTCAAACTAGCGGCTGGGAACTTGAGGAGTTACGTAACGCGAGGGAAGATTTTCACGGTACGTTTCGATCGGGTCTCGGTGCCTCTCGAGTGAACGCGTGGAATCTTCGTTAAAGGGGAGAATGTCGAGAAAGATACGTTATTGCGAAGGTTAATGAGAAAATCGAAAAAAGAACGATCGCGACGCTTGATAATTGAAGTGGGAGATGAAAGATAGGCTGTCGCGCGAATCAAAATCACGCCTCGCGTAGCCCTCTCTTCGTTATCCCAGAAAATGCTTTATGAAAAACATCCCGATGAAAGACTACCGTTGTTCGGTCTGCTAAACTTTACACTATCCTAATTGCAAAGAATCTCTGACAGTTTCGACGATAAGGAAGGTTAACGAACGTTTGCTTTCAATTACGGACGTCATATCGGGCTTAATGCATCCCTTACATTACAATCCGCTATCGCGCTTACTATCGCGAGTCTTATAATCGTAAGCTACATTTATACTACTGTTTTCAGTCTTATTAATAAAAGTATTCCGCTATCGCGGAAGATAATATTTGTCAGGAGAGATTTCTCCGCCAATTAAATAAAATCGGGGATTATCAATTTTTGGAAGAAGGTCAGTCTTGATAATTAAGCGAGGTTTAAAATACTTCCACCGTGACACGAGCTTGCTCTTATCTAACTGTAACCGCTATAAATTGGGGAATTTCTTTTCCTCTGTACATTACTTGCACAGCGCAGCAGACGTGGTAAAGGCTTCTGACTGGTCGGTTAATTTGATGAAATTTACCGGTACCCTTGATATAACTTCCTTAAATTTATTCAACTACCAGGAGAGAATGGCGACTCTGATGACATTAAATTAAATCATCTGTTTCCACGACACGAAAACAAGAATTATACTGTTATGCATACTGGTTCAACGTAATACCTTAAAAAACCTGTCGATACCTTTCGTCCGTATATCAGACTCGAATGTCTTCCTGGAAATCTCGTGAAAAACCTGCACTTTTACTCCTTCCGAAAAATTCCATTAAACGGGGAAAAATGCGAGAAAAGAACATTTTGCTCATTGCGAGAGACATCGCTCGTTCGTTCGTGTCGTTGTCGCACACATTAGGTGTGTCCACGGAAATCTCTCTTGTGAACTGGCAAGAAAAAAACGGAAGTCATCGCTAGTTCGCGGTAACGGGTCATCGAGAAAAATGTCCAATTGTTGCAGATCTTCCATGTGTAGATAAAGGTAACAATGCACCGCTCTATTCTTTCAATGAAACCTGACAACGAACTCAATCTATATACGTTCATTTCTGTATGGATGAGCTCATAATTTTTAATAACCATAAAACAGACAGTGAAACAAATAAAAATTATCGTCGCACGAATGCCTTATTATGAAGCCAGTTTTATACTCTCATAAAGTAAGCCATAACGCAGCTTATGAATGTAAATGTCTATTTTAAATAGGTAGGCAGGATACTCGTTTCAATTTAACCGATTAAATGGCTGCGTGAAATTACATCTTTGACATTTTCCACGGGTCATCGCCATTGCCGATGCTCTCCAGGACATGGATCGTTAGAAAAATAAATTTCATTTAAAAGCGTCGTCGTCCATCAAGAATTATTCGATTTCACGTTCATTACAAAACAAGTCGTGCAAGGAACAAGATTAATAGTCGCAAGTAGGATAGTTTGTAGGCATAGGAGAGTGCACGCGCGGTGCATTTATTCATTGAGCAAACGTGAAAAAAGTTTCTAATGAGATCAGCCATGGGGCTATTTGCATATGGGTGTACGTTCAGCCGCGGAGTGTCACGAAACTGTCGTTTTTAACTCTATTATGCCAGTCCTATTAATAGTCGAACATTCTTTATTTGCAATGGCGAGTTACGAACCGACGGGAGAAAGGAGCAGTGCACCAATTAAGCGTTGAAATTATTGCCTACCACTCGCTGATGGATAAAATTACAAGGCTCGGCAGCAGTCTTGTCTGTGGCGAACCTATTATTAAACTAAGCATTTTACGAGATTCTCATTCCCATGGTCATCACCGAATCGGAGAGGAAAAAACCGGGAGATTCGTAAAAATACTTGCGAGCGACAAAGTGCCATCGAGGAGCCTCGAGAATTAAATATGGAAATATCGGTCGGCCAATTAATGCGCGTACGGTTCTCGAGAATCCTTAATCCTCCGAAAGTCCGTACAGCGCCGGTCTAACGGTTGAAATTAGCATGCGGTACATAAATTGGAACGTTCGATTTGGCGATGCCGCCGATTCCTTCCTTCCCTGCGAGTCGCGCGTCGTCTTCTTACCGATTACGCTCAAGTTCCCCTTATTTTACGTGCTCTGCTTGCCGGTGTGACCCTGCTCACATTCCTAACTGTAAAAAGATCGCGAATGAGATTGGTACTCCAAATATATTAGAGATCGCAGGCCCCGTGAAACTTCAGTCTTCCCAGGAGCTTCGATTAATCCAAGCGCATCCTCGCGCATTCGAATTTCCCGCGTTTTCGCGACTCGACGACGTCACCGCGAAAATCAGTTCGAAGCTGGACGAGTCTCTCTCGATCAGGATCATGAATCGTAAGTAACGCATTATTGATTTATCTCGCATTCAAACTCGGGGTTGAAATAATTCGTGGACGCTCGCAATCGAATGGGGGGGGGGGGGGGGTGGACGCACGATATTCGCGAGAATCGAGTCGTCTCGAGCGATTCGCACCGCGAATAGTCACTTGGCGAGGATCGCGCTGGTACTTTGAACTTTCGAAACGTGCGTGTTTTCGCGCTAAGGATCTTAATGGTGTAGCTTGGGCCATCTGGCGCTAAGTAGACGCGATCCACACTTGCATAATACTGCACACTCGTATCGTCGAGCGCCGTTGGTAAGGAAGATCATTTATAAACGAAACCTGATTCACGCTGGGAAAATTCAGTCTGGCATGAGTCAGTGTCTAGTCCACGTAGAACTTGATAATCGATAAACTTAGGCCAGCCAGGAAGCGTGGCCAGCTGTTTCATAGCGAGTAAGAATGACGGTTCATCCACCCCCTGGCTCGCACGAACCCCCTTGTCATTCGATTTCTCTGGTATTGATCTAGGGAATAGCGTCCGGCTCTATGCGGACGCTAAATTATCACGAGATATCACGATCCTTGAAATAAAAAGCGTCGCTTTTACTTCCACCAGTCATGTTGGCGCTAACAAAGCGCGCGAGCGAGCAACTTCCCTAGAAAATTATGCCACTTTCTCCTCGCTTTACCTACAACTTATGAAGCAAAATATAAAAACATTTTCCCTTCTCTCGCTATTCGTTTTTAATTAAATCCCGACTCTTCTCCTCGTCCTCGTGCGCTTCCTTTCTTTACCTTTGGTTTTTAATTTTTTGTTATTTCTCTTTTTTGTTTTTTTTCGGTTTGTGCTCCGCGGAATTGCATAATCGATAATTAGAGAGAGGTTTTTATGACTTTCACGATCCTCCAAGGATCGTTAAAGACCAAGATGATTTCGAAGGCCGAAGAAGCCATGCGTCTTTAAGGGGGGATCGGGGAATTTCGAAAATATCAAGAATGTCACACGAGTCATTATTTCTTTGCTGACGGCTGATAAATATTCATAGCCGTATTTTCTGTAGAGCTCTAGTTCAGAAGGATCATTCACAGTCATTACAGTCTCAAAAGTTTTTTCCTCGACAGAGACTCTTGTGAGGAGAGAATATAAATTATCCAAGGGCACGTTTACGATCCGAAAAAATGTCGATGCATAAAAAATATCGGCGTAAGAATGATGGAAATGAAGTTTGAGCGTAAAAACAGGAAATAATACGCTCCGCCTTATTACCGTGAATGAACAATGAAATTAACTGCACCGATTCGTTTTACCATTGTTTTCCTATTCCACACGTTAAAATCCGTCTTGAGGATAGTCGTCGTTCGGTAATTTAGCAATTTTCATTATAGAGAAATTACTGGCGAAGTCACGAGTGCGTGCGCGCGCGCGTTTATTAAGATTTACGCGTGTAACTCTCATAAATGAAGCAGCCTGCCATAGTTCGTAACGAATTAAATTACAGACTAGAACAGGATTAGTAGGCCAAAAAGAATCTGAAAGTTGCAATTAATTGGCAATTGCTCCGTGTATTATATTGCCAGCTAAATCATTTGAAAAGATAAGAGTAGCTTGCAGGATGTTTAGGGAGGAGGTAGAAGAGGAGAATAGGGCGAGAGGAAGTTCCCGATGAAAGAGAAGAAGAGAACAGTAAGAAAGATACAGACTCGGGCATCGAACCGTGACCCGAGCACCTGTTGCCGCTTCTACGGGCGTAGTTTAATGTGGACTAACCCAACCTGTCTCTAAAGCAGTATAACCCAGTATGACCCTTGGAATAAGCATTCAGGCGTTGCTGACAAATGATTATTTATTGACTCATTACGCCAATCAAAATTTGAAAGAAACCACCTAGGCTCCTCGCTGCAATTACTAAACATACCACACGCGCGCAATTGCTACTATACAGGCTCATCTCGTCGCAGTCTCATTTGCATTTGCCTTAACAGCCGATACGTCATCTTCTAAATTAAAACGAAGAAAATTTAAATTAATCGAAAACAGGATAAAAAAGATCGATCGTAAATTGTGCAAGAGCTCCGGAATTGCGCGACTTTAAAATTCAGATTAGAAACCGAGTATAATCTGTCTCTACTCTACGATTCAATGTTTAATGAATAAACCACTCGTCGATTATTATAATAAAAAGCGGCAGACTCGTACCAGAAGGAAAAGGCAAGCAAATAGCGACTCTAAGCGTTCGATGGATCAATCAGGCACGCCACTTCCGGTACGAGTTATTTTGCCATTTGTAATTTCAATTCGCAACAAGACATTGAGACATCAATCGGATCATTACTTTATTTCTCGCAACGGAGTCGAGTTAGATTTAAGATAGGCTGCATTTAGAACGGAGTGACGCAAGATACGGCGTTCAGACGTGGACACGAACTCACGACCTTTCCCAACACTCATCCGCGCGTAGGAGGTCTCGTCTCAAAGAACTGGTCTATCGGCTTCCTGATTGAAAAGCTTAAAGCAAGTCATAATCCTCGACCCTTATAGGTTTAGCGATAGTTTACCAGTGTCAGATTTAACATTATCTACAATAAAAGCTGTTGCTATCTACGCGGACGTCGAAAACACGATAAAAGCGTCGAACTCGCATTATTTAACAGAGATAAAGTTATAAATATTCGTTTCGGTTATGATCTAATAGAGAAAGAGAGGGAGAGAGCGCGCGGATTTCTAAACTACTCCAAGTACGTCGTCTTTTGAAAAGCAACTACCGCTTTCTACCACTTGAAAAAATTTAATTAGGATAGACTATTCAGAGTGAAGATTCTGTAGTTACTCAAAGTGAGTCATCGTATTGTAAAACAACAACAAACATTATTCTCCACGTCTTGCTTCTCACTGAAACTTCTGCTTATTCTACGTTTTAAAGAACAGGAAGATAAATAGAGTCGAGTAGATAGCTACTCTTGAAAAATGGAGAGATCGTGTTACAGGACAGCATAACGGCTTATAAGCCTCGGAAGGGTCTATTGTAGAACATCGCGTTCTCGAATTTTCAATCACGTGAGCGGAAATTAGCATAAGATAGGAAAGCTACTCGTGTATCACGCATTAGTACTACTGTTTGTACTTGACCTACAGCACTTAACACAAATACATATTTAAAGATGTTATATTCGCACATATTTGCTATACAATCATTTCCAACGCTGGGATTTTACGCGTCTGCTTTCTAACAAGAGTATGCTGCAATGATGCGATGATGATGATGATGACGCCCGTGCGTTTCTTACCGTATGGCCGCTGAAAACAAAGTTCGGCTCTCTCTACTCGAGAGTAATGCAGAACAATTAGTATTACGGTCAAGGCGTTAGCCCTCATATTTCTAGCAGCTCTTATCGACCGTGATACGCGTTCAGCAGAAAGACGCTGCTGCTGAAAGCGTTCTTGAAACTAGACGCGGCTTGGCGGCGGAAGTGCCGGAAACCACGCGATTCGATGCATTTCAAGCCGCGAGATCGCGAGTAAGTCACGTGCGAAAAGTTCACGTGCAAAATCAACGCTGACGCGACCCACCGTTGCGCTAAGCGCAAATTATATCGCAAAACGTACATAACCACCGATAGGGATGCTTTGTATTTGTACGTGTGTAGGAATTCCCGTAGTGTTTCAGCGGCACGCGACGGTCTTGTACCGGTTAGCTTCCAGATAAACGAGCCTCGAGTTTAATGCTTGTTGAAAATTAGTTGACTCGAATAACAGAGCGTACTTTTAGAGATGCAATGCACGTTCGCACACTCTTCTAATAAATACGATGGTTTTTCGTTCGGTGTTTCCTATTCGACGAAAGCTCCACTTTTATGCATTTACAGCGAAGATGATGACGAGTGTCGAAATAAAACTAGTTGCTATTGACTTACTTGCGTCCAACGTCACCCCCGGATCTGACAGCAGAACTTCTTACTTCGCTTCTTAGCGTGTATCTGTTTGCTGTGACGTCACGTATTCAAAGATGCTACCAGGTACTTACGCGCGTACGACAGCAGTCGATACATCCAAGGTGAGAATAACTCATTCATCAAATATCGAATGTAATAAAGCTCGTCTCACAAAACTGAAAGTGGACTTTACACGAAGATGATCGGGGAGAAGAAAACTGGCGTGCACCTTTGGAAACGTAGCTTTACGCTGAGAGAGATGTCGATGGCTGAGAAGAAGCAGCGCGAAAGATAAAAGTAACATAAAAAAAAAATCGTCGTTAAAATCCAAGCTGAATAATGGGAAACCTTCACCCCTCTTGACGTTATTACTTCGATTCTAAATTGTCCATTGTGCCTTCGTGCTTAGAAACTACTGATTCATAATGCACTATGCAATTAGAGTAAAAACTCTCATATCCGGAGAAGACTTTCTCAATGAAAAAATTACACTTTGACGTGTTTGTCTTTTGAAAACGTACCTTTCGTTTTTTTTTATTAGCACGTGTTTCAACGTTACCGAATCCTTTCGAAAGTCAGCGAGGAAAATTATAGCGATTTAGCCGAAGGAAAGTCTGAATTCGTTGAGCGAGTATAAAAAGAATGAAGCGTGACCTTGGAAATCCTCATGAATGGCACCGTTTCTCACGGTAGCATTCATCGATGTCTTAACCTTCGGGTTTTATCAACTTCGCGGTACGATCAGACAATGTTAAACTCGTCAATTTACCCCGGAGAGTCAACCGTAATTGCATTACAAGGAATTACCATGAAGTTTCATAATATAAGCGTAAGAGTAAATCACTAGCTAGACAAGGTTCGTTATACGTCAAACTAATTTGATAAAGAGACATTAGTTCGCGTTACGCAAAACACGTGAAACCCACGGAGGATAAACGGCACGATGTATTTCGATCGATACAGGGAATAGCGATGTAACGAAACCAAAAACTCGGCAGAAGAGAAGTCTATGAAAAAGGGAATGAAAAGGGTTGAAGAGAAAAAAAAACTTCCGATGTAAGACGATCGCGAGTAATTCAATATTCGTCGATGGTTCTTGAATTTCTGGTTTGCATCGGCATCCCCCGGCATCAAGGTCATCATACCACTGGTGATACCACCAGAGGCCCGCCTTTCCCCATGAAAAAAACTGAAGAATATGCTATGGGAATGATTCTTCACTTTTCTTTCCGTGCCAGCACTTTATAGGGAAGATCGCAGGGGCAATTTAGTTTTTCTTTCTTCTCACCTTATTACGTGACTCATTGTCGGCCTATATTACCGAGAAAGCGAACGAGTCGCTACTAAAATAAAAGTGATGCTTATGCTTATTATTCACATTACATAATCGTCGCGAGATCACACGCATTAGATAAAGATAATCGTGATGAATGTGGGTACTCCGGTAGACATTGTACTCAGATAACTCTCTTGCACGAGATTAATAGCTCAGATTGCCCATTAAGCATTTAGCCATGAATAACAAATGTTACTGCACAATTGATTTAAAGTCGTTACTTCGTTGCTTCTCAACATTTACAACAAATCCGTTCCGGTCAAACAGAGCGACAGAGCAGTAACAACTAGCGCGCGAGCTTCTGCGGTTTCTGCGGTTGAATCCTCTTTGAGATGGTTAAGGAATTACGGAGCAGTGCTCAATTTTAATAGGCACCAACTCGAGGATTTGTGCAGCGATAGAAAACTAGCGTGGATGGCACAACTTTGACTGTGAAGCCATTAGCCGACGACCAATGGTTATGCACCTCCGCGATAAAGGCCGCACCTGCCGTTCTTTCTCTACTCATCGGAGTGTATATTCACACACGTAAAGATAGTAATTAAATTATCAACCGGTCGATCCTAATGAACAAACTGCACGGTACAAAAAGAACTTTTTCAAGTGCTTCTGCCGCTAATGGATCTCGCTTATTGACAAATTACGATTTAATTGGGAAACGTGGTGGTGACTCGACGCATTTGTTCGCTTGATTTTTCCAATTGGAGATGTAGAGAGATGTAAAAAACAAAAACAAAAAAAATACGAGGAAGGAGAAAATATTAACGCGAAAGGAACTACAGTCTCATAAAAATAATATGTATTTTACGTTTCGTCGGAGGGTCGTAAAACCACGGAAGCATCGGCCGACCCTGGCTACACCCTCTCTCATTTCCCTCGCTATATGCACCCTTAGGGTAAAATCTATTTATTGCTGCGCTCTCACAGTCTAGTGTGTAACTCTGCCTACGGAATCTGTAAATTTCTAAACAATGCTTCGAGAATCGTCGATGTCGTAATATTTGCTTTTGACGAAAAATGTCAGGATGCTCGAACAGATAGAAAGACAGATACAGGCCCTTATCGTGTTTGCCTTCACACGCTCTACGTACTTAAGAAATTCAAACGATAAATGTTGATTCATACGTTATTTTTAAGTCCCTTGTCCCTTGGAACGCGTGCTACTATTGTAACATTACGACGGAATACAGGATAATCACAAAGAGAGAAATTCTCCAAAAATATTTCTAACTATTTTTAGGTTTTACGCAGTTTAATTATAGCGAGTTATTCATTTGGCTTCTTCTTCTTCTTCTCCTCCTCCACCTCTTTGTGTCCCTCATTTATTCCGTTCACAAAACACTTCCCCTCCAAGTCACGCTTGCTGGTTCCTTGAAACCTTAAGCAAGGCGAAGGAACTCGGTAAAAGAAAAAGGATTATGGTAAGGAAATTTAAACATAACATGCATCAAACCTGGTCTTATGTGTCGTTGACATCGACAGCCGTCCGTTGTCTATCGAAAGATAAAATTACCAGGAGTTGAGAATCGCTGCCATGTACAAGAACACCATGCTAAGCTTCATTATTTGTGGAAAGGAAAGAGGGGAGGTAATTCGTACAGTACCAAGTTCGTATCAAGCCAATAAATAAAAAATTCATTAAACAATTTTATCTAGAATCACTAAACATCCGCCATTCTGCGAAACCCTTAAAATATTTTGAAAACAAATCGGATTGAATGAGAAACAAGATTGAAAATCTCTTTATTCAAACTCCAGACAAACTCATACATGCCTATATTCAAGAATATCGCATAAATGAACACAACAAGAGACATACAAATACAAGCACAAACAACACATACAGTTGCGACAAGATTACGCGAATTCAGTTAAAGACATCTAAGCATTTCCGTGATATTATCAATGTTCTCTGGGGTACATTCATGTTTCACGGTTCTGGTAAGACTAATATACTAGAATACATGTACAATACATACACACACACACACACGTGTACATTCCGTTGGAATTAATACGTGGTAGAAGTCGTTTTGTGTAATGGAGAACAGAAAAAGGTTTACAAGAGTACAGTAGTTTTGGGCGATTTCCTATGAAATTTAACGCAAGGGAGAAATATCCTTCATTTAAGAACGTAACGAAGAATTGATGGGCTCCGCAGAGATTCCGTCTCGTTTACAATGATTTCGCTGGCGCAACGTTTAATTACACCAGTTACCTAATGTAGTAGCCCCCCTATTGTGCGTTTACGCGGTGTGGTAATATCAATCGCGAATCGCGGCACTCGATTAATTAGTCTAAAAAAAGCTTCCAGTCGAACGTACCTACGTGGGATCGTGAATGAATTGACGTTTATCAATTACGAGTTTCAGCGTCGGAGGATTTTGCCGCGAGGTAATCTTTGCATCGAAGCGGATTCGCATTAACAAGCGAAATTTGCACGTGCGACGCATGGATGCTTCGCTATGCAAAATACAATAATAAAAAGTTGCGAGCCGCAAGAGAACCTGGCCAGAACACAGTCCACTGCTCTTTCATGGCTGAGGACCCTTTGTCCTGAGCTTTTCATCATCTCGCGGCACGGCATTGTGGGGCCTAACGCGGCGGCGAGCCACCTTTCCCCGACAACCTACTTTTCCCTTTTTTTCTCGCTCTCTTTAAGAAACACCTATTTCCCCTCCCCCCTCCGTCAAACTACACTTGCGTAACACCGCTCCAATAATCACAATGTATGACCGCCGCTAATTCGAATAGCGGCGCACCGAGGAATGTTAGCACCGCGCCGGGCCCGCGGTTGCTCAACGATCGCCGATAGAAATTTCCCGCCAAATTTCAATTTCGCTTCCGAGGTGCCCCCGATTAGCCGGAGACACCGCTGCTGTTACGGGCTTTTCTCTTTTACGAGGCTTTTTACGCGAGGAACTGTACACCGGCGATATCCGACCCGGTCGGACAACCGGTAAGAGAGTATAGACCCTCCCACCCACCCACCCAAAGCGAGAGGAACAATGAAAATTATTGGGAAAACAAGGGGGAGTAATCGTTCGCAAAAGCAATCGACGTACCACAGAGAGAGGAGACGATCGTCGCACACAGAGCGAGGGATTTTTCATCACAAATGTATCTCGCATCTCATCGGACAGATTTGGACAAAAGCGTTTCGCTCGCTCGCTCGCTCATCTGCAACGTTATTCGCCGAGGTTGGTCGTGGCTGCGCGGAAGAAGCAAATTCACCAAGTGACGAATTCATTGGTATGCGTCGCGAATGTGCGTGTCGCGCAATAAAAAGAAACGGAGGTGAACGGGATCAACGCGAGAGTCGTCCTCGTCATTGCGTCGTCGTCGTCGTCGTCGTCGTCGGAGGGTTCGAAGGTCTTGCCCTCCAAAGGATCCAAAGTACGCGCGGAGTAGCGCAACAGGACCAAGGACGACGAATAACGTTGAGATCCTGCGAGTTGCGATGACATTGGAGAGATGCGCGCGCGCATCAGAAACTTTTAGCGATAGAAACGGATATCGCCCGTGGAATTAAGGCGATTGCTGAGCAGGTCCGACGACGTAACGGTAAAATAGCAATGCGATTACTTACCTGCTATTCGCAGGACGGCCCTATCGGCGGGGTCAAGCTGAAGGATACTGAGGGGCTTATCCTTTGCCCATTCCTTGAGACTGCCATCCAGCTCGAATTCCATGATCTCTGGATCTCTGGATCTCCGGATCTTCGCTCTTCCTCAAGGCCGTTCCATGCTGTCCGCTGCACTATCTTTTCACTATCACTGCCACGGCTATCTGTCCTGAATCTGCCAAAACATCAGGGTCCGACACTATTAATATCAGCGGGAACTCGAGCGGTTCTTACTGGAAGCGACACCACTCTCATTCAGCGCGGCTTTCATCGCGTTTCATTCTTGCACGTGCGACCAACGCACTTGGTATCACGTGCACCGCTAAGACGACCCAACCGGACGTGTTTCGCGACGTCCCCTCCGGTTATCCTTAGAGAAGAAACCGAGCTCTGCCTTTAATGTCGAGTGTTTTACCGCGGAAGTGGCAGGTCTTTGTTAAAGTACCGACAGGAGTCCATCGGGTTCGCGCGTCTCGTTAAAGGTACAACAACGAGGAGTCACGGGACCAAGGAAGCCGAGAGTATTAGTCACCCTCTGGGATCGGGGCTGGGCTCTGTGCGATTATGGGTCAACCGTTAACGTTTGGAAAACTCGATACTTCCTTCGTCCAGCGATAACAAAGAGCGGACCGAACGATCCAGCGATCCATAGATCGCGACCGCAGAATGGGAGAC
Source organism: Sclerodermus sp. 'alternatusi' (assembly GCA_037305995.1). Classification (NCBI taxonomy): domain Eukaryota; kingdom Metazoa; phylum Arthropoda; class Insecta; order Hymenoptera; family Bethylidae; genus Sclerodermus; species Sclerodermus sp. 'alternatusi'. The sequence goes on from CM074547.1 coordinate 10,005,658, forward strand.
GTAGGATCTCTGGGATTTCTGGGCTGCGCTAGGTTGTACCTGGTAATTACGCGTGCTCGTCTATTTTCAATAGAGTCTTGTCGGTAGTTTAACGCACTCGTAGATCTCATATGCACCAGTGTGGAGAGAATGCAGAGGAGGTACCGCAGCCGCGACCGGTATTTCCTCGAGTTCTTCCGCGAGGAACTCGTCAGCCTTGGTAGCCGTGCGTTTCAGAGTGGATCACGGACGCGTCTATTACGTTATTAAAGTTATGTCAACTATATTCGAACGAGTACTGGCCGTGGAAGCTCCTCTCCGTGCTGGCGACGCCGCGCGTTTGTTTATCGGACAACGAAGAGGACAGCCGCTCAACTGGCGCTGAAAACTTGTACTCTCCGCCACCAGGAGCGCTCTGAGCACCTAGCCCCAACAAGTCTCGGTGCCTGTTGTGCCTCCGCTTCTTCGCCTCTTCCCCGACGGCTCTTTTATTGTTGACCTTTGTTACCTTGGAACTGCATCCTTCGACAAAACATCCGCGGGAGGGTGCACGACACTTTCGACGTTTCTCAAACGCTCTCCATTACTCAACGCTCGAGATCTTCTAACCGGGTTACTTTAACGAGCCTACGGATACTCTTAAGGAATATACCCGCTGCTGCTGCTGCTGCTGCTCTACGGTTCTTCCGCAAACTGGAAAACTCTATCTCCGGAAAGAAAATCTTCGAATAGGAAAGGAGTGGTGAGAAGTATCGAGGATAATTACCGCCGAGTATACGAGTATAAAATTCTTTTCTTTGCTTACTGTACCACGACTGTTACTTTCTCTTGAAATTTTAGAGATGTCGAGCAGATGTTGAGCAGCGATAGATGCGTACGTACGTACGTGCGTGCGTGCGTACATGCGTTTTACTCTTAATTGGCCATCAACCCGGAAGGTTTAATTCTTTTCGTTGGATACTCCAGAGGTATTACGATGATTGCGTTAATGCGTGGATTTATTTTTAGCGACAGAGACCCCATGGGGAACGCTCGAATTAAAAGCTCTTGGAAAACAAGTTAACTGCGCTTAATTAGAGCAGCGAGCATCGACTATTCCGATTATTGTCAATCGTTTTAAACTATGTAAGGTATTTTATAACGTGCGTATATCTATCTTCTTGACGAGTTACAACCCTATCAAATCAAGACCCACCAACGTTCTTGAGAAATGCAACTGCGCTAATTGCAAGAGAAATATTAAGAGTGTGGGGCTCGTTATAAAAATTTTATATATATATATGTACATATAGTTGCGTTACACTTTTTCCAATGCCTGGGCATAACACGGATATCCGTTCTACTTTCGCAGTTCCAAAGACATTTCATCCTACGAAATGAATTTTCGCAATTAATCTATTCACTCGAATGATCACAATTTTGATCATGGAGAAAGTTCCTTAGGAAGGCTGCGACAAATACGCAATGCGGTTGAGTAGTGATGGAATGGCCATAGAGTAATTCCTAGGAAATCTATTACGAATCTGTGGTCTATTCTAAATTTAGAGTTTTCTAGGAGTAGCACACGCGTACGATATAATTCTATTTCAATTTTCACAAACTAAAACAATCATCCACGCGGGATAACAAAAACAAGCGAGAATGTTCGAAGGAACACTTGTATAGTATCTTTTTATAGAACAAAGACCTTCCTCGTGGTCCTTAACCTAACTACTACTTATGAAAGGGACTTAAAGCTCTGTGGCACAATGTTTGAATGCCTTTTAAATTTCTGGAAACTCTTATCTATCGTTCGTTCAGTCATGTGTGTACGCGTGTGCTCCGTGTGTATTCAGTCATAAGAAGTGTGTGTACGAAGAATAGAGCTATGATTCTGTATCGTAAAATGAAATATTTAGATTTCCAAATCAGTGATCTCGTGTCAGTTTCACTGAACCGTTAGAGTTTTTCTAGGTAGGTTAACGACGACGATGATGATAATAATGTGCTATTACCTGTATTCTGTATCGTAAAATTTGTAATTCACGAAAACAGTAACGAATTTGAGTAATCCAACACATATATCGTGTCTAGCAAAATTGATTATTCCATAAGTGCTGTGTTAAATGTGGAGCGTGATCTCAATAAGAAAATCATTGAATACATTCGAGTCACGCGGTGCAACAACGCCAGAATGATGTGACGTATTGTTGCTCAATCATCTGTCGAGTCCAGTGTAAAACCAGTAAAAATCAATGTCCACCGGCTTTGTGCTCACTCTTAGGTTTAAACGTCGTGCTGCGAACTCTGATTGCCTTAAATATACTTTTGGCAATTGCAGGAACTCTTGAACGCACAAGACACGCGGCACCATACGCACGAAACTCACGTTATCACTTATCACAGCAATTTTTGCATCACGAATGCGACCCGGTTCCAGACGACGCGCTTAGCAGACGACATTTTGCTTTACCACGAGTATCAACGAACTTTACCGAGAGCATCCGAACACTCAATCCGCTTCACATAGCCAAAATTCAATACTGCACTCCAACTTTTTTCGAAGTGCATAATATGCGTAAGATCACAAGAAGGATTGCAATTATTGGCACAAATAAAATGCAACTTTATTTTATCAAATAAAATCGCATCCACTTAAACGCTAAAATTATCACAGATCATACGTTGAATTTCTCTCATGAAGTAAAAAAATGTATATTTACAGAAAGTACAGAAATAAAAGTCTATCTAAAGAAATATATATCTTGTTATTTTTATCAAATTTCTCATTTAAAATTAATTCCTTCAATACCTACATCGATAATTTTAAGATAAACGCTTACTCGTGTCTTATCAACGCGTTGCACTACAAAATAGTAGCAATTTTTATATTAATATAGTTTTTGAGACTTTGTAGATAGTTTAGATTTTATGTATTCAATTTTGCGTACTATTGTGCAAAAATCAGAATAAATTAGAAAATTAACAATGATATAAGAAGTTTAAATATAGGAAGTACGAATAAGCGTTTTAATCCAAACTATAGCGCAACTGCAAATCAAACGCGTCTTGCATTTCAATAGATTTAAATAAGATCACATTTATAAAGGATGCTTTTAGTTTTTTGAATTATGAACACTGTTATTACTATCCTCTCCTTAACTAAAAGTAACCTTGGAGACCACTTGCATTCGTTGATGTCACAACTAAATAAAGCAGGTGATAGTGTCGGTAAATCAGATATTTTTTACGTACGTTTAGAGGCCAAAAGTCTTGTTCGCGAATTGTACACGATAGTATTAAATGAAAATGAATTAAAAACTTGAAATGTCAAATATAATCTTTAAATCTATCCATATCTCTCTATTCGATGATGGATTTAAGGGCATTGAAACTTATTCCGAAATTCATATTCGTTTTATTAAGAAAGAAAAAAAAACAATAAAAAAATGTATATAATATAAATGTATTGTAAATATATTTCTATAAAAACAATAGTGACTAGCTTTTATAATACTGTGCAAGTTCTCTAAATTACCAAGTATTTGGTAATACTGACCTTAAATTTATTCGATAATATTCATCTATATTTTGGATATATCTATCTACATATAATAACATGGAAATATTCGGATTACGAAGACGTTGATAATTGTAATTAAACATTATAAATTTTTGTATTTTTCAGTGCATCTTTCACTTTTTTATCATCGCTAGTCGCAGTTTTCCAAACAAGCTCTAAATTATCTTGTGTAACACATTTTTCTCTTTGTAATTTCCCAATTATTTCTTCTTTTTGTTTAACCAACTGTTTAAGACGTTGTAACTCACGACGATATTCGGTTTTCATTTGATGCACATTAAGTTCTTGAATTTTAATTTGTTTCTCCGCTGTTGCAAGCTGTTGTTTCGCGCCTTTTTGTACACTCTGAAAAGATGTATATGTAGATCTTCATATTATCCTACTTATATAAATCAAAAACACACCTTTAATTGACTTTTTAAGCTATTCATCCTATGAGCAATACTATCTCCAAGATGATGAATATCCGCCGACTCTTTCTCTCTATTTTTTAAGAGAGAAGAAAGTTTTTCTTTTTCTGCCATAATCTTCTCGTAATCGGTTACTAATTGTTCACAATATGCGGTTGTTTTATTTAATTGCCTTTTAAATGAATCGCGAGAGATTTGTAGAGAATAAACAATATTCTGAAGATGCTGGGCTTTATGTTGCATGCGTCTGAAGGAAACATTCTATTATTTAAAACTTAATAAAAAAGTATGCTAAGTAAAATAGGTCAACATCTTTTTACGTACTTTAAATTTTTTTCTAACGTTTTCGTTGTGGTCTTTAATTGATTTCTTTCCGCTGTAATAGTTATAAGCTCTTTGTCATTTTCAGGACATGACTCTTCTAATTGCTTAATTCGTTGATTTAATTTCTTTTTCTCTGATTCATATTGAAATTTAACTTCTTCAAATAATCTTTTACATTCTTCGACAGCCGTATTATGCACGGAAACAGGCACAGTTTTATCTGAATTACTTTTCAATTTTTCATATCCTTCGCTAAGAATTTCATATTTTCCTTGTAGGCTACTTAATTCAGATTTACACGCAATGTAATCTTTATGGATTTTATGATTATCTTGTGACATTGATTCTACTTTTTGCTCGTATACACTATGTATCTCTTGAAGTTTCTGTTTTTGAATAGATACTTGTTTTAACAGAATATCATTTTGTTCCTTGATTAAAATAGCGTCTTCACTTATTGTTTGAATTTCTGTGACAGATTTTTCATATTTAAATCTCAAATTCTCTATTTCTTTTTGTAAATTCTCATTTTCTGCTATAACTTCTTTACACCTGTTTGTAAATTCATCTAACTCATGTTCGCATTTTGATATAAGTTCTTGTTTTTCTAATATATTCTCTTGATATGCATTTAAAAGAGGTCCTAGAGCATGTGTATCCACTGCTCCCCAGGAATCAAACATTTTTTTATTTTCTCCATACGTTTCCATATTGTCAAGAATATTTGTCACATTCCTTAACACAATGGATTGACCGGATTCTTTTAATTTTTCTTGATATCTTTCTAATTCAACATTTAATTTATAAACAACGTTTTTTAGTAATATTACATCTTCATTTAATTGATCATTCTCCTGTTTTAGCTTTTGATTATTATTTATTATAAATATTTTAGCTTTTTCCATTTCTTCAAAAGCCCTCATTAACTCTTCATTATGCAAATGAAGTTGTTTAATTTCCAGTTCTTGTTGCTCTAAGCAACGCTTCATTTTTTCATTATTAAGCATTAATTGTTCATGATCTTTCAATAATTTATTATATTTATTTCGTGCCTTACTAATTAACTGATCTTTTTCCCTTAGTTTTTCCATTACTTCTATTGTACATTGAGATATCAAAGTAAATCATGCCCTATTCAAAACATAAAATGATATGCTATTTAATATAAACTAACCTTTGTCATTATTTGATTCTTCTAGCCGTACATTCAATGAACGATTTTCTTCCGCTAATTTCTCAATTTCCTTTCGAAGGTGTCGCCTACTCTTGCATTTTGGAGATGCTGTTCTTTCATCTTCTTCAGAATTAAAACCAGCGTCTCCTGATGCTGCTAATGCTGTATTTACATGTTTCATTTTGGAAGCATTTCTTGGATGATTGTGTGCTTGACCATGTATCGATTCCAAATCGGCTTCCAGTAATTTAGTTTTAGATTTACTGTGCTGTAATTTTAATTGAATATCAAGAACAGAAAAATTATGATGAAAAGCTTTAAGAAAGAATTATTTACCTTTCTTCTTAAACGCTTGTCCATATTTTCTAAGTTTGTAATAGAAGTTCCATAAAAATAAGACATCCTTAACTCAATGATAAACACAAATTAAAATATATCCAAAAAAGGTGATATTTCATAAAGAAGTCTCATTTTCATAAAAACTATTACGCAAATACGTAAGTCACGAAATGACACTGTATATCTAGGTTATACATTGACGTTGTAAACATTATTTTCGTCACTGTTTCTATGGTAACAACGCTGCAGTCCATGTTTGTGACGTATCCATTTAAAAGGATTTAAATTTAAGCGGGAAAGCTCATTTTGGAATAATTGAATGCATTACATGTATTTCTGTTTTGCCTTTTCAATTTAATTATTTTAAACGAAAGAACAAAAGCAATTAGTGTTCTCCTTGACTATAAAAGATATTTATTGATTGTTAATAAGCCATTTAATTTATCCTGACCTCAAATATTAATATTAAGTGTCTGTATAACAGAACACAACAAAGTAATTGTCTTTAACGATATAAATGCATATCGATGAAGGAAAAAATATTTCGCCGTATATTAAGTGTAATTACTTTCTAGTAAAGAAAATATAATATTAAGTTAATTACATATTGGTATTATTACAAAAAATGGCTGTATTTATTGTCTAAAGCTAAAAATAACATTTAATCGAGTAATACCTAAATTTAATATATATAAAATATATATTTTGTCTAGAAATAATTACTACAAAAATTATGTTCCTTGTTACATGTGTAAATTAAGTCATTTTTTAAATAACTTAGTTTACCATTTTGTTCGGTATCAGCACTTCCTGAAAAAACACACGTTTTGATAAATAAACTTTTAAGTTCTAAAACATTGTAGAGCTCTATTGCAAAAATATTATCAACGGAAAAAACCAGTTTACAACGTCACTGACAAATTTAAATACTTTCATATAATGATAATACTTTTACTAAACGCATATTAATTTATCCAGTAAAAACAGTAAGTATTTATTTTTATACATTAATTGTTCATAATCAATTATATAAACTACATAATTTGAATCAATAATTTATCTTTTCTTTACTTAATCTCAATCTCTCTAATTACGAAAGTATATCACATATGCCCAATCATAAAATATTCTATATTTCTAAGAAAACATTACTACACTTTAATCTACTTACCTATGTTATCTATAGAGCTATATTAAATACGCTGAAATATTGCTCAAAGACGTTGTAAACTGAAATAAATAGTACAATTAATAAAGGCGAGACATGCATGAAATAGAGTTTACATCTAATCCTTGTTAAATTTAAAAAGATAACACAGAAGATATGTAGAAAGTTATATTTATGATAGAAAGATGATAATCTTCGAATTTCTCACAAGAAATTTTAGAGCAACTATTATAATATTTTTATAGCATCCGTATATGCAAATGACAATGTCTCTACAAGTCGTAGTACAGATATTTGCCCCCGTCAACGTAAATCTACCTTTATTCACAGGCGCACAACTATGAGATAAGACGACGTATGATAACGCTGGTCGAATAATCACTTTTCGGTTTAACGCTTTTTCATCAGGATAAAAACAACGGCATACAAACGACGGTTCTCAGACCGTCCGCGAGTCTTGAACCAATAGTAATTATAAAAGTTCCAAAAATTTATTAGTTTATCAAACACATACGCTATGGAAAGAGGTATTTCTTTAAGTGATAGGGTGAAGAATAGGTTTCTCACAAATCAATTCTATATAAATGTTTAGCTTTTCTGCATAAAAATTCATAAGTTTCGCGCGATGCAAGATTTCACGAGAATATCCTTTTTAAAATAATGATATTACTTCTTTCTTTTAGCTTTACTGTTTCCATTAAGCGTACTATTAATACTGATAGGATTGACCGATGCTCAAGACCCAAATTGCAATTATGTTCAACAATTAGAATCTGGGAACACGTATTATGTTTACAATCCTGGCTATCCCAATTATTATGCAGCGCCAAATTATTGTAGATGGACTGCTACGAGTAAATATCGAGTCAGATTAACTTGCAATATCTTTGACTTGCCACCGGTAAGATTTGTTTCGTTTTTTAATGCAAATTAATTCTACCTCTCAATATTGTTGAAGTTGATATCTTTTAGAGCACAGACTGTTCGTTAGATGTATTTTCCGTGAGAGTTAACAACAATATTGTTCATCGCTATTGCGGCAATGGATCCTTTAGCACAGAATCAGAAATAAATCAAATGGTAATTAATTTTCAATCACAGTACGGAAGTCCTGGTGGCAGATTTCTTTGCCTTCTTCAACCAGTAGATGAAGATCAAGAAAGCGATAATTGCGCTTGTGGAATGAAGAACCCGGTATGTGAATTTTGTTCAATTGATTTCTAATGACAATTATAATTCATCGTGTGTAAACATGATTCATTCTTCGTTTCATTGTGCAGAATAAAATTGTGGGTGGAACTGAAGCCGGTGTAAACGAGTACCCTATGATGGCTGGAATCGTTGACTTTACTACCCGATTACTTTATTGCGGTGGAACTATAATTAGTAAGAAGTATATTTTGACAGCCGCACATTGCGTCGTTGATCGAGTGGCTGCAAACTTAGGGATAATTGTAGGTGAACATGACGTGAGTACAGGTTTGTATAGAAATATTTATTTTTATTGAATAAATGTATACACTCTCAAGGATTAGGATGCTAATCGTTAATTAAATAGCTTTATTTATTCTATTATTATTTATTTTGAGATGATAAGGAACAAAATTTTAAATAGTTCTTATGTTAGTCTTTTAATATTAATGAACATTAATCTATAGGGCAAGATACAAACGCTACAAAGCTCTTCAAAATACTTAACTATGCTGTGCATCCGCAATATATTAGCGTATCTAAGGGTAATGATATTGCAATTATAACAATAGATGGTATTATATCATTTAGTGCTCGGGTAGGACCAGCTTGTCTTCCATTTCAGCATAGGCCGGATACGTTTGGAGGCGACTTTGTAGGTCTATTAGGTCAGTACTTAAAAGTTTCAATTAATTCACTTAGTCACCTAAATTCTTATTCATTAAAATCAAGATATTAAGAGCTTCATTATGAAACTTCATAATTAACAACCGTGTATATCGGATAAAGTTTCATCAAACAGCTGTGAAAATAATATTATTTCCAACATATTGAATATATTAGTGCCACGTTTTAAATTGAGAGATGTCAAAGAAATTAAGCAAAATTATTATATAAAATACTATAGGTTGGGGTACTATAGAATTTGGTGGACCAAAATCTAATGTTCTGCAAAAAGTTGATGTGAGTGTACTTACAAATGCTGAGTGTACAAAATCTTTCCCAGAAGTTTCATATCAGCAAATATGCACTCACACAGATGGCAAAGATTCCTGTCAGGTAAGAATTTGTTAATTAGCAGTTAACATGTTTCGAGATAAATTTAAACACATAATGCACAAGTTCTACCACTTTATTAATATCTGATAACTGAGCATACTTTAAAAAGCATCATAATTAAAGTTTGACAGTGGCGGTCCAGTTTTATGGCAAAACCCAACTAGTAGACGACTTGTTTTAATCGGTATTATAAGTTATGGTGTTGCTTGTGGTGGTGCAAAGCCTAGTGTAAATACGCGCGTGGGTGGATTTATAGACTGGATTACTTCAATGACACCAGGTAAGATTAAAAAAAGGCTACTTTAAAAATAATACTATATTATGTCTTAGATGATTTATTCTTAAAGAAAAATGACGTGGATCAGAGATACCAAAATGAAAATGTACTTTTCTTCTAGATACTAGATACTGTATGAACGAGTAAATCAAGGAGTAAACATATGGACAAGGCTTATCAGTTTTTCCTCTTTGTAAAAATTTGTAAATTTTAACTTTGAAAACAATCTTTACAATGTTTGAAATTCGTAAATACATAAATCATTTATTTATTGACTACATATAGACGTCAAGGAAAAGAAAACGATTCTTTCTTTTAATTCTTGCGAAGTACTACACTAATAAATGTACAATGAGTTAAAGTATTTCAATAATCAAGACTTACATGAGTAATATGTGGAAAAATTGGCGAAGAATTAGCTTAAAATTTAGATTTGTTCAATAACGAAGAACGTTCGCTTAATAAGTCTCAAATAGGTCTAATAGAGTATCCCCGCTCACTTGCCTTATGACACACGTATTCTTTTTATGACGGTCGAATTGTGTAGCCTCTAACAGGCTTAAACTTCTTCTCTTGATAAAATGAACTCAATGCAGTCACGCCCGTAATTCGTACTATTTACATTTCTCAGCGACAAAATTAATCCGAAATAACACATTTCGCTACATGCGCGCCACGATAAATGATAAGGAAAAATGTTTTCGAGGAATCTATTATTTCCGCCGTAAAAAATTCAATTGTCGAAGGAATAAAGCTACCATGCGCTACTAAAGGTTGCTAGAAAACTATTAATCAATTCTTCGATATGTGCTTGAATTTTGACGTGTTTTTTTTTTTTATCTTAACACGCGAGTTCATCACACTATGAAATAGTGTTAATAAGTGCATGTAATGCTCACCTTACTGAATGTAAATAGAGCTTGAGCAACGCTGTTGAAATGTTTCCTACATTAATAAAGGTTTATTTTTCAATAAAAGGAAATTACTAAGAATAAAATATGGAGAAATCATTGATTTTAGTGAAACAAAGAAGGCGAATAAGAATATTTTGGGAGAGGGATTATCCGATTATAGTGATTTGAATGATTTATAGACGAGTTACTCCATTATTCATAAGGTGATTATGTGTATATTCATATTTCGTGTCAAAATGATAAGAAACAGTGTTGATTAAATATCGTACTTTACAAAATTATGACAAACCGGCTAATAAGTACGGAAGCACGTAACGACAAATAGTATGAGCGTGTACTACAACTAAATTATAAATATTATTTGTAGTTTGCTACAAAATTTCAATATAATTATACGTATTATTACTTGTTGGTTAAATTAGTATTTTAGCATATACTGTGAATTTTGTGAGAAACTCACAGCCATGAATCAGAAAAGTTAAAATGACTAAACAGAAAAGTTTCAAAGAACAATAATTAATAAAGTTAAAGAGTTAATTATCGATACGTATGCTCTTCATTCGGTAAATTGAAGTCAAATGTTGATATTTCAAATGCATATTGATTGCGAATATTGTCAATATTTGTGTGACAATAGATTTTTAACTAAAACTCAACGAACAAGGGCGTATATTAACTGGAGAACGAGGTTTCTCGGGGTACTCTGACGTTGGTTATCCAGTAAACAATGCCTTGATTATTAATAAGTTCATGAATGAGGATGTGACGTGAACTAGGGAAAGAAGGGGCAAGCTATGCCAACCATTGGCTTAAACAAACAAATCTGCATTCCAACGATTCATAAATTGATAGGCAGAAACTATATAATCTCTACTTCACTAAATATCTCGTGACATTGGTTTCAACGCAAACTTCCGCAACTATTTCTAGTTCTGTGCTTTACACAGTACAGCCAGAGTTGTAGGATCGTCATTGACCCATCAATTTATTAGTGAACGAGCCAAAGCTAGTACAGAATCGATATATCTAAAATGATCTGCGTCCATAAGACAGTAATCATGATCTTATGTAAGAATACTATCATGAACTGATTTTTGTTCTTGACCTTATGCGAATTATAATTCCACTGACTGAGTTATACTTTATATTCATGTGTGACTTACTTTCCAGTACAACATGTCTGAAAGAAGCTGCATTTATTTCCCTAATATTAAATAAAGCTATGGAATTTATCAATGTGCATGCAGAATTAATGATAACGCAAAAAATAGCCGCAGCACATACTATATAGAAATTCAAACAACAGTAACACTAAAATTCGGACTGTATTATTATCTGTACTGTCTATACAATGTACGTCTCAATATTATCCTCAAGGGTATAGTAATTAATGTATGCATGGGCACATGTCTACTATAATCTGTCTAATGTAATTTTTGCAATTTCAATGAGAGCTGCTTTTCACGAAAACCCACAAGGAAATTTCCATGCTTGAGTGGAGCTTTATGAATTCGTCACGCATATGTCATGGTTTGCATACATGGAAAAAATTAAGTGATGCATCAATCACTCTTTTCCCACTCTTGGTGCTTCTTACTCCTACGCTCGTGATCTCTGTATTTGAATTCTGCAGGGATCTGATGATTCAGGAATTTGCAGATATTACATTAATTTAGTAGTCAAGCCGGAATATCGGTGGTTTGAATAGAACATATGTCACATTGATGGTGTTTCGTGTCACCTACGAATGAGGTTTAATCGGATTAGGTTCTGGGGAAAAAAGTCTGATATGTCAGGTATCACGGAAAGGAGCTATCCGATTGGCGGTACTAGGAGCCACCACTATTGAAAAACACTAAATTTCTCCAAATACCTACAAACCCCATTTATATGCGTTATCCCGTAATACACCACAGAAAGCTTGATTAATTCGATAGTTTATTTCAATTTTCATGTTACTGATCCATTTTAATATCGTAATGCATTTTTTATTAGGTACTCGCAAATTAGCGTACTTCCCTTCATGGATAATTAAGGGAGGATCAATTTAACAAGAATTTAGAATAGCATTTCCTATGCATACATGTATAAGAGAGACATTTAAATAAATTAATTTATCAACTTGCGTATTTTGGCCTTGACATGGTTATTGGCTCAATAATGATCCGAGAATGGGCAATCTCGTTGCATGTGTAATAGAGTTCAACAACAATACACGCAGAAATTAATAGCTTATCGAATTGTTTCCTAATTTACCTGGAACTACGTAGTGCAAAAGATTGTGTGACTACAGCCAATTATGCTTTTTAACGAAAGAGATGACTTCATATAAAAGAGCAGCTACGCAAAAAGCACTGCAAGTACGTACAAATTTTAACAAATTTTCGCATGGAAAATACCTAGTTGCATTTATAGTGGATTACATAAGACGGTCAGTGATGTAAGAACTTTGATGTGAAATAGTTAAGAAAATGCGTTTTTCAGTCTTAAATTTCAGCACCGCCCCTGAAAAAAAAGCAAAATGGCAAATTTTTCAAGAGATACGAGCAACTGCTGTGAAAGAATCCAATCGACATCGAGAGTTTCAGTTTTATCCTCGACCCACTTTTTTCGTGGTACAGTAGGCCCATGCTAATCATACAAGAGGATATCATAAAAGTCCTTTTATGTTCCCCGGTTTGCATTTGCTCGTTGTCGAGAGTCAGTAAGTACTGGGATAACACTTAATCAATTTATACATGTGTACAACCGCGGACGGATACCTATCGAGTTGCTTTTAGGGTCTAGTGCAACATATAACAATTTTGTTGGGTCCAATGCTAGCAGTAAAAATTACAGTTGCAGCAATAATAAATAAAACGTAATTCAGGATATAGGGGTTTGATAATTATCCCGAGATTAAAGAATGCATCTTAATGTCGAAAATTTTCTTACAAGCGTTCGAAGAAATACGTGTAAGCTTCCTTTCTAGAAGTTTAAGAAATAAATCACATGAAAACTCAAAGTGAGAGTATGATCGGTTTTTACCAAAACTCTGATAGCCTCGTACGTGCCATGTTAGAAATTCGGAAAGAAAATTATGACATCGTTAAAGAGTGTGCGAAGCGACAAGAGAAACGAATTCCCCGATAAACATCGAGATGTATAAAACTACGTCAAGTATTAAAGCAGAGAACACCCCGAATGTGTGTAGCTCTCAGTGAGGTCAGGAACTCCATATCTGTACGTGGCTGTACATGTACATAAGCATATATTAATACGACGTAAACGTGGCTGGTGAATAGTTCGTTTCTCATCAATATCATCATAACTGTACCAACCTGATACCTCATAATTTCTGGACTCCTGAATATCCTTCTAAATTTGTTTCCTTCACATAAATTTGCATCTAAAATAAGCCACACTGTACTAAATTAGGGTCTCGAATAAATATACATTATTATCCGTATTTGTGCTTCAGTATTCATTTTTCTCATTTCACGACCGTACTCTTAAATTGCAATTTGGATGCACGTATTGAATAGTTTTTGCGTAAAATATTCACTGAACCTCGTAACGCACGTGTCTAATTAAGTATTAACATCATACCTATAAAGCTATAAAGTGCATCGCTGTTGGTAGTGGTACAAGTGAACAAATAGTGGACATTTGCGATTAATGTAACAACAAATGCTTGCCTTTGGCCTCGGGTCGCTCCTAGTGTTATCACACAAGCGACACCGTTACAAACGGCGCTCACAAAACTGACGTGTCGCGACATTGCGCAAGAATTGCATTGAAAACGAGGTACTCTACGAAGAATGAAGGTTATTGTGTAATAAATCGGATTGACGGTGGTATACGTAAGAAGCAAGATGCATTAGGATCACTTTTCAATGATCAAATATTTTTTGCCTCTAACAATTCTTTAGTTAAATTAGCATCGATCTCCCGAGACTCCGCGAACCCTCCTCGCGATGGATACTCGACTAAAACTACTTTAATCGCTGATTGTTGACATGGTCCAGAAGTGAAATTGGCTGGAAGCGACGGTGGATCAATTTTTGGAAAATAAAGCGAACGCTGATCTTATCCTTGGAAGTTGGGACTCGCGAATAAATCAGTTTCATACATTCGGAGCGCCGAGTTCATTTTCCAACTTTTACCAGCGCACCATACCGGCTGTATCTACCGAAACTTTACAATCACGGGTGGTAATCCCAGAATCGTGCATTTCGGATTCGATTAAAGTTCTATAATGGTGGAGCTGGCAGTGTCAAATGAAGTGAATCAAATACATAGCGTGTATTCCGCGAAAAAGTAAGGTCGCCGAGATATGCCCGTAAACGGCATTGAAGCTAAAATGCTTCCGATGATATGCGACGCAATTAATTAATTGAAGGTACTGAAATATCGCTTCGCGGAAATAAATCTCATGAGACAGGTAGAGCGAGCAGGTGCGTCAGGAAAGTCTAAGCTGGCTACCCTGTAGACCAGAGGATGTCGTTGATTTGCAGTCGATTCTTACGTAACGCTTTCATATCACTTAACGAGCAATAGACCTAAGGGTTTACATAAGCTTCCAGCAATTTTGTTTCAGCGTTTATGAAAAATGTGCCACAAGCACGTGATCGCCACAAGAGTATGAACGATGATTCCTTTACACCCACGTTTTAATATTCCGTAGCATCTTCGCAGATTAAGAATATCACTTTCTGCCGTGGCGTTTTAACTTGGTCAAGAAAATTAATCGGATTCTTTCAATTTGCCAAAGTAAATTAGGAGGAGATTCCGGAGTACCGGGAGCCTTGAATGTCAAGTTTTCCATTAATTAAAATATGTTGTGCCGTAAAATGGCAAAATGTCCCTGACACACGCAAACCTTGCACATCTGAGACCACCTGCGTTCTTTTGCAGCATCTACTTTCCGATTTGCGATTCCTATGACCGAGAGAGGAACGGGCCATGACGAATGCTCTCAAAATACAGGAACAAGGTCAAAAGGTTACGAGAATGGTTGCGCAACCGGTCGAAGCGGCAGTGTGCAGGGCCAAGGGATGTCTTTGCGGAACGGTCAGACACGGTTCCGTGCCTTAGGGGTAGCGTGTCGTCGGCGGTTGTAGGCTACTGAATCGCCTAGTGACGTCACGGAGGTGTGTTCCCAAGCGAGGTGGGGGTAAGTCGTGAAAGGCCATGGAGAAAATTGGGGGAGGCAGGCCGATAGGGGTAATAGGGGAGGCTGAGTCTGCCAAGAATCACAAGTATCAAATTGAAAAAATAAGGGTGATTTTGGAAGCAGGAAATGGGAAAAGAAAGAGGCAACGATACCACAAGCGGGACAGAAGAGCGAGTGGAAAAAGCCGTAGAACGGAGGTCCCGAATGAAAGAGAAAGAATGGGGTTTTGATGGAGAGGGTGAAAAGGGGGAGTGTGAAGCGGGGCAAGGGATTCCGTGTCTATACGTTAGGGGGCTTGCCAGCAGCTGCTACGTCACGTGACGGCGAACAACGATGAGGATTGTTGATAGATAACGGAGAGCGAACGGGACGGGGGTGGTTTCGCACCGTCACAAATTACGCCCCCGCGAAACGATCGATCGCCCAGGTTCCAAGGAGCTACACGCTGCGCTTTCAATGCCCGCCAAATTTCAATAATCAATACTCCACGAAAAATACAACGCTCCACTCTCATTTTTAAATATCCATGAAAGCTATTTAACGTGCCACGTGTAGATTCCTCATTACTCATCGCGCAATCCACGCCGATACTCAGCTGGTTTCCGAACCAGTCGCATCTGCTTTTTTCTGGATTCGAAAAATTTTCCAACGAAGACGAATGCTTTCGATCGGTGAAAGAGGGTGTCCTGTTTCATGCAACGTAAGAGAATTCTATGGATGGGAAGGGGTCCACCACTCAAGATTGGGGCCAGTGGTGATGGCTGTGGCAATGGCGATGGCGATGTCGGTGGCGGTGGCGGCGACGACGGTGGCGATGACGGTGGTGATGTCGATGGCGGTGGTGGAGGCGTCGCGACGCCGAAGGGCGACGCTGGCGCAGTTGGCAGGAGGGCGCTCGTGTTCTTGTAGAACACGCGGACGGCTGTCCTGGGCCAATGGGAGTCTCGGAATCAGCAGCAGGAGCCCTCCAGAGGCTTCCTCGCTTGGTGCCTCGGTTCAGTCCGATATCGGCGTTCGTGCGAGACGCAATTCCAGTAGTGCAGAAGAACCACGTGAAAAATCATCAGACCGCGCCGCTAACACAACCACCACCACGAAATTGCGATTAAAATAGACTCGGACCGAAGGGTACCACCATACTCAGCGGCGGAGCACGCTGCTACGGGGAACGAGGCAAAAGCCTTAAATCACGAGAGTCGGGAGTAATAGAGAGAGAGGGGGAGAGAGAGAGAGAGAGAGTGTGTGTGTGAGAGAGAGAGAGAGATAGGGAGGGAGGGAAAGAGTAAGAGAGTAAGAAAATCGCGCTAAGGAAGAGCCTAAGCGGTATACATGGGTCCTAAATCCGCCAGACCAGCTCACATACATACCGAATACAACACCAGCCTGCGCAATCTCAAGAGTATTAAATTTAAGTAATTTTTCTGGATTCCAACGCGCAGAT
The DNA here is from genome assembly GCA_037305995.1 of Sclerodermus sp. 'alternatusi'. Classification (NCBI taxonomy): domain Eukaryota; kingdom Metazoa; phylum Arthropoda; class Insecta; order Hymenoptera; family Bethylidae; genus Sclerodermus; species Sclerodermus sp. 'alternatusi'. The sequence continues at coordinate 10,022,651 of CM074547.1, forward strand.
TTTATCGAGGACGACCTCAGCATCTCTAGGACTTCGACACTTGAACGGCGACACTCAACTTTACGAATTTACGGATTTCCCACAGAGTAGCGTTAACGAGAGGATTATCGATTATTCGGATAAATATTCGAAGCTTCACCCTACGATTTTTGTAAAGCGTCATTTGTCATTATAAAAAAAAGGAAATATAAAGAGAGAGAAAGAGGGAGAGAGAGAGAGAGAGGGAGAAATATTTGGAAATTGAAAAAGTGTATTGATTCTTTGAAGCACCTTTTGCGAATCTTTCAGGATTTCATCGAGTAATTAGGGGAGTACCTTATTTCAGTTATTACGAGTTATCGCGGAGAATAGGTGGAATTTGTCAGAGGGGCGAGATCAAAAAGGGGAGAGCGTTGAAGAAGAGGATAGTGTACGGGACAGGCAGGCAGTCAGGCAGGCAGGATACCTTGAACTCCCGATGTGAGGTGGTGGTTCAAGGCGCAACTCGCTGTTTCTTGGTCCCGCCGCAAGGATCGATCAATCGGCCGTCTCGACAATAAGATTTGCCTCCTTTCGCGTCCTTACCGCAGTCGTTGCTCGACTTCCTCAGAGACGCATTCTCCGTCAACGAGATTCCAAGGGGGAGCAGCCACGGAATTTCAGCACGAGCGGAGGAGCCATCGTCGCACCAACACCACCAACCCCGACTTACACCCTAGTATCCTATCCGTCGCAAGGACAGCGACGCCACCACCTCTTTGTACTTCCGGTGGTCCATTCTTGCTCCGAATCAAACATCCTCAGCTGCCCACGCTTTGAATCGCAATTCCCTCCTCTCCAGGTTACAAGCCGCTTACGTCATTTAATGTCCCTACGTCACTGGCATTGGCAGAAATGCTCGTAGCGCAGTAGTTTGAAATTTGTTACGGAGATTTACGATATCGGGAGGAAGCCGATTTTTGTCCAAATTTTAATTCGAAGCTTCGCTCGACAAACCGAGCACCATTTGCGATTTACGCATTTTGCCAGAGAGAACACGAGAGAGACGAAAGACGAAGAAGAGGAAGAAGAAGAAAAAAGAAGAAGGGGGAGAGAGAGAGAGAGAGAGAGAGAGAGAGAGGGTCACTGGAAAAGAGGAATTGAAGTAGCGTCATTGAAAATCGATAGAAATTCTTTAGCTTTAGCTCCGATCAAAAGAAAACCACGGGGCTAGAATTCGGACTATTTTTAATTAGTGGAGAAAAGGCGTTTATCATAATCCCTCCTCGATATCAGCCTTAAGAAGAAAGAGATCCGAGGAAGGTGCAGAGTCTGGCAGGAAGTCAGCAGATTCGATTTGTCATCGCGGATGAATTAACGGAACGTCGTCAGAGCGAATTCTTGAGGAAAATAAAAATACCATCTTGCGTCAGGGACCTCTAAGCAGCCGAGAGGAGATCCCGGCGAGCAGATTAGAGCCACGATCAATCCAATAAAGCATCCCCGAGGTTCGAATCACAATTTAAGCGTCAGCGCTCCGATACGGTTCGCTCCGGACTTAAACGGCGCGGTATAACATCAACAACATTAGCGTTCCGGCGTTTGGCATACGAGCACATTGATAAGATCCAGCCTCCTGCACGACGTTCGTCCAGGACGGGGAGACTCTTCGACCACTTTGACTTCCCACCAAGTCTCGACGTTATCGCGACTGCTGTACCTGGTACATCGATGCGAAGAAATTGCGGAACGTTCAAATCGAGAAGCAACTGAATCGTCAACGACACAATCCGCTAAGACTCGTCAATATTATTTGACTCTGTCTCCGAATTCGACTCTGACAAGGTCGACAAAGAAGAAGCAAGGAACACGTTTGCTAAATTCCATTTCTCAAGCTGAAAGACTGGCTTTTATTGCACTGAACAGCCTTCTCGGTTAAGCACGAGGACTCCAGAGAACCCGGAAGGAATATTCCTCTTTCGTATCCCTATTCGGCAAGTACTCGTTGCCCTGTCTCTCGTCACTGTGAAACCGGGAGATTCTTCCTACGCGTCTACGCTTTTCTATTATCAAGGTCAGACGCGTAGGCAAAAGTCTGAGGAGCCCTCGTTTAAGGAATTCGCCTTTCGCGCGCCACCCTTCGCGTCTTTTATATTGAAAAGTTCTTCGGAGTAAAAGTGTAGAATATTTTTAAGATTAGAATCAATCATTTTCTTGTGTGATCAACCTTGCGACGCATTATACTCGAGTGCCTCTATCGAAAACGAAGCTTGGATTAAAACGTCGCGGCGTGAAACCTAAGAAACGAGTGAGAAAAATTGCCAATCTAATTAAGAAAGCGAGGGAGAGAGTAAGAAAGAGAGAGAGAGAGATCGAAAAATTAAGAGTGAAAGAGGGAGAGATCCAATGCTAATCATTCATCGACAATTCTCGTTATAAAACAATCAGTTTTCCATAAAGGTAGCAGGTGAAGGGAGGAAGAGTAGGAGGAATATATATATATATATATATATATATATATACATACATAAATATATATAGCGAAAGAGTATTAGAGAGAGAGAGAGAAAGAAAGAGGTAATACGAGAAGCGAGCTTCCGTGAATTGCTTTAGTTTGGTGAAATTATCGATTTCCCACGACTGGGAGCATCGAAAGAATGGTGACAAAGCTAGAAACGAATCGAAATGGGCACGAGCTGGCTCCATTGAACGACGATCGTCAAGCTCCACACAACGTGACAATAGTAGTAACCGGAAACCAAAATGTGGCTACTGGAAGTCAGGAACCGAAGGAAGATAACAGAGCAGCATGGAGCGGAAAAATGCAATTTTTTCTCAGCATCATTGGTTACAGCGTGGGACTCGGCAACATCTGGAGGTTTCCCTATTTGTGCCAGCAAAACGGAGGCGGTGAGTTTTCCCGTTACCCCGCTTTCCTTGATTTCTCTCTACCTAATTTTAATACAGAACTTACCCACGAAATTACCCAAGGATCTCTCGGTCGAGGACACGGAAAATATTTGCGAGCCTGTTGGTTTCATTGTCGCGCGGAGCGGACGGATGAAGAAATCCAGCGGAAAATCCCGATCGATTCCCTTCGACCGAAATATCCGAGGATCGTTTTCCACGCACGTTCAACGCGCGTCTATCCAATCTAATCATCTCTCAAGACACTTTTCATGCACGCGTCGCAAACCTAATCTCTCCCCACGACCCATGCATCACTTCTGCATTATGCGCGTTCTTATTTCCAGCAATTCCCTCGTTGATCACATGCACATTCATGAATTTTAACTTTGACCATTTACAAGCTGCTTTTTACGACCTCGTAAATAAGACGCGTTATTTGCGACACTATAAATTAGTCTCTTCCATACGTGAATTTTCCTATGGAAAAGGTAAGGGAGATTATATAATAAGTTTTTCGTTGGAGCCTACGATCAATTCCTGGCATATCGCGGGGGGTGGCTAACCCAGATTAATGCGCGGTCCTACCGGCGGCTCATTTCATGAAAGAAAATGAGTTGACAACATGCAAATTGAACCTCGCGGCTGCTTCTTTCACTGCAAATCTATTGTATGCAAAAATTACATTGATAATAGTGAAATACGTTGTTGGCGTTATTATTGCGTTACTACCATGTATGCTGATCATTCGCAGGAAACTATTGGAGCAGAAATTAATGAATTTAAAAGAAAAGCATAACGCGATGCCTGATCGATTATGATAATCTTTACTCTCCTCATTTTGATCACTCTATAAACGTAAGTTCATTATCTTGAAAGTTACCTATTTCTCGTAAATTACGATATCAAATATTTAGTGGCTGATAAATCATTAACGAGTATCAATTTTCAAATTAATTGCTTCGTAGATTGTTTTTTCGAGCTATTTCCGATATTACTTACTTCGATCAAGGTTTCTTATCTGGGTCGGCAACCCTTCTCCAAATGCTCCTTTTTCACTAATACTCGCGTTCTTCGCCCCTTGCGCTTCTCGTTCTATATCGCCTTTGACAGTTTTTACCGCTAGATCGTACGAAAAACATTTTAAATGTCAGAGTTGCACTGCGGTTGACATTGAACACATTTTGCTACAATAAAGATTAATCGTTCAGTTTACACTGTGCGAGGTTGATAAAAATGACGTTAATCATCAGTAACACCAAATAGGTAGGGAAACAATCTACAAATATACGGCATCGCTATCTTTAGCGATATATTCTACATATTACTTACATAATATATTGCTAACTGCAAGAAAAACGATGGGATGAAATCTTAGCAGCTCTTTTAATATCGCATTCTGCGCGAACTCAACGACGATACAAGAAAATGCACATCGCGCACAGTTATTAAACGAGGAAAGTGTAGAATACGTTTATATTGGAAGACAAATCCATTCATACGGAATTCTTATTATGTACCTGTCACAGCATTTATCGTGTATTCATAATACACAGACTACGAGCAAGGTATTCTTACGAGGGGGCGGTCAGTCAACGTTATTACAGGTGATATAATCGCTATGGAGGGACTGATCGCAGGCGATAGCTGCTGTAATGGTCATTGCCGTTGATATCTGTGATTTTGTCTTCACCCTCATCCTCTCCCACACTCCTTATTTTTAACGAGACGGACGACAAGAAACTAATCACTTAACTACCAACCTGCACTCACTAATCTCTTCCTTTTTTTTTAATGGATACTCGAGGTAAATACTCTCGGCAACCTCGCGTTTCTCAAACAATTTCCGTGATTATTGATCGATAATTAACCAGTGAATCAATTTATTTAAGGAGCGCTTATGTTAATGCATTTAGATTCTTTGAGAGGTTCGTGCTAATTAAAAAAAACACAGTTTCTCCGTAAGAAAGTTAATAATTCGAATTTAGCACGCGTACGCTTTTGCGTGCCTAATCTTGATAAGTGGAAAAAGTGCGGCGAGCCGTGCAATATCGTTCAAAGTGTGACTACAGGGTGGTCGCTGCCATTTTAATGCGCGAAAAACTGAAATGCGGCTTCCGCGGGGACCTACTACCGTCCCTCGGACGAAACTACCCACTTTTCTTGTATATTTTTGTTGCGTTTGCACACATCGACCACTTCCGAGGGCTGCCTATTTTTGCGTGGCCGATGTCTTTGGGCATACATAATTCACGCCGAGGTATTTCCAGAATCTATTCCGAATACCCCGCGGGACTACAACGGAAATTTCCTGACGAATTAGCCGCGTTGGGCGAGGCAATTTTTTATCGTGTAAAATTCCCATCGCGAAAAATCTCCGAGATTCCCTTCTTCTCGCCGCCACCGCCATCGCTCACTATTTATCTCTCAACGCTCGCCATGCCCGCTGAAAACGTATTTCAAGCATCGGCCTCTCGCACACGTTTAACAGTATGCTCCATTTGAAATATTTCACTCCTTCAAATTGATTTTACTTGTTCAGGAACGTGCCGAGTTTAGGATATAGGATCAGGCTCTCATAAATGACACCGAAAATAAACTACGTATCAACGTATACTATGCGCATAAACGGAATGACGCAACGACTGACGTAACTTTTAAACACAAAAGCAAAGTTTCAATTTCCTGGTGGACGAAAGAATTTAGGAATGAAATGATCCCGCGGAATGGTTCGAAACAAACACGGTTTTCAAGATGAATGATGCAGTTTGGTGTGTGAGGACGGTGGACCGGAAATGACTGGGTCGATGACGGGGGTTCCTTCGTGAATTCCATGAACGTACGCAAAGTGGCGTAATAAATGCTGCTGACCTTTCCGCGTGGTTGTGTATTGATCAGAGCAGCCGACGTTACTACTCTGGTCTCTCCCGTCGTGATTGTCGCTTAATAATAAGATGACGACGCGCCGACGATAAACCGAAAAGGAAATATCGCCATTACAACTCGCAAATCTGCATTTACTCCGAAGACGAAGAGTTTCCGAAGCACTGACAGAGGGAGTTAAGGAGCGGAGAGAAAAGTTTTAGATTCCCCATAGACGATTCTCTGGAGGGTGGCAGAGAGAATGGCAAAAGGGGTGTTAATTTCCTTGGACACGATTCGACTAATAAATGAGAAAAGCGGAATTTTTTCATTAATGCGAAGACTACTAATTTCGAATAGAGGGAAGAGAGTAAAAATTTAAAGGGTTCCGCGAGAGTTGACCACTGTTAAAGCGGCTACGCAGTTCGTAACGCTATCCTAAGGAATCACAAGTAAAAGCCTCGGTTTTCAATGGAAATTTCCGCACTGTCGGGGACAACGTACCGATCGATTCTCGTCACAGAAAACACGTGACTGCTTACCATGTGCTTTGAGGGTTTGTTTCGAAATCTAGCCAATGTATAATAAATACACTGTCTGACAAATGTCGTGCAGACATAGTTCTCCAACGATTTCGTGCCAGGGATAGCGACGTTGAATCTTCGTAGGCGATTTTTCTCCAGGTTAAAAGATATGCTCATTTCATAAGCAACGCAGTCAGCCACCTACTTTTCCGCCATCATCGACGGAATTGATTAATTCCCCTCAAATATCCACGAGATTAAGGGACAACAGCAATATTATTGAATTCTTGTTTTAGATGAAGAAGTTTATGGATTAGGGTCGTAATATAGAGATCCCGAACCAAGGGTAACGAGTTTTTGGTAGAGAACTCATACATATGTGTATGTGTATCTCTGTGCGCGCGTGTGTGTGACTGGAAACGTAGATAACTTCGGGGGTGAGGAAGGGGGTTAAAATAAAACGTGTCTTATAACCTACATGCACAAGTTTCTAATAAAAATTGATTTTAAAATTGAATGTGTACGCGCGCACGAAGCAAAGTATATTTAGAAATGCTTTGGATCATGAAATTCTTTCGATAAGTCAAGAAAAATAAACAAGAATTCTTTTTAATTTCGATCGATCGCGAATTTTCTCAAAATATAAATTTGAGAAAATTCTTTGCTCTGTTGGCAAATTACGTGTGTACACGCGCGTTGTATTTAAGACTACGACTTCCGCTTTTCCCTCGCAAGTACATGATGTCTAGGAGATGAAGGGACGCAAACCTACCGTTCCCCTGTACCAGGTCGCTCTGTGAACTTTGTAATTCGAGTAAGGGAGAGGGAGCACGTGAGTTATGGAGAGGAGAAAGAGAGGAAGAGAAAGTTTACGTGTATATATGTGTATGTGTGCAAAAGAGAGAGAGAGAGAGAGAGAGAGAGAGAGAGTGAGCGGGAAAGTGAGATAGAACAGGACGAAGAAAGGAGAGGGTTGAAGCAAGAGCGGAGCTCGATCAATACGAGACACTCTGGTTGCTCCAAGCTGAAATGAAAGAGAAACAAGGACACGGAGCGACATAGATGAGGGTGAAGAGAGACATAAGAGTGAGTTTGTGTTTGTGCGCTGAACTGAGTGTGTTTGCGCGTTTGTGTAAGTTTACATGTTACAATGGGATTGAGGGAGAAAACGAAACCAGCCGAAGTACACGGGTAAGAGCAAGATGGAATATCGGGAGGGATTCACAGAAGGGTGCTCGTAGCCTAAAAAAACCTTAACCTATGTATTTGCGGATTTGAGCCTTGCGTATGTAAAGAACTCACGAAGAACCAGCAGCGACGATGAAAAAGAGAGAAAGAGAGCCAAGAAAGCCTTTGCGCGTCTCTCCATACTTTCTGCTCGCTTCAATCCATGTAACTCTGTGCGTGCGCGCGTGTATGTGTGTGTACGCGCGCGCGAGTATAGGGTGATTTGATAAAGGTTCTTTCTGCATTCTCGTGTGCACTAGTGTGCTGGTCAGGAAATAGGGCATTCACGCAAGGATTATATCGAACGGATTTCGGGACGGGGAGAGGAAGTGCCTCCTCGCATTTAGTGCCAGGCGACGGGGAAGACGCTAACTCTCGTAAAAAGTTTTTCGGATCTCCATTGTTTCTCTGCGCATTCGCGGGACTCGGCGAAGCAATCGAGATGGAGATAATAGAGAGGAGAAGGTACGATAAAGCGGGGAAAGAAAACTAATGAGAGCGAGGCCACTGGAAAGGGATAAAACTAGCGAGCACCCGTGCATTTGTCCAAGGGATGAATACACACGGAGTTGCGTCATACGCGACTAGGAGAAGGGTACGCGAAAGACGCGTCATCAGGAGATGAAAAAAGTTGTATTCAAGTTGGGGCGCCGAAGGAAAATAAGAAGTGTCATTAGGGACCGTCGTAGGGGGTGAAGAACGTTAAAGAAGTTACGTCCATAATAAACGATCCGGAAGCATCCGGAAGCTTCTTGACCTGTTTTTCAGATGAATTATCGGTTGCGTCATCGCCTTTCATTAGGCGCCGCTATCTTATGCAAATCTTAGCCTCCTTGTTCAAATCCAACGTGGATAAACGTCAAGATGCGTTACATCGTGTTAAAGCAATGCTCTTCCGGTCGTTACCGGGTTAATCCAACAGTCGTTGCCAGTCTTCCTCCAGACAACGTAAGTCTTTGGCACTGGGATCGATAAGAGGTTCGCGGTAACGATACACGTAAAATAACGCGGGGAAAGAAAGATTAGCGAAGTCGGCTAAATACAACGTCACTCGCACATTCCTACGAAACTTGAATGACTCGTGCACGCGTCTATTTTGCGCAAATGCCTTCTGTGACGGTTCGAGTCTTCGCGATGATAATCTGCTCAGGGAGCTCGTGATAAAAATATGCCATAACCGCTACAAGAGGAGCCAATGAACGCGCGCGCGGCCACGAAATGAACGATAAGATCCTGTAATGTAACGTATCTTTTGACGAGTCTTGATTACACGATATCGATGCGGAAGCGTTTGAGGGTCGAATCGCCTTTATTGATACGAGCCCTTTGTCAACTCACGAAATTTATTTATTTAGTCTACGAAGATCCCTTGGCTATAAATGTGATCGTGCGTGCGTGAGTGCGTGTTTATCGAACTAGCAAAATCAACGAAAGATTAGGCTTCGCGCTCTATCCCCATGTACAAGGGGTGGCGATGGAAGATAGTAGGAAGTGGAATTTAGAATTATCAATTACAACGCGAAACGTCACACGACTTGTATTCCATCGTAGAATGCATGAAATGCAACACTCTTTGTATCGTTGATAATCGTCAGCGTTTTTCTTGCCCGGTAATCAAGTAACACTTTGATGGAATTGTGTCCGGTAACAGGAAAATTTAAACAGTGCGCTCATCGGCACGTATTCCTACGAGCAATCTCAAGTAAAACACGCCAAGTGCGTCTCGAAATGCATTATCCTCACGTGGGCCCGTACGCAGTCGCGTAAATATTACGTAAAACTACTGCACCGTTAATTATACCTATGGAATTGCGCCGAAAATCTTGGGGATCCTCGATCGAGAGAAATATTATATCGTTGATCAATGGCTTTTTCTTTTCTCTCCTCGTGATTTGGCCGAGAGTAATTCGACAGGGCCAAAAGAGAATCGACAAACGTGATTTCAATGATTCGTGAAATCACGAGAAAGGAGAACGATATCAAACTTTTCATTAACCTTTCGTTTCAGGAGCCTTTCTCATACCCTTTTTCGTGATGCTCATCCTGGAGGGCGTACCCCTGTTCTTAATCGAGCTGGGTCTCGGTCAGAGAATGCGTCAAGGGGCTCTTGGTGTCTGGAACACGATTCATCCCTGGTTAGGTGGTATAGGAATCGCATCGTGCATCGTCACCTTCTTCGTAGCACTGTATTATAACGTTATAATTACCTGGTGCTTCTATTATCTCTTCAATTCTCTGGGGGTATGTGGAACCAAAACTGCTATCATTTTTTAAACGCTCCCTTTGTACCTATAACAAAAAGCAACGAAAAACATTAAAATGCATTGATCATCAATTAATGGTATAACTGGATAGAGTACCTAGAGCTTGTCAGTGTTTTAGTTTGACAAATAAAACTCCCATTTTAACGAGCGCGTAAACTCGTGAGAGTCGAGCATTTTTCACGAGAAAGACAAACTTTCATTGATGAAACATTACTTCCTTCACTCATCTTTAATATTAATACATCCGTATAAGGGGAGCTGCATGCTCGATGACTAATCTACAATTTTTTGTTTCCCTATGCACGCCGATAGGCCGTCACGATTAAATTCGGTGTAAGTACTCATCAGACTTCTTGTCAGAAGTCGATTCTCTCGTTAACCTCCGTTGGCTTGCGATTCTCCTACGGCAGTGTCTGCGAAAGGGAAAGAAAGCACGCAATTACATCATCGTCTCATCACTGTCATCTGCGAGCGCTGACTTTCTTCCAGGATGGCCTGGAAGAGACTCGGGGTTAACAGAGCAGTACCGAATAGTCATCTCACAACATCGCTAGGTGTGATGTGTCAAGCTTACTCGCAAAAGGCTTTCTAATTTTCCCGATAAAGATACTAGTCTAACACTCTCTCCTATTTTCTCACCAATGAAACACTCTCCGACTAATAACCGTGAACCCCCCCACCGTCCCAAAGAATATCCAGGAAATGTGCAATAACAGACACGAAACCAGTGAAAAGAGCCATTTGAGCTTTCACGGAAAAACTAGCAGAGTCGCGATAATGGAATTTCACTAAATTGCCTAGATTGCCTAAATTGACTAAATTCGAGGGTGCTCCCGTACTGTGGGCCAGATGGAACTTTGCGATTAAAAGGAAACGTGCGCGAGTGTGTGGTTGCGGCAATATTACCGCATATTCTGGATATACCTCCTCTCTCTCTCTCTCTTTCTCTCTTATTCTCTCTCTCTCTCTCTCTCTCTCTCTCTCTCTTTCTCTCTCCAAAACATCCTTCTCATCTTTGTTCGCTGTTTAAATAAAAACAATCCCTCTAACTAACAACACTAACCGATTAAATGAAAAGTTTTGCCATGGCATGCGAGTTTGAATTTTAAATCGCGAATTTTGAGAGAAAGCTTTCTCATGGGAATTGTCTATTAAAAATTTTGACCTATTTCCAACATATAATCCAGGATCCCTTACCGTGGGCGCAATGTCCAGAAATCGACTCAAAGCCAGTAGAGGAATGTGCCAAGAGCTCGGAGACGGCTTACTTTTGGTACAGGACAACTTTGGACGCGGCACCGTCCATTGATGATGGTCAAGGTCTCAAATGGTGGATCGTTCTTTGCCTTTTGCTCAGTTGGGTCGTTGTCTTCTTCATTGTTATGAAGGGAATACAATCATCCGGCAAGGTAACCTCTCTCTCCCTCTCTCTTCTCTCCTCCACCCTTATCTCTAATATTATCGTGTCTAATTACCTACAATACAAGTTTTTATTTCTTTTCTGAATAGGTTGTCTATTTCACCTCGATGTTTCCATATCTGGTGCTTACAATTTTCTTTATTAGAGGGATAACGTTAAAGGGCGCAAGCGCTGGTTTAGCCCACATGTATACGCCTAAGGTATTTCTTAGCACGTCTTTTGCATTTACTGTGTTTTTTTTTCTTATCTTTCGTTTTATTTTGTTTATAACCACGCTAGTCTGTACGTTTAATCGAATCTCTCATCGATTTTCCTTCCTGCCTAGGTCGAGAAACTGTTGCAACCGACGGTTTGGCTAGACGCGGCAACTCAAGTCTTCTACAGTTTTGGATTAGCCTTTGGTTCCTTGATCGCTTTCGGCAGTTACAACACCCCCGACAACAATTGCGTGCGAGATGTAATCCTGGTGAGCGTTTGTAACGCGTTTACCGCCATTTATGCCAGTGTCGTCATTTTCGCAATTTTGGGCTTCAAAGCAATGTCGAACGTAGACAAGTGCCTGCTCAGGTAATAAAAATACTTCCAGAATGAGAGTGACCCATTAGTTGATAGCACTGTCTCTCGTTCGTGATATCTCTCTCGCGTGGCTCCTTCCTAATTTCTAGACGAGAGCAAATGCGCGCAGAAAAATATTTCAGGCATCGAACATTACGAAACAGGTGTTGAAAATTGGACAGCGGCCAAATATCGTTGTGGAAATTCCTAAATTGAGGTTCAAAATCTATCCTTACAGATTGAACGCGCGCGGTTCTAACGTTCTGCTTTGCTAATATAATCGAATACTCTATAGTTATCGTTCGTGTAGCATTAAATTACACTGTAGACAACCGATCTCACCCTGACCTTAGTAAAGCGCGTAGTAGTATGCTTATTCACGAGCTATTTTAAGTGGCAAAGTACTTTTTCAAGATAATCTCATCATCTCCGCTACATTCCCGTACCAGTCACAAATAAATTTTTCCGTCGCTTTTCCTCCAACAAGGGCGAATAACTTTGGAAAGTTTGTCTCAATTAGTACAACGCGTCGCTATTAATAACTGCTCGTTTGCAAACTCGGGCCAACATTCTGACGTAACAGGGATTAAGGCCTAGCGAGAAGAATTCGCTGGAAAATCACGCGTGTGAATCATGCGTGAATTGCGTGACGAAAATAATCAGGTGTGTCTGTCTCTGTAACGACAATGGCTTTTAGTCAGGTGTACGAAGGCTCGTTTTTCTCTCGTGAGTGTCCTCTCTGCGAAAAAACGGCGAGGGTTGCGAAAAGAGCAATCCCCTCCTGCTCCTCCTCCTCCTCGTTCTCCAGATTACCACGCGTGGATCTGAGAAATATGTACGATTGGAGAATTTTCGTTTCAGTAACCGAAACTTGCTTTTCGACAATGGACTCCTCTCCCACGTAAATGCCAGTGACAGCGAGTACGATTTCGCCGTTAATCATTTCAACGCTTCCGTCACAAATTTCACCCTCGAGACCTGTAGCCTCAGTGATCAGCTTGACAACGTAAGCAATGAACTTTCTTTCAAAGCTTAGAAATAGGACAGTCTAGTAACGTAGCATTGAAAACAGTGGCACCGTGTTGCACTGCAAGTAGATAATGACCGTCCAAGTAGGGGAAAGTAGAAGACGGTGTTCCGTCAGAAGTTATATCACCCGTTAAAGGGTTGGATTGAACTTTTTGCTGAGTTCCCGTTTCCAGGGAGTTATTTGCAAGACACATGTGTTTAATAAAGGAAGTTTTTGCCGCTTGAAACATAAATAATCAATAATGGTTTGCAGGCTGCTGAGGGCACTGGATTGGCCTTTATAGTCTTCACGCAAGCGATAGTGGAACTGCCCGGTGCTCCATTTTGGTCTTGCATATTCTTCCTCATGCTACTGGCTCTCGGCCTAGGATCGCAGATCGGTATTCTCGAGGGCATGCTGTGCGTGATCTTCGACATAGATCTCTTCAAGAGAGTAAAAAAGCAATACATGACAGGTTGGTCCCGAGCAAGCAACTGCTCCTAATTTATCGATTATCGTTAAACCCGAATCTACAGCGTTATCCATTGTAGGTGTGGTTTGTATCATATGTTTCTTCGTCGGCCTTATATTCTGTACTGGCGCGGGAGAGTACTGGTTGAAAATGTTTGATAGTTTCGCCGGCACCATCGGTCTTGTCATGGTGGCCCTCATGGAGATGGTCTCCGTGATATTTATTTACGGTCATGAGAAGTACGTATTGAAAGTTCGTGAAGGTACAGTTCATTCTCAAAAGACACTCCGCTTCGTTAATCGGAGAGGTCTTCGAATCGATGACACACCCACTATCATTCGTTCCAATGTACAGATTTTCCAAGGACATCGAAGAAATGACCGGATACAGACCAGGACTCTACTGGCAGATCACATGGCGATTCCTGGCACCTATTATCATGGTTGCGATTCTTATTTCCAGTATAGCGTCTATGTTTATCAAAAAGCCACAATACTCAGCTTGGAGTGCCACGATGGTACAGTATCGTTTTTGTGGAATTTCATTGGCTCTTGTCACTCGCTTTATCCGAATCGTCGAGTCGTAACAGCATTGTGTTTCTTACAGGGTGTGGCTGTACCTACCGATTATCCTGGCTGGGTATTAGCGATCGCAGCCTGCATTATCTTTGCCGGTATCGCGCCGATACCAATCGTATTTCTCTTAAGAAGATTCCAGTGCGTGAAACTCGACGTCGATATTCATCAGGGTAGCATTCGTCGTATCGATACAACCGTTTCGACTAAAGAAATGATGGGTGACGTTGATGTGAGTACGCTCTTTCTACCGAAGTCTTTCTTGCAATTAGATTTTGAACGTGTGATCATTCGTAGTATTCGTGAGTCTGTCCTTAAAAGACTTGATTTGTCGCAAAACACTCGTGATAAACATTGTGGAGCGTAGTTAAACGTTGCGACATTTTTGTAGCTACCTTACTAATGTATCGCACTTATATATACACTGAAAATCCCCCCCCCCCTCTCTCTCTCTTTCACGTAGTTTTTTTCGCTTTTTTTCTCAATCCCCATTTCAGGCGATTAAAGACCATACGATTTCGCAAAGCAATTCCATCTGTGCAATTCATTCGTAGATTTGCGAGAAATCGCGTTTTCCCTCACGCGTTATCTTGCGTACAGTCTAAGTATCATCGTACGCAATTTGTTGAATTGGTAACGAGAAGATCGACGAGATTTATGGGATACCTCGATGTCACCCAGTTCTTGCCATTACACTCGGCGTGAACCACTTGGAAGGGGGCGAGTTCTTCGTCGTTTTTCCGGGTGCGTGCACGTCGGGAAAAGCGCGTTTGCACCGTACTCGACACCAGCAATCCCATCGTGGCCGGAACTTAATTAGTGCACCACGAATCGAGGCTCGTCTCACTACTGCACTGATCATCAGCGAACGAACTTTAGGATTGTGCGGATAAACGACTGTAATATGACACACCTGCGCACCCATACAGGTACACGCGCGAGTGTATCTGGCAAAGCAAACGCTATTTCTGCTCCGGACTGTGGAGTCGAACGCGTTGGTGGTAGTTAAGTTCCTTATCGAAGCTTCATCGGGAAGGGCAGAGATCGATTTGCAAGCAGAGCTTAAAGGGAGAAAGAAAGAAAGAAAACAAGAGAAACCGAAATCGATTAATCGCACAGTCCTCTAGCCGTTATCAGATCTGCAATCTGCACTTTTATTTACGTGTCCGAGAATTGTCAGTTTCCTTATGTCAATTCCGTAGTCTCCTGTGGGATAAAGTAAAGAAACGATCCTCTCATGGTGGGCCAATTAAGCATACCCCGGTGTACTCACGTTGAACATATGATCTGCAGTTGTAGGTAAGCATCCTCTGTGTGTGGTAACGTCGATAAGCTATCGTCTTCCCTAGCTACTTTACATGTGAGTTCGCTGTAGCAGCTCTTGAGAATGCATTATACTGATGTGTACGACATTATAGCTGTTCTTTAGTTAGGCCTCCTCGCCCTTTCCACGTTCACACATTTCTTGGTTACCGATGCAAATACTAACCAAAGCCATAAAACTCGAATGCTTAGCAGGCCTTGTGCTTAGCAAATTATTCGCAACTTCGTTGCATTTCAATGTATCGCGGTATGCTCGCTCAGATCCCATAACCATCATTGCTGTTGCATTTTTATTATTGTATTGACGATGCAAATCACTCGAGAGTCTTTTCCATTTTCAAAGAATAACTTTCGCTCGAGGCTTTTACGGCGATGCGTTCGTAGGAATACGCGACAATTTCTTTTTGCAACATTATTCCATGACAATTGCTCGAAGAGAGATCGATGATCCAATTTAATTATTTTCGAATGAATGTCATACGCGCGCGCATACATGCATACACGTACACGCACACGTGGCACGATTAATCGTTTTTATCATTGAGCCATGATTCTTATGTGCAATTGAAGAATATTCTCGGTATTGGTAGGCATTGAAGTTAATAGAGTGCATGCTTAGATAGTAGGTAAGAAAAGAATAGATATATTCGTAGGTGGAACGGGCACCGTTATTTAATATTATTGGACTCTTTTAGCAGCATGTGTGTCATTCGCGATTTCTAGCAATCATGGCATTATTAACGCCTCTTCCAAAGAGACCCGTTTAAAGTGTGCGAATGCCTTATGCATATACATGTATGTTCTACCAAATTCCGTTATTCTACGATGTGGTTTTAAATATGAAGTATGAGCTGAACTAGATAGACGGGGTTGCCAGAGATGGAAAAATGTTGATTTTATTGCGCATGGCAAATAGATGGTAAAATTGCTATCGATTGGACGTAGAAGGCAAATACCGGATTTAGGTCGAACATTAGTTCTTGCTTCGACTTTTTTTCCGTAAGATATCTAAGTCATCTAAATTTTCTAGAAGATCATCTAATAGCATCCATGGCGAGAAGCTTTGAATTGTCTTTGGCTGGCCGCCAGAGCTTTTATATCGTCTAGGTAGGGGGAGATGAGGGACGAAACTGATTCGAAGGGAACTTTTTTTCAGTTGGACGAATATCACGATCGCCTGGAAGACTTCCCCGAGGAGGACGAGGACGCTAATAGCGACGACGATAACAACAGTGCGCCGACCATATCGAAAATCGTCCCGAACAAGCTCCACGGCAGAGCTTTCAAGATGCAAGTGATGGACTTTTGAGGGGAAATCGCCAGGGTGGCTTTTTTCCTTTAACAATTCGGAGGAGACGATTCGGTGCGTGCGAATGCGAGGTCAAAGGCCGTGTTTGCGCGTCTGCGCGTCTGCGCGTTGCGCGTTTACGCGTTTACGCGCGGGAAGAAGCAACGGTGTTCGCACGATGGCTCTCATGTTTTCACGCATAGCTTTTAGCGCGACTGAGGTTTTCCTAAAAAAGAAACCAAGAAGCAGGGTCAATAATAAAGTGAAAAGTAGAGCCATCGACAGCAGAGAAATAATGTGGGGCTGTGGGCTGTTATAAAAGCAATACATTTAGTACTGAGTTCCGTATTAAAAGCAAACACTAGAAGACGCAAGCGATCATCAAAGGCCGTAGCCACTTAACGAGATTAATTAGACAGTATTGAGTCTTAGAAGTATTGGTCGAAGTTGAGAAAACGTGTTTAAAACTCGCTATTGTAATGCTCTAACACATTAACGTGCCGTAAAAATTTGTTTTTCATTAAATCTGCCACGTCGGAACTTTTAGGCGTTCCTTTTCTTACAAATCCTCCAAGTTTATCTTATTTTGCGTCAGTACTCACCCTCTCACCCAGAGGCTCGTAACGCATTCAATTAAGAATGGAGCTTATCGTTTAATACTTTGATATTTCGATCGAGAGAATCTTCTTGTTTTTATCAATGATTTAACCGACCGAGGCGTACATACGTGCATACGTACACACACATACATACGTACGTGCGTACAGCACGTGTATCATTTTATAGAGCAATGTGCAAAACAAAGCGAAATCAAGAAATTAAACTGCCATTTAAGGAAAGTGGCACTGAAGCATAGTACACTGGGCAATAGCATAGTATTAGGCGACATCAAGTCGATGCATTTTTTTAGAGATTAACAGCATAGACGAACTTTTTTAAAATAGCGCGATTATGCGAGCTTGTATACTGACCAGTATACCGAGTGTCTCTCCCAAGGTGCCATGTTTTATTATGTGGGTGGTTAGCGTGTACGCCGTGACCATTTTATTTAACTTACAATATCGAGAACGTAGATTCAACTAAATATATACAATGCTTCACTCAAGGCATCGAGCCTTTCGGGGTACTGAAATTAAGTACACTATTGTTTAGCTGGTCCAGCTATGTTTAATAGTGAATTATACCAATCTTATGCACGTTAGGATGACCAACAAATGTACCTTGCAATTAAACGAAGGATGTTATACATAGTTCTTTCCTACGGTTGAAGTTCTTCGAGAGAACGCTAGGTGATACTTCTAATTACCTTGGAATCAGTTCACCTAATGTTTAAACAGGTGAGAAAATGCCTGTTTTCCGCGTTGTTCTCATTTTTCTTGTTCTTTCTTCTATTTTTTTTTTTTCTTTCCGTTTTTTCCTCTTTGAAGCGTATATTAATATTGAAGGTAAAGTACTGTTGTTGGTTAGCCTATCTTAGCTGTACCTATGTACATACATATAAAATACTTTAATGTAAGGTTTAACAGACCGCGCAAGCTCAGTGAAGAAGCAAATTAACAAAGATTGTGGTTCGTGCTGTATCGTGCAGTCCGGAGTCTGATTGTGAGAGAAGTATTTCTAAGTGTAAAATATAATTGGATATAACGGTCCTCTTACGTTATAGTTGCCGGGAGCAGGTGCGTCATTGTAAATATTTATCGATCATACGATACTTGCGTAAAAATTTGTAATCACTTTCCTTTTTATAATTTAATCGTGTGATCTTTACTAATTTTCATATTTCTCTGTTATCTGACGTATTTCTCTGCGTGTGGTAACAGCATGTTTGTTTCAAAAACGAGGATTTCCTTGAAAAAAAAAATGAAAAAAAAAACTTCATCTTGCTCCCACAAAGTGAAATTTGGAATTAAAAATTTAGATGAATTCTTATTCTAATCGGAATGATTGCCAAAGTTTCACATTTTTATTACTGAAGAAGAACTTAATATGAATGTTAACAAAGTTACATTTTTATAAAAATGCCCCCCTCTCTCGCTTTTTTTAAAATACAAGTCTTCGGTATTCAGCTGATTTTTTAATTCCATCTTCCATTAATGATAGCCAGCCATGTACATCGTGTATATTCCATAAGAAAATTAATTTAGACGGGTTAATTTTTAATTAGGAAGAAATACGATAAAATATGCAAGCTAATTCTTACATCTGACGAAGCAACAACGTATAGTCAATTTGTTAATGGGGTAAAAGAAGATTGCTTTCTTATTTTATCATATTAAAATCTAATTAAAGTAAAGCCTACAGGTTCCTATTACTTCCACGATTAAAGCTCGAGTATTTTAAAAATGGTGCGGTTCTTATATCAAGATATAGTGTAGCAAAGAATGACGAAAAATTGTCATTTTTTCTACCATTATTTTTTAACCTATTATCTTTTATTTCATTATACATGAAAATCTTTAAGAGTTTCTTAATTTCTGTTTATAAAAGTATACAATTACATTTTATTATAAAAAGGAAGCTTTAGAGGCTTATAAAAGTTTACAGAGAGTTTTTAATAAAGATAAAATATTTAACACGTTGATCATCACACTATTCATGTGATAATAATGGATTAAAATTAAAACCAAAATAATTATTTGATATAATTAGCAATTAAGTTTATAGAACTATTTTTTAATTTTCTTATGCGATACTCTGTTTTAATTTGAAATGAGAAAAACCAAAAATTTTTTAATTGTTTTTTATCAACAGTGAAAAGTATCGATGTACGATACGAGTTATATAAATTACATAATATAATCCTTCAGAATTCGCATTAAGTGAAGTAGTGATAAACTCACGAAATACCTTTCTTAATAGACCTGGTTTCTTTATTATTTACATAAGAAGTATCTTTTAAAAAATGAAAATATATTTCTGGTATTTAAGTTTTAAAATTTAAGTTCAAAGATAGTAGAGATTTAACATCTTTGACGCAAAATATTCATCAGAATGACAAAGCATTAATATAAAACAAGAACTCTTGGCTCAAAAAAGAACTTTGTATTCAAACCCGTAAACTATTAAATATATTAAAAACTGCTTCAGTATTGATTAGTTTGAGATTTAGTGATACAGCATATTTTAGTACTATATTAAAAAGCATTTACTTCGCGCATTCAAAAAATATTCTAATAGTCAATAAATAAACTCGAGCTATATGAAAATAAAACATAACGATGCATGAAAACGTAATTACTTTACTTACGGTATTTCAGAACTATTAAAGAAGAATATATGCTGTAGCTTTTGTGTGTATAAGTTAAACTACTCAAATTTTAACTTTATAATCAATAAAAAAAATAAAGATCGTTGTGGAATATAAGTTACTAGGAGAAACTTATTTATAAATTATAAATTTACTCTTCTACTTTTGGTTAACTTATGATTTATCAACTTCAATTGGGTATGACATAATGTTTTAAAGCAATCTATGAACAAATTCAGAAACAAATATTTAAATACTGTTGAACATTAAAGTATCCCCTAAATGTGTGTATAGAAGAAGCGAATAGAAGAATTGAATTATAAGCCAATCAGTATTCTCTCGTTTATTTAATATTAAAACAATTATCTTTTACTTTAGCCAAAAACTAACGTCTGATAGTATTTTACAAAAATGCGGGTGTCTAACTTATCAAGTTCCGACAATTTGAGTATTATTGCGAGAACCGTAGCTATTAAAATTATATCTATATAGGTTATATTGTATACAATTTAAAGTATTTAAATAAAAGCTTATTTATTGCTGATAAATTTCTTTTCCTCGTTTACTCTTAATTATGTGTTTGCTACACCTATTTTGCTATCACTTTATAATTATTTACAAATTATGCCAATATTATGTCAGGTACTTTAATTTTATTAAACAAATAGCAGTCCATCTACTATCTCTTACATGCATTTTGTTTTAATCTTTATTAGACAATTTTAATAAAAACGTCTTCTTCAAATTTATTCAATTAATCTAAAGACAATCATTGTTTGCTGGTATTAGTAAAAGACCGCAAAGTAGTGGTACTGCTATACTTGAATAACACATAATGCATAACAGCAATTGCACTTGGCACTCTTCAGTCGTACTTCGATCGCTGTACTTGATAGTTCTATGTCTATTGTGTAAATTATTGTCACATATAAATAATGAAAAATTAAGGAAACTATAAAGCAACAAATTAGGCGGTTCTACCCTTTCTCTCTCTATCTCTCTTCCCATCGGTGAAGATTAAATTCCTTGATATTACTTACTATCAATATCAATCAATCAATATCAAAGAACTGTATAGTTTTCTTCCATTATTATACGATATTTAAATTCTTAAATCAAATATGAAAATAAAAAATATATATATATATATACATATATATAGGTGTAAGATATGAAAGAATTCGTGTACAATCATCGTTCTACCACTCTGTTTCTCGGAATTTATTGAGCTTACGATAAAAGTTTCGATATAAAGTAAGATGTACCAGAAATTTATAGCTGATAAAAAGAGGAAATTTATACCAAAAGTAAGTAATTTTCAGATTTAATGATAATTCTTTTATCAAATAAGAGTAATCGCGGTGTATCAGTTTGAACGAAAACTCGGAATTACAATTCAGCGAATGTCATAATCTTGCCCGCTCACATAGAATATCACATAGAAGTAATCTTATCTAAGAAGTACTTGACTAGGTTGGTGCACAATTTTATATGTTATATGTTGAACAGAATATCATCTGGAGGTACACTCATCGTATGCTATTACGAAGACCAAGGTAAACTGCCAAGTAAGTTTACCATTTTTACGCAACTTGCATGTGGGAATTAAGAAGAGAGGAAGAGCGAAATGGTTTTTAAACAAGAGGAAGTAAGTGAAAATTTCATCGTCGAGTATCAGGGAAATACTTACGATATTCGTGAGTTTATTCGCTTTCATCCGGGAGGAAAAAAAACGTTGAAATATTACGAAGGGAAAAAGTTGGACGGACCCTTAAAGAAAGTGCATCCACACTCGAGAGCTGCTCATCATCTGCTGGAACAGTTTGCATTAGAGAAGAAACAAAACTACGATGATTACGAAGTACGTATTTCACAGTAAAACTAGCACAATTATCAGATACATGTGTATAAAGAATATTACTCCATGCTCTGGTTTCAATTAACTCCTTCGCTCCTTAATATGCTAATATGATTTTGACATTCATATTTTTCTGTGCGTGTAAGAATAAGACTCGTTGTCCTTGATTGTGACTTAAATGTAGGAAAGTCGGAAAGTAGAACTTAAAGAACTAACGGTAAATAATGGATCTAAAGACAAGTGATTGCAATGCGAAATGTACGTTATCAACCTTGTATGTAGTTTAACAAGAGATAACGCATTTAAAAACTAGTAATGCTATAGCTAGCCCATTTTTTCAAGGTAATAGTATGATTTAGAGCGCGTTACAGTTCATATTTATAATGGTAGCGTAGTGGACCCTTTTTTTCGAAGCCTTCGAATAAATTAGGCCATTTTCAAGGATTGTCCTTATAGTTTCATTTCTTTAAAGACTGTAGGAAGTATATTTTGGAATTGCATTAAATTAACGTAAGTAATGTATATTATAGAGTTTGGTGGATTGGAACAAGCCTCTTTTGCACCAAGTAGGTTCACTAGGAGATCAATATTGGGAGTGGGTGAACCTTCCAATTAATCGTCCAATTCGACTTTTCCATTCAGACTTTTTGGAATTGCTCTCTATCACACCTTGGTACATAGTTCCAATATTTTGGTTTCCTACGATTCTTTATTTTTTTTACTTGGGTTGCAAGACAGATATTCCTGATTCTATAGGTATTATTTAAATTGCCTTTTTAATTTATGTCTTTATATGTGAAAGAATTTTTATTAGCACTTTTAATTTGCACTAATGAGCACATAATTTCTCTATTTTAATACTCTTTCGTTTATCAAGTTTTAAAATCGTTATAATTATCACTTTCTTACTTATTACTTTATTTTTAGCTAATCATGTTTTTGAAATTCTTGTGAATTGTGCTACTGGAGTATTAATATGGACATTTTTAGAATACGTATTGCACCGTAAAATATTTCATTATAAACCTCCGTCAAATTCAAAGACACTCATCACGTTACATTTTTTATTACATGGTGTACACCACAAAGTAAGTTTATATACAATTAATATTGAAGTACGTCGTATTGAACGTTTTTTTTATAAGAAATTAAAAACGGTACTTTATATTACTGTTTAGTTATTGAAAAAATCCTTGTTACCTTATATAGTTGTCTCATTAATATAGGCCCCGTTTGATGGACAAAGATTGGTATTTCCACCTTTAGCTGGAATAATCCTGGTAATACTCCTAAGATCAGCTTGGACAACATTTCTACCGTTTACAATGGTTAACTTTATTTTTACTGGAGGAATAACAGGTTTGTGATAAAATATGTACAATAAAATTACAATTATTATATGATTACGAATAAACAAAAAGTTTGGTTTACTCCATAAGGATATGTGTGCTATGACTTGATGCATTATTATCTACATTATGGGGCACCTAAACCTGGAACTTATTTATATAACATGAAAAGAAATCACAACTATCATCACTTTTCACATCATGAACAAGGTAAATAATTACTGATAACAATTTAAAGATTTTATTAACATGTACATTGCAACATTTCAGGTTTTGGTATAAGTAGTAAGTTATGGGATTACATAATGAAAACGAATATTAATTTACCGAAACTGGAAAAATCAATTGAGTGGTGATTAAGACTTGGCAATAAATTAAAATATTTGTACATAGTAAATGTATATTTAATTAAGTATAGGTTTAAATGTTTATGTAATATTGATTTTTGTAAATTTTACTCAAAAGTATTTTTTAAATCTTTTACAATAAATTCTAATTAAGTACTTTAAAAAAAATTAAATTACTGAACATTTTAATAGCCACTACTGCGTATTGCCACTATATTTATTTATCGAATATACCACTTAGAATAAGAAAATTAAATTTCTGTATGCGTGTCTTTTATTTTATAATATTTATAGGCAGGTGACTACTGTGGCCATTAAAGTGTTTTGTTGCACATAAGACTTAATAATTATTTAACTACTGTAATATATATGCACTTTGTGTAAAATCTTATAAAAATAAAAAATAACATTTCTTATTATATAATTCACATTACTTATTACTACTATGATGGGTAAATTAAGTACTTTATTTCACAAATTTTTAATATATAAATTAATTAACTTAAATATATAAAATTGAAAAGTATATTTTTAACATACTTTCTAATATCAATATTTTGGAGATTGTAACTTTTTGTTTTTTTTAATAAATATTAAGTACTAAAAAATTTCTTAAATATTCAGATCATAAAATATACTTGTTAACTAATTAGAGCAAAAAAATCACATATAAAGTATCCAGCAGCATCATAGAGAGGGGTACAGATTCATTACTATTTAAAAACTCAAGAAACGTCAGTTTTAATATTTTTTCTACCCATACTTAATTGTGGGAATGTACTTTTATTTGGCGGAGGATTTAATCTTGATGCTAAATAAACAAATCCATCATATAAGCTTTGTCTATCCATTACATTCACTTCATAATGCTTTAACTTTTCTCTCATACACCAATTAACTGCTCTACTTCCAGTATTTTCTAGATTACTTAGATCTGTATTTCCCTTAGTTCTATTACCAATTACAATTATTGTTATTTCCTTTTTATCCTTATTCTTATCAATGTCCTTCTTTAAAGGAAAGAGAACATCAAGAGATTCTGATTTAGCTGTATCATATACTAAAACATAACCATCAGCAAATCCAAGGTAATGTCTTGCCAATTGCTGATTATTTGTATTAATTTGAAGTGGTTCTAATCCTGCAGTATCATAGAAACGAACCTTTTCCTTTGTTCCACGATCTGTTTCAATATTGGCTACATAAATATCTTCAATCGTTGGATGAATTTCCTGAATTAAATGATACTTATGACTATCAGAATGCAATACTGTGATCAATAAGAACATATATTTGTAAAAAAGTTAAAATATGATTGAACGAACAGTATCGTTATATGAAAGATTAGTTATATGACGTTATACAAGTATCTTAATTTATTGATTATGATCATTTTTTACACAGATGATTTCTACTTAGGTACGTGCATTAAGCCACTGAAATAACCTATAAACTTACTGCATTTAAGTTCACGTTTCCATATATGAGTTGCTCCAGCAATGCAGTTTTCCCAACTCCTTTCATTCCACAGACTACTACTCTTGTTGTCTTTCCCATATTTAGATGGTACTAATCAACAAGTTATTTTATATTTACCTGCTTAAGATTTGACGTTTGCATCCATGTTTTTCTATGTAGAGATATTGTATAATATGAATATAAGTATATATATATATATATATATACATACAGGGAATAATAATGATTCCGAAAAAAATTTTTAAGGGATGGTAAAGGAGGTAATTCTAAGATGATTTTTCATTTACCACTTTTTAATTTGAAGCTTAATTTTCAAGATATTCAATGATAGGAGTACCATTAGTTAGAAAGAGAAGGTCTTCTAGTCAAAGTAAGACAGCTTTATACAGGGTTTACAGAAAAAAAGGAGACATTTTTTGAGGGAAACAGACATTTTATATCGGGTTGACATCCTCTTAAGGATTGTATTGTATTGTATTATTGTATATAGTTACGCGCTTATTGCATGTCATTTATTGTGTTCTTCTACACAATTTATCGATTTGTAACTTAAAAGTGTGTTATTTATTAACTTATACAAAACTTATTATATATATGGTGATTATTTATAGGATTTTTCTTTCTTAATTGTTCGGGTATTTTAAACCTAATATTTGTAGAATCACGGGATATGTTTCTTGGCGCTTCCTAATCTTTTCAGAGATCAGGAAGTACAGCATAGAGGCAGAACCATCGGGTGAAGTAAGTCTTATGAGATACCATCCGGTGGTTCATAAAATGCATAGGTGAGGAGTTTAGTGGGTCGAACCCCACACTACTCTCAGCTACTTATCCTCAGAGCACTTTATCTTCAGGGATGAGCAGCTGTGCGTGTCTGGTAGTCAGATTCTCCTTACCTGTAAAAAAAAAAACAAAAAAAAAAATGATTCTGAGGTACTTCGATTTTTTCGACTTTCAAACTGTTGCCATTTCCACAAAAGTGAATATTTTTGGATGAGACCTTCTGGGCTGCATTCTATCTATCGAATACTAAATCCCTACGGAATTACAAGCGATTCTGAGAGATGTCGATTTTTAAGAAAAATCCAAGTGGTACCCCTTGCAATTTTCTCAAAACTTTTTCGACCCTAAAACTGCTGCCATTTCCAGAAAAATGAATATATCTGGATGAGACCTTTTTTGCTGCATTCTATCTATCAAATACTAAGTCCCTATGCAATTACAAGCAATTCTGAGAGATGTCGATTTTTGAGAGAAATCTAAGTGGTACCCCTTGCAATTTTCTCAAAATTTTTCCGACCTTAAAACTGCTGCCATTTCCAGAAAAATGAATATATCTGGATGAGACCTTCTGGGCTGCATTCTATCTATCGAATACTAAATCCCTACGGAATTACAAGCGATTCTGAGATACTTTGATTTTTAAGAAAAATCCAAGTGGTGCAATTGCATCCCTTGCAATTTTCTCAAAATTTTTTCGACTTTCAAACTGCTGTCATTTCCACATAAGTGAATATTTTTGGATGGGACCTGCTGGGCTGCATTTTATCTATCGAATTTCAATTACTATTTGCTTTGCAATGTTTTTTTTTTTTTTTTTTTGTTTTGACGGGTGAGGAGAATCTGAAAGCAGACACCCTCGGCTCCCTAACCCTTAAGGATGAATTTCCTTGGTTAGCTGGTCGAGGGTAGTGTGGGGTTCGACCCACTAATCTCCTCACCCAGGCATTTTCTGAACCATCGAATGAGCTCGCCTCATGGTTTGCTTCTTTCGATGGTTCTGCCTCTATGTTATACCTCCTGATCTCTAAAGAGATTAGGAAGCGCCATGAACGCATGACCCGTTTTATGATTTTTGGAATTTAATAATATGTACAGTTACATACTGTATACGTATGTTAGGACACATAACATATACCAGGAGTTCTAAGCATGCTCATTGGTGCTGTTATTGCGATAAATGAGCGGGGAAAGAATGAGGATAAGTTACGAATCTCACACACACAAATTTATTTCATATACGTTTATTAATTAATTTATGTTTCAACCACTGAAGGCGATGGCGCTAGGTACTGGACTTAGCGAAGACACGAACCCTGAAACGGATATTATATGTTGGGTATACATCCTCTTAACTAGCCAATTATTTATTTCTAATTGATGGTATCTTTATAATTGAATATCTTGAATAAGTTTCAAATTGAAAAGTAGTAAAGGAAAAATCTTAGAATTGTCTTCTCTACAATTCCTAAAAATTTTGTCCAGGATTATTGTTGCACTCTGTATATATCCAAATAATGTAGAATTATTATTATTACAATAGAAGAATATTTTACAGCATATACTCCTATAACTTATTAAAATTCTTTTTTACTTAATCTATATGCATATCATACTCATTATTCATTTATATAAATATATATTATTATAACAATATAACATTTATACATAGAAAACACATACGAAAAATTCAATAAATTAAATAGAACATTATATTATCATCTTCATTTTACTACAGCTCGTTATTGGAAAAAGAAATTCAAGTTAGTTTTTTTCATAAAAATGCTAACTAAGATGGATTATCTGTTTATAAACATTCATGATTTTTATCAGCAATTGAAGCTTTGAGCTTGTGACTAGTTGGTATAATGTGCCGTTCTTTATCAGTCGATTTTAAAACGTCGGTTGTCGAGCAATAAATGTTTCCTACAAAAGAGTTCAAACCAGAAAGAAAATGAAATTCCAAGGATTTGCTAATTGTAAAATTAAATCAGAAAGTGAAATATTTCCAAAAGTTTAAAGGTTTAATTATGTGGATATTAATAAGATGATAATGGTGCTATTGCATAGTAAAACTAAAGGTATACAACGAATAAAAGATGCAACTAAAATAAGAGTTGGTGAGTCTATACATTAATAATCGTGTTGGGATTTAAAAAAAAACTTTGCAATTGATTGTTAATATAAGATTATGTAAATTGTATGCAACTATGCGATTTTAAACTACTTTAAAATAACTTTGAAAAATTTAGTCACAGATTCAACAGGATTAATTCTTCTAAATATCCGTCAGCATATTATACCGATTATTCAAGAGAATCGAAGTAAATGGATATTATTATTAATAATTTATAATGTTATAGTAATTTATTATCTTTGCGAATGGATTAATTCAACAAACAGTTTAGGTCAGTATCCAAATCGTTATAAAATTATAAAAAAGAGTAATATGCGCATTTTTTCACTTTATTGTTTAATATATTACTGAATTTATTATTATTTAAAAAAATATTACCACATAACAGTGTTTGCTCAGAAACTTATGGCATAATATTAAGAAAGTTATCGTTAAATAGAAAATGGCGTACGTTAAGTTTCCATGGCGTACATTCTTTTCTACCAATTATAGAATAGATAGGTAAATTGTAATTGGAATAATTGTCATGCTAACAAAACATTATAATTTACATTTATGTATGTCGTATATTATATTAAAAGAATTTGTATATGCAATTAACAAAGTTTATTTAATTATTTCAGCATTAAGGACGTACGTAAATACAGTGTATTTTAATGTATTTTCGCTTATCGTCTGTTTAATATCAATTTGGGTTGAATTGAACAGTTTGGAAAAGAATGTTTTATCCCAGATATCAAATTTTGACGATAGAAATTGTTTAAAAAATAATATTCATTGTAATTATAACTCTAATTATTATTCTTTCATGAGAGATTCAATGTCCCTTGATAATCGTATCACTGTATCTACGAAAGAATATACAAGAAATGAAATTTATAAATCGAATGAAAATTGGACTTCTATCTCAAATCTTGGTCTTCAAAAGTATGAGGTCATTGCTCTTTTGCTATCATCTTCTTTCATTCTCTTAAGTGAGATTCTCATCAGTTTCGAAGCCTTTACACGAGTAAATGATCAACCAATTGTACATACGTAAGTATTACTATTAATTTAAATAAATTAGAATCAATTAAACAAATAAGTCAAAAGTTGCTATTGTCCTTGTGGCAATAAACAATATAATCGAAAGAATAGTAAATATCAGTATTATGGAGTCATAGGTCACCAACTTACTTCCGCAGCTTATCTTCAGCACACGCAAGAAACACGAGTTAGCAAAGAAATATGCCGTTATAGCGAAATATTTAGATACGTCTTTATAACTTTGATTAAATTATCTTTCGAACAAAAAAAGGTTCCAATATCCTCATTTTTATTTTCAGTTTCTTGACATGCTTTTTGTAGTCAATAGAATCCAAATTTGAATTGTTCATTATCATGTATTAATACGTCTAATTAGTATATCTATGCACAATATCATTAATATTAATTAATTATAATAATTATATAGCGGTCGCCTTGGTACGAGTGTAGTACTAGGACTAGCAACACATGTTTTAACAATAATTATTTATCCTGATGTAAAACTGAATCACGTTGTTTGTCGAGCATTACCATGTCCAACTTTAAAAGGATATAACCCTATTGTCTTTAGTAATATAATTGGAACTTTTATACTCTGCGGTAGTTATGTATTTATACATCATTGGTGAGTGTGTAAAAGAGTTTTGCTCTATTTTGTACGTGAACTCTTAATAATTATTACTTTATTTGCATAGGAACATTCATATTATGGATACCGCAGCTACATTCATAATGATTTCAATGATCGTTACAGGAATGCTCCCACTTGCATTTTATACAGCCAGTTTAATATTGCAAGTGGGTTTATTTGATTTTATTTCTATTTATTTGTTAAGTATTAAAGAATCTAAACAAATATAAAATATCATTGTTTCATAATAGAAATTGCCCGATTATATGATGGAACAATTGGACAAATATCTCCAAGAGGCACTGGTCATAGATGGCGTGTTAGAGTTTAGAAATGAAATGTTCTGGACAAAATCTTTTGGGAAGCTTGTAAGTATCTGAATTAAAAGTATCAGAGGAAGCATCGTAATTAATATCATCAAATTATTATAGTCTGGAAGTATTGAAGTGCGTATAAGGAGAAATACAAATGAGCGTGTTGTTTTAAATAACGTTACTAACCATTTATCAGTAATTGTTTCAAATCTCAAAGTTCAAGAATTTCGACAACCAAATACTTATGGCGAAACATCAACTCTTCCTACGGAATATTATATTAACGAGCTCTTCCCTTATAATAAAAAAAGCGTAAAGGATGAAGAAATGGATGACTGTGTACAAACTATAAATATTAATGATCTTCTTGGTCTCAGAGATGTACACGTTGAAACATTTGCAGTTCTTCCAGGGAAAAGGAAATTTCAATTGGAACCACAATGCACAATATCAGAGATCCAAGAAATATCTGGAAAGGATTACGTAAAAATTAAAAATTGTTTACTACAAAGTGGTTGTATGAGAAATACTCTCTTGTTAGGGACCAACATGTATTTGCAAAATGTACAGGCTGCCTCTGTTTAATATCTTTGAAATTTTAAGACTTTGCGCAGTTTAAATGAAAAAAGAATACAAGGAGGAGGAGCGCAATAAAGATGCACTTAATGCAATTATCACGGATGCAATTAATGATGTACCTTAATAAATTAAACACATCTTGAGTAGAACCAGATACTTTATTTTCATTTCATACGCGTTGTACGTTTAAAGGAACGAAAGAAAAATAAATGCAACGGCACGAGTAGTAAGAGTGCCCTATTTGACACCGATTTGCGTTGCATTCTCAATTTTGCGACATATCTGTTGCAAGATTACATCCGGATGATGTAACCAAGCCTCCACCAGCCGAGTGCTCTTATTTGGCGATGATTGCCCAAGTTAATTTTAATATCTCGCGTAAACTATTCTCCACATTTAATTTACGCGGCTAACATCAAAGGTGACCTTGAAACTGTTTTACCATCGAAAGCCAAGGCGTTTCAGCAGCGAGTTCTTAAAAAGACCGTGCGTATCGCTAGTGAGTTCGTCGCGATTTTCTCATAACTTCGGTTAGCTGATTGGTCGCTCGCTGACTAACGTCCATTGCTCTCCTAGGAAGTTTCGAGAACGGATACCAAGCAGTAATATTGGTGGGACTCGTACCAGCTTACTGCGGTTCGCCAAATTCTGTTCTACAAAGTACGGGCGAGCGTCCACCACGCGCGATATTTCCACAAAAGGATTTCTCTTCCCTCTTAATCAGGTAGAGTTGCACAATAGCACCAATTTTTCTCAGATTTATCGCACGATTCCCAAATCTGCATTATCACTCAAATTCTGTATGTGTGTGTGTTTGTATGCGTGCGTGTGTGGGGGCTTCACTCGAAATTTTCGACGTTTGCCACGATCGTGAAATCGCACACGCGCGTAAGTAAGAAATTTTCCAAAGCACAACCACCACGGTTCGCCCTCCCAGAGACACCATCCAAATTATTCCGAGGACCAGCAAAAAGCTTCCACTCGGAGATTAACGGGGTTTTCTGGTAAACTCTGCGAATAGCGAAGATCAACGCGCTACAAGACATTTTTCCACCTTCTCAGCTGTATCTTTTTTATATTACGAAATTACGCAGCATTGACTTATCGAATTGTCGCTATGACTTGTGTCTTACCGACCATGACTCTTCAGGTTCGAGGTGATGGGAAATTAGGGAAAATTCGAGCAAGCTTCATAGGGACCCTTGCGCTTTAATGACACTCTTACGTCGGATATTGGGCTGGATGCTTGCTTGACGTAGGCATTTTTTAATTTGCTCGAATTTTTCTGCAATTGGCTTTATTGCGTTTACTCTATTGTGACTTTTTTGGCATATTTCTGTTGTGGTCCCTCGGTACCTCGACTCGGCATCCACAGTCAATGAAGCAAGTTGTCTCAGTTGCATTAAGAAGATTGCAACGAGCTTATTATTACTTAGTTCATTGCATAGCTACGACATGTAATGAAATCGATTAATGCGAATCTTTACTTTTCTCGTATCTTTTAATCAAATGAGATTTCTATGAATTGAACCTATGCGTGTGAATACTCCGCCATTTTGAAACGACAGATTTTGAACACATGGTGTGCTTTGTACATACAATTCCTGCATTTAATGATTGCCGAATATTTCTTTAAAGCGCTGTTAGATATTTTATTAACATCGCGGAGATACTTTAAAAAGCGACGAGTTAAAAGTACTATTTTTTTTTTACTGATTCACGGAAGAAAAAAAAAAGTGTTTTTTTTTTTCTTAAATTAAAAATTGAATTAGCTTTGTTCAACTTATTATAATTATCTACCATTTAATAAAGATGAACTTACATCATACTGATCTATCATTTGGATTTTCATTTAGGAATATATAAGACATAAAATATTTAAAATATTCAGTGATTATTAAAATAATTATCAAATATTTTTAAACGATTATTTGTAATTAATATACGTTATTGTATTTATTATATTTATTGTACATTCGTTAAATTAAATAATTATGTTATTTCATATTGCATATAACGAAGTAGTTTTTACTTTGAAGAATAAGTTTATTATGTATGAATTTCTAATAATTCTTTAAAACTTTTTAATGATTTCAGCTGTACTTCAATCTGATTTACCTCTTGTTTTAAGTCAAGAATATTTAAAAGTATAAAATGGTGAAAGAAACTACTTTTTATGATGTCCTGGGCGTTAAGCCTGGATGCTCAACTGAAGATTTAAAGAAAGCATACAGAAAGCTTGCACTTAAATATCATCCTGATAAAAATCCTAATGAAGGAGAGAGGGTTAGTTTAATATATATTATAAAGTTTTCTATAAGCAATAATAAAAAAAATTATTAAATAAATTTTATTATTTTGACATTATAGTTTAAACAAATATCTCAAGCATATGAAGTTCTCTCAAATCCAGAGAAAAAGCGTATTTATGATCAAGGTGGTGAGCAAGCTTTGAAGGAAGGTGGTATGGGAGGAAATGGATTTTCTTCACCCATGGACATCTTTGATATGTTCTTTGGAGGTAGCTTTGGAGGTAGAGGACGTAGAAGGGAACGTAGGGGTCAAGATGTAACCCATCAACTCTCAGTGTCATTAGAAGAATTATACAAAGGCACTGTTCGTAAACTCGCATTGCAAAAAGATGTTATTTGTGATAAATGTGAAGGTAAATACTTTGTTAGCTAATTAACTGTTTTGTTAAATGGTCTCGGAAGATACAATAGAATATTTTCCTTAAAGGTGTTGGAGGAAAGAAAGGATCAGTCGAACAATGTCCAACATGCCATGGATCTGGTATGCAAGTGCAGATTCAACAATTAGCACCTGGAATGGTGCAGCATCTGCAAACCATGTGCATAGAATGTAAAGGACAGGGTGAACGCATTAATCCACGTGATCGTTGCAAACAATGTAATGGCCGAAAGACGGTTAGGGATAGAAAAATTCTAGAAGTGCACGTCGACAAGGGTATGGTAGATGGACAAAAAATTGTTTTCAGCGGCGAAGGTGATCAAGAACCTGGATTAGAACCTGGTGATATCGTAATTCTCTTAGAAGAAAAACCGCATGAAATTTTCAAGTAAGTATATGGAATAATCATCGGCAATGATTTAATTATTATTCATGACATTCCCTGCTTGTACAACACGAATATGTCTTGAATATCTTACAGGCGTACGAAAAATGATTTACTTATGCAAATGCAATTGGAGTTGGTAGAAGCTTTGTGTGGATTCCAGAAGCTTATTCGTACTTTGGATGGCCGAGATTTAGTTATAACATCGCTTCCGGGTACGGTTACCAAACATGGCGAATTCAAGTGTGTGATGGGAGAAGGAATGCCCATTTATAGAGATCCGTTCACTCGAGGAAGACTTATAGTCCAGTTTATCATAAATTTCCCGAAAACAATTGATCCTGCAGTTATACCATCACTCGAACAATGCTTACCGCCTAGAGAAGAAATAATAATTCCAGACGATGCCGAAGAATGCATACTTAATGATTTGGATCCCGAACAAGAGGCAAGGCGGAGAGAACAACGCGAGGCATATGAAGAAGACGAGGGTGGTTCATCGCGACTTCAATGTGCGACACACTAATTAAATTACATTTATAATCCTAAGTAAACATGGCCATTTTCATTTTGGACTTTGCCTCATTTTGCTCGATTCCGAATTACACAATTATTCAAAAGCACTCCTGATGAATGTGTAGAAAAGTACGTCTCATCAAAGTTGATAAACCTTTGAAATGAGTGTTATCATAAAAAGGCATAGTTACAAAGCCGTGATTACGAACTCAACAAACATTCTGAGAGAAACAACTGACTTAGCAGATTATCTTCAAATTTTTTGATTAATTTTACATTTGTCACATTGAAATTACTTTCTATGAAATTATACGTATATCATATTCAATTGTGTAGTAATTTAATAAAGAGATGTACTTATTAAGTGGAGTAAATTATTGAACATTAAGATAATTCTGAACATGCAAAGAACATTTGTAAATGGGCCTTTATTTTCTGCCAGAAAATTAGGAAACTAATTATATATATATATATACACATATACATAAATATATATATATATATATATATGTATGTAGCTTATCTATTATTTTTAATGAATTATAATGAAAAAATATCGTAATGTATATTTAATCAAGATATTAGAGTGCATTACAACATTTGTTAATAGAAACTCGGTTTAATTTAAATCACGTAGCGTTAAAATTTGTTGCGTTTCATTATCTGGCAGTCTTACTTTTCGAAATGATAAATACAGTAAAACAGAGTCATTGAAAGTAGTTCATAAGACCTGCAATATCACGTTCCTGTGTGTTATCTCAAGGATTGCGCTTACATGTAACTTTGTTTCAATAACCCTAAAGATAATTAAGTTGAAGGTATTTCTTTTGCGAGTAAAAGGATCAAAGTTAATTTTTCATGTACTCTGTATACTCCAGAGCACTTAATAAGAACTGCCTTCGTGATTATTAGGATCTTCTTGTATCTGTCCGATCAATAATGATTAGAGCTTCATAAGTAACGCGCATGAACGAATACTTCAGGAAGATTGTAAGCTCATGTACTATATTGACACTAACTATGCCTTCGAATACATTCGCATAAATCATAGTGTACCACTTTTAGGTCGTTTACTCGTCCGCAATTATAGCGAATTTTAATAATTAGCCGCATATTTCTTGTAATCTTATTTATTATAGGTAAATTGGTGATTGATTAGAGTACTTTTTCGAACCATCTTAAATAAATTAAGGAAAATACTACACGATAAAAGAGTTAGTTGTAATTTGCAACGATCAACCCTCTACTGCTCTCTACTTTAGAAATTAAGTAACTTCGTTTTAGTTAAAAATCAAAATTGCATCAAAGCTACATCATGAACGAAAAAGAGACTCGACCAACGATAAGATGCAATAAAAAATCTCTTCTTCTCCAAAGGCAGAAAATTTCAACTGGAATCGCGCGTATCTTAAGTTTCTCTTTTTTTCTGTTTTTTCGTTTTGTTTTTTTTTTTATAAATTTTTTCCGCCAAGGCGAGTGGAAGCGTTTGAAAACAGAATCGCTTCATCGAGAAAATCGGAAGGGAGCGGCATGACCATGAGAGAGAAAATTTAAGAGTTGCGCGATCAACCCACCCAGGGAAAGAGAGAAGATATCCGCGGAGAAGCGTTTATCGAGAGCGCGGTTCTCGTTTGGCGGAAAGAAACGATAGATGGCCGCAAGCTCGAGGTGGAGGACGATGTTTTTACAAAGGTCGTAGAGCCTGCTCAGCCGTCGAGATGCCGCAAAGGTTTCTGGGTATGCGGAGGGAGCCATATTTTTCCAATATCAGTTACGCGAAAACAGCGTACGCATAGCATCTGTAGGATGAGAATCCGATCGGTGCTGAATACGGGGCTTGCGTTTCTCGAGGTAAAGTGATCGTGTCGGTCAGGACGTGAGATCGGTAGAGAAAGGCAAGCGTCCCGGACTGGTCAGGGAATAATAATAACAAGATTGTGCACAAGGTTTCCTGGCGATCGAGAAGTGAGGTTCGGTGAAAACGAGGAGAGCAGCCCGCGCAGGTGTTCGAGTTGAGAAGAGGGTTAGTTAAGTTAACCCGGAGTTCGCGTAACCGTGCACGGTGGTAGTGGTGGTAGTAGGCAGTAGTAGTAGTAGTAGTGGTGGTGGTGGTGGTAGTAGTGGAAGCAGTGGTGGTGGTGGTCTGCCGCTGCTGCTGCTGCTGCTGTGACAATGACACAGCGTCATAACACGACGTTCTTTCGTCCGAGCGATTTAACGCGATAGCTGTCGCTGTCGTTGTCGCTGTCGTTGTCGTCCCCCGATAGGGGCCTCAGTGTTTTTTATCAATCGAATCGAGAGTGCGCTCCTCCACGCACTCGATCTTACCGATCGAGCCCCGAGTGCTCGGCTGCGACTCGTGGGGCACTCGCTGGGGGCATATCTGCCGGCGTTCGTTTCAAACAAACGAAACGAATGTCGCTTGTGCTCCGGGGAGTCCCGGTGCATCAGTGACACAGTGACTCGCGATGACATAACGAGCGAAGTGTGCGTGCGCTCGGTTTATCGAATCGGCTTCCGAAAACTGAGTGCTCTGCTGCTGCTGCTGCTGCTGCTGCTGCTGCTGTACGTTGTACGCTGCTGCATGATCAAGCGCTGCTGAAAAACGGAGCACTCGGAAACTGTGACCGCGAATTCGAGAGGAGACCGTGACAGTGACACAACGACCTCGACCACGCTGAGTTACTCGCGACCGGGTCAGTTCTGTCCGTTTTGTCCGTCTGCCTGTCCATCCGTCCGTCCGTTTCTGTCTACTTGTCCGTTTTTGTCTGTTTGTCTGTCCGTATGTTTCTCCGCCAGCCAATTTCTTCCGCATCTCTCGAGTGTTTGTCACCGGAGTGCTGGGCTGCTCGTTTTTGCGAATAAGTGGAGTGCAGTGTACGATTCAGTGCGAAACACCGGTTTCGAGCCACCCATGCACTTTTGCAAATAAGATTTGGCCGAAGCGTTTTTACTCGTTCGTTCATTCGTTCGTTCGTTCGTTCGTTCGTTCGTTCGTTTATTCCTTTCTTCCTTCCTTCCTACCTTCCTAACTTCCTTACTTACTTGTAGCGTTTAATCAAATGGAAAAGATCCGACGGAGTGAGATTCGACCTTGGGGATGGATGCTCACGGCGTAATTTCCTAATAAAACGTATCATCCGCCTACGGGCGCACGATAAAACGGCACAATCTAAAAAGTCTCTGGAAGAGAGAAAAAGAGGGAGAGAGAGAAAAGAAAGAGGCTGTTTGCGTTCGTGTATCTCGCCGAATTGCCGATTGCTCCGTTGTGCGATGAAATCTTCGAGACAGCGTTCGTTCTTCATCACCTGCGTGAGGAAGCGCGAGAAGATACGACGCAATGACTGTTAACGCGACAAGGGATCTGTCTCGTCTCGTTACGACTGTGTTACGATATCCTTGTCAATTGTGATTTGTGCGCATAATTTCTGAATATCTTCGCGGTATTTGCGTTTACCGATATACCGGCGAGGATTCCTCTCTTTGTTGAATCGACTTGCCGTACGCACGAATAAGAAAGATCAAAGCTTCGACCCATCAAGTTTTTCCTTCAAAACGCCGAGGAAGCTGAATCCAGCGAAAGAGATTGAGTCATTGACCAATTATCATGTTTATTCGACGTTATATATCTGAAGCGACGTCGGGTCAGTATTTATTGAAAAGGCCAGCGATATTTTAACGATTTAGCGTGCGCGCCTTCTAAGCAGATCATCTCGTCGCGGTGTTTAACTGACGATAAGTTAAACTCGTAGTAGCCCTAGGTGGTATCTCGGCATGCCCAGCGTGGTTCGGCCGAGGATGTCGAGCTACGCCGAAGTCGAGGCCATCGAGAACCACGACAGCAGAGGCGACAAAGGCACGTGTCGTTTGAGGGTAGCCGTCGTCGTCTACAGAGCTTGGCGGACGTCGGCTCGGCTGGCGTGATCTTTCCGCTCGCGGAGGATGCGGCAAGACCCAGTGGAATTTCCACGTAGGCGTGCGCCGTGCGTTCCAGTGATGTCGGAGTCGGGGTTATCTGCAGCGCTGCTGGACCTGGACCATGGCCGGCAAGCCTGAGCAGCCGTCCACGCACCCTGTTCCCCCGAATCACGGTCACCATCACCATCAGCAACTGCAGCAGCAACAGTTACATCAGCATCAACAACAACATCAGCAGCATCAGCTACATCAGCAACAGTTACAGCAGCAGCAACAACAGCAACAAGGAATCCAACAAAATAGCGTTCTAGTCTACGTATCCGGGGAGAACTTTGCGTACGCTACGGCCGTCGGTCAGAATGCGGCAACTGCAACCGCCGTTGGTTATCAGTCGCCGCATCAGACTGCGTTCGCGGCGGCGGGTATCGTGCCCGCGAACTTTCCCGCCAAAACCGCTGTTTATGCGCCAACCGACGCCGCCAGCTGCTGTCGTTTAAAAAATCATTTGGAATACAACGTGACCGGCGATGACGGTTCAGAGTGTCAGCGGGACACCGCTTCTAGGTCCTCCTCGAGACTCGCGGGGTCCAACGACGAAGAGCAGCAAGACTACTCGATGGTACCTAGCAGCGGATTGCATTACCGCCAAACAGTTTCTTTTGGGAATGGGCAAACCAGCAACAACAATAGCTCTTCGGTGGGGACAGTCGCTAGAGACGCTGGGAAACCCGTCAATATGCGTCAAGAGCCAGCGGAGAGTATTGCGAGTGCCGGTATCGAATCTCCGAGAATCAACGGGGCGGAGATGTTGCCTGGCAAAGTCTTTTCAGCCAAGGTACCGTCCGAGTCTACGTACTCCGTTAGACTGACGGAGTCCTATGCCGACAGGATTATGCAAGCGAATCCTGTCGAGCTGGAAATGCTCGGAGAGGATACTCGTGTCGCGTTTACGCGTTCTTCGGGTGATTTGCAACAGACGGGAAGTATTTTTCAGGAAAACGAGATAGAACAACGAGAGGATAAAAACCGGCAACAGGACGTTTTCGATAATCAAGCCGGTTCGTCAATGTCCTCCGTTTCCTCGTTATCCTCCGCTTCCTCGGCACTAGGTGTCAACAATGTTTCTTGTGGTGCTGTTAGCTGCGATTCCGGCAGGTCCGACGCCGGTGAATCCTCCGCTTATAGCAGCCTCAGCAGCCCCGAAAGTCAGAGTCAACCCGCGCTTGACGTCTCTACTACAAGCAATGTATGCGCGCAGCAGGCTGCGCGCTCCGCGCTTAGGATCAACAACAATAATGCAATGCAGCATAATATTGTGTTGACGATGAACGGAAACGCGCTCGTCACGCAGCAACAACAGCAACTAGCCGCAATAACCGTCCCACGTGGATGGAAACGGATTTGTACTAACGGAGTCATCATTTATATCAGGTATTTCTCTATCTTTTCTTCTACTTTGTCTTCTTCTTCTTCTTCTTCTCCTCTTTCTTTTTCCACTTCCGCTGCTTCTTCACTCCTCTGCTTATCGCTGTTATGTAAATGTAATCAGTAAAAATATTTCCCTTTGTAAAATTGATAATTCAAAAAAAACTAATAAAAACCTTACAAACCGCCGGTCAACGTCGAAGTTGACAATAAAGCTCAACAAATAAACCGTCTCATTAAATAGCTTAGACACCTGATCAGTTATCTAGAAATACCTGGTGTTTCGATACTGATATCGGATGTTCTAAAATTAACAAGTTTCTTTCGATTGGGTC
Organism: Sclerodermus sp. 'alternatusi'; assembly: GCA_037305995.1. NCBI lineage: Eukaryota > Metazoa > Arthropoda > Insecta > Hymenoptera > Bethylidae > Sclerodermus > Sclerodermus sp. 'alternatusi'. The sequence goes on from CM074547.1 coordinate 10,062,052, forward strand.
ATATTCCTGAGGTAAAACCAATTCTCCGTACTTACCGCTATTCCAAAAATCAGTTATGTAAATGATTGCGTAAAATGCGAAATAATAATGTATATTTATCTCATTGAAAAATGAAGCGAAAAAATTGATAAAAAGAAAGGAAAAATTGATTAAACGCGTAATACAAGAATCATCAAAGTCTCGAAAAGAAGAAAGAAGTAAAAATTAATGTGGAATTTTGAGTGGAATTTTAAAACCGGTTATTTGACCGAATCCCGAGGTACGTTTAAATTACACTAATCTATTATAATTATTTTTCATACTAAAAGTTCTTATAAAGAATTCTTAAAATATTAAATGAAACACTTTTGTGTGCGAGAATTTATAGTTCTGGATAGGTAAACTGTTGCGTAATATTTATAAGCTTTTAAAATAGAATGCTCCAATATTTTCGTACGAGCATGTAAAAGTATTTTAGCTTTAAAATCAAAGTTAGATGTTCAAGGATGATTTTCACGATATTCTTTTGTCAGTTCGTTCTTTGTTGTAGTCTTTTTCAGTGGCCGTGTAAAAATACGAATTTTCTTGGAGCCGAGGGTCGTTGCTCGCGCCCCTTTTTCCATCGCCACGTAGTGCAGCACGTAGAGAGTGAAGGCGTCTTCCTTCCTCGTAACCCCTCATTGTACTTTTATAGCCCTTTTCAAAGATCCGTTCGAGGGGCACTTTCGTCTCTTCTTCCGTGTCTTTTCTACGACCACCTTTCTCACTATGCCTTTTTCTAGTTTTAAAATCTGCACATGTTCTCTTTTTAAACTATAGGAATCCGATTTTCTTTTTTTCTATTTTTCTGCATCTTTGATCCGAGTAAGTACAATTCAAAATTTTACTTAAGAGAAGAACTATATCAAACTAAGTTTTCGAGCTCCAAATAAAAACTGGAAGACTTAAATTGGTTTGCGCCTGGAAAAGTTTTCATCGTTAATAATCAACGACAACGGCGTAGTAATAAATTTCCACAAATCCGATAATGTGATTTTATACGGATCACGTAGGATTAACCGTGACGAGTTCTTTGCTTTGTGGCGGAAAAGAAAAAAAGGTTCCAGAAGGTCTGCCACATATAAGCATAAGGGCAACGCCTTATGGTATAACCGTGCCTTTTAGTGTAGGAGGTGGTCTGACCTGCTCTGCCTAAACCTCGTTAAAACGATCCTTTCCGGGTTGCTAGGAGTCACGGTTTAAATGACGTTTAAAATGCTCGATAAACAATGCTTCTACCAGCAACTTCGCTTTGACCCTAAAAACTTTTGTTCCCTCGGACAGAATTGAAAAGGAAAGATAGTTCCTCTTATCTACCCCGCAGACACTTTTTTTTTTTCTTTACCGCAAAGTAATCCAAAACGTTACATTGTACTTTTCTACGATCTATATTAAATCATATAAAGTAAAGCGATATATCATAAATGTTATAGTAAACACGTTTCTTCTCCCGCGCTTGAAATATCAGATCAATTTTCGTGATTCATCTTCTCGAAGAGGAGGCTGGTAATCGAACAACATCGATTTCGATGAAGACGATGTATCGTGAGATTCCAGTGTATGTCCACGAACAGGAAGCGAAGGAATGAGAAAGACAGGAAGGGGAGCATATAGGAAGGGAAAAGGAATTTCGTCGAACCGCGCTGTTCGTGCGATCATTGATTTACGATGGTACGTCGTAAATACCAACGGTGATGTACGACCATGACCACCTCGCCCTCTTCCCCCCATGCCTTCACTTTTGCGCAGCTTCTTCTCCTACCCCACCCACACCTCTCTACCATCACCACCAAACTACTACCGTTCCCTTTACGAACCTCCTTGATTTATAATACCTACACAGACCCCTTGTCTCCTCGTGTACCTCTTGTATCTGGCTAGATTTTTACCTTAGATCTTTGCTCATCAAGCAGAAGATTCACGTTGAATTTATTTCCCTGCCCTTGATCATTGGCTCTTATTTATCTCTGCTTATACAAATTTTATACTTTGCTCCAAAATCGCTTTTACTACCGTAAAATATTTAGTGCGCTGTATTGCTTACGTCGAACTTTCTATCGCACATTCGATTCCTTTACTGAACTGTGGAGAACCTCTGATGCAAGAATTTTTACGTAATAGGAAGTAAGAATTCCTGCGAGATGCATAAAAAAAAAGGTAAGGTTATGAACATGCTTGGTAAACTACTGTAGACAGTAGATAGATAATCAGAATTACTGAATGCAGAGGCCATTGAGTCCAGTGTACCTAGGACCAAAAGAGGAAGAGAATATGGAGTGGGCAAGGGGTAGCGGAGAGTAATGTAGAATGAGCGATAGTTGCGCAACCGCGCTTCTACCGCCGCTGAGCGGCGATTACGCAAACGTGATAATTAATTGCCAGTGTTCTCTGTTTAATGACTCGTCAAGTCGTTTGCTAAACACGCCAAATCGCCACGACATCACGAAAATCGCTATACAGGTCCATCGTTGCGTGTCAAAGTTGTTAATTCTACGACACGGTTGCATAACTATCTGTCTTATCTCTTGAAATTTCTATCATCAACTACGATCTCGAACGAATTTTCCTTACACGTGCCTCGTGCGTTGAATAATATTTTTTACGGCTCGCTTCCCATTGAGTCGCGTATAAACTTAATAATCAATTTAACCTTCTTCCGATCACGTTTATAAATGACAATCGTATACTTTTCCTAAATTACATTTCAATTTTAATTAGTTGTAAAATAACGCGCAACATTTATAAATGTCCAGTACATTCATAAACTACTTTCATAATGAGCTACTACCCCATTCATTTATTTCCTATGGCATTTCAATCCTTTGTTTGTACAAGGAGAACAAATTATTTATACGAATTGTATGAAACTCTAGTCTTCCATCAATTTCCGGATGTTACTGTATCTATTCCAAGCACAATTACTGCACTTAACTCAAGGATATTTGGATAATAATATGCTGCGTAATAATCGCTCTGTTGCTGTGTAATGGATTTTAATAATTGTAATAGTCCTAGCAGTATCTCTCAAATAAAGTGATAAATTATTATTGTACAAAAGTGAGTTTCGCGAACAAGAGATAGAGGATTTTCAAATCTAGATGAGCATAGCGGATAAAAGCTTACTCGTGCAATATATAGTAATATTTTATATACTTACATGTTGAAGGATTTCAAGTAAAATCGTACTCGAGTCGAATTATAGCATGAGCCTCTCGTCCCTTTTAAGGACAAAATTTTCCCCGTACTTAAACCCGTCGGTGGCACAATGGCTAGCGCAGCAGTTGCAAAGCTGGCGGGCCCGGGATCGAGTCTTCGCTCTTTAATTGTAGTAACAAATTTTCAGTAGTTTTTTCAAAGTTTTTCTAAACTAAAATTTCATTTGTACTAACGCGCTATTTGAAAATTCAATAAAAAAGTGTTATTTCAAAAATCATCGCCCGATGATGATGAGTAAAAATTTCTAGCCAGGATCAATCTAGCAGGTGGGGGTGTACATACTGGGGTACTTGGTTACTTACCTACGTCACCTCGGGAAGGTCTGAGGAGAAGTCGGGTACGGTATCGAGTTCTTCTCGATACTTACGCCACTAGCAGGGCGACCTCATAATTGAGGTGCGGGGAAACCAGAAACAGCGACAACCGGGTCATTAGCTGTGGACGCCAGTCATCATCTTCACTCACGAAATCTCTGTCTCTTTCTCTATCTCTCCCTTCATATATACGTATGTATATACATATATATGAAGAATCAAGAAATGATTCAAGTAAAATATATTAGATGACTATTCTTCCACCCGTGTCTCTCTTCTCTCTCGGTCTCTCTTTCTCTCTGTCTCTCTCTCTCTCTCTCTCTCAACTCATCTAAGATACGTGAGTGGGGAGACCTGGCAGAGGTCGGCCCGGTCGTATCGATGGAAATTCCCGTGACTAGCGATTTAGTACAATCTGCAAGCCGTCCCCACCAATCGTCCACCAACGTTGCAATCGTTGAGCGATGGGGGCGGAACTCAATTCAGACTAATCTGATCCTGGCTGGATTAATAATGCTGAGGGCGACATTTTTTCTTATTCAAATCTGATCTTGTTGATCATGTGTCTACTACATAATTCTTTATTGTATTTAGCTTTTTACAATAACGTGTATGGCATTAATGAAAAGAATCATTGTTCAATGTTGCTTTCATAATTCATATATTAATAAAGGAAGTATTTACTCACTTAAATGAAACATTATAGAAAAATAGCGTCTTCATTTCGTCCAGCAGCAATAGTACGATGTATTTTCGTCGAGGCCTTGAGTCACTTTCGACGCATTCTCTATTGAGTAATGAGCTAATTATAGTTTTCACTTATTCAGAAATTTAAACGAACATCGATCATCCCAAAATAATTCTACTCGAGTTATCTACATAGTTTTTCCTTATTATTGATGCAAAACGATTCATGAAAATTCTTACTTTTTATTAAACACACAAAAAGAGATATTAAATGTATGCATTCGACTAGAGTAGTTTTTCATGCAATAATCGATGCTCTGAAAATACCCTGGGATTATCAAATATTATTGATCATCTAATTAACTATAAGTCAATGCATGTGAGCTAAATGATTATAAAAAGCATATCCACTTAATGGAAACACTAAGAGCATTCATTCGTGAAGGTTAGATTATAGCTAAGAGGATTTTGATTTTTATTACCTGTTTTCCCTCATAAAGGTATATATGCTTTTCATTTGGTTAAGTTATTTCTTGCGTTTATACTTTTTATGGATTTATTCTTTTTTTAGGTACATAATTCTAAGATATTAAAAATTTACCTATATTTATACGCATTATTACCATTGATTCATGAGAATTCACAAATGATATTTATTCATTTTATTCCTGTATGAACGTAGGCAAGTCTAGTTTTTAAATCGACATTGAAAATCTATGCGCAAAAATACACGTCATCTGTTATTTATTACTGCTTCATCGAACTTCGCGTTTTTCAAAAAACTGATTTTATCTCTACATACAATGAAATGTAATATAATTGGTATTTTCATCTAATTAAATAACGACAAACTGTAAACACGGACAGAATCTACATTTGTACATAACATCTGAGATAACATTTGTGTTACTTAATTAATGCTAAATAAGATTCTCTGAAAAATATTTTTTCCTGCAAGAAGCTTGTGATTTCCAAATTCCTGTTTCATATTGCTTCAAAGATAATATTGTTTTAATAATAGAGTTAATCGCGACAACGTAAATAATGTTGATATTTTAACCAGAAATTAATTTACGTAATAATCATAGTAACACTTATGTAATTACTTGTAAGATATAAAAGGAGCTAGAAGATTTGTTTAGATTTTCCATGGAGATTAACATACAGTTTGTACTTGATTTTCTTAATCCATTCAGTTGTACTAAACGGATTGGGAATATTGCCATATATATTGAACTTAATTAAAATTACGTGGGTGTAAGTATAATTTGTTCTGATAACTAACTACCCACGTATATGCAATTTACAACGACCAAGGCATAAGTCTTATTACCATGATTGTATCTTCATTGCATTAATATTATAACAATAGAAACGATTTATTCATTATGCATCTTATAGAAGACTTTGAATAATATTTGAATCTTGGTATTTCCATGAAGTTTAATGCTCTTTACAATTCTTTAAATTAAATTTACTCACTTACCAGTCAATAAGTCGTCATATAATCATGACGACAGTTGTACAATGCAAGAATTTCTCTACCTGGAATTATAAATGAATTATACCGTGTGTGTACACAAGTTTATTACATATCATTTTTATTGTTTGCCAAATTATAATAAATTATTAAGTCATAAATTATTTTGATTTATCGATGACAATTTATTTTATAAACGTATGATTAGTTTATGATATTTTACATTGTCGGACCTGTAATAAAGCGTGTAATTATTCTGGTAGGCCATTATTGCGGTATGCTTACAGGTGGCAGACAGCTATCTCTAAATTTATTACCATCAATTGAAATATTTCTTCCCTTTATTTCTTCAATATTAATGCACTCATCCAATTTATATAAATCTTTTGGAACAACATAGGTGTGATAGTTGTTCGTGTGTTGGCTATATATGCGTACACCGCTTATCGGTAGATAAGGCACGAGGTATTCTTAGCGCTTCCTATTTTTATAATGAACTTGGGCAATAGTCGCGATGGCAATCTTTTAATTTGTTTTCTTAGAAGAAACATTTCGTGCCGCTAAAACATTAAACGTTAAAAGATGTGCTACAGTTAATTCGTAACGTACTACGTAACTTAATCGTATAGATACGAAAATAAAACGGCCTACTGCGTGTTTTAGTTAGTTCCGTTTTGACCTCATTTACTACGCAATGAACGTCGATCAAAATAACACGTTACGTTCTACACATCAGTAAAATTATTTATAATCCGTCGACCGTAAATTGAAATTTTATTAATAAATTCTAATCACACGACGAATCAAGATTTACAATGATAAAAAATTCAATGCATCAATTTCAATTCATTTACATTTAACAAATCAACGACGATACACTTTTTTGAGAAATATTAAAAAACCAATGCATAATACACGTTTACATATATGTGTTTTTTTTATGATAACTGTAGTACTAAGCACAGGGAAAACGAATGTTTCCAACCGAAGTTTGACCAGTGTCAATAATTCTGTTGAAATACCTGCTTGCAACCGTATCCTATTACCGCTCGCCCTAAAGAGAACAATAAACATAACAGGTGTTTCGGTAATAGAATCGAAGGGATTAGCTACCGCATTATCTTTTGACTTACAGTTTGCTCTTTCTAGAGATGTTTGCTTTGGCCATAAACCACTTATACCTTTTCGAATATTTTCTGTTCCTTTTCACAAGTATTTCCTACCTCTAGTTACGAGAGTATCACTTTGTCAAAATATTTGAAGGGAAACCTGCTTCACAATGACTACTTTGAGTAATGACACCTCAGCGACACTGTACAGTTTCTGTAGAGCACGTGACACCACCAATCATCTCTATCTGGCTTTACAAGTTCTACTCTAAACGCTCGATTGAATCTCGTCATTAATTTTCTCTTGCACGTGTAAGAGTTAAAGAGCAAACGAACAATCGCTACTACTAGGCGATGATTTGGAAGATCATAAGAGCGTCGGAGTTACAAAGCTAATTTGCTGCTGGACAGTTTGCATCTATTGCTTACCGTCTCTCGGGAGATATCAAATACCATTTACCGCAAATATGCGAGGGTCGTGTTCTTTAATAATCCGAAGTAACTATGCAAAACTGTACGGACCACAGCCTACCTTTACCGAAACTCACCCCCTCCCCCGCCATTCTTCCCCTAGCAAAACTTTCATCCTCATTCCCCGGTCCTGCCAGGAGACTCCGCTTTTTTCTCCGTGCGACAGTTTTCGCAAACTTTCAACATTCGCGACATTTTCGAGCAATGAAAACTTTGCGGTTGCGGCGCGGGGTTGTAGCCGGGAATACTTTTAAAGTGAAATCAGTAAAGGTGATTCTCTGCCGCATAAATTTCGCGAATCTGTCGACGTCGGGAAGACCATTAGACTTGCAAGGTTAAATTAAGGGCTACGTGGTAAATTTATCTCTAATTGCGCTTATAGTTTGGCAGTTTCTATTTTCGTATGGAACGCACGCGAGAAGATGAATGCGGGATGAATTACGCGTAGGAAAGTCGATGGGATCGGAAGGATTGCAGATAAAAGTGGAGGATTGGAAGGATAGCGGAAGAGAGGTTTAAAAAAAAAAAGAAAAGAAAAAAACAGACTGAAAAGCCGGATTAATCCGTGTCGGCGGCGCTACTGGTAGTGCTCATTGATTGCATGAAATTGGTGTTTCCTGCTCCTCAATTGTCGTCTACAGACTACGCGCATGCTTATGACTCGTTTTCTTCTTTCCACGGGCAAATTACCAATATCTGCTGTCCCTCGCAATTAATACTTGTATAATAGGTTCACTTTGAAATATAAAAGTTCTCTGTGAAATTTTTAAATATCTCTTCCTCATCAAAGTTTTAAAGGAAAATTTTCATCGTCCTCCTGCATTTAATAGCAGATCCATGTATTTCAACATTTTTCTTTACGGCGCTATTTCGAAACCATTCAATTCTTAATTGTAGCCGGTGACTTTAGAAATAAATTAATTTCAATTGTCGATGAATAATACATGGGTGCACGAATGAAATTGATTATCTTTCTTTGGCGTTGCTCTACGGCAACGTAAAGTGATTTATAACGCATTCACCGTTTATGAAATTAGATGACGTCACCTGGAAAAGTGGTAAAAATATTCAGCTTAATTTTTCTTTACAGTTTTCGCGTTACGTCACTCGGTTATACATGGCATGTTTTTAGAATGCTTTCCAACGACCTTTTCCCAGGGCATAAAACTGTCGTTCCAAGCAAAGTTTCTGTATCACTGCGTGCACTTACCCCTGCGCGCGATGATGCAAACGTCGCTAAAAGTGAATGTCGCTTTTACTTTATGGCTGCATAAAGAGCGCGTAAGCGTGTGTGAGAAGAAAGGAAAATATTTTCGCTTTCCCCTTGCCAAGTTTTTGGTAAACTCGCAGAACCGTCTGCTTTCCCGACTAACTACATTTCCTCTATAGAAATTTTATGATGGACGCCCGTGAAATATTTCCGATTTAATTTTATCGCGGAATCTCTCCGAATTAACTATAAGAATTCTACATTGATTACGCACGATATTACGATATTACTGGATACAATTTGTTCCATTAAAATTCCTAACAAACGGAAATGCGGGAGAAATTTATCTTGGTTTCATTAAAAAGGAATTTCTCCGCTTATGTGTCCGATACAATTGAAAAATCCTGCAAAAAGAAAAAATGTATCACACGATCTGATCGCCGCATTTCAGAGATTTTCCACTTGCTACAATGTGGAAATGTTGATGGAAGAAAGTCGAATTTCGAGATTTTTAAAGGTCGCTGAACACTATTGTGAGCTTTTTCGTGTTCAGCGCAGGTTTGACAAAAAGTTTATTGGTGGTGGGTTGTCGTGCAGAATGCATTTCCGATTCGCGCTTTTGGACGATTCTCTTGCATAGCGGTTGCTATCGATCGCTTCCGTCGGCTGCGCAATGGCAGGATACACAGAAATCGTCGCGCGGATACGCGGTTGGCGTTCAATTGCATTTACGGCTTTCGCTGCTTTCAAACGCGTCGCATTTTCCACTTGCATGTGCGAATAAGAGTACACAGAGAGAAAATTACGCGCGCGCCTGCGTGCAGATACGAGCAGAATCCGTACACGCGTCTACTCTGGGACCCACGCACACGTGTGCACAATTCCGCATACCCGGCTCGCGTCGCGTCTCTCGCATCAAAAGTGCATCCGTTACACAGTTGCAAAATTTGCTCTTCCGATTCAGACTTAATCTACGACCACGAAATAACGCGCTTACAACCCACCGACAACACTCGATACTCTCTCTCTCTCTATTTTCATTTCCCCAACTGCGACACCGCAGTTCCTTTCTCCTAGTTTCCTTCCATCACGGAATCCCGAGGGTAATTAAATATGAATTCCTCGAGATTCCTGCTCGACAAATGGGAGAATAATGCTAATTCATCGATATTACGATTTTTACAACGTCAAAGGAAATATTATTCGCGGAGAGCGTACTTGAAATTCTGCAGAGGTTCGAAGGTTGGCCAATTAGTCAACGTTTAACGATCGACGAACTAATCAATTGGCACGTTAAACTGTGTCGAGCGTGTATTGGCTAGTAATAACAAAAAGGGTAGCTTTGTGCAATGATTTATTAAGCTCCTCTGCAAATAATGAGCGAGAGTCGGTCAAACGAGACGTGGCGAAATTCGTCGGGCAGCCTCGTTAATTCCAGCAGTATCGCATTTACCGTGAAATTCCCTCCGAAATGGGGAAAGAGAGAAAGCATGGCAAAGGGGAAGAGAAAAAGAGAGAAAGAGGAGAGCATTTGTAGTTAATATTACTGGATGCATGTGCACTCAACGATTGGTGACGGACGGTAATGTCGACTAGTCACTTCGTCGGTAATACCTTCTTCCGACGGACATCGACATTGCCGGAAGTACGTTCCACGACCCGAAAAGGAAATACTAACTTCTACCTCTCCCCCGCTCTCGTCGAAATATCATACAGGCATACAACGGACGCGATTCTTTTTTATGATGATTATATCCATTTCTATTATCTAATTTCATTATTCTCTATTATTTCCTTCTTCACCTGATTATTCTCGAACGGACCCTATTGTCGATATTGTTGAATATCAATTACATGCACGTAGTTGCTGATTATACACTTTTGAATTTGCGATCGTGATGAAATTTTATTGCCCTACACTAAATATAAAGTTTAAATGAGAGAAGTTGTGATAACGCACAGCTAATATAACCCAATTATTATAACGATCACATATTTATCAAAAGAGATATGTTCTAAGAGGAACAGGAAGGATGATAAGGTGATACGAATAGGAAAAAGTTTCTTTTTTACTCAGGATGGTTCTCTATAACATACTATTAAGACAAATTTGCACACTTTTCAACATTGCCGCACCAAAATATTTAAAAACTATAAAATATTATAAGGAAAAACTGTTTTTGTAAGCTCTTTTGCACTAGGATCCTAAAAATTGTTAAAACATTAAAGAATCTTAATTGTGTTTAAAACATGATACATAGCCAATTTGAAAAGATTTGGAAGTTTATGCACATGAATCACATCATTTAAGTCTCAACTATAAGATGGTTAAAAGAGAAAAAGTTCCTCTGAGTTTTATTTCTTTTTGACTTGAAACAATGTAAAGAGTTTGCCATAACTAAGACTTTATTACATGCTACACTTTTTAAATAACCTATCCAGGAAATCTTAGAGGTTTATACATATGAATCACCTTATCTTGAGCTGAACTACAAGATAGTTGACTTGTGAAAAAGTTCCCTTTACTTTTATTCCTTTTTGATTTGATAGTAGATAAAGGGGTCACCTTACAAATCTTGATTAAGTTTTATACATTGTGAATAACTATTCAGTTAAATTTGCAGGTTTATGTACATAATCATTTTATCTTAGGCTTAACTATAAGACAGTTGAGTGTAAAAAAGTTCTATTGAGTTTTATTCTTTTATGACTTGAAAGTATGTATGGGGTTCGACATAACCAAGTCATAATTATATCCAACACTTTTTAAATAACCTATCCAGGATAACTTGGAGATTTATGCACATGAATCATCTTGCCTCCTAAACTATACTACAAATGAGTGTGAAAAAGTTCCCTTAACTTTTATTCTATTTTGGCTTGATAGTAGATAAAGGGTTCACCTTACAAATCTTAATTCTCTTTTATACATTGTTAATAACTTATACAATTAAACTTGGGATTCTATATACACAAATCATTCCATCTTAAGCTCTACTATAAGGTAGTTGAGTATGAAAAAGTTCTGCTGTGATTCATTCTTTACTGGCTTAAAAGTATGCATCAGGTTCACCTTTACCAAGACTTCATTATATCAAACACTTTTTAAATAACCTATCCAGGATAATTTGGAGATTTATGCACATGTATCATCTTACCTCCTAAACTATATGACAACTGAGTGTGAAAAAGTTCCCTAAACTTTTATTCTATTTTGACTTGATAGTAGATAAAGGATTCGCCTTACGAATATTGATTATGTTTTAGACATTGTAAGTAACTTAACCAATGAAATTGGGGGATTTACGTATACAAATCATCGCATCTTGAGCTCTACTATAAGGAAGTTGAGTTTTAAAAAGTTCTATTGCGATTCTTTCTTTTATTGGCTTCAAAGTATGCATTTGGTTCGTGATAACAAAGTCTTAATTACGTCAAATACTTTTTAAATATCTTATCCAAGATAACTTGTGGATTTATATACATGGATCATTTTGAACTGTACTAAACTGAGTGACAGCTAACTGTGAAAAAGTTCTCTTAACCTTTATTGTAGTTTGACTTGATACTAGATGAAGTGTTCGCTTTACGAATCTTTATTTTGTTTAATACTTTGTAAATAACTTAACCAATGAATCTGGGGGATTTATGTATACAAATCATTGCTTCTTGAGCTCTACTATAAGGAAGTTGAGTTTTAAAAAGTTCTATTGCGATTCTTTCTTTTATTGGCTTCAAAGTATGCATTTGGTTCGTGATAACAAAGTCTTAATTACGTCAAATACTTTTTAAATATCTTATCCAAGATAACTTGTGGATTTATACACATGGATCATTTTGAACTGTACTAAACTGAGTGACAGCTAACTGTGAAAAAGTTCTCTTAACCTTTATTGTAGTTTGACTTGATACTAGATGAAGTGTTCGCTTTACGAATCTTTATTTTGTTTAATACTTTGTAAATAACTTAACCAATGAATCTGGGGGATTTATGTATACAAATCATTGCTTCTTGAGCTCTACTATAAGGAAGTTGAGTTTTAAAAAGTTCTATTGCGATTCTTTCTTTTATTGGCTTCAAAGTATGCATTTGGTTCGTGATAACAAAGTCTTAATTACGTCAAATACTTTTTAAATATCTTATCCAAGATAACTTGTGGATTTATACACATGGATCATTTTGAACTGTACTAAACTGAGTGACAGCTAACTGTGAAAAAGTTCTCTTAACCTTTATTGTAGTTTGACTTGATACTAGATAAAGTGTTCGCTTTACGAATCTTTATTTTGTTTAATACTTTGTAAATAACTTAACCAATGAAATTGAGGGATTTATGTACACAAATCATTGCATCTTGAGCTCTACTATAAGGTAGTTGAGTTTTAAAAAGTTCTATTGTTATTCTTTCTTTACTGGCCTCAAAGTATGCATTTGGTTCGTGATAACAAAGTCTTAATTATGTCAAACAGTTTTTTAATATCTTATCCAAGATAACTTGTGGATTTATATACATGGATCATTTTGAACTGTACTAAACTGAGTGACAGCTAACTGTGAAAAAGTTCTCTTAACCTTTATTGTAGTTTGACTTGATACTAGATGAAGTGTTCGCTTTACGAATCTTTATTTTGTTTAATACTTTGTAAATAACTTAACCAATGAATCTGGGGGATTTATGTATACAAATCATTGCTTCTTGAGCTCTACTATAAGGAAGTTGAGTTTTAAAAAGTTCTATTGCGATTCTTTCTTTTATTGGCTTCAAAGTATGCATTTGGTTCGTGATAACAAAGTCTTAATTACGTCAAATACTTTTTAAATATCTTATCCAAGATAACTTGTGGATTTATACACATGGATCATTTTGAACTGTACTAAACTGAGTGACAGCTAACTGTGAAAAAGTTCTCTTAACCTTTATTGTAGTTTGACTTGATACTAGATGAAGTGTTCGCTTTACGAATCTTTATTTTGTTTAATACTTTGTAAATAACTTAACCAATGAATCTGGGGGATTTATGTATACAAATCATTGCTTCTTGAGCTCTACTATAAGGAAGTTGAGTTTTAAAAAGTTCTATTGCGATTCTTTCTTTTATTGGCTTCAAAGTATGCATTTGGTTCGTGATAACAAAGTCTTAATTACGTCAAATACTTTTTAAATATCTTATCCAAGATAACTTGTGGATTTATACACATGGATCATTTTGAACTGTACTAAACTGAGTGACAGCTAACTGTGAAAAAGTTCTCTTAACCTTTATTGTAGTTTGACTTGATACTAGATAAAGTGTTCGCTTTACGAATCTTTATTTTGTTTAATACTTTGTAAATAACTTAACCAATGAAATTGAGGGATTTATGTACACAAATCATTGCATCTTGAGCTCTACTATAAGGTAGTTGAGTTTTAAAAAATTCTATTGTTATTCTTTCTTTACTGGCCTCAAAGTATGCATTTGGTTCGTGATAACAAAGTCTTAATTACGTCAAACAGTTTTTTAATATCTTATCCAAGATAACTTGTGGATTTATATACATGGATCATTTTGAACTGTACTAAACTGAGTGACAGCTAACTGTGAAAAAGTTCTCTTAACCTTTATTGTAGTTTGACTTGATACTAGATGAAGTGTTCGCTTTACGAATCTTTATTTTGTTTAATACTTTGTAAATAACTTAACCAATGAATCTGGGGGATTTATGTATACAAATCATTGCTTCTTGAGCTCTACTATAAGGAAGTTGAGTTTTAAAAAGTTCTATTGCGATTCTTTCTTTTATTGGCTTCAAAGTATGCATTTGGTTCGTGATAACAAAGTCTTAATTACGTCAAACAGTTTTTTAATATCTTATCCAAGATAACTTGTGGATTTATATACATGGATCATTTTGAACTGTACTAAACTGAGTGACAGCTAAATGTGAAAAAGTTCTCTTAACCTTTATTGTAGTTTGACTTGATACTAGATGAAGTGTTCGCTTTACGAATCTTTATTTTGTTTAATACTTTGTAAATAACTTAACCAATGAATCTGGGGGATTTATGTATACAAATCATTGCTTCTTGAGCTCTACTATAAGGAAGTTGAGTTTTAAAAAGTTCTATTGTGATTCTTTCTTTTATTGGCTTCAAAGTATGCATTTGGTTCGTGATAACAAAGTCTTAATTACGTCAAATACTTTTTAAATATCTTATCCAAGATAACTTGTGGATTTATATACATGGATCATTTTGAACTGTACTAAACTGAGTGACAGCTAACTGTGAAAAAGTTCTCTTAACCTTTATTGTAGTTTGACTTGATACTAGATGAAGTGTTCGCTTTTCGAATCTTTATTTTGTTTAATACTTTGTAAATAACTTAACCAATGAAATTGAGGGATTTATGTACACAAATCATTGCATCTTGAGCTCTACTATAAGGTAGTTGAGTTTTAAAAAGTTCTATTGTTATTCTTTCTTTACTGGCCTCAAAGTATGCATTGGGTTTGTGATAACAAAGTCTTAATTACGTCAAACAGTTTTTTAATATCTTATCCAAGATAACTTGTGGATTTATATACATGGATCATTTTGAACTGTACTAAACTGAGTGACAGCTAACTGTGAAAAAGTTCTCTTAACCTTTATTGTAGCTTGACTTGATACTAGATGAAGAGTCCGCTTTACGAATCTTGATTATTTTTAATACATTGTAGGTGACTTATTCCATTGAATTTGGAGACTTACATACATGAATCATTTCATCTTGAGCTCTACTATAAAGCAATTAAGTATGAATAAGTTCTATTGAGTTATTTTCTTTACTGGCTGGAAAGTTTTTACTGGGCTCAACATAATCAAGTCCTAAGGTTTATTATCACTTTTTAAATAACCTATCTAATAAAACTTGGATATTTATGGACATTAATAAACTTTTTTTAGGTTTATCTAGTAGATAGTAAAATATAAATAAATTCTTTTAAGTTATATGCTTTTTTGACTTAGTAAGGGTTAAAGTTTTTGCTTTGTTTATTATATTTAACACATTTTAAATAGCTTAGTCAGTAAAATTAGAAGGTTTATGTACATGAATCAACTCATTTTAGACTTAATTATAATTTAGTTTAAAAGGAAAGAGTTCTCTTTTCTTTTAATATCTTTTTTGACTGGGTAATATGTAAGAAGGGGTTTGCTGTAATTAAACTTGATCATGTTTAACATATTGTAAATAATTTATAAGGCTTATGATTTGTACATTGCATGAATCAACAGACTTTTGAGCTTAATTATAATATAGTTTGAGTGGAAAATATTCCTCTAAGTTGTTTTCTGGATAATAAGAGGAAAGAAAAAGTCTTTTAAGAAGGTAGATTTTTGAAGGTTTCGGAGGAAGAGCTGTGACTCGTCTTTCCGATTAGATATTTTATTTTTACTTTACAGTTTCTTATACAGAAAGAGTCTCTTAGCAATATATTAAAAAGAGATACATTGTTGCTTTTTATATTCTCACTACCTTCCTTGAATAGAGTATCATATCGTGCTCCGCGCGGAAATGGAACGTGCTCGTTAGTGCATGGATGGCCTAGAAATCTGATTACTAATTAGTGCCATGGGCAAAGTTCAATCGTCTGAAAACCGAGAACGAATTTACTCGACACGGTAAATGTTTTCTGTCTCGAGTTTTCAATCAATTTAAGAAGAGACCGAATAATACAGGATTTCTAGAACCGATATAATTTACATCTGTCTATCGACCAGAATTATTTTCTCCTTGAAATCAAGTCAATTCTACGGGCATGCTAACGAGAAAAAGAGGCAGGGAAAGAATGGGAGAGACAGAGAAATCCAATTTATTTTAATTTATCGGAGATATTCGCTATGCTTGTTTAAAAGAGAATTCCTTTCCTATTCAATTATTCTCTCAGTCGAGCGTATATTATTCGTTGATTGCTTGATATGACAAATAAGAGAGAAAAGTTAGATCAGTAATGTCGCACTTATATGCATCGACGATTATGCTAATGCATATCTGTGCACATTGCGCTCGCGCTTGCGCGCACCCATCGATAAATATTTATTGATGTAAGGCGAGATAGGGAATAATAATAAAATAGCTCTTTCGCTGTATGACCGGCTATCTGTCCCTGTCTATCTGTTTTTCTCTTTCCCCTTGCACCCTCGCCCCTTCTTGATTCGGTACCAGAATGTGCGCGCGCAACTATGTGCATGTTTATTGATGTAACTCGAGACGGTCGCACGCAGTTAACAGCCCGTAAAGAGAGAATGCACCAAGAATATACGAGTGTTTTTCATGTTCGTCTCTGGAGCCGCTACTGCGCTTGACTTTTCTTTATGACATTAATTCTGAAAGGTTATACCTTGGTTGACGGCTCGGCATAGTACTATATACGCTAAGGTACAAGAAGAGCCCTTGTTAAAGTGAAATATTTAGGAAAATGCAGTAGAAGCTTTTTAATCTTTTCAGATAGCCTGGTAGAAGGAATTAGCCCCGTAAAAAGTTTCAAAGCAAACTTTGATAAATCATTTCTAGAATTTGTTGGACAGTTATAAATTACTGCGTGACTCTCTCAAATTCTATATTTCCCAGGGCGCGCGAGCGAGCGAGCGCGCGAGGTACTCTGGTGGTAATCCGTTAGCACGATTCAAGTGTGAAAAGTAGGAAGAATGTGAAAATTGAAAATAATAGCAGCTAGTTTTCTGGAGATACGCGTGTTAATTAGAGCAGTAAGCGTACCTCGTGTAATTGAAACAGATAGGCCGACAAAGGACGGAACGTGATTACGATTTAACTTGAGCGCCTCGTTGGCCAAGTACTTTTCCGTGAAAAGGCTAGGACGCTCGCCCGAGCTAGGGAAACCTCCCCCTTGTGCTGTCAGTGCGCCGTTGTACACAATTTCATTCTAGAGGGCAACCGGCTAACTTGCGCAAACTTTCATTGCTGACATTAAGAGGGGGATGAAACCCACCCTCCCCTGCCTTTAGGATCAGCAGGAGGCAATCGAAGTTGACTTTTATTAATTAAAATGAAAATGGACGTGGATCATTTTCGCTACAATTATCAATCGGGGCCAATGGCTTAGAATCTCCATTATTGAATGGAAATCACTCTGTTATATTCCTGGCACGTATCTCTCGGAGCAACTCGACTCTTTTTAACGGCAATCGCAATTGCTGGCTAATCATACATCTATCAGGATATCTCATCCAACGCGAGTCCATGTTGAATGTCCGTTCATCCATTGACTGGTCGGTTGGAAGTTCAGTGATCCGGATACTCATCGTGAAATCGCACCCGACGCCAGACGACGACGTGACACGACGCCACGACACGCGTTATAGGTATGCGCGCACATTGATATACTTTCAAGTCCAGTTCAGTTCAGCTCAGCTCAGCTCAGCCTACTGTGGCCTAGAGCGTCCGTTGCCTAGCCTAGTTTAGTCTCTGGACAATTACGATGCCACCACCACCACCTCGAATGCAAAAAAGACGACGACGGTGTATCGTTTCGATGATTCCATATTGGAATGTTTGCTCGATATTTTCCGATAAAACCACCCCAACAGATTTCAATGTTCCCCGATTGTCAAAGCCGTATATCCCCTGCAATTTATGATAAAAATTGACCGGAGATCCCTATAGTGCTATTGCCTATAAAAATGATTTTCTCATGGAAGGCGACAAGTGGCCCTAAAAGGGGGGAAGCCAGTAAATTGATGAAAAGATGACGTTATTGGCCGATGACATTATCGGGACTCGAATTAGATTATTTATAACGAACGTGGCCACTCTTTCTATTAAGTGGCACTCAAAAACATATATCAATATCGATCTCATCATGGTACACATTAATATTGCACGGGATATGCGAGCTATAGCTCGTCGACAAGGATTTACAGCGCATCGTCAATTAATTTTTTATGCGTCTACCACATTTTCCCCGTGTTCGTATGGATTCGAAGCGTGCACATGGGGGGGTGGGAGGTCAATGACGCGACGTCGACAACTTTTGCGGCGTTCACTTTGTTCAATTGAAATAATACTTCACGTTTCGTTTGATCTTGACTTTCAATTGCAGTTAGCATCACAGGGATAACCGTATTGTATTTTAATTTATAATTTAACACGGAAAATAGCAAGCCCGTTAATCCAATTCCAGCGGCAGAGTATGATCCGTAAATATATTGTCATACAATCCCGAATAGAGCCGGCGGGGTGTCTAAAATTATAAATAAACTCGAATGGAAATAATCTCGACATTATTCACTCGTCGAGCCACGAACGCTACCCCGAATCTTCCTAATTGGCTCAAAGTTATTATTATAATTGGCTCTCCCCGGGACGCGCATTATTCCACATCGATTCGTTAATTCATTTAATGTAATGGAAATCCCTTTTTATTGCTCGGCAGAGGAAATTTCTTGATTTTTCACGTGCCGCTCGGGTCATCCATTAAATGGATATAAAAAATAGCCCGTAATAACGTGAAAATGTGAAAATGTGTGTAAAGCGCTTGAAAATAAAATGCTGAATAATGGCCTCAGTCGTTAGCCATCATACGTAGAGACGCTTCTGCCGCGGTACTCTGGATTGAACTTAGCCCGCGCACGTTCATAGGAGTAAGCCGCTAATGCGACATTACAAATTCATGTTCCTTCGTTCTAACATGCTGGACTGAGTTTATCGATAGTACAGTGAGTTTTATATACGACATCGAGAATATAAGTCACTTTCCAACATAATCTATTTCCAGTCACTAACTTTGCGGCGGTTATTAATTGACGCGAAGAAGCTGCACCGTACACGTATCCCATATGCCTACTACCACTTTGCTTTACAGTCTGCGTTACTCCCCCCATTTATCCTCTATGCTAAACCCATCGGGGAGACACATAATAGAAATAGCAACACGCTAGGTATGTCTGACCTCGACTTTCTCACTCGCCGATATAAATGTAATATATCCCTCTTTTTATATAAACGATCGTGCACACACGGCTCTCTCGCATTTACATTTTGCCTCCTTTAAACGAGAAACGAGAAACGAGACTGATGAGCAGAGAAGACGAGCAAAAGAACAGAAATTAAATAACAGATAAGGAACAGTCTAATAACACGGATCTTTTTAATTCGAAGCTACACATTATCTGATACACGCTGCTGTATCGTGTTGCATAAGAGCGTGTAATTGGTCTTTGCTCGTACTGCGATAATAATTCTTCTCTTTATTCTGTTATTTTACTGCTGAAAAGAAGCTAAAGCGATAGAGAGTGAAAGAGAGGGATTAGCACTGTAGATAGATGGGGAAGATAGAGCAGGTAAACTAGTTTCAGGTGAACGGAAGAGGTAGACGCGGAGATAAAGATGAAAAATGTAACAAGGTATTCTTAATGATCTTGCTTTCGGACGTTATGATTATATAATTATAGATCATGCCTCACCGGAGGGGTAAAAAGAACTGCATAAACCGCGTGTAAACTCGCGTTCCACTAAATGGAATTATTGTAATAATCTTTGCGAAAGGTAGAAATATTTTTATGATAGTAATTGCATCGGATTGCATTATGGAAATTCGCAAGTGCGAAGAATACCGTGGTTAAAAAGAGGAAAATATGGAATAAGAGGGTAAAAAGGCAAAAAAAGAGGAGCCTCGAGTAGGTGTGTATGAAAAAGTGGTAGTAAGGTAAGTAGAAATGGAACGACTAGGAGAAAATTTATTTCTGAGCAAACGAGTGCAGTAGATAGAAGGGGGTGGGAGGGACTGAAGGAGGGTGCATCCATTAAGTAAATGCTAGGAAAATGTTATCGCTACTTCCATGAAATAACCATCTAGCGAGCGTCTGTGTGCAACGTCACATACTACACAGTAGCAGCGGCAGCGGCAGCGATAGTGGCGGTAGCAGTAGCAGCAGCAGCAGCAGCAGCAGTAACGTTGCTTGCCTCCATTTCACCTGCTTTCCTTCCACTTGTACTTACAGTGCTCTAAAGTCCTCTCGATCACTAGATACTTCTCGTTTCGACGCCCTTTTGCCACTAACCAGCCTTCCAAATTCAACTAACAAGTCTATCTCGCATTTACCTTTTCATATTTACTTTTATGCTGCTTTGCTACTCCACGCTACGCTACGCTACTCTACGCTCCACAGTATATTACATTACAACATTACACTAGAGCGCTACGTGCTGCTACTCGTTACTTTAGCTTTACATCTAAATGGAATGTAATGAGAAACGGCAACCCAATTCCATTTAAATAAATGCTTTTTCCATAAAATCATGGAATAATACGACGACGCGATGGAAGGAGCCGAGAAAACGAGCTATACCTTAATATTGCATTAACTATCCGGATTTGCAATTTTGGCCAAGGTTCTTTCGCCTTTGACGAATAGAGTCATTAGTTGACTTTTAATCTTTGTCCTGTGGCGAGGAGAGACGGAGACCAGCGATTCTTTGACAGATTGGGAAACTCGCGATATTTGGAGGATCAGACTTTAAGCTCGCAGAGCTATACGTTTCGCGTGATTAAGCAAGGTAGCCCGCAAGTTAGCTGGATCAACGACTGTGCTACGGACAAACTCCTAATTATACCCTAACATATTGTAACATAAAATGTCCGTGTAACTCTAGACAAAAGACCGACCGACTCTGACTGACTGACTGACTATTATTCAATGTTGGCGAAACTTCAAAAGATATCAAAGAAACTTCAAGAGTTATCAAACTACGCGGAGCTTTTGAGTGGAGGAGATCGATAAAAAAGGAGACTGAGGCAGGACGGCAGGGGCGGCAGGGGGAAGAGAGTAGCTTTTGTCCCGTTCGTTCGTTGCTACTAATCACTTCCCACCCCTTTCGCGGGATTTTCCGAAACTTTTGAAATTTACGAAACGTTCGCCTTTCTCGCCATCTTTCGTATTTTTCGTCATCGGGCGGATTCCGATTCGTGGGTGGTTTTGATTTGGGGCGAGGAGCCGTCGATGCTGCGTCGGCTGAAGGGGGTGAGAAAGAGTGGCGTTGCAACGGTCTGAAATTCCGCCATTGCATCTTAGCGTAATGTTGCGCGGCGCGAACACGCAAAACGTGTGTTCTTGCGCAAGTTCTCGGGAAGCTTTGGAGCCGGCGTGGGCCGCGAGTGCAAGCGTCGCGGCGCCGGTGCAGCCGTCGCTCGATGGAGGAGAGAGAGTCGATCGATGCACCAGCCGGGGGCTACGCTAGAAGATGCCTGACTCAGCCTTTCGCGAGCGTTGCCCGACGCCGACGCCGACGCCAACGACGTCGACGTCGACTCTAGTATTACGGCTGCGCTGCCGGCGCAATACACTCCGACAAACCATCACTCTCTGATGTCTTTACTCAACCCCCTACTCGCTCCAACCCCTCTCTAACTCTCCCTCCTTCTCCTTCTCCTTCTCCACACCCCTGTGTTTCCCATATATTTACAAAGCTCCCAATATCTGTGTACATACACGCACGCACACAAGGTAATGCGATAACGACGGGAAAACTCGAATTAAGCACTAGTGGTTTTTAGAGGGTGGGCAGGATTCGCGTCTGACTCGCGATACTTCGTGGCAGGTAGCGGAACGAGAAATTTCTAAATTGTTCCCACTTTAACGCACGATCGTTTTCTTTTGGCAAAGTCTGAGTAATGGTTAGATCAGTTTCACGTATTGTTAGCGCGAGCCCGTAAAAGTAGCGTTGCAGCAGCGTTTCTCGAAGATAAATGTGTCTACGAAGATGCGGAGAGGATAAGGGATGAGAGTACGGCGAGAGGGTGGGGGCGGAAGCTGGGCTGGAAAGTAAGAGAAAGAGAATAATCTCGTGCAAACATGGGGTTGCGCGAGTTGTTCGTTACCGTGAGAGAAGTGACGTCCCAAACGAATATCAACAAGATCTAGAGACGCGAAGGTGGAGCGTAGAAAGAGAAGTAGCAAAGGTGGTAGGAGGGTGGAAGGGTTGGGTGAGGGTAGGGATAAAGTTTTATTTCCGCGGGCGTGGCGCTCGTCTGGGATGGTCGCCGTACGTTGGAAAACTTTCCGCTTCTTGTCCTCTTCGACTTCTATTTCTATTCCCTCGCCAACCCTCACCCACCCCATTCCACCCCATCGCTCAGGCTTCTCTCCCTCCCTCCGCTTCTCTCACTCCTGACGCTCTCACCCCCTCTGCCTTCGAGCCGCGCAAATGAATCGCGCACGGCGGAATTTACGAGCATCCTGCGACGCGCGGATTCCTCAAAGTTCCTGCGGGAATCCACAACCCTCCTGCGAAGCTACTCCACCCCACGGAGGTCCTCCGGCAACCTTCGCGCTTCATATTCGTCCCAACTCATTCGCG
Source organism: Sclerodermus sp. 'alternatusi' (assembly GCA_037305995.1). NCBI lineage: Eukaryota > Metazoa > Arthropoda > Insecta > Hymenoptera > Bethylidae > Sclerodermus > Sclerodermus sp. 'alternatusi'. The sequence continues at coordinate 10,084,897 of CM074547.1, forward strand.
TCTCGATACACTCGAGCGTATAGTCCAAATTCTTGCTAGCGTCCTGCTTTCCTCGACGCTGCTTCCTCCTGCCACCCCTCCTCCTCCCCCACAAAGGCAATCCCGAGGTCTCGAGGAACCGCGCGCGCGCGACCTTGGGCCACATTCCCGAAAGGCTGGGGCGCGCGCAAAGGGGTGAGAATTCCGGAAAATGAGCATTCGTGGCACGCGACAGGATCTCTCGCGAGCGCATCGAATAAATCTCGGCAAACGTATCGTCTCCCGGTGAGAGCGCGGATGAGCTAGCAGGAAAGGGCCAACGAACGTGGATTTCCGGTCTCTGTTGAGCTTCTGCCGGGACAGACGGTCCGCTCGATAATTGCACTGGGATCGCGCGGAATGCCGGAAAACGGTCTCGGTTTCTCCCCGTTCGAATTGGTTCCCAAGGGATTGAAAGCTATGGCTCCGCTGGATGAGCGGCTGAGGACGGGGATGCCGGGAGGATGGTAGAGGGTGAGCTACAAGGTCTCGGGGGGAGGGGGTGTGCCGGGAGACCCGCTCGAAGCTGCGGGGGCGAGCCACGAGAAGCCAATTAATTTTACGACGGCAAACAGTGAGACTGTCGCAGTGGCATTTCTGCAGTTCACCGAAGTAATTAAAGTTTAAATTGTTTTGAAGAACAATAACGGCCCTCCATCCTTACAGCGCGGCTTCGTCGCTCTTTCTTCGACGTGCGTCCTTCTCGACGATCCTTTCTCAGGACGACGTAATGAGATTTGAAGGGACCGAAGATGCAGTTCTTCCGGCTTCTCCCGCACAGTTGTCTCGCGAATGAAAGATGCTCTCTCTCTCTCTCTATTGCTCTTTCTCTTTCAGTGCTTCATTCTTCCCTCTCTCTCTCTCTCTCTCTCTCTCTCTCTCTCTCTCTCTCTCTCTCTCTCTCCCTCTCTCTTTCTTTAGTATCTAACGACGCAACGGTGACAGGTTTGCCACTACCAACGCGTTTCAAATTCCTCGCCATGGCTGCTATGCATCGTTCGAATATCCTGCGAGGCTTAAAGCTGGTCTCTAGTCTTTACTAGCTTTAATGTCTTTATCGTTCTCTAATAACACTCGTAAAATGTTAATATCGACTACTCGGAGGGGCTTCGCGCGTTAATAGACGCGCTTAAGGGATAGGCACGATTGGTATTCGTTGTACGTCTCTCCCTCTCTCTCTTTCTCTCTCTCTCTCTCCTTCTCTATTTATGTATCATGGCGACGGACATAAGTGTGAATTACGATCGGCAAGCAAGAGGTTACGCGCTAAAATGAGGAAACGACTACCTTGCAATGCGATTCGCGCGAATATTTATACGATAGTTTAATGCGGAGCCGTGCTCGCGGCACTAATCTATTGACTTCCGTTTCTCTCCCGGCATCCGTCATTACACGCTAGCGCACCGATTATTATAGCGTAAGTCGCCCACGCTTCTGACCTTTAGCTCTGACGTCACGTAATGAAACTATGAGGAAAAAAGCACGCTGCAAAAATTGATCGCTCGTCTCGCTCCTTGCGAGCGCGATAAGCCTCTTTCCCCGGGAAATATTGACGGTGCATGCAAAAGTCGAGACTTTTCGACGCACGTGAGTTTACAGGAGAGAAAGTTCTCTCGCTTTTTTATCGAGATCTCTCCCGTACCCTCCGTAAAGAACCAACGATTGATTTTCACACTAAAATCGCTTCATTCTTCCCTAATCAATTTCTCTTCAATTTTCACCATGCGCGACGATCAATCAAACACTGATACACGCTCGAACTCACGGCATCCATAGAAACGTCTGATTCTCAAAGCAATCGCAAGGAATCGTCGGTATAGCAATCGCGAGTCTAACGAGTAAATCATAATTTATTCAAAGTTTCTATTTTTTATCAAATCTGAAAGCTAGAGATTATTTAGACTTTCGGTAAACAGGGGAATTTATTCCCTTGTGTGTGTGTGTGTGTGCGCGCGCGCGTGCGTGCATTAAACTTGTGGTAACTAATTATCGTCATTGACGCGAACAAAGATGCGTAAGATAGAGTATGGAAGGGAATAGACATAATAAAGCTAGCTAGCTAGATAGGTAGATAGGTAGGTAGGTAGGTAGGTAGGTAGGTAGGTAGGTAGGTAGGTAGGTAGGTAGGTAGGCAGATAGGTAGATAGGTAGGTAGGTAGGTAGGTAGGTAGGTAGGTAGGTAGGTAGGTAGCGTTGCCCGACTAGACACGTCTCTACTCCGGCAAACTCATTACTCGACTTGCACTCGGGGCATCACCCTACCACCCTCGACTGTCTATCTTCCTCCCTCTTGGCAATTTTCAACCCTCTCGCTCTGCTTGCTCACTTTGTCTCTTGATCTCTCTCCAAACTCAACCGCTACTAATTATAACCGTGATTATACCATGCATTAACTCGCCGTATGCAGTAATTGTTAATGAGAGCACATGAGCGATTACATTATTCCGACTGTTCCATAACTGTCTATCTATAATTGGATTCTGTTCCTACATTTGGACTGAAAAAGCACGTTCAACGCTATTCTCGTGCGGTAGCAATATGCTGATGGCATTGTCACGACTATTGTGTCCAATTCGCCAGCTATTACATTATAGCTTATACTATTAGTCGCTAATTTGACGTTTATTAACATCCGCGCAACACAGCGAGATCTTCCCTTTGGCGAATTCTAATTCGGTCATCTCGTCGATGCCGCAATCTTTCCGCGATTTCCCTGCCCTCCGCGACCCCTCCCTTCCACCCCTTCCGAGCTTTATCGGCAAAATACACTCGCTCGCGTGTTTCTCGATTGGCGCACCGTTTTATTGGATCCTACGAACTCCACCCATTCTCCATCCGTCTCCTAGTCTCCTTTCCCTCTTTCTTTCGAGGCGCATGTAAATTTATATCTCTCCGATCGACGTAATCGATGCCAAACGTTTGGCAATATCACGGTGATGCGAGCGAGGTACACGATCCGATTTCGCCTTGACCCAAATCAAATTACAGCGATCCCATTGTTCGTCATATTAGGTTCCGCGGGAATGTAATTCGAGGCAACTCTATCAATCCTTACGAGCCGGAAACCAAGGAACACACACGGACGTATATCGCGAAACGACCCATACAACGTCGGCACAAATGGATTCCTCCCGAAACTTCGTTCCACGTATTAACAATTACCAGCAAAACCCGCTCGATTCCTCTCCAGTATGCCGGAGCAACGGGAGTATGGGGGGAGGGAGAGGAGAATCTAATCCGGAAGATAGCAAGGAATACCGCGACCTCTCCTCAACCACCACCGCCACCACCACCGCCGCCGCCTCTACCACCAGTTACGTAACTGACTAATTTGGTCGCACCTGTTTTTCTTTTCCTTCTTATCACGAGGAATTGGCGCGTGTGCGTGTGTGCGTGTTTATTCAATAAATGCAGCGCAGTTCGAGGAATTTGCCGCGAGCGACGTGACACTCGCGGCTGTCGCGACCTTCTTAGATTTTTCTCGGTCTACAGCGTCCGCGGTGACTAATTCTTCGGGCGGCGATTGATTCGCGCGGCTCGCGACCTTTGCACCGATCGACTGCTCGGGAAACGAAGGGGCCTGAGAGGCGGGGAGGAAGAAGGAAAAAGCGAAGCGACTCCATTCTAATATTAGCCGAGTGGCGCGAGTGGTTGGATCAGAAAATTTCAGGCCCGTTGCGGTTGGTGGGTCTGCTGCTGCTGCTGCTGCTGCTGCACACGCGAGCAAACAACACCAGGATAATCAACGCTAACTTCGCTCTAACTATTCATAGCACGTGCGCAATGTCATGCCCGGCACGCTGCCCAGTTCAGGCGTCAACTCACTACTCAGTCGTTGCTGATTGCATGTACTTAATGCTCGGCGCTACTAACGACGTATTTACCGACTGCCGCGTATTGCCAATTTGTCCGACTAACTTACGAGCAACGCAAAATTTTCAGACCCGACTTATCCAGCCATTTAAAGAGCCGCCGCTTTATGCCCGTAATTATACGGGGGTGGAGGAGCGGGGAAGGTTTCGCCGTTCCTCGCCTATCCCCGACCGCCACCGCCGTCGTCACGTCGACGACGTTCAACGATGCAACTGCATCGTTCGATCGATCCTGCACTTTCCTCGACTTTCTTAATTCCGTGAAATTCGTTGAAATCCGCTCAACGAGCTCGATTCATCGTTGTTTCATTGAATATTTGTCGTGGCGAATCGCGCTGGAATCGATTGGTTTACGGTGATCGAGTGACTGGCTGCTGCTACTGCCGCTGTTACTCTAATGAGAGGATTTGCATTACTCTCGCGTTATTTTACATTATTCTACCGGTAGAAGCGTTCGCGATATTTAAAAGGCGATAACGGTCTCTGCAAATGAGTATCAATTACCCGTCGATGTATTAGAGGGATTAAAAAGTAATCTCGCAGTGGGTAAATATGCTCGAGTCCACCGCGGTATCTCGAGAACTGCAATTTGTTCACCTTGAAATCCGCTTTAAATCACCCTCAACTTCGCAATGTAAGACCATTAAATTCTTTTTTAGCGCGGTTTCTCTCTCGCTTTCAGACCACGAGTGTGATTCACGCGCGTCCAACATTTATAGGTGTAGATACCCTCGTGTAATAATAATTTTCTCTTCTCTCATGCACTCAAAAAATATCCTGTTATTAAGTGATTTGATAAGTATCATAAAAGCCCAGTGAATTTACAAGTGTAAAATTCTCTTTTGAGTACATCTTGCATATTAAAGTTTCTTACATAGCTGCTGCAGTACACTACAATAATGTGTATCTCTCTCTCTCTCTCTCTCTCTCTATCTTTTTATCTCTTTCTTTGCCCGCCTCTCCCTCTCTCTTTCTGGATATTAAAATATAATTAGAATGCGTTACTATAAAATTTTAAACGACCGTGCTCAAAGTAACGCGTTTTTCAAGGATAATGTGGAAGTACAAACAAATGTGGTTAAAAAAGAACGCTTGTTTAGCCGAATATTATATCGTTAAATTTTCAAATAGACCCCTCTATCCTTTGCCGAGCTTTTATCGCTTGTTTATCAAACAATATGTAATTTTTAGAACGAGCGATAGATTTTTCAAGAGGAATTCCGTGATTCTGGCAGAAATTGCTTTTGCAATAAAACCAGGAATTTTTAAGCGATCTGCAATTTTAATGAGATACGTCAAAATTCAAGAGCACATAAAATGGAGCTTGTCGCTCCCATGCGCGGTAAACGAAATGAATTTCGCTTAATGCAGTAGGGATTGCTTCTGAAAGCCGCTGAGAGAAACCAGGCCATTTTACGAAGGTATAGATCCGATGCGTTTCACTCGCAGACGTATTTGCCGTTCGCTTCAATTACAGATTCCCGCGGTGAAAAAGCATCCATCATCCGTGGCAATGATCTCATTATGACACATTTCTGCCAGCTCGCATTCGACAATTTTTACCACTCGAGACTCTCCAACGCGTTAAAATAATTGCGTTTTAAGTATTGCTTTCGAATATGTAGCCACATACAACGTAATAACGACGCCACTTAATAATCCTACGATAATCTCGAAATGAAACAAGTATCTCCTAATTGTCCCTTTAAGTTTCCCTCGCATATGAATTGACCTCACTCCGCAATTTATAGACACGCGTTAGTCATGGGGCACGTCTCATTTACAGCAAATCCATCTATAACGCGGTACGAACTCATCGCACCGTAGGAGAGTCGACCATACGCAGGTTAAAAGCTAACTGGAATTTCCTTTTCCCGTTTCTCGATAACGATAAAGTTAATAAATAATTAGCAAGTTCCATAAATTAGTAAGCCGTGGTGAACGATAATTAAAGTAATTTCGCGTAACGTTCAGACTATTCAATAACACTCTGCTCGTACACGCAGTACTTTTAGTATAATGGCATACCTTGAGTTTAAAGTACAAGCTCTATATCGGCAAATGCTTCTTTCTCGAGGGTATTACGTAAAGAATTATCATCGTCGAGGAATACCATTCTCCTTTACAACTCCCACGTAAACTCCTTTCTCGAAACATGAGAGGACTAAAAAACAAACTAACCGATATCGCAGTTTCCGTCAATTCTCCCGACTGGAGACATCCGCGTGGTCGCCGTCTCGTCTGCGCTCGGACAATAACGATACGATTTCCAAAGAAATCATCACCGCGACTAATCGTGAAACGCCATTTTCAACCTTTCGCGAATTCCTTTTTCTAAATAATCAGGCACTTGCGCAAGAACCCGTGGAAGGAAAAGACTCCCGCAATTATTCTTCCGGTTAAAAACCGCAGATACTCCAACATGGTTTCGTTCGAATGATAAATTACATTGTTACACCTCTGCGCGAGAGAGATCCGTCCCCCTCCCGCCACATCCTCCTCTTCCAAAGGAAAGTGTGTCAATTTTTAAGCACGACCATCGCTAGCGAGAGTGGTAGCACGAGACAAAAGAGTCCAAGTTTTTCTGGACAAATGCCCACTCCGGATCGTCCCGGGTTTCCAGGAATCTCCGGAATCCAACAGGATCGTTCCTACGTATTGCGCAATGAAAGGATCCATCCGTGTCCAGGTGTTTTCGAGCGGTTGGCAACGTCAGTCGCAGGTTTCGGAGGATTAAGCAGAGCGCTGGGTTGGGTGTGCTGGCCCGCGGGAGCGAATCGATCAGAGAGAGAATATGCGGAATATATTGCTACATCAAGCCTCGGAGTGGCAATTACGCGTTGAAAGAGATCCGGCGCGCCGAGTCCTCGCAGCGTGAGACTAAATACACAGTCGTCGGTCGCAGGTACTCGTGTACCTTAAAGCACACTTAAAAGCGACACACTCGGAATCTGCCGGTGTAATGACGTGTAATTTGATTCTTTCGCGTCCAGCAACAACTTTCCAAGATTACCGGCTTCGCGCGGCTGCGGGCGCTGGACTTAATTGGGTCACTTACCCAAATGGACGCTTAAACTTATAAATACCGGCCAGGTTGTGTGTGCTCGGCGCGCATAATCGTCTGTAATTACGTAAGTGTCGGCCTCACCGATAAAGGCGGCCGCAGACGGATTTTTCGCGGGTTCATCCGCAGCCCGGAGAGAGCGGGGCCGACCAAACCGGATGCAAAACTGATGGAGGAAATTTCGACGCTGGGAAAAACTCACTCGCGCGCTACTCGCGCAAACTCGACTCGACTCTGGCCGGCTAATCGAGCGAATTTCGCCTCCGGAGAATCCTCTCGCCCTCCCTCACTCCCTCCCTCGTTCTCTCGTCGGAACTTTTCTCGGGCCACCAGTGGTGGGTAATTAGATTTATCAGACGGAAACTCGCGCCGAGTCCTCGCGCGCGAACGGATATTGGCTCTCGCCAACTTTAATTCGATCACCGAATTAAAGGCGCTGGCAATTGGAGGGTCAGCTCCGAGGAGAGGAGTCTGCTGTCTTAATCGAGCGGGTTATTAGTCCAAGTCGAGCAAACTGGTTCTCGAGCGTCCTTGGCGAGCTCGCGAAATTGATGAGTCCGTTTCTGGATCCCACGCGCGATCCATCGATCAGGCTCGATCGCGGGCTCTCGTCGCAAGATCGTGCTCCCAAACTCGTGACTTCGCTCGGAATAACAGACGCGGATTGATCATCCGTAAGGTCTTGGCAGAAATAATTATTGTTGCGGTACGTTCCCGCTCGCGCCGATAATGGCCCGAGTCTCGGAAAACGCGCTCGCGCGGCTAAGGACGATCGGAGTTATGCTAACGAGCGCACCGATTTGCGTTCCACTCTGTTTATCGTCGTGCTGCAGTTCCCTCGAAGCGACGTGCGATTGGCGGAACGAGATTAGAGCGCGCCGTGCACCGATAAGCCCATTGTTGCTCGCTCCCGTTCGCTTTTAACAGCCAACATAAAAGTCCGTGCGCGCTCGCGCGCACACTCGACTTCGCGCGTGTTTTCGACCAGCGCCAAACGAACTTTCCACTTTTGCAACCGGCGTGATTCTCCCCGGATTTTATTCCCAAACACGCTTCGTTAACGGTGCATCATTCGTTATCCCTTTTACGGTGCTGCTCCTCACCCTCGCCATCTCCCGGTCCACCTCCGCAACACCCCACCCCCTCCGTCTGCCCGACGCTGCAGCAGCACCGACGTAAAATTCAGCTAAAAAATGATTTACATTCAATGTAATCTTCGCGACGGCACTGCGCGACCCGTGGAAACGCTGGATTTTCCACTCGTCGTCGATCCGAGTAGCCAACTCGCGAGGATTCGCGGAGAGTCGAGCGGAACTCGCGTTTCGTCAGATTGATAAGTCGTCGGCAGCTGCGCGCGATTTTCCCGCTTTCAATGAAAAGCGACGTCGGACTGTCGGTTCGCTCGCTCGTTCGCTCGCTCGCTCGCTTTTTGCTGGGTAGCCTAATGGTTTCCGCGATAGGATCGAAGGATCGCGCGAGGTCGTATCTCCACAGTGCGTGCAACGACTCCTTCAGAGTCGCGGGAGAGCTCGTACACGGTGCACACATAAATCCGTCAACCGAACGTCATTAACTCGCCGTTATTGGTACTTGGCCGATGCTGCCGCGGAACTCGGGCTCCTCGCGAACAGGCCACTCGCTTATTCATCGCTCGTTCGCTGATGAATCGGGACAGTTCAGTCGGGGCTACTACCGAGATGCGATCTCTCCGAGAGAAACTCCCATTTCCAGCGCATCGCGATGCGAGGGAGCCTCTTTCTTCGTGGATGAGCCAACCTCGTCCTTCCACTCCCTACCCCTTCCCCTCTCAACCCCTTTCGCAGTTCGCCTCCCCTTCGTTTATTAACATTATGCTGATTACTGCGGTAAGGAGATTCGATGAATCATCGGCAATGCCGATACTCCGAGAATATTGAGATCGTGCGAAAAATCTTAATTATTATCGGATGGAGCTGGCCGTGGATGGATGCTGGAACGACGCGCGTGTGTGCGCGCGTGCGTGTGAAAGAGAGCGATAAAACCTGTTCCGGTTATACAAGGATAGTTGGCGTCGCGAGTTTCACTTTCTTTCAATTTCAATTTATGTACCTCGATCGAACGCTTGATTAAGCCTCCCCTTAATTGATTCTCTTAATCATCCGTTTGAAACAGACGAATAACTCATTGATCCGTAGATTCTCCGTCTCTCTCTCTCTCTCTCCCCATAGAATCTCTCTGTTTAAGAGAAATATATTCCACTAGCCTAGATTACACAATTAAGCAAATCGTCTATGTAAAATCTATCGAGTGTTAAATCCCTCGTCCGTCGTCATGTACCATTTAACCATTTGATCCTACAAACATACGTTCATCCCCATTTACAGTCCACGCACACGCACGCACTCATGCACGCCATAAATATTTAACAAAGATCAGCACGCTGCGAGGGATAACGAACGCAGTCTCCGCCAAAACTGTCGCGGATTGCTCGATAATTCTCAAGACAAACCGATCGACGTCGATAGATCGTAGCGCATTGATCAACATTTTAATCGCTAGGTGCCTCGAGTGTTAATAAAAAATGTGTCATTTTCTATTTCAGGTAAGCGGCGCAATCTCTTGTGCAATTAAAGCCCGTGACGGAGGGGACAAAGCAACGTTAACAGCACCGCTGTCGGGTACGCAGGTATTTCTATCGCAAATAGGATCTCGCACGATATAATTTCGCGTATAATCGGAGATTCCTCGGTGGCGCGCGCGCGCATACGCGCGACCATCGACAAAAGTTCAATCGGCTCCCAAGCAGTTTGGATTATCCAGCGCAGTTAAGTCGAGCTTGCTCGTTCCATGACCCAGTTTTACGCGTCTCTCCCAGTGCCTCCGGCCGCTGAAATATAATTTCCGCCAATGGCAGGACATGCGCGCTCTTTTAATACGTTCCGCTCTCTCGTACACGCGTACACACCCACGCACGCACACGGATGGAGCGCGGATGATACGTTATTTACCGGCGCTTTTATCGCGAATCGTTGATGTCTTACGATCGCCAGTAAAATGAGCGATAAACCAGGAGAACGGCGCGACAAGCAATGGCGCGTACAATCGAAAATGGAAGTCAAGCAAGTGCGAGTCCCGCTTTAGTGTCGAGTTCCCGTATGAAAAGACTAGGATGATGTATTGCACGTGACAGTTACGGTGTTCCCGTGCTTTACATCCGTGTAACCGCTGCGAGCCACCCGCTGTGAAACCGACTGCTCCTAATCGCCGGCCGGCCGGACGATTCTTTCGCGGACGGCTCCTATTTCCGGAATCGCGTCCACCCCCTCTGCGTCCCTCGCGTCAAGATCAACACCCGATCTCGCGAAAAACCCGGCGTGATCTCGCGATTGGCGTCGAAAGCGTCGAAACGCGCGTTCGTTCCACGGGAGAAGCAACCTCCTCTTTCGGAGTACTCCATCCCCCGCCGCCCACCTCGCTGAAAACGAAGACTCCGCTCCCCTCTCCCGTCCTCCCGCTACTGCATATTTATCGTTATCCACGCTCCACTAAGGAGAGCGCTCGTAAAAGAATTGATTTGCAAAGTTTCCTCGAAGCCTTTAACCGCCGCGCGCGTAGCATATTCCTCCGCGGCTGGATAAAGTTACTCGGCCACGAGTTTTATTTTCGATCGAGGCACTCGACGAAAGTTCCCCGGAGGTCGCGAGCGCTGCACGGGCGATTCAAACAGGTTGATGCGCACTCTCGTTAACAGCTGTCGGAATACATCAACCAAAGGGGAGAATGGGTGGCGGCGGCGGAGGACGACGCTCGACGTAAAATATGGCGGCTAATGTTACCGGCGCTAATAAACTGGAGAGAATCTTGGCCTGCGAAAATACGCGGGAGCTCCTTGTGGATTCCCCGGAAGTTAACGAGCTCCAGTCGCGCTCGCCGGGTCTCCCATAACTTTGGATATTGGAGAAAACTGACGTTTCGCGATCAACCGGTGGCGTCCGCGTCGTTTCAGCGCTGCCCCCGACGATTCCAGCGGAGAGTCCGATCCGACCCGGCGTGCCGGGAGCATGCGGATGATGTATCGCGCCTGACTGTCATGCTGTTCGCTCGCTTTACATCCGTATAACCGGTCGTACACGCGTACCGTCTGTTGCGGAGATTGGCCTTCTCTAATAAGTATCTCGCGTAGGCAGGAATAACTCACACCAGTGAAAGCTAATGGTTCATTGCGCCGGAAAGAAGTTTCATGTCGCCCAATGAGGCACTCGGCTAGCAGCTGCAACGCTGCCACAATCAGTGCGGGCATCGCGACGATAAATGTAATCGTCACTCACCTTGCAGCGCCCGTTTCTACGGACGACGCCGGAAAACCCGGAAATAACGTGCGAGCGCGTTAATGGCCGCGCCAGTCAACGTCCGCGCGATTTTTCAAAGTTTTATCATCGAGCCGGCAAAATTGACAAGTTCCCCTCGAACGGGGTAGCGGCAGCTTCATTAGGAAGCTTCCGGCGGCCCGGGATCATGGCGAAGAAATTCTATGGGAAACAACGAGGGGGGTGGGGGTGCCTAATAAATTACTCGCGACACTTGTCGCCATTAGCGGGGGTGTCTTTCGCACGGGGAGTGGGAAGGTCATCGTCCACTGTAAGCGACCCGCCGGTGAAAAGATATAAGAATTTCATGGCGGAACAATGGGGGCGCGTCCGCTGATAAATTGCACGTGGCCGACGAACGTAACGCAACGTAACGTAACGTAACGTAACGTCGCGTCTCTGCGCACGCGTCTCAAATTCCGACAGGGATATCGGCCTCTTTTTTGACGAGTGTTCCGTCGCCTTGGATAGGGGATAGCACGGTGAAAGCCGATGATTTGTTCGAGAGGAGAAAGTCGAGAGAGAGAGCGAGAGAGAGAACCGTCTACGGGGCCACCATGGCGGTTTCGTTTGATCGACTCACCGTGCGTCGCGGGAACCATAGGAAAATATAACGCGACGGGAACGAGAACTGAACTGAGAAAGAGATAGAAAAAGAGAGAGAGAGAGACAGACTGTGAGAGAAAACCGTCGAACGTTCGCCCGCGTGACTCATTCGCGCGGATACTCGCGGAAATCCAACGTGGCGGTGCCTTTTCGAACTCTTGCGAAACTTCGGCCCGTCGTTCACGCCCCCCCCCCCCCCCTCTCACCCCGTAGTTGCGCCACTCCGAATTATAGGGACGCCGATCGTAGCTCCGTGTCTTTAAAAACCGGTTGTCACTGGAGACCCGCTTTTCCGTATCGACACTCGTCCCCCGGCAGAACTTTGCCCAGTGTTCTCGTCTATGGGAATATCGTCCATGGTGTCGGGAGAACCGTTGCTACCGCGCCCTGGACATTCCTTCTCGCGAGGTTCACACGACCGGGTGCTCACTTCCGGTCTGGCCTTAGCCAAGATTCTATCGTTAATATCGTAAGATAACTATCGTTAATGGCGACGACGACAACGGCGACGGCGACGACGACGTTCCTAGAGGCGAGTAGCGATCTCTTACGGTATCCTCGGGGATGGTTCTCCAGTTCATCGATTTTCCGGTTCGCCAGTCAATAGACGATAGATCGGCGACGGATTAGCCACGAGATACAAAGAGTCCCGGGGCCAGGTCGATACGGTTCCATCTGGCTTACCTCCTTCCCTCCTCCCCTGCTGCAGCTAACGGGGAAAAGACCGAGACGCATCCGATACCATACCGATCTCTGCCGCAGGGTCGCGGACCCCCACCCTGACACCGTCGCTCTGACTCGCGGAAATTCTCGACAGTCATCGGCGTTACTTTGTATTTTAAAAGCCGAGTGCCTGTGGAACAGCTAGCTCTGAAACAGGATCTATCGGAGCCACGCGGATAGAGCTTCAGCACGAAGATCCCACATTAGCCTGCGGAGGTGGGGCAGGGGAGGGGAGAGGGGAGGGCTAAAATGTCAGTCGTGGAGCGTCCGGCAAAATATTCTCGCCGTTATTCTCGCCCGAGGAATGGAACGGATTTTCCTCTTACTCGAACACGACACGGGAGTCTGGCGGCGGCTCCGACTCGTTCCTGCGAATTTCCCTCGTTTTCTGAAACGCGGGGTCAAAGGTTACGTCGGGATGTCAGAAGTTCGTGCGAAGCTATGTCGCGCGAGTAAATCCGTGCGTGTGGCCGTCATCGGGACGAGCGGACGATCACAGCTAGAGATCGACGTATCTCCAGCTCGAAACATTGAGATTCTCTTGATCTTTCGTTTTCTCCTCTCTTTCTCTCTCCGCGCTCGTTATTGAATTTGTGCGCCGGGCGAACGAACCGATGATATCGCCTTTCAATTTCGCTTCATTTGGCTCACGTTCATTCGATTTGCGGAAATATCTGACGGCCCCTCGTCTCTTGTCTCGTCTCTCGACTCTCTTTCCCTCCCACCCCCGTGTCTCTCCGACGACAAGCAGTTCACCGAGGTCGCGTCATCGGCCATCTCGAGCTAATCCTTTTTAAATATTCCACTCGGAATCAAACGGAAATTAATCGGATCTTCGCTCGGCCGCGCAAAGAAGCCACCACCCCCTTACCTGGTTGCTCTCGTTAACCCCGACCGTTCGTTCATTTACTGAAATTATAGACCCAACGGATTCTCCTTGCTCCTGACTACTGCGATGGGCTAATTACCAAGCGCACTCGCCTCCTGGATACCGCGAGTGATTAACCGTCGACTCGAATTTTTCCAGTTCAGTCAATGCCGCCCCGCCGCAGCACATCGTGGGAATTGACTCGATCGCTAATCAAATTTCTTCCTATTGTTGTTTTTCCTTCGAGAAAGCTGCCACGCAGTCAATTGACGATGAAGAAAGTCATTCGAATCTTCTGGCGGCCGCTCGATTTCTCCTTAGATTTCCAGACAATGTGGATCGTGCCGTATCACTCTTCCACACACACACACACACACACACACATACATAGACAGAGAGACAAACACGAGAAGCACCTATCTCAATCTAGCACAAAAGACTTTCCTATGGCCCAGATAAGACACTCTAAATATAAATATCGATCTCTGTTGTACGCGCGTGCGTCGAGATAACACGATTTTTTCTCCATTCACCGAAGAATGAGAAGGAGGAGGAGGAGGAGGTGGAGGTGGAGGTATCGGTGAAATAAACCCGAGGTTTATTTCAGGAGGTGGGGCGGGGTAGAGAAAGACTTTGTTACGCGAGCCCTGGATCCTCTTGGAATTTACTCCCTGGATCCAAGGGACCCATTCTTCTGGTTTTCACTTTCGAAAAACGAGCTCTCCCCTCCCCCTCGGGCCTGCCACCCGCAGGCCTACTTTCTCCGAAAAGGAGAGCCACGCTCTACTCGAGGAAAATATAACGCGCTTTACCTTCGCCTCTTAGGAGAGACGAGATTGGTTCAGTCGATCCATTGGCTGGCATTGAAATTCTTTTTGAAACATCGATACTACCGATCTCCGGAATCCTTCGGTTGTTTATCGCTAGTCCCGCAATGGTTATCGTCGATAAAATTCCTCGCTAAGAAGAGCCGGCGAAAATTATTCGATCCACGCGGCGCTCCGCTGTGGAAATCGTCGAGTAGCTCAGACCTCCATACCGATCCCCGGGAAATTATTCTTTGTCGGACGGTCCCGTGGCAGCTGCTGCTGCTGCCGCTGCCTCTCTCGTTGCCGCTCGTAAATGATGGGACAAACCGCGGCAGCTTTCTCCGAGCAGTCGTGATTTCTCCGTGATCGCACGATAATCACGACTATCGTGCATCCTTCACGAATCGCTCTCATTAAAAATCCACAAGCTCCAAATACGTGTCTGGCAATCGGGATCCTAGCTAAAGGGACTTTCCTCCGGATTTCCAACGCCGCCGGATCAATTCTAATGGAAATCTCGACAAATCTATCGAACGACCCCTTATTTTTTCTCTAGGTCTCATCGCCTCTCGCACTCTCGGGGAATCGCGAGAAAGAGACAGAGAGTGGCCACGCGAAAACGAACGCGCGCACAGAATATTCCAGTGGACGAGAAAGTTTTGTACGCGACTGTACAGACGGTGGATACGTCGTTGTACTCGCAGAGTATGCTCGTTGAGTAATTGCATGTTCTCGACCAAGCTTAACCGTGGAAATGTGAATTGTAAATCGGGAAGCTAGATATATGCTTCTCTTAATATAGGGGAATCCAATTTATCGAAATACCGCGTGCCTTGGGAAGAGCGGTTATGCAATTTGCATTTGTCTGCTGGAATATCAGCAGACGCGGCATCTCCGGAAACGCAAGTGTGTTTCGTTTGGCGAATCCGCGTCGAGTGTTCCGCGGAAAGAACAATACCGCCTAAAATTTAAACGGTGGATGCTGCTGCGTCGATTATTCATCGTCGATGCCTCGATTGTTCAACGCGCGAGATCGTTGTTCTTCTCGTTCGCTTGTATCAGAGTTGTTTTTTTTTTTTTTTACAAAAGTTTCTACGCTCGAGTCCCTTTGGCACTCCCATTGTACAGCACGGCGAATATTCGACGGGCAATATTTCTGAGATTTCCCAGTCGCGCAATGATATGCTGTTGCTGCCGCTGCTGCATTTTAATACTCAGGTGTTTGCTATTTCTGTCGGAAAACCGCCGGCAATATCTTACGGCTTGCATTTCCATGAAGATACGTGCACCCGCAAGTACAACCGACAAAAGTTTCGCAAGTTTCAATACTGCGGAGAAACTCTCGTTTACACACGACTGTGCTCCACGCTTATTTTAGCATTTCGCAATCCCCGGCGAAGACGAATTTATTCGATGCTCGGAATACGAGAAACTCGCCCCAACTCTTGCCCGATGTTCCGCACGCAGTTCTTCCCCTCCTACCCTCTCTCTCTCTCTCTCTCTCTCTTATTCGTCAAATTTACAAAACCATCGAAATTTAAGGATCTCTCCCCGTCCCCCGCACCCACCAAAGAAGAAAAACATCGCAGGATAACCAGAATCGCGTGGGCATGATCTACCGGAAAATTCGTCTGGTTTTCGCGAGTTTTCCTCGATTTTCCACAATTTCGCAGAATTCCACCCCGTCGGCAGCTCCGTCGGCTCGATAAGGGAAACGGTGAGACGGAGCAAGTTTATTTCACTCGAATATAGAATTCCCGGAAAATGCGAGAGCGCGTGAAAACACTCGATACCCGCGATAGGTATGTGGTAGGTAGGTAGGTAGGTGCGCGTACGAAAGGGGCGAGGGAGGAGGGAGAGTCGTAAGATTTGACTTGCGTAAGAAGATCGAAAATAGAATTAGCCTGGGAAATGACGAGTCGAGCTTGCAGCGGTCCGTATGGTATTCGCTAGTGTGTGGCAAGCTCGTCATACTTAATCTTGCGTCAAGTAGAGCAGGCGAGCTAGCGCGCGAGTGTAAACGGAGCAACGCCATACGCGGTGGAGCTAGATCAAACAAATAGATTCGATCGTCCGCTTTGATTCGTAAAGCACGTTGCTCCGGAGAAGACGAGGAGACAGGGTACGAGGGTAGAGTAGTAGTAGGAGGAGGAGGAGGAGGAGGCAAGGGAGAGGAGGAAGGCGAGACAAGCGTTCCAGAGCGTGGGAATAAAGACATCAAGTTCTCTCGCGAGGAGGAAGCGATACGTCGACTGGGTTAAAAAAGGAGGAGAGAGAGAGAGAGAGAGAGATAAAAGAGGAGCAGAGGAAGGACCGCGGGGTAGCAGAAGGGATCGCGGGACAGCGAAAAAAAGCCCAGGCAAGATCGGGGGCCCCGGAAGAAAAAGTCTACGGTGGAGCTGCCGCTTTGGCTCCCAGATCTCGACTGCAGACTTTCGACCGGCAGTTCCCGAGAGTTTCTCGCCGACCAGATGTGGAGGCATTGCTCCTTTATTGCCGCGAACTATAAAATATATTACTTAAGGTTTTACAGCCGCGTTATTGCGTCGTGAACATCGACGAGCAACGCGGTCCCTTATTGGCCACAGTGGGCCACGTCCGCTTGTTCGATAGACGACCCCCCTAAACCAGCCAGACCATTATCCCTCGTTGACTTAACCTCACCCGCTCTTTGCCTTCTTCGTCATCTCTCCCCCTACCCACCACCATCCCTCCTTCGCCGTATATTCTTCCGCCGCTTCTTTTGCTTTTTGTTACTTCTCTTCTCGTTCCTCTTCCTCTTCCTATGCTCCTCCACGAGCGACCCATTATTCGCCTGTCAGCCCCAAGAAGAACCGACTCTTTCATATTTACTGCGCCCCATAGCTTTCATTGCCACGCACACCCTGATCTCTAACTATATTCATCGATATCCTCCACCACCACCTCCTCCTCCTCCTCCTCCTCCTCTTTTCTTATCTCGACGACACTCGGCGTTTCCGATGAATTTCCCTCGACAAATATAATGCGGCGGCTTTATCCGATAATTGATTTTCGAGCTTGTCGCGGCGTTCCACTTGGTCGTGTCGATTCGACACGCGTGCAACCTCTGGATTTTTCCCATTAGTCGAGCGTGCATCGCCGCTGCTGAGTAGGGGTGAGTTTTTTAGCGGACATGGCAAAATGTTCCCGGAATGCTCCATACTCGTGTTCCGGCAGAGGGACAGGTGGCTCGTCGCATAAAAAACTGGGAGCATGTGTTCTTGATTCGGTACATCGATGCACGAGCAAAGCGCGAGTGCCTCCACTTGGCCCGGGTGCCCGCGCGCGCGCACGCACGCTCCGTTTCCGCGCCCGGTAACGCGCGGAGAACGCGAGTCCAGGAACGAGAACCCAAGGATAAATTTCATTTTCATTCACTTTTTTCACGACGCGCCGCGTCCCTCTTTTTGCCGCCGCTGCCAGCAGCCCCGTTTCTACTTTCAATTCTACCCGTCTCCCCTCACCTCCACTCCACCCCCCGTTCCTCGCCTTATAAATAAAACATGCCGCTTATACTTATTGAAATTTCCGCGAGCGAGCACCTGAATTCCCGAGGAGAGTAAATCGCGCGGATCCTCTCCGGAGAGTGAACCCATCGATCCTGGAGGGACTCGGGTTTGCCGCGGTGGAGGCGAGGGAGAGGAGGGCGCGTGGATGTGTCCGATAATCGCGCGGGTGTAATGAAAAGTGACGCTCGGCTCCCGTCGGGGAAGATGGAGTAGAATGAGGCGGAGGAGGAGGAGGAGGAGGAGGAGGCAAGACCGTCGGTAACGGAGCGTCGGCATGTGCGGTCACGCTCGCCCGTACGCGATCTCATTGTCCACGAAGGTGATTAGCGAAACCGGGTCACTCGCAGAGCCAATGCAATCATTCCACATGCAAACTAATCTACGAACCACCCACACCGCACGATAGCTCTGCCACTTACTTAGGCACGTGCATCCCTGCCGCGGAAGCTGCATTCTACTTAGCGGAATTTCAAATTAACTCACGTAATATTATCCCGCTCGTCCGGTATTTAATAATTATGGGACTTTGAGGGGCTCGACGAAAATCCCGCAGGCTGAAACCCCGCTCCCCCTCCCGTTGCCGCTGCCACCGCCGCTGCATTCCCACCCCGTCGAGTTTTATCCGCGCGCAAAAAGCGCGCGAGAGAGCAGTACCAGCCGGAAATCCCCCGTGACTTTGCCGATTCGCGCGCGAGTCCCGAAAATCGTGGGAAATCGTTTCCCGAAGTGAATCCGGAATGAACCCCGAGGGGTTGAAACGGGGGGGGGGGGGGTGGAACGAAACGCGCTGGACCGCGCGGAACGGGGATGTGCTCAGCCGCCAGGACCGAGCGTTTTCGAACGTTTTCGAGCGACGTACAGGGAGAGAGGGAGGGAGGTTCCAGCATTTTCCCCTCGGAGATTTCACGGCGCATTTCGAAATTGCGCGCGAGGCCGAGTTTTCCCCGGGAGTTCGCACATTTCTTTTCTCGCCTATGCAAATCGCCCGACTTTTGCCCAAGCGACGCCGCTTCGTGTCTTATCTCCGCGTGCAATAGCGAGGGCACCGCCCTGCGGAATGAGATCGCGTGCGAGCGGCTCCGTCGCTCCCCCTCCCCTCCCCTCCCCTCCCCTTATCTCTCACGATCCAGCAACCGTCGAGAAAAATGCCGAAACGATCCGAATCTCCAGCCGGGGCTTATTAAACGCGAGAGTGGCCACACGATTTTCAATCCGACTGGAAATTGCCGGGGGCTCGTTAACGGAACGCAATCCGTTCTTATCCAATGACCTTCGCCGAGGGATGTTCCGCCGGGGGAGGGGGCAGCGACATCAAAGCGTCCAGAAGTGAAAGTCAGGGAATTCGTCGGGACACCGATTAAAAAGCGAGCAAATACTTTTCAGCCGCTCGCACACAGAGTGGAGTGGAGCGACGGAAGCAGATGTGGGGTGGGCGAGAGGGAGGGACGGGGAAGAGAAGAAACGCAAACGTCTTGCGAGAGCAGCGAAAGAAACAGTTGCGCCGACGATAATTACGAGGGTCTTTAATTAACAAAGCACAATGGCGGGAACGCAGTCCTCGCTACCCTCATTGTCTCCAGCTCGGCTGGATCTATTTTAGGTAGACCTGCAGCGGTATATACGGGGTGGCGTCGTTTATCCGGTTCGTTCTCGCCTCGGTCGATTATTTAACGCAATTATCCTGCGCTCCGTCCGACTCCCCGAGCTTTCGCCTCGTCCCCCAGAACGAGTCCCATTGTTTCATCTCGTCCTATCGATTCCAGACACTCATCCGACTGCTTCCTGCTGCTGCTCCTCCTCCTCCTGCTCCTGCTGCTATCCAAAATGAACCACTCCTTCCCCCCACAGAAATTCTAGGAGCTGAAAAATTCACCGTCCTGGATGATCCTCGCCAATTAGACAACGGGGGGTGGAAAGGGTATAATTCCTGTCGAAGGGGAGGGACGCTGGTTCTCTCGTTATGGGAAATTTTCAAGTGAAAAAGTGAAAAATTAACGACCACCCCTTTTGCGCGCGGTACCTGGGGAGTGGGGGTGTGGGTGGAGGTGGTCCGGATGTAATCTTAATTGAAAATTCAATTTGAAATGGTACTCGTCATTATTGAAATAGTTTCGTTCCATTTGAGGACCCGCTCTCGCCCACTACCACCCCCACCCACCCTCTCTTTCTCCGAGCTTTCCGCAAGGAGGAGGGATTTAACGATACGCTTTGCGGAACTTTCTTCCCCCGATTTCGCCTGGTTCGGAGGCGTCGCTTTAAAGTTTCTAATAAGAGAATCCGTGGTATTCCCCTCTGACTTCTGAATAAAGGAAACCTGCAAATGGTTGTTGCCGGGATCGAGAACACTCTGCCACAGATTCTGTTGCTTGGGGACGGTAATAGTATTAAGGTTAGTAGCGGATCTCGAGTGGTTTCAGTTTGGGCTGCTACGGTGGGATACGGAGCGGGATGGCACTGGGGTGGCGGCTCAAGGTGGAGTGGCAGAAGCGAGAGGTGGCGGAGGGGAAGACCGTCGAGGCTAGAGGGTCGACGAGAACTGGAACGGAGCTATGGAGCTGGAGAACTAAAATAAACGGAGAAGCGAGTTTTCCTTCGGACGACGAACGTCTCTAACTTCATTGGCTCGAATGGCTTCGCGATTCATCTTGTCGGATTTATAAGAGGGCGATGGGCTCCCATTAAAAATGATAATATTTATCCGGCTTATTACCCCATTCTACCGCCACGCTATCTCATTTCGGCTCCTCCTACTCGATTAAACTTCACCTAAAACATCACCCCCCACCCCCGTTGGAAAACTCTTTTCAAGCAGATTTTCCTCAATCGCCGAGGAAGACCCTTGTTCCTGTTTTTTATTTTGCTTTTTTAAGTTTTTTTCAATAATCAGACTCGAGGACGAGTCGATGATCGGGAGACAGCGTCGGTGATGATAATGACGGTGGTGGTGTAGCAGATGTGTTGCGGAAAAGTAAAAATTTTGAAAAGTCCTCTCTCGAACTTCATTTAGCGCGCTCGATCGTAAAGTTTTCCGCGGAATGCAGAAACCGGGTAAGATGCCGATAAGAATTGGCCCTCCGCTGCTTTATCGAAACCGAATACATCCCCGTGGTGATATTCCTCCTGCGGAATATCCGAATATCGCGTCTGCAGCGTCTAGTGTAAAATCAAATCCGAAGAAAATAGCGGCAGGAAAATCTGATCGTGCTTTTGTGAAAGGCGGTTATAAGGGTGGGCTTATCTTCGCCTTTCCGTAAAAGGGGTGGCCCTTTACTCGAAACCGAGCAACCTCGTCGATAAGCCCCGGAGTTCTGGGGATGGATGGCGAGAAGTAAAACGAGAACAGGAAGGATATAGGTTCGGTACACGTGCTTCATCGTCATTTGGGGTGAAGGAGAACGCGGGAACCCTCGTAAATCAACATTAGTCGCTTAATCCGTCAAACTAAAACCAGATGCAAGAATGCCTCAGCCCTTATACAACAATAATATCTCATAATACTCTATAATTTCATCCTTTGTTTCGCAGAATTGTTTTGGAATCCGATTTCAATCTTGCCGAGCACTAAATCCAGCTACTTCCTTCGGATTTGCCCAAATCTCCGGAAAGCTTCATTCAAATGAACGACGCATAATTTTATTTCATAATTAAATAAAACCCTGTTCTCGGGACTCCTCCCGCTGCTAGTGCGCAAATAAGTGATATTAAGACGACGACGTCGACGACGACGACGACAACCAATCTCTAACAGCAAGATGGCATTACGCTCGTTTTGCAATTACCCTCAAGGACTATCATGAGCACGCGTATTTTCTATCCTTTTTCCTTCTCACGGAAAAGGGGCAACGACAGATGGATAGAATTTAAGGAGCTGCGCAGCACAAGGCGGAAATAAAGATTTCTCCTCGCGAAAACTCAATCTACGATCTTTCACCTTGGGATAGTGGCAGCTCGTGACAAGAGAGACGCTCGCGACATTCCGGGGGCTAAACCGACCGGGGGGAGGGGTGGGGTTCGCTGGAGGAGAAAGCGATCGATGCCGAAATACGAAAACAGAGAGCAGAAGTACAAAACGGGAGAGTGAGTCTTCGGGAGTTGGGGATGGGGGCGGGAACCTCTCTTGCGTAGCTGTCGCATTTCCGGAGTCTTTTGCCGGGTTAGAAACGGCCGGGTGCACCAGATAGAATAGTGTGCCCGCCTCCGCCTCCGTCCCCGACCCCACCCCACCCCCTGCCGCGCACTACAGGCTGCTGCAGTTTCAGAAACTGCAATTTTGCCATCCTTTTATCGTTGCTCGCCGAGCGTAATGCCGATCGCGCTTGCCTCAGCTTTTGCATAACCTGCCCCCAACTCGACTCGAATCGACTCAACTCGACTTGACTCGACCTAACCAAACCCGAACAAGCCGACCCAACTCCGAACCTACCATATTCCTCAAACCCCCGAAGCTTTTCTCCATATTCTCCTTACCCCTCGCCGCTATTCCTTCTTTCTTTGATCTGGCCCGCTCCCCGCGCGTGGCCTCCACCCCCATTTAGCGGACTTTGATCTGTTCGCATGAGAAGATTGACCCGAGATTGCTTTAAATGCAAACCCACTGCAAGAAACACCTGGAGGATGAGCGCAGTCTCGCACGATACGTCACTGCCACCTTCAAGGGATGGCTACCCCTTGGTTACATTATTATCCCTCAGGCGTTTCGGCTTAACGTGTCTCGCGCGACTGATTAACGAATCTGTTTATGTGGGAGGAACGTAGCTGCTGCGGTTATAGGAATCTCGAGATCGCTGAGAAAAATGGGCGGGGAAGGGGGGGAGGCTTCCACAGTTTCTGAAACTGCAATTTCTTCGTTCCTTTATCGTTCTCCGTCAAGCGTAATTCCGATTGCGCTTGACTCAGCTTCTGCATAACCGCACTCCTACCCCCTCTCACCCTCCACCCCTTGCTTTATCCCCACGATCCGCTCGCCTACCACATTCTCTCGCTCTCTCGATCTTGATCTTTCTCTTCCCTTTCTCTTCTATATCCACCAGGAAAATTCATAAAGATGTAAGAACCGAAATTGAGGCACGTTCCACCTCTTTCGAGCTCTTTATTCCTTTTATACTCATTGCGGGATTACTGTCGGAGTCACGATAATATTATCAAAATGGGAAAGAAGCTTATGCAAATTTAATCACAAATACGCTGGAAAACTTAACGAAACGCTTAACCGAAAATTTTCACTTTAATGGCGGAGCATCGCCGGGGGTGGGTTTTTCTCAGGGTCTCCTCTCACATACGTTTCGAAGGAAGTAACCGTAAAATTCTCATGCTCCTCGTATCAAGTTCCTTTTGTTTCGGCTGCGGCGGCTTGCTTGGCCGCCGGCGATATAAAAGAGAATCTGCGATGCGTTATTCATAATAATCCCGGTGAAACTTGAACATTCGTCATCGTTATCCCCACCCTTTTGTTTACGGAGACAAACTCTTTTTCTGCTTGTTTACCGAGTTTTATCGTGGCTATCTCGCTCCCTGCTTCGTTTTAGGAGCTTGCGTTAGTCGCTCTTTACGCCATCGCCCCTCGCGACCCACCCCCGCTCAACCCCGCGAACTGCAATGAACTCGTGCCAACTCTCCCGTTCCTCGCCTCTCATCTCTTCTTCTGGCACTCGTCCAAGCCGGGAATCAATAACTCCTCGCGACGGAGTCACCCTCTCGTTCTTCCGCCCCTAACCAAAGAGCCCTACCCATAACCCCATAAGCGTCCTCCGCAAGGATCCTGCCACTCCGTTAGGACCACCACCAACACCAACACCACCACCACCGCTTTCTCCCTTGCTACTGGCCTTTGCACGACACGAGGAATTTCCCACTGAATTCCATTTATTTTATAAAACTATTAAACGTTCGAGTGAAACAGTCCCATTGTAGAAAGTCCCTCGTTGTACCGGTGGTGTCCATTCAATAACCTGTCAGTGGTGGGAGGGGTGTATTTTTTACAACTGGCTTCGCCAACTTTATGCGGGATATCTTTCACTCACCTACTTTTTCTCGTTCTCGCGTGCTGCCCCGCTTACTCGCATGTTTCAATTTCTTTTCGCTTCTTAGCGAACGTTCTCCACTCCTGCGGAATCATCCCCTCTCTCTGTCGCTTCTCCCTCCGCGCGCTTTCCGAGCGTATTTATCGATTAATCTTTGGCTTTACTCAGCGTTTCTTACCGACGGATCTCACCACTGCTGCCAATCTGCCAGCGGGGGAGGGTGTTTACTCGTGATTTTAACGAATCAACGAGTTTACGGAATAACCGCTGAATGCTCACGCCGCCCTCGCGGTATTCATGGTACAACACCATCATCGTGGCACCAACACCGGCACCACTACCACCATCGTCGTCGTCGTCGTCGTCGTCGTCACTGACGAGCGGAGTAATATATGGGAACGGATGGCATGGAGAATTTATTAGATTTGAGAATGCGCACTTGTAATCTCATCGATCAGTATATTTGTCCAACTGAGTGCACCTGTTAATCTCATTGAAAATGAATTAACGGTTTTCAGCTTTATCGATAGATAATGAATTTTAAATCCGATTAGTCGCCGACATAAATTCCCAGCTGCAGCTTTACAAGTGAAATTGGGACTATGAATTCCCTCGCTTTTCTCTCCTCGTTCTTTTTTCATTTTCTTCTCTTCCCCTCTCCTTTCTTTCCTCTTCTATCGCAAAATTCTCGCGCCAAAGGACTTTCAAACAAGACCGATTACATCGTTTATTTCGCTGTCAAAGTTACAGAGAGAACGAAAGAGAGAGAGAGAGAGGGGGGGGGCAGATAGACAGACGAAGAGACGGAAGCAGGAAGCAATAAAAAGAATAAATCAGGATGCGCCTCTCTCGCCCAATTCCACGCTCCGTATAATTTGCTTAACGTAACAACCCCTACACACACGCGCGCACACATCTGTGCAAACGCTTCTCGAGACTCGTGAGTTTCGTAGTTTTAGCAGATTGCAGATTTACTCGCACCCCCTCCCCCATTGATTTCTAATCTGCCTACGGGACAAATAAAGCGATCGAGAGGGAAAAATAGCTCTATCCAGCAATTTTCTCACTTCATTTAACTGTTGCACGAGGCTTAACCCTACGATTACATATCCGAGCGCTTGACACGATGCATCATGGCACTTGCAGCTTTTACAGCTAACGATTCCGTGCAGCAGCGAGGGTTGCTGGATAATATGAATTTGCATAGCGGCGCGCGTTCTTGCACTCGCAATTCCAGCGCGATCGCCGCTCCTCCACCCCCTCGCCGCGGCCCATTACGATCGTAGCAAACTGTCGGCGCGTAATGATACTTTAAGAGGGCTTCGAGGCTACATCGGACGGATTCATAAGTGTTTTACGCGGCCCTCGCGCGCACGATTCCCGCGATTCGTGACCGATCCGATTACGATAGTCAAATTATAGACGGCCCGCCGTTTTGCAGCGGCCAGACGAATGCCCGCTGCAAATCCACCGACATGCCGCCCCGCTGCTTTTCGTCTCTCGCACTCGCTACTGCCTTCTCCTCTTTCCATTCTCGCGTTACTTTCCTTCGTTTTCCTCTTCTTCTTCTTCTTCTTCTTCTCCTCCTCCTCCCGCACTTGTACGCTCGCGCGACTAAACAACGGAGGCCTAGTCCTCGCGTTTTCCATTCGCTAATAAAGCCATAGGTTTCGATCACTGTAATTACTTCCCCATCCCTCCCTCCCCTCGCCCGAGCAATCTCCTCGTCTTGTTTTCGAGCGTCGAACAAAAGCGTGTTCGGGGAAAGGGGATCCGCCAACGAGTGATTTTATTGGTTTTACATTAATCTAATGGACGAGGCGAATGTTATTTCGAGCAATTATCCGTTAGAAAGCGCGGGCAGGAAAAAGCCTTGTTCTCAGCGACGTGTACCGTGAAATATTATCAGCGTGCGCCGTAATAGAGCCATTCGATCGAAACAGCCACGTTCGTGGCACTGCTTCCTCCTGGATAAAAGGCGAATTTATGTCAGGTTCTACTAAGAAAGTAGTTACCAGGATTTGTATTGCGAGGTGGGTGGATGGACGATTAATGGGACGTAAGAGGGTGGAAGGGGGCGGACGGATCATGTTAACCCACTTTCCATCCAAGTGATCAATACAATAACGTTCGTGCTACGCCGCAGCCACTTACTCCGTTCCAAAGGCTTGCGCTTTACTTATCTTTTTACGCGGTAACTGGATTTCGGCAGGGTGGCAGGGGGTGCGCTCCCTCGAAAAGTATCGGAGCAGATTCACTCGCCGGATATTGGTCCCGGAATATTTTAGGAATTCGCATCTCCGGCATTTCCGTCGGACGTGAATTCATTAGCGAAAATGTGCGCGAAATAGCGCGCGCGTGTGTGCCGCTTTGTTTAATTCACCAATAATTTACAGCGCGCCGATATCCAGCCTCTAATATTATTTCGTTCTGTTTCGAGGATTTGATTAATGCGCGATATCTGGTCGCACTGATTATTCAGCAGCGCCGCTAGTAGCTACCACGCGCGCTGGATCCTCCGGCAATAAATTATTTTCGAGCGACAGGAAACGAGTCGTCTCCCCCGCCCGCCCGCACGCCCGCCTGCTCTCTCGTTACCCCCGTGATCGGTTCGCCGTGAGAAGTTGCCGTTTGCTCGCTTGATAAATCAATAAGCGGGAAAAACGCCGAGTCGTCTGTCCGCGTGGGAGGGAATATCCAGCGGGATAAATAGCTGTATTTTCCCACTTTCATTTTTCCCGGTACCGGCCCGGGGACGAATGCGCCACCATAAAACCAGTATCAGCGGGGGGTGGGGGGTGCCAGGGTTCCATTGAAAATGATCGTACGGACGAAGAAAGCCACGCGATTTCCGGAATGGCGGCCACTCCAGGAGAGCGTTTCAGCTTCTGCTGTATGTATGTATGTTGCTGCGGAGGGTAAGGGTGAGGGTGGCTCGCGCCTGGGGGTGGTGGTAGTTTCTGGCGGAGCCACTGCAAGTAGCAGAGGTATTGATGGTGGCAAGTGCTGGTATGGTGGTGGTGCTGCTGCTGGTGCCGGAGCTGTTGGTATTGTGCGCGTCTCTCCACCACCGCGGCGCAATAATAATAAAACGACGATATTGTTCTCCTACGGGGTTCCCGCCACGTATTCCAGGGAATCGTCTCTATATCACGGCATTATCGTTATGCTCGAGCGATGCGAAGCTCCGCTAAGGCGAAATCACGCTCTTGCCCTGTGCCAGCCAGCCAGCCAACCAACCAGCCAGCCAGTCAGCATCTGCATGGCCAGAAATATCGATGGGATGCACCTGCTGCGCTTTTTAACTGCGCTCACCCCCCACCCCCAGGTGTTCGTCGGCCTGCCTTATCCCGACAGCGGCAAATGTTCTTTGCTTCCGTTTTCGGCCGTTCCCCGAGGATTATCGACGCTTTAATCGTCTCGCCTGCTGCGATACCTCCCTGCTCCCCAACCCACTCCACCCCCACCCCCCGAGCCGACGCTCTCATCGACCCTCCGCTCTCTTATTTTTATTCTCTAATAAGAAAAAGTATGGCCGCCTGGAAAATTTCCGGCAACCCCAGTAATTCCTGCGTGGCGAGCCGATGCATTAAGCTCGCGATTCGATAACGATAACGCAACTATGCGCTCTTGTTATTCTTACAACATAATCAGGAGTTCGTACGCCAGTTTCGTTTATTGCCGCCGTTTCGGCTTGATAGCCTTAATGAGCACTAATGTCCCCTGGCATAAATTGCGAGGTTTTATTTTCCCCAGTTATCTGCCGAACGTCCCATAATTTGCCACTTTGTTCGGTCACCGCCTCGTGAATTCTTTATGTCTCTCTCTCTATCCCTTTCTTTCTAGCTCGATTTTTCCTTTTTCCTGTCTGCCCGATCTTTAACGATTGGCGTTCGGAAATCTCTCAGGTTAACACAAAAATGGGACCGGTTCCATGGGAGAGATCGTTAGTCCTTCCCCGGGAGAATCGCAAGCGTGTCGGACCCATGGGAGACGATTCCCATGGATTTTTCGGTGTTCCACGGCGACGACGACGACGACGATGACGATCGGTGGTTGACGCACGTGACCGCTTGGACCTTGAACGAGCAGTCGATTCTCATGGATTTTTCACGATCCCTCGCGCGTCCCGTCTCTCCCCTTCACCCCGAAATCACTTTCCCCGGTTCTCTACGTACTCTCATCGTACACCCATCGTGCTCGACCATTCGTACCACAACCGACCTATCGCGTCATCGGGCAGACCCGCGAGGCTTCGCTCGAGATTCCGCGCAATTCACTTCCGGAAATGGAGCGTTCGAAATATCGTCTCCTCTCCTCTTGGCGATCGGCGTCGATATGACGCCCCCTCCCTCCCCCCGCGTAAATAATAGAGCCAATAATAGCCGAGCAAATAAAAGCGACCGAGCCGATCGGGGGTTATTAATATCCGTTCAATTATGAAAATGATGTTTTAATTAGGATCACTGGGCTCTCGGGGGTGGTCGATGAATTTTTCAAAATCGCATCAATGCTTCATAAGGGCTTAATCCACGTGTGTGCGTGCCACTTGAATGTATTATATGCGAGCTATGAGCACGGGCGGTTGGATCGTGGTAGCGATAGGTGCATAGCGGTGCACGGGCTCGGGATAGGACGGGGCACCGAAGCCAATTAAGTGTAACCCGCGGGATCTGCTCGCCGAGTCGGGCTTACCCGAGTAATGCCCTGCGAAGCCCTTTGCGTTGCGTGGCATCGCGCAGGGAGCCTCAACCCACCTCGAGATATGCGAGCGCATACAAGAAACTGCGCCCCGGGTTTACCTTTGTGTGCTCGCTCAGCTTAGCTCGACACCGACTTGTTTTACCTACCCCGTGAATTTCATTAGTCTAATACGCCGCGCCACCGCCACCACCGCGCACCCCGCAATTTCCGGAATTCCGACAATTCCGCAAACTCACCCCCCGGGGCACACTTGGCGAACGAATGAGCGATTTTTTCCCCGCTCACGGGGATCCCCAGGAAATTGTTCGCGATTGTTGGCCGATCGTGAAAATTACGTTCCTGCGGAGATTCCACTGGAGTGAAATATGGCGTCGGTTATGGAGGAGAGGGCTCCTCGGAAGGGAGGAACGCGCTGGAACACCTTGCGCGCGCGGCTCGAGTTGCTTAATTAGCAGCTGCCCCTCGCCTCTCTTGGTCTCTCTCTCTCTCTCTCTCTCTCTCTCTTGGTCCAACACGCGTATTCTTCTCCTCCGCGGTTTTGTAGTTACTTCCTAATGACGAGGAAGTCATTTTCCGCGCTGAATAAATACCCGGGGTTATCGGCTGGAGTCCGACATCCAATTTATTAGCGAGTACTTCCGTTCATTCCCACTTTTTCCGGGAACGGATCAATAGACAAATATACGTCGCTAAATGAATGTTTATTATGTACATAAAGGATCTTTTAGCCGGAGTGTTAATGGCAATTCTAATCAATTAATGAATAGGGAGAGACTTTGCATGTGTTTTCCTCCGTGGAACATCCATCTACCTGCGCGCTCGCACGCACACGCGTGCACACACTCACGCAGCTACGGAGGTACCGAGAATATCCGTATCGCGTGCTGACAATGATCGCAAATTAGAGATCTGAAATTATTAACGAGACACGCAGCCAGTACCAGCGACCTTCGCGAGAGTCTTTCCCATGGATCTCGTCCCATTGATCCTTATTAATATTTATCATGGCGTAACAATTTCTCTAAATTTTCCTTCTTTCTCGTGACACGTATGTTGTTCCGTACAAAAATGAGTTGCTAAACATTTTCCAGCCTCCCGAGAATCATGCAGTAGGAGGATAAAGATGATAACGGAGACAAACGTAGGAGGATTCGGGGGTGAATTAAGGAAAAAAAAACTCGTTGAAATTAATTCAGAGGGTGCGTAGTTTTCCAAACTCGAATGCAAGAGTAGCGCGACATTCGGACACATTGGAGTAATTTACAAAATTTCTTTACGTCGTTGGAACATTTTTTTCCGGACTGATCGGAATTTCCCACCCCTACCTCCCTGAATTGTCGTGACTCCTTCGTGCTCGACACACAGGGTCAGCAGCAGCAGCAGCAGCAGCAACAGGGCCACTCGCTCCTTCTGCATTCTGACGTCGTCGTAAATTGCGACTGGCTGACTGACAGACGTCAGCTAGGAATTTCCAGGGGTTCTCAAGCAACCTCCGCTTTCCTGCAAACTGGCCCCGAGAGTCGCTCCCGCTGCTTTTCTCCATCTGCTGCCGGAGCACACGCGGCCATTGTTGCTAGGGAGCTCGCGATAAACTCGGTGCCGAGCGATCGCACATTTTTCTAATTGCCATCCGCATTGTTGTCCGAGCACACCCCGCCTCCCCTGACCTCCACACGCGCGTGTCCACTCGAGGAAAAATCCGCCGGGCACGACGTAGCAAGTTCCGGAGATTATGGGTTGGCCAGGAATAAAGCGAGTCCATTGAAAATTTATTCCCGATGCTCGATTTGTTCGTATTAGCGGGCTTTAAGGGCCCAGACATAAAAATCTTGGATCGCCGCTCGATTTGTAGAATCTCCGCTGTGCTCGAGCGAGCGTGACGATCAAGAGGGGCGGTGGCAGGGACGAAGAGGACGAGGAAGGAGGTGGAGGAGGAGAAGTGGGATGGTAAGGAGCATTACTCGGATGACCTCGCGCGCTCGAGGAAAGCGGTTTGGCCTGGCTCGACTGGGCTCTCCGGCAAGGAGCAGAGCGAAGCGGAGAACGAAGCGGAGAACGAAGAGGCCACATAGGTCGGCGGTGAACGAGCGAGCGGCCATTATGCAGTAACAATAGCCTCATTGTCCACTGTTTGCAATGTGACATGCCTAAGAGGCCTAGCCGAGGAGGCATCTCCGATCGTATCGCGCGATAATATCGCTCCGCGCACCTCTCCCCCTCCACCCTTCTGCTACTCGCCGACTTTCGTCTTCCACCCCCTCCGCGAAACGCCAATCTTCCGCTTTCCATTCCTCGTGCCAAGGACTACCTCTCTTCTCTCTTCATCCGCATTTTGTCAGATCGCACTGTAGATTTCACTCGATTCGCTTGGGACATTTATCTTTCGACCCATTGTCCAACCCTTTCGCGTCCCGCCGAGATATGTCTATTCTCGCCGCGATGCGTCCCGATCTTCCGCGTGGAATCGGCGCGGTTCCGAGAAACGGGCGTCCGTCCAGAGAATTTCAGAAGTTTTGCGAATTTTTGGGAAAATCGGGATTGGGTCCGACGATCGGTGAGTCGGAGAACGGGGGTGGAAAGCGCTGAAACTTTGAGTTTCGCGATTAACGTGGGAGAGGAAGTTGGCAGGGGGTAGTTTGCGAGTGATTAGTGCGCGTCCGGGTCGTAAAGTGTCCGCGAGTGTTGGGAACGATCGGTAGCCGCGCGTGTACCGGTCGGGATAAAGTCACGTAACGATCTGGTGGCGTTGCATCGTTACTCAAGATTCAAAGCTGTCGAAGATCGCGAGCGTAGTAAATGGCGGAGGCTTAACCGCATTCGAAATTGTACGCACGGTCCGAGAACATAAAATATCAAGGGATCTGCAGGCTGGAGGCTTGCAAAATGGCATTCCTACGTGACAGTCGTACCAAGCTCGCAGGAAAATCTAGATCTCGTTTAGCGCCGCCGAGAAACTGCCTCGTCCCACCCCTCCTTGACCATCCGCCGCCGCCGCCGCCGCCGCCGTTGGCTTCCCGACGTTAATAACTTCGCGAGTACGCACAGCTGGCGAAAGGAGCGAGATTGGAATGCAGTCGTACAGGAAGTGGCCGATCGTCACTGGATTTTCAGCCGGAAGTGGCGATTTCTCCCATCGATCGCCACCCCTCCGGGAAACACCGCGAAGAAACGAGTCGCCCTCCCAAAACCGAAAGCGATCGCGAAACTGACCGGAAGCGTGGGGTCGCTTCATCCTCCCGAGTTTGCTTCGATTTTCAAAGATCGAAAAATACAAGCGCGAAAAATCCAATGGGACCGGTCGGGGATGACGGTGCAAACCTGCCACCCACCCCCATCCCCACTTATCGTTCCTGGCAGTTCGATTCGCGTTCTTAGTGGGCGTTCGCTCTGCTATTCTAAATAAGTTTAGCCGGCTGGGTTATTGGCCTCGGGTGAACCTAACGGCATGCCAGTCGCCAGCATTTGTGACATTGTGATTGCCGGTGTACAGCGAAGCCGCGAGTGCATTGCGGTCTCGTTACAGCACTTCGGGGTCTTCCGTGAACGCGCAGCGATCGCACCTGAAACAATGGACGCCTAACAGGCTTCAATTGAAATCTCTGCGCGTACACAGACACCGGCAAGGCCCCCGCGTTTCATCCGCACTCGATGTTCCTCCACGTTTCATCAGCCTCCCCCCTCTCCCTCTGCTTTCCCGGCAAATCAAATCGAAAGCACGCACCACCGACGTTTTCTCTCTTTTCCCCGTTTTCCTCCCTCTCTCCGTCGGGAGTTTCGTCAATGGAACAAGGTTAGCCGAGTGCATCGAACACCATCGCGCGAAAGTGGGAACGGGGACAGCCCGACGAAATACGAACGAGCCAAAAGGAAAATACAAAGTAACGCGGCAACTGTGGGGGCATTCGCGATTGTATCGCGAATTCTGTACTCATTAATCATAGGCGCATGCTAATAGCCGTGCATATCAATCTAGACGAAGCTGCGCTGGTTTTGCATGGCGAATAAGCATGACTCATTAAACATTTCATACTAATCATTGCATCCTTAATTCAATGGAGCGCGCGCGCGGGCACCCCCTGCCCCTGTTCCCGCCTCCGCCCCGACACCCCTCGTCGCGCCGCACCGCGCGTTTACCGATCCTATTCAATTTTGTACTACATCACAATTTACGTAACGCGTTTCAACGTTTATAGCCCGCAAATCCTTCGGTGGCTACGGAGGATACGAGTTTCATTAATATTCTTCCACGGTTTTATCTTGATGGGGTGCTTTTTAGTGTTACGTTTTGATTAATATATCTAAGCGTAGCGCAAAACAACGATATTTACTTTAATCTAAACGAATGTACATTTTTAACGCAACATAAATAATTACCGCGAAGGCTGTGTAATCTAATCTCTTCCAATTATAGCTAGGCTAGTTTACTAATACTCGTGTCTGGAAATTTAATGCGTAAACACTGTAAGTGGATGCATATTTGTTACGTGTTTCCTCGAGTAAGCGATAATTTTCGCCTCAGCCGCATACCCCGGTTGCCACTTTCCTTCTCCTCTCTCTTCTTTCTCTCTGCTCTCTCTCTCTCTCTCGCTCTTCCCCGTGTTCTCTTCGATTCGCAGTTAGGCGAGGGCCACGAACAAGGAGAGGGGGGGGGGGGGGGGGGAGAGAACCGCAGAACTATCTCGTGGTAATTTTTGCCGTTGCGTCTGCTCTATCTGGGGGAGGAGGGGGACAAAGCAATCGCAGAATTGTTGGTTCTGCGCGCGGATTTGCCTATCGATCCGTGACTTTGCGAAGATTGTGCGGAATCGGCGCGCGGCCGTGGTCGGCAAGGTCGAGCGGCACCTGCAGGTACGGGGACGCAGAATGCATTCGGCGCCATTCTTGGCTGGTGCGATCGACCGCAAGAACGACGCCGGCGTCGTTTCCGCGGGAAGACGCCGCGCGCGGTCGGTAAAACCGGGAAATTAGCGCCAGTCTGACTCGGCAAACAATTATGCATCGATCAGTGCACGGATGCTTTCGGGAGCGGGCACTAATTTGCCAGGTATACACCGGGAACCCCCTAAGCCCCGGGATAAACACAAGCTGGAGGCTCATCCGACTTAACGACCGCCATCCCGGCGTGTACCCATTCGTAACCTCAATGAAGGAAAGATGGAGCTCCATTTTACTTCATTACTCGTAACATCGCTGGCCAGACCCTCGCTCTGTCTCTCCCTCTTCCCCTCTCGCTCTCCCTCTCCCTCTCTCGCTCTCGTCTAAATTTTCCGCTTCCTTCAATCTCCTCGTGGCGGATTCCTCAGAGGCCCGGCGGATTTGCCACGAAGTCAGAAACGACCGCGAGGGACTCTGTCCACGTAGCAGCCGACTGCCGATCATTAGCGGTAATTTTCCGGTCGATCGTTACTGCCCGTTAATCGCATCGGAAAAGTAGAATAGAGTGGAATTGGCTTCTCTCCCGTCGCTCGGGAGTCCGTCGGAATGCCATCGCCACGGAATCCCATTGCGAAACGCGCCTTTTCAATTGATTTTCGCGCGCTGCCTGCGAAATTGCCGCGGGGGGAGGGTTTTCGTCGACGGACAAATTACGTCGCGAGTTTCCAAATGGCGACGGGGCCGCGCCGCGTCCGGTCCCTCTCGATCGCGACACGCGATGACCAGGCCCAGAACTGCGCGCATGCAGATGCACATGCACATGCACACGCACATGACATGCACGCGCGTTTCCGCTGTGACGCATACGCGTAATTCGTCGCGGCGCTGTCGCTACCTGAGCTGCCTGCTAGGCGACTCTTCTGTGACTATGATCACCCGCCGCTTTCCATCGGAACCCCCCGACCCCTCCGGGCATGGTGGCATCGCCCACTCGGGTCGTTGCAATTGCGCGCAATCGCGGGCGATCGCAGGTGAACATAAATCTCGTTTTACAGCGACGGCAACTTGAGGTCTCGATGCGTCGGGTCGTCGCCGTTAAAAGACGCCTCTCGTGCCCACTCGCCGCCGCCGTCGCCGTCGCCGCCGCTCGCTTGCGAAAACTTTCCACTCGCCCAGTTATTTCTAATGAACGCTTCCATAAAGTAGGCCCACACACGCGCGCGCGTCCAACTAATACACGGACAGCCACGCGGACGTTTCAACTCAGGGACTCGACCACAATTACGTTTCTCACACTGGCGTCGGGAATATCGAGGAACGCGCGCTCCGTTGAAATTTATTAGCCGACTTTAATCGAGCCGTTTAAGCTCACGGACTTTCCACTCGCGGGAAAATCTGAAAATCGGTACCGCCTGAGTGGAGGGAAGGGAGGAGGGGAGAGACCACACCGGCGATCGTTGGCACGTATATCCGGACGAGCGACATCATTTTCGAATTCCCCGTGCGGATTCCTGAAACCGGGAGTACCCGGGCGGGAGTGGCACGTGCTCCTGCAGGACTTTGCCGATGTCGTCCCTCTGATTAATGCAAGACTCACGTCTGGGTTTACCGGCGCTCTTACCGACGTGCGTCTGCTTTCCAGGTCACTTTCCTTCCGCTGCATATGCATATCTATCCTCCACCTCCTCCTCCTCCTCTTCCATTCCCCGGTTAAACGACCGCCACGACTCTCGGCCAAACCTCTTTGTTTTCACCCGGACCCTCTCCTCCTCCCTCCTCTGCAAAACGCGAATGTTGGCTTCCTCGTGAGAGACTCGCGCTAGAAAATCGAAGAAACCTCGCGAGCGAACTTGGACCTCTCGATTTCCCGATAAACCACCGACGGGGAACGCTAACGATCGGGGCATCGAACGTGTTGGGAAATTCGTCGGGTGAAAGGGAGATGTTTCTCCGCTTGAATTAGCGCCCGTTAAAACTCAGCGTGGCGAAACAGACTCGTTGCTTTCTAGCGCTACCGGAAGTGAGCTGGACGCCAGCGTCCACGAAGGAGAGACGGGAGGAGGAACGTCTTCCAGCTCCGCTTCTCCGGCGTCTTATCGCTCGCTATTATTTTTCTCGCGCGGCGTGCCGGCTTTACGCCTATAAATATTTGATAATGGGACCATTAGCTATTATCGAGTGTCCGGCGATAAGAGCGCAAACGGATGACTAGCGCAACGACCCGGACGACGTGGACTGCGACGTAACATCGCGCGTGGAAGTCGAAAAATCCAGATCGTTATCGGAAGATCCGAGAAATCTGAAGCACTGGGTCATATCAAGCCAGTGGGAAATTCCGAGATACTCGGCGGATACTCGGAATCCTATCGGTTCCCCGGGCTAGAGACTCTCGACACTCTGCGGGATATTAATGAGAGAACGAAAGACAGAGGGAGAGAGACAGAGAGAGAGATGGATAGAGCGTACCATTAGAACGGGCCGGTGGAACTCGTCAAGGAGAGGCAGGGGGAAGGTTGACCGGTATTGTATCCGGGAGTCGGCCGCTTACGTTTCTTTCCTGGCGTTAAATAAAATCTTGCGGTCTGCGCGTCGATTTCACTCTGGCATTCGACGAAGCGCGCCCATGCACTTCCGCATTCCCGCGTTTATCGGTCTACTGCCGGTCAGCGCCCTCGAAAAGAAATTTACAGCCGCGAGAGGTTTCCACGTTGTGCGAGATTAGCCGCGCATTAACATTGTTGCGCGAGGAACTTTCCTGGTCGGTGTGCGTATGCCGCTGCCCACCGGGAAATGAGTCCCGCGGTGCCGCCGCTGCTGGATCGCATGGATCGTTAGCGTTCGGGATCGTTAAAGACGCGTAGCGCGCGCGCGTTACCGATCGAGGAAGCTCGCGTTTCTCGCGGCACTCCGTGAAAGAGCGATCGGGACCGCACGAGCGCGAATCGCGCGCGTTTCGGAGCAAATCGGCAACGGGCTCGAGGGAAACCGATCGCGGGACGCGAATTCAATGGAAACTCTCGTGTCCGACAGAGAGTGTTGCATCGAGTGTATCGCGTGTTCTTCAAAGGAGCCGCGCGAGTCTTATCGACGAACAGCAAACACTCGCGACGGATAAATCGTAGAGTCCCGGCGAGAGTCCCGCAGGGTGCGTCTCTCCCTCCCGTCGCAACGAAATTCCTAGACGAATCGTTGTGGAAATCGAGCGAGTCGTCTCGGGAGATCTGACGTTAAGGAAGTTAAGGACTGGCACCGTGAGGGGTATCGAGGGGTGCGCGGGGGGTACCAGGGTCGAGGGCAGATCGAGCGTCGATTTACGCGAAGGTCCCAGGATTGAATTTGGGTCAGCGCGGCGTTCCCCCCCCCCCCCCCGCGTTCCCAGTGCTCGGCGCAGCTCGGCGGCACCAGGAGGTCCGTCGGGGCTCTCGGCGCCGACGGCTCTCGCGGAAAACCGCCCACGCAGTCCGTGGGGACTCGCTCAACCTGTTTAGAAGCACGTGATGCTCGTCGGGCGAGTCAACGAACGAGTTATCGTTGCGAAAGATGCGATGCAGATCCGATGGCCACCTCGTGCAACACGAACCGGGTAACTCCCTCCGTTAACGCGCTTGACCTTGCGGACCCGCCGCTCCGGGGTCACACGCTCGCCGATCGCTACTCGCGCGATCGTTTTCAACGAAAGCACTCGGGCACCGGTGATTGGAGGCTTCATCGCGTTTCTCCGGATCACGAGGACTCCCGCAACCTCCCGTTCCCGTCCTCGAGGACTCTTCCAGCTATGTCGCTCTCGGAGAGGGGGGGGGGTGAGATCTCGCGGAAGATCCGGTCGCACGAGAAAACCGAGCGATTCCGAGGCTCCGTGAAACCGGTAGGTCCTCCGAGGAAAAAATTCAGGACCTGGGGCTCTTCGGCGGTTACCGGAGAAGGGACGGGTCCCTAACGTCCTCTCTTCCCCTCCACCGCCCATCCTACGAGGATGGGCACCCTGCAAGGCGAGAATTCGAGGCGCGGCGTTACGGAATACGTTGGTGCGAGCCACCCGGACGAACGGGTTTCGGCTAACATTCGTGAGATAACCCGTCCGGCGAGGTACCCGAACCAACGGTCTCTGCTCCTCGGCCTAATTCTCTTTCCCCCCCCATTCGTCTTTTAGGTCTCCGGCACCGGGAAGAACGGCCTCGGCTTAAGCGTGGCATTCTAATAGAGCTATACCCCAGAACCCAGCTCTTTGACCCCCACCTGCGCCGCGTGACCCTCGCACGAATCCGGACCTCGTCCTACTCTCATCATTAAACCTTAATGCGTCTACCACGGGACAATTTCCGTGATTCGCCACTTGCTGCTCTCGTGGAATTAACCGTAATCGCTCCCACCGCCAAATCCTCTCGGATTCGTTAATGGAAACGAAATGTCCTGTTAAATTGCTCGAGACGACTTGGAAAATCATTCATATTTTGTTGGTATCTCATGGCCGGCGTCTCTCGGACGCGTTAATCTGTTCTTTGACGACGACGATGATGATGACGGCAATGGTGATGATGATGATGATGATAATGATGATGATGGATTTCTCGGAATTGTGAGCTTTCATTGAACTTTGGAGCTTTCAAAGTGTCGAGGTTGCACCGCGTTTTCACTCGTGGGATTCCCCGAGGGGGTATTACCTGGTAATAACTGGTAGCCCGATAAAGCGGCGGGGAATCTCATTCCGACACTGCGTGCTTAGGCACATTGAAAAAGCAGCGGGTCCGGGAACAGGTTTCCTAGCTTTTAACGCCGAGGACACGTCACGATAACGCGCGATCTTGCGCACACTCGATCTGCTAAACGAAGCTTAACGGAGATCGCCCGCTGCTTTATTTATGCACGCAACAACGCGACAAGATCAGGCCTAATCTCCTAGGATCGTGCCGCATGCGAACGCAAAGTGATTATGCTAAAAGGAAGCGATTATGCTTCGATTTTCCGCAAAATTGCCTCCGTTCGCTCTTTCTCTCTCTCTCTCTCTCTCTCTCTCTCTTCTTCCCCCCGGAAACTCTTTGCCCTTTTACTCCCTTGCGACACAGCTGTACTCTCGTCCTCCCCCCTCCCCCCTCCCCAACCATCAATTTCGAAAACGAGAAAATCGCCAGGAACCGATAGGGGTGGTTGATGCGGAAAATTCACGTTCGCGATATTGCGGAACCAACTATCAGAGGGGTGGCGGACAACGCTCGAGATTAGGGGTTGGAGTTTCACCCTGATGCTACTGGTACCCCTACCATGGTCAGCGTGACTCGCCATACGCGTTGCATCCAAAACAATCGAGGAATCTTCGCTAATTAATGAAATCAGCGGCAGGCGAGGATAGCGCGGCGCACAACCGACAGGAAAATAGGACAGGGTGGTCTCTAAATGGAGCAATTAGTGGTGGAGGGGTGCGCGGGGTCACGGGTCGAGTGGACGGTAATGGCAGCAACGCGGAACACAAGTCGGTTGGATCGCGTCAGAGTCTCGGGGCGAAGGGCTCTCGCGGCTTAGAATTACGAGGTGAGAGGAGAGTTTCTCCGTCCCCGCCCCGACCCTCCCCTCGACAACCCTGTAACCGAGCCACACTCCATTTTCCCTTCGAAGCTTTTCTCGCGTTTGTCCGAAACCGGATAGTCGCTCCAATTAAGAAATAATTTCTCGGGAGAACATTACGTTTTATCGCGGTAATATCGAGCGATGATAAAAATTCCGGGCAGTTTAGTTTTTCCTTACAACACACACACACACGCACACACGTGTGGTTAAGTACGCGCGCCGCTTCGTGCTTTTTATCGTTTTATGGATTAGGCGAGTTGTAATTCCATCGTCACTTACGGCCACGCTCGCTCGATGGAATATCGATTACAATTCCACGACCATTGCTCATGCAATAATAATATACCGGCTGGTAAACGCGTCGGTACAACGGTAATTACTTACCACCCTCCTCCGCACCCCCCCCCCCTCATCCCTCCTCGGTGCGCTTTATACGTTGCTTTTAAGTAGCTTGCCTCAAGCTCATTACGAGTCCTGTACACAGCCCTTAAGGATCTGCCACTTAAGTGCCTATATATTTTCGGTCGTTTCACCTGTCCCTTGCCACGATATCCCTCTTCTTCGTTCCACCAGTTCGCCCTTCCGGTTCCTTCCAACCCCCTCCCGGGGTTGCACAGCCACCGCGCCTCTTGGGGCATTTTCCTCGTTTTCTGCAATTATTCTTATTCCTCGACCTCGGCACCCTCCTCTCGATTAGTTCCTCTGTTTTTCCTTCCCTCCTTCCTTGCTTGGTTACTTTTTACACCCCCTCCCCCTACGGGTAATTCCTACCTTCCTCCCCCTCGTCTATCATCGTACTTTTTCCACTTGGATTATTTATCGCCCGTATTTGTTTTTCTCTGTCACGCTCGACGTCTCTCTTTTCGTCGACTCTTTTCCCTGCATGCTGCTCCATTCCGCTCCAACCCCCCAACCACCCTTCTCGCTTGCCTCCTCGCCATTGTGGCTCGGCCGTTGCTCCTTTTGCTCTCGGGGCTTCTCGGTTTTCCTTTATTCCTCGTCTTATCGCGAGTTCTTGGTTCTTTGATCGCTTTCTCGCGTGCCGATTTACTCCAAGCTCTCGGTGCTGTTTTCTTGCGCGTCACGCTCCTGTCGAATATCGCGCATGTTCCACTAGTAGGCGGCGGCGGTGGCGACGGTGGCAACAGTGGCGATACAACAGGGGTCGATGATAATTAATCCACCGTGAACCGATGCATTGTACGCGTAGGCTTGGTGGCAATCGATGTTGCTCGTTTAATTAATTAACTCGATGAGCTTTTACAATTGACGTCTATTACCTGTCAATAATACCTTGTCAACAATGCAGACTTTAATCTTATCGCGTGCATTATCATTAATTTAATGGATAATTCCCTCTCCTTTTGTCGAGCGCAAACAAACAACAAATTTACAAAGTCTCCTTGGTGCGTAATGCAATTTGCGATCGTTATCTGCGCGAGATTAAAGCGGCAAAAACTCGAGGCTCCGGAAAAAGCGTTCCCCGAACAATTAGGCCGTACATCAATCCTAATTAGACGGAATAGAGAAAAAGTCGGTGGCAGCGGGGAGCGAGGAAGGAAACAATTGTGGGAAATAAATTAAATTATTTGAACTCTGGTAATTATGGGCGAGCTATTGCGCGGTCGAGGGTGAGGGTGGGGGTGGAGGAGAGAGCGAGAGGCGCGAGAGTGGGCAAAAGTGGAAAAAAGGTGGAGGGGTGGCAGAGAGAAGGAGGAAGGGAAAAAACAGTCTGTACGAGAGTATCTTCTGGCGAGTCGGAGAGAGCGCTCTCATAAAGAGCACACGGCTGTGATTACGTGCAATTACCACGGAGCTTCTTGAAAGATCGATGTACGCCGTTAAACGGAAGAGCGGGAGACTCGGATCGCGCAGGTGAACCCAGGAGTATCGTGCAGCAGGTTGGAGGCAAGCCGGAGGAGAGCCGTGGAGGAGAGGAGAGGAGAGGAGAAAGAGAAAGGGCGCAATCTCTCGAAAGGTGGATATTTGCGCGATGCTCGACAGGACGACGCTCGTAAAAGTCACGACGCTTGAAACATTTTAGGCTCATTGACTTTAATAACAGGCCTTTGCCAGCCGGTTACTAACCAATCGACACGCTAAAATACGTATATCCTTTTCGAAACGATCCTTTTGTAAAATTTCACACCATCCCTCGAGAAACTCAAATTATAAAGCATTTCTCCCCCAGTCGTAAAGAAAGCAATTTATCGTTCTGTGCGATTTTCTCTCCTTCCCCTCCCCCCCTCCAGCACCACCACCCTCCGCCACAGCCGCGCCGTCCTTCTTTCATTCCTCCGTTCTTTCTTTTTTTCTCTCCTTCCTCCTTCTCCTTTTTTATTTACCATCCGAGTTTATGATCGGCCCTGAAAAACCCATGCGTAAACTTTTCCTCGGAGCCCGATTAACCTTTGACCGTGAGTATTCTCGTAATTTCAGCGATCCAATAGCGGTCTTATCGCGCGTGAATAGCACACGGAGCCAATCTCTCTCTCTCTCTCTCTCTCTCTCTCTGTCTCTCTTTTTTCTTGATTCCAAAGCACCGGAGGAATCTAATCGGCAGGTTTGCCCGCCGTGTAGGGAGAGACGGGCGGGGGCATTTCTTACATTGAAATAAATCGTTTAGCGCAGCCGGTCTTTTACCGTTCGCTCGTTCCCCGAGTTCCGTCAAGATCGGCGAGGTGCTCGCTGATAGATAGCCGTTTCGCGTCGAGAGCCACGGAGTTTTAGGATGGTCGATGGAACATCTGGTCGAGCAACTAGCGCGGCAGATTATTCCAGCGGTGTTATGGCAGCTCGATTAGGCGAGTTATCGGGAAGCCGTTCGGTATTTTCGGTGCTGGAATAATCTACTTAAGCGAGCCGCAGCGAAACGCCGCTATTTATCTGCGGGAAACCCTCGTGGATCCAGACCCCCGCCCCTCCCACCCTCCCGAAAGGGATCGACAACGAAAGATTAAAAAAGCCACACGAGTATGAGGCTGACAGGTCGATTAAGTCGATCGTGCGTGCCTGGAATAGTTGGCGCGAGGCATAAAATCAAGCTCCTAATTAGGTTTGGCCTGATCGCTCGATCGCCAGCTAATGTCCCGATGGGAGATCAAGGACGTAATGGCATCCGGCGGACAACTCGATAAGAGAGAGCGCGGGAGAGAAAGGGACGCAGTTTGCCCAGAGACTTTGACACACATACGCCTTCAGCTTTGTGCTTGGGGGTTACGGTGAATCGAGGCC
The DNA here is from genome assembly GCA_037305995.1 of Sclerodermus sp. 'alternatusi'. Classification (NCBI taxonomy): domain Eukaryota; kingdom Metazoa; phylum Arthropoda; class Insecta; order Hymenoptera; family Bethylidae; genus Sclerodermus; species Sclerodermus sp. 'alternatusi'. The sequence continues at coordinate 10,127,128 of CM074547.1, forward strand.
CAAGAAGCAGCGGGGGGGTGGGTGTCGGATGGGCTAATCCCATTGTAGGGGGTATAATTGGATCCGTCCACCCCCTGTCCACTTCATTCCTTCCCCTTATAACCCCGCGCGGAACAATCCAGTCTGCTAGTGCCAACTTGTCTTTCAGCAGAACTGCTTAGCCCTTTGTCTAATCCTTGTTCGTCCCGCGATAACTCGGTTAGAGCGACCTTTCAGCCTTGGGATCTACCGGCTACAAGGAAAATCTTGGGTACTTGTTGAGAAATCGATATCGCCGCGCCCTTCCGTCCCTTTCAGTTTAGCAAAATGCCACTCATCCCGCTACGTGGCTGCCGCGTAGATTTTATCGAACCAATTTCCCACCCTTGGTCCTCTCCTCTTCCCCTCTCTCTCCCTCTCAACCCACGATGGGTTCATTGATTCGCTTTTGCATTAGTAGAGAGAGAGAGAGAGAAAACCGGCCGGTCCTACGAGCAAACTAGACGATTTCGCCAGCGTAGAAGCTGCTACTGTCTGTCCACGATAAATCTTCCTGTCGTTAACCCAACCACCGGCCATTAAGAACACTTTTATATACCGGGATGAGCCGGATTGCGTAATAGTACGCGAAACTGGAATGTCCAGCGGAATGTTGTGCAAGTAAGGGAGATAACTTTGCTTTAGTGGCGGCCGGGTAGATCCTGACGATCCTAGTGCGGGCACCAGGTATCGTAAAGACAAGCGAATGCAACACAATGTCGCAATAAATTGTCGAATGATAATCGTCCTGGCGTAATGCCGATAATAAATCTCCGCGAGAATGGCCCTTGCGGTTAGGCTACTTAACGCGATACTAGTTGCTTAGGGAGAAAACGCCAGGTCGCTATCTTTACGGAGTGCGGACCTGGACGCGCGCGCGCGAATACACGAAACCTTCTCAGTACGCGAGCCTTCTCGTTAGATAATTTCCTCCGTCCATTTATTATGGGGAGCCATCGCCATGGGCGGTCGGTCTCTCTCTCCGAAGAGATGTAGGAAGTAACGAGTTAACGCTCGGGGTAATCAAATTAAGGAATTCTCGCGTCAGATTCAACTCGTAAAAACCCTAAGATTTTCACGAACCAACGAGAGGCCCATCGCACACCATCGCCACCCCCTTTCGCCCCGCCTCATCCCGGATCACCCAACGAAGCTTACGTAAACTCTGATCCGACTCCCTCGAAATTTCCCCTGCGATTCTCTCGACGCGGAATCACTCTGGCCAGAACTCGTTAAGTTTCACTACCGTGTAATTTTTCACGTGAGGGGCGTTGCGCGATCGATAAATTAATAGCTTATAATCATATGGGAGAGAATGGCTTTCCAATATCTATGATAATTTTATGAAAAGTACTCTCTTTCCCGACGAATCTCCGTAAGCGGATAATTTCATCGAGGAATCGGCTAGTTTTCATGGGAATCATCCTTCTCGCGAGGTCGCGCTTCGGCTGAATCTATGGGGAATTGGATAGGGAGGGCTGGCAGGGGGAGGGTGTTCCTCTCGAACACGCTGAAAACCTACAAGATAAGTGCGGTATAATACCATCCAGGTTGGATGAATTTTGACAGTGAAACATGATCCAGAAGCGCATAAATTTATTTCTTTACCATAATGCCATTAGGCTGTTTCGAATGATATCCGATTATCGTACCAAGGGCAATTGGGAGAGGCGGGAGCAAACGTTCGGTAAGCCCGAAGCGACAGCTCTTTGCGTATAAATTATTCGTCACTGCCATAATTATTTATCCCTCGACCCATGTATGTCGCTTCCACGAAAACTGATTTGAATATTTCGAAAGTGGTTTTACGTTTGAGCATTGGACAACCGATCATTAAAATTCTGCCATTCGATTGATAAAAAGTCGTATGGAAATGCCCTTCTACATGCGCGCGCGCGCGTGTGTGTGTGCGTGTGTGCGAGAGCGTGTTCGGTATCTTTCAAGATTCTTTCAAAACTGTAATTGTTTCGTCAACGAAAACCACTCGAATTAGTTCTCTGTCGGAATGTCGAAATTACAGCTTGCATTTTCGCCCGGTATATTTCACGCGAGCAACTCGTTTCGTTTTTCATTGAATCGCCCGCGCGCGCATGTATGTATCGCCGATACCATTAATCTCAATTTGAAAAAGTAAAAGGGATCGATGTACAGCCGGATATCATTCGGTTTATGTATTTCAGCAATAAGCAGAACCGGTATCAATCGGTCTCCGCGGGCCACTTCTAAACGTAATATTTGCGTACTTTTCACGTATCTCGCTAATTAATTAAATATTCATGAGCGTCGCGTGTCCATTTTCTTCTCGCTAGCGAAACACGCGGCCGCGGCCATTCTCGCCCGGCTATCTCTCCGAGGAATTCCACGGGAGCATCGGGAATACGCCGGCGCTTCTTCGCAATTTCGGAAAACGCGAGTTCCACCTGAATTCTGCCCTCGGGCTTTCATGACCTCCGCTAACACGTGGGATATTGCCATCGATTTTCTTAATTACACCCGAAAAACTGGTATTGCGTGTACAAATGCAATACGCGTATACGCCGATTGAATTACGGTAATTGACAGAATTGAGTGCTGCCAACATTACAGTCTTCCATGGAAAATTGGATATCGGAGCACGATGCTTTGTAAATGAAATTCCCCCCGACCCCTACCCCCTCTCTCCGGGAGTATTTTAAAGATCGATAGAAATCACGCTGCAATCGCGAAAACGCATAAGGTATTGCAAATGGAGAATCCGAGAGAAAGAGAGAGAGAGAGAGACAGAAAGTAATGTTTAAAAGCAGCGCAAACACGCATCAGATCAAAAATAACAGCGAGACGATAAAAGGGGGAAAGGAATAATCGTTCGATGCAATATATCAGCTTTTTTCGAGCGCTATATTTAGATTTCTGGCCAGTAAATCTTGATGATCGTAAATCCGGCGATATCTGTTTGCAGAAAACGCGCTCGCTAATCTTCAGCCTCGGAACAATATCCGCGATATCTGGCGTAGCGTGCCGGAGCCGACGAGAGCTCGTAAAACGCGACGTTAAAAAAAGGGAGTTTGCTACATGGAAGATAGTTGCCTTAGATAAGCTATGTACTTGGAATAACCCGTTGTCATTGGCCTTGCATCTCCGCGGTATGACCGTGACGTGACGAAAGCCGACTTTCTCGCCCGTTTCTTCATTACTGGAGCGTAATTACGTCGCTTTGCCATATACACCCGACGTTCTTCGCCGGATCGAGACCGGATGGGTGATGGATGCTGGGACCCCATACCCCCCCATCCTATTCCCCATCTCTCTGGAACCAACTCGATTCCTCAACAGGCAAATTCTTTCAGCGAGTCGATATTTTTATTCGACCGACTCTATCTCTCTCTCTCTCTCTCTCTCTCTATCTCTCTCTTTCTGGTCGATGCTCCAAGGACGCGGTGGTCTCGAAAAATCCTGCTTCTCCCTTTTAATCCCCCCCCCCCCTGCTGTTGCCGTTGCTCGATGGACAGAGGACCCGTGCGAACTGGGCGAGAGATTCCACGGTAAACTCCACTCCATTCCGGTCCGGAGTCTCGAGATAATTCTCGTTCTCACGAATAGGAGGGGGAGGAGGAAGAACGAGGAGTCGCCGGGACTCTCCTCATTTGCGAGGGGGGAGAGAAAATTCTTTGGGGTCAAGGAAATTTGCTTCAACGGGCTTGTTTACCGCATCCATAATGGCATTCGAGCGGTGTCGTGTCGCTCTCGCGAGTTTGCCTCGCTATTAATGGACTTACGACGAATCGGAGAGGTTTACAAGGGATTACCAACGTGTTTACGACTAATCTGCACGCGTGTGACCGGTACGTCGTTCGAAAAGGGGAGAAGGGATCGATACCCTCCGCCTTTTTCCGAGCCCGAGCCCGAGATCGAGTGGCCTGCGCCCCTTTGCGGTTTCCGTCAAGAATCTCGACCAGTTTCCGGCTGGAAGATCAGCGCCGATCAACGCGAGCAACGGAATTTCAATTGCACTGCATCAAACTACCCTGCCCCACCCCATTCCATTTCCACCTGGAGGACGCGCGATACTCGTACCCTCGAACACCACGCGGTGCCAAGTAATTGGCTTTGCTCGATTCTCCTTCGTAAATTCCAGCGGAGCGTCTTATCTCGTTAATCATGAATACTAACAGTACCCACCCCCAAAATCATCCCCCTCCGCTCGACGATATCGCTCTCTTTCTTCGTCCCCGACCTTCGCGCGATACCGAGACGTAAAATTTTTTATTCTCAAATAACTTAGCGTATCGTGTCGTGAGTGTTGCATCGCGTCGCGTCGCGTGGTTAATGAGATTTAGTCCGTGCAGCCAATGGCTCGCAAAGTCTCGATTTTAAAACTTGATGAATTTCGTAACGAGAAATGGCGCACAATGCTGGGGAATCGTCTCGGTCGCGTCGCGTCGCGTCGCGTCGTGTAAGCGCGCGTGTCAATACTCGCCAAGGGGGAAGAGCCATTCCGCTTTCACGTTGAGTATTCCGTTGCGTGGTAACAACAACATCAACTTTCTTTGCGACACTTCCGACAGGGTTTACGAGCCTGGGATAAAATGGCACGCCCACAACGCCGGGACCCATCGACAGGGGCTTTCTGCATTAATGTAGCGGCTAAGAAGTCGGCGTTGACTTTCATATACCGTTTATCCGATGCCAAACATGCCTCGTGTTACCAGAAGCGGTAGTCTCTACGCTCCCGTAATTTGCGAGCATAATACGCCGACTCCCACGCGCCACCCACGCTCGCTCGGGGATCCCCGGCAACGTGGAGGCGACTATTAACGCCCCTGGCCAAGATGGATGATCGAAACGCTCCCAACGAATAGGCACAATAACCCCTATCCCCGTTATCAAGTGGATGCCCTCTTCATTTAACCGGAGCTACCACCACCACCCCCAAACGCTCCGACAAGCGGAATATTGAATATTCAATTACGGGCCCGTGCCTTCCTCCCCTCTCTTCCATCGCCACTCTCTCTTTCTGCCCCTCTCCCTTCCCTCTCCCCCTTTCACTCCTGATAAATCTGATTTTTTACATCGAGTTTTAACAGTGCGTAACTACCACGTTCCGTCTAATTGTAATAACGGGCCGTGTACGGCGCGATAGTTCGCGTTTCGAGCATTTGCCGGCGCCGCTTTTACTGCGGGCTCAAGAGAGATACTCGAGAGAGATCGGTTCGAGTTTTTATTTCTCAAGCCGTAAATACGCTACAACATATTCACAAGTGCTTAGCTCAAGTGGCAATAACAAGGTAACGGTAGGAATTATAAAGGTTCGCTCTTTCGTGGTGCGGTAACGAGAAAAGAAATCATTCTCTTAGCGCTGCTTCTTCTCCCAGCGCCGGCCACCGTCGGGTCCTTAAGTCCTTAACTTCTTAGGGCTTCATTCCCGAAGGCCATATGGCGCAAGAATCGCTCGCGCCTTTTGTGGCGCATGTTCGCACTTAACGAGATGCGTGTTCCTGTGCGCCCGACAAGAATATAACTAGCCATTAGAGACGCACGGACGGACGGACGGACGGAAGAAAGGACGACGGTCCTTAACTCTCGGTTTCCTCTTTGGCCCTTTTACCAATTTTTCCCCATTCCCCTCCCCCGCTGAATCTCAGCACTCGACTGCTCTCGGATACCTTCCCTCGTCGACCCTTGTCCTCTCAAAGTCCTTCCCCCTTCCCCCAATCTGATAATCGAGTACCTGGAATGGCAGATTCTCTCGACGGAATTCCCAAGAAATATTTTCGTGGCTTTCCAGCGCGTTTTATTATCTCAGAGTGTCTCACGTTCTCGATTTAGCCGGTGATCCGCGTGTAATCCTGCTGGCTGGAACTATACTCGAAGGGTACGAAGATTTTTCAATCTCATGGCGTCGCACGCGCTAAACTGACCGGGACACGTATGTGCAATAAAGTTAGCAATAAATTAGTAATTTGTCGATGAAACACGATTAGCAACGATGCAACTTTGTCGACGGGATCGATAATGAGGTTATCGTCGTTCCGGGGAGTCTACGCGTGTATCGGCTTGAGCCACAAACTTTATGGATTATCAAATAGTACGTGGGGGGATTACCGGGGACTATCGAACGCTCGCGATTATATAACAAAAACAAAAAAAAAATGAAACAAGATTTCAATTTCTCCAAGGAAGATAGATTCCTCTTGCCTTGATGGAAAACTTTTGTCGGATGGCCACTTGCTTTTGTTTAGTTTTTCTCCTCCTCCTTATCTCCCTCTTTTGCTGCTGCTGCTGCTGCTGCTACTCTGCCGCTGCTCCTACTTCTCCTTTCCACTCTTTGTATTTTCACTCGATGTAATCCTGTCTGAATTTTTTCTTGGTCAAAATAAAAAGATTATCCTCGCTCGAGCGAATTAATTCCGGAGGCAAATGCAAAGACGGAAGTTTTACAAGCGGAGCGGGCTTGAAAGGAAGCTTTTTTCACATCGAGCGGGGAAACCCCGTGGAGGCGACTCCGCTCGTTTATCGCTCTTTCCATGGCGCGCTTTGAATATTCAGTGGCTGCCGAGCAGAAGCATCGAGGGTGGCGAGGAGGAAGCGGACTTCTGTTGTCGCGCCAACAGGGATAAGCCGGCCTGAATCTGGTATACCTCGGCGTTTAGCAATTAGCATCTTGTATTTCGGATCCCGAAGTTTCCCGAGCGACGAATTCACGCGAAAGCAGGAGAAAGCGGAAGAAGGAGAGAAGGAGGAAGCCTCTTCTGGGACTCCGAGGAGCCGTAAAGCCAAGTAACCAGCCGCTTCCCGGTCGCTGCCAGGGCGCACCCTCCTCGCGCCGCTAGACACGTATAAACATCGCCACGAACTTGCGTACTTTCGCCCATTAACGTTTATAATTCATTCTACGTTGAACTTTGCTGTTCTCCCCAGATGTCTACCAGGCCGATCCTTCCATCCGATCTTCCACCCTCGCCTAACGCATTTTATATTACGGTCAACCCTCCTATAACACGATACTTTCGTAACGCGGTTCCCATGTAACGCGGTACGAATAATCATGCTCTAATCAAGTGCAATACGTAAAATGAGATTATTTTAGTGCCATTTCGTGCCATCGACGATTTTCTGTCGAGAAATTTGACAAAGAAAATTTCTCATTCTTATATAGGAATGGAAGGGGGATGAGGAACATAAGTAAATTATTTACACATAAATATAGATATATATATATAGAGAGAGAGAGAAAGGTTTTTTATTTCTTGACGATATTCACTGATCAGCGTCAAGGGGAAAGAGAAGTCACACGCAGAATGCAGATACTTTCTCCGAAGTACACGAGTATGCATGCCGTTCAGTAGAAAAATATTCATAACTCGCGAGGATGCGCTGATATATCACTCATATTAAAATAAAACTATCCGACTTTTCGTATAAAGTACAAATCCATTATTTCTTTAATCTAGTAATCTAATAATAAATTTTAACGGGAGGCTGGTATAGTGTAAAAAGTTTTTGAAGAGATAAATAAAAAATAAATTCATGGCAACATTTAAAACAGTATCTCGGTAAATTAATTTAAATTCATTAAATTAATGCGTGATAAATTGCACGCACTGAGTGTGATCTTTCAGCCCTTCACGCTTGAAAATTTCCGAAATCCATACATGAAATAATGAAATTCAATAAGCTCGATATTAAAATCTTTAGAAGAAATATCAGTGAATTTAACTTTTGAATTATAAAAACTTATTTAAAAAATTGTGACATTTTTATGCTATCTTGTTTGCTCGTACATTTTGATTAATGTTCAAAATTATTCAATACATTATGCAATATCGTTTGGCACTATTGGAAGATTTATTGAATTTCTTATGTACACTCCGATAAAAGAAGAAAGAAAGACTTACCGGTTCGATAATCCTCCTAAGCTCGACGTCCATTTGAGACCACTAAATTTTTCCATCTCTCTTCCAGGTTTCATTTTGTACGCTCGCACTACACTTTATCCTGCAATTATAAAGCGACATTAAATAAAAACTTATATGGTAACTCAAGATTAATTTATTTACGATGTTATTTAACCAGTGGTACAACCGAAAAGGGAGTGGCGATGGAGTAAAAGTTTTCAACCGCAATTCTGGTCGCAGTTGCAGTTGCACTTAACTGCAGTAAACTGCATTGTCCTATCGCTTACTGTTACACTCATAATGCATGTCAACAATCCGAGTCGGACTTTGTACAGCGATAATTTAATACCTGTACTTTTACGTACACATTATTTTAATTTAATATTTGCATTAATTTAATAAAATATTACCACGAAATACAAAAGATCAATGTAAACGATAAAAATACCATTTATTCGCCAAAAATGCTGTTTTCACATAACACGATAAAAATTAATCGCGTTATACGAGGGTTAACTCTATATTAAATTCTCACCGCGCCCAACTGCTCCACTCCGTTAACTCTGCAGGGCTTATAGGATACCTCATTAGCCGCTGAATTGATTACTTTGCTCTTCTTGGCCAATCTTTTTTCGAGGCTGCCTAGTATTTGCAAACTCTTAATTGACTCTAATGAAATTTTGCATTATGGCAAAGTGATTTATTAACAAATTCTACTTGGTTCTCGTTTTTCTCGCTGTTACCGGCAGTCGTTATTTGTTGCAAAGCTACGATAAAGTTTTGATGGAAATTTTACGCGATTCTCGGCAAGAGCCTGGAAAAGAGGAATAGAGAGATTCGACTGGTTATCTTTTTTATCGACTGGATGCGTGCGCGCGCGCGAAAGGATGGAGGAGTTTAATCTCCATGAGGTCTATGGCAATTTATCGTTATCGAGAAAGCAATAGTCGGGAAAAATGCGACATTTCTCTCGGCGAACAAGAGAGCGTACCTTTACCAGCACTACTGGCGCACACGTTTCCCTCCCCCCCTCTCTCTCTCTCTCTCTCTCTCTCTCTCTCTTTGTCTCTGTCTCTCTCCCTTTTCGCTTTTTTCAAGAACAAACGATCGAAAGGGGGTGTAGTCTCGGTTTACCCGGGTAAGCTACGGCCTCATTTCCATGAATTGTGAATTACACGTGGTACTGTCACGTAGAGAGTTGAGCCTCTACCGGCTTGCAACTTATAACTCTTGTACAACATTCCAGCGATGCGTTTGTTCTTTAAACAGCGCTGAATTGTTAGAACACACAAACGCACGCTGCAAGCACACGCCGCAAATGCACTTCCCTCCTTTATCTCGCATTCCCACATTTTTCAAACTTTCCACTTTCAGAGGGCAGCAGATGCTTAAGATAAAAGGGAGGAGGGCGGTGGTCTCCCTTTCTCTCCTCCTCGCTTCCACCCTGATTTTAGCTCACCCTCCCTCTGCCTCGCGCCCCTTCGCGAAGCTCGCGATATCGGGAACAAACGAGAATTTTTATAATTCCTTAAGATATCGCGAATCGAGCACCTGTTCCACTGAATAATTGACTGAATTCGCTAGCGCAGCAGTGTATACAAGTTTCTCCACGCGTCTTTAGGAATACGCTCAAAGCTCCTTTTAGCGATGCTTTCAACACTTTTTCCGCGAAATCTGCTCAGCTGCTCAAATATTAAAATAAGCGAGCAAGAGAAGCGGAAACATGCAACGACTTACAAAAGAGATTTTCCACTTTACCCCCGAGCTACAGAGCTGGCGTGGAAAGGGCGAGAGAGCTTCGAAGAAAAGAAGTTACAACCAAATTTTCCATCACCCTCTTTGCCTACGGGTCAAAACAAATTTGCACAGAAAATGACATCGATTCCTTCCTCTAACTTGCTGATCAAATGTCTTCCCGAGCGAATTGCATTTCTTCTCTCTGTTTCCCTCCTATTCCGCTCTCCCTCCTCTGCCGCGTTTCTTTTCTCTTCTTTTCTCTTTTTTTCTCTTTTAAATACAAGAGAGTAAACCTGTTTGCACGTGTACACTGCAAATAGTTATAAATAATTGGGCACGATACCAAAGGCACGATTCGCTCTAAACTCAGCACAAACACTCGAATCGATAGAGCGAAATTAATGAATCCTATTGCGTTCGTGAGATAAATCCGAAGAAAATACTCGAGCATTTATCACAGCTACGCGGAATAGACTCGATGTTCAAAGTTCAAGAGGTTTATGGAGATTTGCCCCAAGTATAAAAATAAACAAGGGGTTGCATTTAAACAACATATACCAGTTTGCAAAAGAGATTTTCTGCTTGTCTCGGGAAGAATAAAGGGTAGGCGAGGGAAAAGGGGTGTAACTTTCCAAGTGAACAGCGCCAGGATACCCAGGATACTCGTTCCTCCTTGCTCGGTGGGAAGCGCGATCCACCCTTCGTTTCCGAAGCAAAACAAATTTGCAAACAGGATGGTAGCAACTTCCGACTCGACGATCGAGATTTCTGCAAGCTACACGGATCATTGAAATTCGATGCTACGCTAACTTCTTCCCTTCCACGTTTATCCTGGAAAACACCGAAGCCCTCGAATGTTGCGTTAGCTGATTATATGCCTCTACGATATTCCTGCGCGCACCAAGGAAAACATTCTTCGAAACACGATTAATTTACGAGATAACTGAGAAATTTGAGCACCGTCGTGAATTTTTCAATATCCCTCCCCATATCCGAAATGGTGAAATGGTAAATTCATGGTGTCATCTACTTTTTTGTTCCAGGTACGTTCGCTGCATATCTTAATTCATCCGATATCGCCAGCAGCACCCTATCGTCGTTGCAATTCTCACCGCGATCACGTATGTACCTTCACACGTGTGAAACGTGTGATTATTATTAATGAAGTAAACACAGAGAGGAACGCTTTGCAATCTTAATTGATATTCGTGTTAGGGACCGTATCGCTCATTCGAATGACGTAGCCGTTACATTATATTGTATAAGTCTCTGTGGAAACTTTGGAGAAGGGAAGGGATACGAAGGGTGAAAGAGGATGAGAAAGAGAAAGAGAAAGAGAGAGAGGTCTCGATTCAACTATTATCCGGATCAGCCTACCGTTAAAAGAAATTAGAAGGCACAATTTATTCGGTCATTGGGGTTCATCGGATGCAATTACGTGGAAGGGACTCGCGGAGTTTAATCCAAATACACATAATCAGTTTGAGTGGGAAATTAAAAGATCTTCAGCCACTTCATTCGCGTTAGTTAAACGCAACTTAGCAGCAATAATCGACTTAATAATAAAATTCAATTTTAATCGGCTCTTACCTCCTAAGCAATTTCCTCTCCTCAATGTTTTCACCGTGGATGCGAGCAGCACCCAAAGAGGAAAGCACGAAAGGAGAAATAAAGGAACGCGACGTTGAATTACAGAATGACATTGATGGTGGGGGTGGGGTGGGGGGGGGGGGGGGTGAGGTCTGTAGCAGAAATGGAGAGGTGGAAAGATAAAAGGAGAAAGAAGTTAATAAATAGATGGTCGAGAAGAAAGAAGGATGGAAGGTAAGAAAGTGGTACGAGAGGGGTGGTCGGGGAGGGGGCGAAGTGGAGCGAGGGTAAGAGAAGATTATAAGTGTCGCGTTCCATTTGCTACTCTTTTCTTTCTCTTTTATTCCGAGAGGTTTTTACGCTCAACTCGAGTTGGCTTCGAGTAATATCCATAACAAAGTCCTCCGTCTCCTCTTGTCCTCCTGGCGAGCCGTTAAATAAATCGCCTGTAAAAAAGACGGCAGTTCGCTTTAAATTGGACCTCGCGAAAATTAAGATAAAGCGTCGTATCGTCGGCCAGAAGTGCCGGCTATAATTACTATTTATAACTTTTCTTTCTCCCGCGGGACCACCGAGCTCAGCAATCCCCGATCGCCAGGCGATCCTCTCACCCTCTCGCTCTTCCTTCTTTTCATCTCTCTCTCTCTCCCTCTCCCGATTCTGCAGATCGTCCACAAAAAGTGGAATCACCGCTTAATTCCTATCTCGTTCTCCCTTACCTTTTGCGGCAATAAAAATTTACGTACTACGTTAAACCTTTGCTTACGAACGATAAAACTACCCGGTTAACAGACATTTCTCATTTTCCACGATTTTCCGCTTAAGAGAGAAACGCTATCAGCGGATCTCTGGCGAAACATCTATTTCACGAAAAATTAGCTCGGATCTTCATATTTTCCTCCAGGTTGTTTCTTCGCGAACTTTTACAGAAGGGAGAGAAATTTTAAATTGCTAGAAACGTCATTTGATACGAATGATACGGCTGGCTCCCCCCTTCCTCCGCGACCCCTCCTCCTCTTACGTCCGTCCGTGTATCTCTCTAAAATACAAAGAGGGTGGCGCAAAGTTTCACGGGCGCACACACGCACACCGACGTATCGTTCGAGATGAACGTGAGCCGGGAAAAAAGCTTTCCCGCTCATGTGTGCTCGCAAATCACTATACCCACTTCCGGTAGAAGTCTCCGTTTAGATTGTTTTAACTTGGCGTCTCTTCTTCACCTTCGCGAACCCCTGTTAGTTTGTTTCTCCGTTTGTTGGAGTTTTTCCTTCATGAAAGTACAATTGCTTGGACAAATAAACGTCGGTAAATAGAGAGGAAGAATTGGCAGGCTGCGAAAGCCTCGAGTATCATCATTTCTATCGGTCGGGAGAATAAACGCGATCTTTCCCCCTCATAAAATCTTCATAGCTTTCGAGCTTTTATTTGCCTAATGCCACCCGCCATTACTACTCTCTTGTCCTAGAAAAACGTACTGGTCTCCTTAGAATTAAAATCGTTCCCCGCCGCCGCCGCCGCCGCGTTATTATTGACTAGTACTACTGCGTACTGTACACCACTACTGCCATTATCACCGCCACTACCACCACGAGACCCAGCATTATGAAAAAAATGAGGCAAATCGCTAAACGATACAAATAATTTCGGCGAGTTCTCTCTTATCCGTGGGAACTCGGATGTTTTCGCTAATGAACTTTAAGAGGACGGAGAATTTCTTTTTCTCGGTAATAGCTGCGATTACAGTTCAATCTGGCAAGCCTCGAGAAAGGGCGGAGATGCAGGAGGGGCGGGGGTAGAGGTAGAGGATTCTTCGCCAGTGGATTTTGTCTGCGAAGAAACGAGCGAGAGCTGAAGGTTATCCGAGCCAGCCCCTTCCCCCGGTTTCCGGGTTCAAGTGAATGGCGGGCGCAAAAGCTTTTATGGCCGTTCCCCTGTTTTTCTGTTTACGCGGAAACGAGAATCGCAGGAACGCCGGGAGATTCGGGCGTATCTGCGACGGTAAATACGTCGGTTATCTTTGCCACGTATACGACGTGCTTCCGTGGTGGCGTTGCCGGCACAAGGTGGCCCTCCCCCCTCGCCCACCTCCTCCTGGCTTTGATAGAACGCTAAGTGCATTTGGCCAGACTCCAAGCGAGCGACGACCGCGTGCGGTTTCAGCATCCAACGTGAATTCACCCCGCGGTGCATCCCCTACAACAATCCACCCCCGAACAATCGCCCGATACTGTTTTACCGCAACCCCTCTCTCCTCTCTCCTCTCTCTCTCTCTCTGCCTTTTTCGTCGATCCCGCAGTTCCCGCGGTGGCGCGACCCGGAAGCGGAAAAAATCGGCGGCACCGGCCAACTTCCGGGACACCCGGGGAATCGTCGAAAAAACCGATCCGAGCGTAAAACAATTATCCTCATCGCGCTCTCGTGGTACTTTCCTGCCGCCGTAAACGAGCGCGCGACCGGGTATAAACTCGTTATCGTATAAAAACAAACTTTTATCAAAGCGCTTATAAAATAACGAGCTGTATACAGTTGTTAATTTGACGAACGACCCAGCTGGGGAATTTAAGAGGCTGATCCGATCTCGCCCGTAACGACCACGGGGCGACCCGCTGAAAAACACCGAGATATCGGACGTCGGATTTTATATAAGGACGAGGGGGAGGGGTGGAGCGGCGGCTTGATTTGGTCCCGTCGAAATGCCGAGGAAATACCGCCAGAGTCTCCTCGCCATATTTAGCAGCAGCAGCAGCACCACGAGACGTCTCTGTTCTACGTTTGCCGTTTCAGCGCTTTGTTGCCGGAGCAAAGCGCCTCGGCGATAAAGGAGAGGGGTGAAGTGGAGTGGAGTGAAGAGTGGAGTGAGGAAGGCGAGCCGGTAAGAACCACTTGACGACGGAACGTTAAGGCGCACCGCGAGGGATGCGAAAAAGCTTGCTGAGACACATTAGTCTCGACGGGGGTCAACGAGTGAAAATAAATGGCCCATTACTTCCTGCGCGAGCTATTGAGGGGGTGGCTCTCTACCTCCCTCCGTCGGTCCAACTACCTGACGCGCAATATACGAGCCACAATGCGAAAGATGATAGAACGTAAATACTCTCGCGCGAAACAATAGAATCCTTACGGGGGGTGGTGGCGATGGTGATGGCGATGGTGGTGTAGGTGGGTACCACTATCGGTACCCCACGATTTTCGAGATTACCGCAACTATTATTATTATTCGACCGGCGACCGACCCGCGCGAGTTTTTTCGACCAATTTTCAATTTTCCCCGCGAAACTCGAACTTCCGCTGAGATCTCGTGGAGCGGGGAGAGGAGAGAGGGGCCTTTTCCTCGGTCGAACCGAAAGAAACTTGATGAATCGTGGCGGGATCAGAGTCGAACATCCTGCGTTCAGCGGGCCGTAAGAAAGAACACAACTTCCGGCGCGCACCTGCGAGGAAGTGGCGCGCAGGCAGATCCTCGCCGGGACTCGAGGATCTGCGCTAAAATCCTCGTCCGCCGGTAGCACCGCTCGAATTAATCGTCGAGCTCGATGGGACGCGTGCCCGGAATCACTTTGGGCATTTTTTGTAACAGCGGGGAATCGGATTTCGAGGGCGATCCCGGGTGGAGGGGCCCACCGCAGACTCCTGAGGGGCGACCGGGGGAATCCGGGGCTTCTCCTCGGGCACATTTGGCCTACACGTGGAGGCCCGTGTGTTGGTTGCCTTGCACGAGTGTTCTCGCGGCCTCTCCGTGTCTTTTTAATTTGTGTGTCGTGTAGTTCCGACAAGACGGACGTTTCGAGGTCAACGCGAAACGCTCGAGGTATTTGTCGACACACTGTCACGTGAAACGTTCGTCGTCGTTTCAGCCGTGGCCCTAAGAGGATTTCGTGAGTCATCCTCAGTCAAATCTCTTTCCAGGAATAACAAGCTACTGCGAGAGAGAGAGAGAGAGAGAGAGAGAGAGAGAGGAGGAGGAGAAAAGACCCAGTCCTTCTTTACCGAGATTGACTCATGATCAGTGAATTTTTCCACTTCACTGAGGATTCTACCGTTGATTTAACGGAATCTCAAAGACCTAATTTCCTCGTTAATTAATTTCTTCATTATCGAGACCCCCTTCTCTCCCCTGGTGGTATACGACACACTTTACCCGAGACCTTCGACGTTGTTTGCGAACAGATACGCTTCGCTCGCAAGAATCTCTGCGCTTTTGAGACGTTGCCACTTTTTTTTTTAGAAACGCGACGCTCTGCAGAGGGCGATAAAAGTTGGGCACGCGATGGTGTGAGTAAATTAGCAGCTTAATAATTTAGCGCTTGTAATCACCGGGGCGGAACTGGATTATGCCAATAGTCTATCGTGTTGGATGAAATTTTTTTAGGGGGATGAAAGGCGCTGGATAAGGGTCGCGAAAACTTTCAAGGTATACGGACGGACCGATGGATAGACGGACGGACGGACGGACGGACGAACGAACGAACGAACGAACGAACTTTCTGATAGGGCTCGCCGCTCCTGTAATTACGTTAGCCACGTTATGCGACGTTCTCCCTTGTTTCATGAGCCGGAGGCACGAGAACCCGCGCCGGTGAACGAAGCCAGCGTTAACGCTGGAATAAAAGCAGCCCGAGAGTCCTGGCTAACGGAGGAGTAGGGGTGGAGAGGCAGTTGGGGGTTGGACGGCCCTGCCGCCCTCTTCCAGCTATCGTCGACTCCTGGTGCCCGGAAGCCCGAGGGTTCTCTCCCTTATCGCTCGCGTTAATTCAATTCGAGCCAGGTGCTACACTCGTTTCCTCCCCCCTCGCTTTCTAATCTTCCTCTTCCAGCTCTACCCCCACGCGTCGCGATTATGCAACGGCAAAATGCAACCGTTTCCTCGTAGCTACTCCCCTACGCAAAATGCACCTTGTGGGGGGTAGCGACGACTTACCGAGGATGAGGAAGAAAATTTCGTGGTTCAGGCGCGAGTCTCGGTGTTTTTTTTTTGTGTGTTTTTTAATCCACTCACCCTACTCACCCCTTTCTGTTTCCAGCCTAATTTTGTTAGGCCAGGTGGACGGATAATTTCGCGGAGAGTTCGATGACCGCGTCTCGTCGAACGGAGTGCAGGCTAATCGGAAAGGTGCAAGAGGCTCGAATTAGTCAGGGTGCGTTTCAGGCTCAGAATTTTCGAGCCATGCACTCTAATTAGAGAGACTCGCTGCGTTGCTTCAGACACGAAAAAGAATAAGGGAAACGAGAGAGAGAGAGAGTCAAAAATTGGAGTGTCTCTGACTAACCAATGGCATCTTTATCGTGGAATATCTCGAAAATAAAACTTCCAATCAAAAAATGCCAGAAAAATAATTCTTGGAATAGCGTCAAGAACCACCCCTCAAAGAAGTCTCCTTTTTTTTCGGGCACCCTATATACAGGGCTATGCGAACGTCCTGCGAGCAAAAATAAAAATGCGTGTTTAGGTTTTTGTAGTCCCGACCTATTTCTGTTGAGTTTCAAGAAAACCGAGGAGCAAAACGTCGCGCGGTCCCCTTTTAAAGAAGTTTACAATCTGCCTCCTGATGGAGTTGCAAAACACCTCCACGGATGAAAGTGAAGTGACGAGAATGCGGTGTAGTACCAGTCACCATCATAGTTAAGTCGTAAAGGAACGAACAAGTTTCACCTTCGGCTGCACGCCACACGCTTGATGATGTTTCTGCTCTGCTCGTCTTTCAGGAATGACTTTCGAGAAAACAGATATTAACTCCGCGCGCATTAGCGTGTCCCACGGGAACACGGCGCTTGAAGGTGCGCACGCGCTAACGCGAGAAAACTACCCTCTCCCCGAATTCGCTGTAACTCAAATTCTTCACCCCGCGACAAATTTTTTTTAGGGGGTTCTTTGGACGATCGCATCGCGTTTGGAGCGAATCGAACGCGACTGCAGCAAACTCCCACGGGAAACGAGAAGCCAAGGGGTTGCGGACAGGAGGGGGGAGGAGGAGGAGGTAGGAAGACCCTGGCGTGCCGGTGGAACTCGACAAATTTGTCGATACTCCGCGGTGGACGGAGCGGGGGTGCGTTGCAAGGTGGTTCGGTCACCGAAACCGATGACGTCACGAGGGTTCCCCGCAATCGGGTTTGAGTTACGATCTCGGTGGTCTATCATCGCGAGTTAAAAGCGCAATTTGTATTTCACGATGCGATACCGAGGCCGCGGGATGCGGATAAATCTAACGGTCCGCAGGAACCGCGTTGGCAACCACGTTGGCAACCGCGATACGATCGAGTTGGCCGGAGTAAACCGAAGCTCGAGTTACGATTTATCGATGAGATTGCTCTTCTCGTGGTACTCCGCGGCTTCACCGACAAGAAGAATTCCCATCATTCCCCAGGAAATTCTTCCCCCGGCCGGGGTACGATTTATTCGCTCGACACTTGGATTTGAATTTAGTACCGCCACCACCGCTTTCGCGAGAAGTCGCATTTTCTTCCAAGTTGATTCAATAAGAGCGTTGAAAGAGTCCACCACCACCACCACCATAAAAGTAGGGTGGAAAATTCTCTGGAAAATATTTCAGCATCTCCATGGCTACGCGCTCTCGTCGAGATTTTAACCGGAAGGGTCTTCGGGATATTTGTCAGTTTACTCATCGGCTGTAAAAAAAATTACGGGGTGGTGGGCGGGGGGATTCTTCGCACGATTAGACTCCCCAATTGGAAATTGGTCAAGGTGGAAAATTTCAGTGGTCCGGCGAGACTGTGCTCCGTGGGGCCGTGCCAAGAGGGCAATTTGTACCCGGTATTTCCGGTGCACGTGGTTCGGATAAATTCAGATCCTGCTGGGCTAGCGCTATGGGGAGGAAGCAACCCCATCCCCCTCTCCGTCCTAGGCTACCACGCGAACGAGATACGATCGACCTAAGTACCGGGAGATATACGAGCTACGATTGGCATGCACGAAGCTTTACCACTTACATGTACAGTCAAGTACAGAAACGAAGTCCCTGACTGCGGTGTACACCATAAACGGATTCGCCAGACACCGTAATCGCCGTGTCGCGTGTTTTCCACACATTTTTGCTTTTCGTCGTATTTTGAATCAGTCGTGCAATTTGATTCTCCTCTGACGTCAGAAGCAAATTTTTTTCATCTTTGGCTTGCCTTAGCTCTCAATGACGTCAGACGCCATCCATATATGTCCTCGGCTGTACGCCGTTTCCTCCACGGGTCTTTTCCACTCGCTTTTTATTCCCATATAGGCACTCCCGCGTGCCTTCCAACCCCATGTCGAACTCCTGAGAGGTCACGCGATACAGCGCCAATCACCCAGATAAAAAAAAGCTCGCGGTTGATAAGACGAAAATCGACCGTAATCTCGCCTGATTTATGGGACGACTTCTAAATCACGCGCGTGTGCGTTACACGCATTGCGCGTGGCGAATTCCTCAAAGCTACCAGGAATCTCATTCGAGGCGATTTTGGGGGAAAAACGATCAATCGGTTCCGGGACACCCCCGCATCTCATCTTGGTTCTTTGCGGGTTCGAGGATCCTCGCACAAAAATTCAGTCAGTTATACGTTTAATTTCGAGGCAGTGGGATTCCTTTTTCAATTTCGAAGGGAGAGGGCGAGGGGCAGAAGGGCGGTCGGTATCCGTGGGTTGTCGGGCGTGCGGTTACTTTGGGGTTTGGCCTTTCTCCCTTAAAAGGGAGAGGGTGGGGAAGGAGGATATGCGAGAATGGGTCGGAGCCTCGTGGTGCGGTGGGACCTTCAGAAAAACAAACCACCCGCCTTAGAGTCGCTTGGCCAGCGGAACCTTGCGGTTTTTTCTCACCGCAAATGTGTCGAACGGTTAGTCCCCCTTCCCCTCCCCCGACCATTCCCCGCAACGATATGTTTACCGAGAACCAGACATCCCCGATCGATCGCTCACTCGAGAATTTCCAGATCGTCCGCTCGATCGTCCCCCGCTGCGCTTTCCCGCGAGACCGAGCGGCTAATTGCATTTTGCTCGACGCGAATCGCGCGCGACTCGCCGGAGTCCCAGGAAGGGAGCGGTCCCGGATTGGGCTTTCGTCCAGCGACGAAATTCGCTTCTCCGACGCGGAGTTCCCGGGTGACCTTGGGCTCTCGTGGTCGAGTCCCACGAGCGCGTGGGAGGCCGCGTGGCTCGCGATCGTAACTCGTTGCCGGGACCGTTCAAGGTGAAGCTGGAGGCGCGGACGCACAACGATCGCTCGGCTTCCAGGCCAACCGACGCGTGGTGCATCGCCTCCTGGTGCCCTTGACTCTCGCTGCGTTTCACTCGGCCGTGCGCGTACGCGCTCTCAACCTCCAGACGACGCGCGGCCATGTCAGCATCACGTGCTCGTCCACGAGGTCCGCTCCAACTTCTTTCTCTCCACCCCGGGAGTCGGCGATCGCTCGCTGCCCTTCGCCTCGCTTTATTTAGCAACTCGCCGGAAGGCCGATGCGCGTTTCCCCCCACACCCCCTCTCCCTCCGTGTCCCCCCGACAAGAACACGGACAACGCTTCCGTTTTCACGGAAACGATCTTTCTCCGGCAAATCCTCCAGGAAGGGGAGGCAGGAATTTTTCGCGGGAGGAACCCATTAATCAGGCCCAGATACTTATCGCTTATTATAAATACGCGATAGGGCCCTCGCTCGTACAGTCGGTTCCTCCGCGCGTGCAATATCTTATCGAGTCATCTTCAAATTTCATCTTGCATCGACACGGACTCCACCAGCTCCCGCACGCCGGTGACTCCCCTCGGGGGCTTCCACGCTAAAATTTTTAGCGGCACTGGCTTCCAGGAAAATTCGAGCGCTCCCGCTCGCTCCAGCCGGGAAGGCACGGGGAATGGGGCCGGAGGGGGCGGGGGTGGTTCTTGCATTTCAAGCGAACGAAAGGCTTGCATGGGAGCTGGTTCGCCGCGCGGGTTAACCTCCAGACGTTGCCCGGTGTCGTGTGTATCAGATGGGTGTGCTGGTCTGTTGGCTTCGCAATGTCAGTACCCACGGGCCCAAGGTACCTCCTGCCCCTCCCCGCCTCTCCCTCCTCGTGCAACTCCTGCTCTTCTTTTTCTTCCTCGCCGTGTACTTGGTCGCCGCTCGTGCACCGCCACGGTCTGATTCCCAGCCACAATCGCTCCTTTCCCTTTTTCGCGATGGCCTCGTCGCTTCCTACGTGTCCGGGGGTCAGGGGGCGGGGGGTGCTCGCTACTTCCCCCCGAAATATCGGCACTCGAGCGTGCAGAATCCTCCGCTTCGCTCGATTCTCGTGTGAGAACCGCAAACCCTCGCGGTGATACCGGCAAATTCCTCGCTGATTCTTCATCTTCCGGGAACACCATCGCCGTTACCCCCAACCCCTCACCCCCGTCTCCCAAAAAGTCCTTTCTCGAGGTTCGCTCGATCGTCGGGTTTGGGGAAACGAATGGAGGCGACGGGAGGAAATTCGCTTAGAGTTTAGAGGCCACGGGCGTCTCGCTCCGAAAATAGATGTTTTTCTGCGGGTAACTCGCGTGTCCAAATAAAAGCCGGGGGATAATCCACCTGTATCTGCTATTGATCTTCATTCCGCATAATAGCTCGTGGCCTAGTCATGCATTATCATCTTATTAGCATCCTCGAATTCCCCGAAGTATCTGATTTGCATTTCAGCTTTGCGAGCACACTCGAGATACCCGGCCGACGTTTCGCGAGCGAGCGATATCTCCATCGGCGAGCGTGTTTGGTAAGACTCAAGGTCAACAAGGACCGCCACGTGGTGATGAAACGGGCGTCTTTGGAAAGTGACGAGTCACGTATCGATGTAAAAGCCGACCAATCCTCTAATCTCGTGCGAAATCCGCGCCTAACGAAGAGCCCGCGGTGAAGAACCGGCGCGAGGAAGAGCGGGGGGAGAGGGTGATTATACAAGCAAATTTTTCCTACACGCCCGATGCTTATCTCCCGGCACACCACCGGTTCCTTTTGTCCCGTGAGCAAGCAGGCGCGCGCGCGCGCGTGTGCGTGCACGAGCGATCTATCTACCTCCTGGATCTAACGGCGACGAAACGTAGCCTCGACTCCCCTCCCCCCGAACCCTCACGGTTACCGTCGAGGAAAATATCGCCGGGCCAGGTTCCCCGAGGGAATTTCCCTGGGCCATCCGCGGCTTGTCCTCGCATTAAAAAATATTCCATAAAGCCCCGAGGAGAGCGCACTCGACAGATAGGCAGAGCTTTACTCTCGGAGAAAATAGAAATGTTATCTCGTGGAATGGCAGGCGGAATGGCTGCTATTTGACAATGGCCGCCCTTCCAACGGTGAAATAGCTGTAAACTAAAACTGCAATATACGAGGACGATCAGGATTACGAGCGGCTACCAAGAGTTTATGCCCCGAACGTTAAGGCAATCTTGGCCCCGTAGTTTCCGGACCAGTCACGCAGATGGCGATACTCCACGTTGCTCTTTTTCTCGTCTTCGCGTAGTTACGTACCTTCCAGGATTACCCTCCTCGTTTCATAAGCCATTACTCGAATAACAATGGACCCGTTAAGATAGCCGCTGTTTCCTCCGTGTTTCTACAAGATAACCGCGCATTACGTAATCGCTAAGAATCATAGCCGAATTAATAATTCCCCCTCCGCGCGCGGGTCCACCCACCCACTCTCGAGGACCCCGACCCCCGACCCCCGGCCCTCGTTTCCCGTTTCCCGTTTTACAAAGCGTTATCGCTGTCAGCGGAATTGTCAGGAAGCACGTCGGAGCGAACGTGTCGATTTGGAAGGCTCCTGCCCCCGCCGCCTCGCGCCGCCCCAGCCCCCTTTGCTTTTCCTTCTACAAGCGCGCACGCTGGTCGGTAATGGGCCTCGGGCGAGAGGGCAACGGGCAAGGGGCAGGTACACGCGTTAAAACGCTGGACGCGCAACGTAGCATCAAGATTGCGTTTTAATGGCGCGCGTTGGGATCGCCAAGTGTCTCCACTTGTTCCTGGGGGCCCGCAGGAACGTGGGCCCGCCGCGATTTCAACGGCGCCGCCATTGTCTCGTGAGTTCAGTCGCACGCGGTGTCACCGGGCGTAGTCTTCGGTGCTATTTTCGTCATGCGTCGACGGTCCCGGGAGATTACGACCGCGCGCCGGCTGATTCATTATTACCGCAGAGGTCGCACGGAACGCCAGAGAATTATGTTCGGTGAGAACAACCGCAAAAACCCGCTGCTGCGGTGGGCCTTTCGAGAGCCCCGCTCATTTTTTACCGGTCGCCAAGGATATCGCGCGGTGCTGCCGCTCCGTTGGAAACTCCACCCCTCCCCGTGCCCCCGCGCCAATTTATACGCAAAACCCACGTGGCGACTTCCTCGAGAACGTCGATCGACGTCGCTCGATCGGCAGATCGGTTCGCGCGACGTACGCTGGATTCCACTGGACTCTGGGGGTGCACACCCCTAAATAATCGCGAAGCACGTGCGCGGGGTGAACTCGCGATAATACGCAAATGCTCGCGGTATCTTAGGGGCGAGATAAATCGGGGGAGGGGGAGGGGGCAGTCCGGTCGAAAAATCGAGAGGGGGTGGCTCGCGGCGGGGCCCGCTCGATTTTCCACCCCCGCCGGAACTTCGCAAACTTGAGATCCAACCCCGAGAATTAGAGCGTGGAATTGGGGGGGAAATGGAGAGAGGCGAACGCGTTTGTTTCTGTCGCTGGTTTCCGGTTGTGTCGCGCCGCACGTCAGCGCGGGTATTTTCGAGGGGGTAGTTTTGCGGGGGTGGCACCGTGCGGAGCGCGTCGCGGGCTATCCAGCGCGTTAATTAAATCCTTATCGGAGCGATTATCGCGTTTTGCCTATCCGAGAGTGGCGCGCGTTCTTTCGCGATGACCTGGCCGACGCTGCAACCCCTTCCCCACCCCCTCGAAAAACACCGAGCTCCGCTCCGGATGAAACGACACATTTATCCACGCGCGCTGCTAATTAATAGGCCGCCATTACGAGCTAATAAAACCGACGGCTTATCGAGCCACGGAATCGCGCTCCATATTCCCATGAAAAATCTCACGGGGATTTCTCCCGCCACCATATTGATCCGCCCTTATCGTCTCTTATCTAGCCGGGAATTTTCTGTCCAAACAATCGCCGGAGAACGATCCCACGTACACCGCACGCACACGCGCGCGTACGCACGCCAACTCCCAGCGCGAGATTCCTCAAAATCTCCGGGAAATCCGCGCGGGTCGACTGACAGCGCTAGCAGCGAAACGGGGGTGCGCGGGGGTGGTAGTTCCGGGAGAAAAGAAATTTCGTGACTCCAACTGCGAGATAATTGACGCGGACGGTACACGCCAAGGGCAACCGGAGCGAGGCGTTAAAGTCGATGATCCTCCTTGACGAGCACGCGTTGTTCTCCGTGGAAGCTGCAGGGGGGAGGGGGAGGACACCCCGGGGAAGATGTAGCGATGGTAGCAGGGGGACTCGCCACGACAACATTCCATCTCAATCAAAGGGAATATGAATAACGGCCTTTGTGTGGCGTGGGTTGCTCAAGAAATCTCGA
The DNA here is from genome assembly GCA_037305995.1 of Sclerodermus sp. 'alternatusi'. Lineage (NCBI taxonomy): Eukaryota > Metazoa > Arthropoda > Insecta > Hymenoptera > Bethylidae > Sclerodermus > Sclerodermus sp. 'alternatusi'. The sequence goes on from CM074547.1 coordinate 10,150,858, forward strand.
TGGTTTCCACCATGAGCGCCATTCCCGTCTCTCCCCCTTCCCCTGTACATGTGTCCATCCGTTCATAAGCGGAACTCCGCGCGAGACGAGAAAAATCACTAGCTCTTCATCCCCGAGTGTAACAGGAGGACGGCCCGACTTGATTAATCAAATTTATTCGCTCTCCAGGTAGAAATTAACAGGAATGTGCGTAACTTCAAACTCGTTTACGCGCTGCCACCTCTGTACGTCGGAGAGCTTCGCTTGATTTTTTCTCGCGCGTGTGTGCGTGCGTGCACAAAGATAGATGAGCGATGGTAATTTATTCAGGATCGACGGACATTTACAAGTAGAGATTAATTCGAGCAATCCCAATGTATAATCGATTCATTAGCATTCCCTGATCGAGTTGCCTTCGGACCATAACCCCCCCCCCCTCCCCCTGCAACACTGCACCCCTCCTTCAGCATAGCGGCGTACAGGCTGCTTTTTTACGACTCATCGCTACTTCTCCCTCGCACTTACTTTCTTTCCTCGGATCACCCACCTCCGACTTCATTATCGAGGACCTCGCTTGCACACTCGCCCACGCGCACACGGACGGACATCGAATTATCGGAGATTTATGCCGACTTCGTGGCCCAATTCCTATTATAATCCGGACAATCAATTATATTTCGCTCTGGATTCCAATTCCAGAGATCCTCTCGCTCGTGCAACGCGATTCCTCTCCGTTTAATCGTACGGGCGCGATCGATCGGCATTGATAAAATTTGCCACTTGGCGGGGGGAGGGGGAGCGGCGGTATCCGCGAGTCGACCGTTCTCGAATCGCCTTAATAATTTTCATCCCCGCATAACCAATCGGCGGTTCGATTCGCGTCCCGACGCGGCTCGTTAATGACGTTAACGTTGGCTAGACGGCACCCCCCCCCCCCCCTGCGTTAACAATGAAACAGCTTGCTGGTGCGACGAGGGTGACGCGCCGCAAAATTCGAGTGTCGCGTCGATAAATTCCCTCCCCCCACACCCCGCTCCCTATTTAAATAGGCAATTTTTCACAAGGCAAAGCGCAATTTCCGATATTTAGCATTTTCGTCGAATCCCCGCGAAATTTCGCTCTTTGAAAACACGGCGCGCAAAATGCGAGGGCTTCTCGCGCTCCCCCGCTTTCCACGGGGGTTCGCGCGCGCGCCGGATTTTCTCGTGGGATCGCCGTTGGTTAACGAGTTTTTAACACCGTGGGAAGGGGTGCGGCGTCGCTGCGATTTTCTCCACGATTTTCCCTTTATCGCGAGTGGCGCCCCGGAGTTTCCCCGTGCTCCGCGCGCGCGTCGCCACTCTCAACGCGAATTTATTTTATCGTCCCGCATCCTTTTTAGCGGGAACGCTTCAATAACGAGCGCCGACTCTCCGCTGCTCGCGCTACAAGCGCGCGAATACCCACACGCGCGCTCAGTCGTATCCTCGCCTTCGGATTTCTCCATTTTTCTCGGCCATTGTCAGTGTTAAGGGTACGGCCATTGTCCGTAATACAGTTTTCTCGTTGCCCACGCTATCGAAGGCCACAAATATTCGCGATGCGGGCCGCCAGGCTGCTTTATGGCTCGGAGACGGGGACGGGGACGCGCGCGCGCGCGCGAGGAAGCGAGCGAGTGAGCGAGTGAGCGAGTGACACCCACACGAGTAAACGCGGCCGAAGCCAAGTAAAACAAGTAAAAGCGACGGGAGAGTAGCGAGAGGAGAAGAAAGAGAGAGAGAGAGGAGAGCGAGCGATGTGCCAGATGATACCGAGCTTGGTAATACCTACGTCTATCTATCCACGTTCGGTTGCCAGTATATCTTCCCATTAGTCTCTGCCCACGCCAACTAACTCTCCATGCCACGTAGGTCGTTGACTTTGACCAACTCCACACATTTTCTCCCGTTTTGCTCAACGAATCGAAAGGAGCACCGCGTTCGTCTCCTCTCTCGTCCGTAGCTTCCTGTTTGTGGTCTTTAAAGTTTCAACCCCCTCCTCCCCTAACCCCATAATCCCCTGGTTACTCTTGCAAATTTTATCGAGTTGCCACTCGAAGAAATGGCGAAGAAGCGACAATTAAGTAATTGGCCTCTGTCTCTGTCGCTCCCACCCTCCGCTGACGCTAACTGAGCAAACCACCCCCGGCGACAGCGGTAACAGCTAGTACCTGGTGTTGGTGGTGGTGGTGGTGGTGGTATATCGATTGCTTCTCGGAAATCGATGAAGCTAATGAATTTATTCAATCTGCCTGGCAGCCGCTCTAATGGGATCCAGAGTAATTCTTTTTGGCTAGCGAGTAATTTCCTGGCGGAAGCGAAGGAGTTATTTCGAGAGCGGGCCGGAGAGCGAGAGAGCGATGGAAAGAGAGAGAGAGGAGAGAGACAGCGCAGTAATTTTGGTGTCTCGTGCGGTTCGCCATGACGGCGGTAACGACAATGTGTACAGCGTCGACATCGAAAACCACTAAATGTCGCTTAAGTCATTTAGCTGTGCAAGCGAAGATCGTGGGGCGGGCGGGGGTGCGGTGCGGCGCGGGACGTCGGCGGTTCCAGGGACCGTTCGAGCTGCGTCCGACACGACAGACACGACATAATTGCGCGAGATTCCAGTCTTCGGCGACCGGGAGCTCCAATACCGCCAGTGCCGCCACCGTCCAGGTGCGCGGGGGTAATTTGCCCCTGCCCTTGCCCTTGCACGGCCTTCGAGTTTTTCCTCGGACCCTCGTAAGCAAGTTCGCGTCTCGCCGCTTCTTTCTCTTTTTCTCCTCTCTCGTTCCGCCGAGAGCGAGCGCAACGCGCTCCGGTAAAAAGCGCTGGAACTGTCCGGATGTGCTCGCTGGAGAACAAACAGTCCGGCCAATCACGCTAATCGCTGCCATTCGAAACGCTAACTATAGCGTCGCGCGATGGGGACCCTTTTTATTCCGCTCTCCTCTCTCTCTCTCTCTCTCTCTCTCTGGATGAAGCGAATCGCTCGACGCATCTTCTCGACTGTCCCCCCGGCTCCTGTTTTCCTCGCGAGGAAGAGCCGGGGAAATCGCGGACAAAATCGTTCCAGCCATTCCAGGGGGTGGCTGGCGTTTAATTACGAGTTACGGACGGCGTTAGCGCTAAAGGGTTAATAATTTCCCTCGTGGAAAGCAGTCGGCGCTGGTTTCGCGCAGCTGACAGATTAAGCGAGTTCAATGTAACCGAGAGTGGTCGGTGCAACGATTACGCGACGGCACGAAGGGTAGATTAGGTTCACCGGCTCGCTAGCTGCTAATTCGCCGGTTAGCTAGCCGGTGCGGTGCACTGCGGTATGGTGCGGTGGGTGCGGTGCGTGCGAACTCGCTGCTCTGCTTAGAACGCGATTTCACCTTCGTTCCGAGCGGCTTTGACCTATCGCCGAGCCGACGGTGGTGGCGGCGTGGCCGAGTGCCACGGGCGATGCCTTTTACGCGATAAATTATTGCACGCCGTATCTTTCCTCGTAAATCGCCCGTACCGCTCAATTTTGTCCTATCGGAACGCGTTCCCTCGGCGAATTTTTTCCGGATTGACCTGGCAGTAATCCTGCGAGTGAGTGCCGACATTCGTCGTTAGTCCGTTTAGCGTTTTGCACGAGATCCCGTAAATTCTTCGGAGAGCAATAACTTGTAGATCGGAGGCAGGGAGAGGGAGAGAGAGAGAGATTATGAATTAGGAAAGTCGAGTTTCCCCGCTCCGAAAACTTTCCAGCGAGAAATTCACGAATTCGCGAGAGGATCGTCGATCGTCGATCGTCGATCGTCGATTTCGATTTCGATTTCGATTTTGCGCGCAAGTTGCACGCGTTTCTATCGAAGCGCGTTGCAACGCTCGCCGTCACTTTCCGTGGGAATTGGCGCGTGCGCTCCGGCGCGTGCGCATTCCACTCGCGCGATACACCGTAACTAGACTCGCCCGTTTCACTCGCGCGTTACGAGGAGAAAAACGCGCGTTTTCGCTTTGGCTACGAGCACTCCCCGGTTTCCCGTCTCGTTCCCAGCTTGATAACTCTGCCAATTAGACGCAGCGGATAACGCACCCCCTCCGGAAGACCCGGGGGTATCGCGCGTTCGACTCGCTCGCTCGCTCAGGAAAACCCACGAAGTTGCGGTTCTCCCCAGGTACCTCCGACAGAAAGGAGGAACTTGAGAACATAATAGGAAGGAGTTACGATGACGTGGATGATCTTAACGAGCAGCCACTTCCACGCTCTGCCACTTTCCACGTGATTTTATTTCGTGGATTCTCGTTACTTTTGTCCAAATCTCGCGAGATGGAGCATTAAATCGTTTCGAGCACGCGCCGGAGGCTCAAGAAGCTCGTTAGCATGGAATACCGAGAGAAAGAGAGAAAGAGAGAAAGAGAGAGAGAAAGAGAGAGAACTAGGGGATGGGAACCGGGTGATCGGACCGAGTGTACCTGACACGCGAGCAGCCAACCGGTACCGGAAGTGTAAACAAACCTGCACAGCTACCGGGCAATCGGTTTTCGCGATCGTTAATGTCGAACGATGCAAAGTCCGATAGGACCGGGCCAATGTCACGTGGTGCTTTTAATTACGGCTGTCTCGGATTAATGCGCTTGCCCAACCGGTGCACGACCTCTTGTCATTCGTTCACGCACGCGACACTTTGTCAGCTGTCTTCCGCTTCGGCGTGCTCGCTCCTTTTATCTGACATCGCGTCGTTAAGCTACCACGATTTTCCGCCGCGCACCCCGCGGGATCGCGCGAATTGCACCACCGACGTCCTTTTGCGTCCTCGCGCAAATTCCCACCCCAACTACCCCTTTCGGGTAGACCCTTCTCCTCTCGGGTGTTTGCGGTGCAAATGGCCGGGGGTGGGAAGGGGTGACTTTTCCATTTGGCGAAAATGAGAAAATTTTCGGTGGATGCTAGTTCGATGGGGTTGGCGGTGGGAGGGGGCTCTGCCGATAAGGCAAGTTCATTAACGCGGGGCGAGATAGGGTAGATTCGGATCGCGATGATGCAGGCGCGGATTGATAATATTGATAAGGGCACCGCAACCCGATTGACGGACGTTGCAGGTGGCAATACGTCACACGATAATTCAACAGCGTATCGTGGTTGCTATGCTGCACGTTCACTGCATACGCGGAAACCTATTTCATTCTGGCCCATTCCATTCTATTCCGTTAACACCTCGCAATATCGCGCCATTGCGCCGCACGCATCAAACGTTGCCGACGTTGTATCAAACTCATGTACGAGCGGGGTTGCATTTGGGGCGTGTGCGTGCGTGCGTGCGTGCGTGTCGACTGCGAGACACGCGTGTGGGAAACAATGTCAAAATTAAACAATTTACCTTAATTGGAATTCAAAGGACATTAGCGTGTTTGTTAACGCATCGCTGTTCCATTCACCGCGGATTTGTCGCATTATCCTCTACCACTACCACTGCTGCCTCGGCTTTGCATCCTCCCCTCTTGAGATTAATTTGTCTCTTTCTCGTAGAATCCAGCAGGAATCTTGTGGACGATTTACCCTATCCCCGCCATTGATCGAATCATCGGGCGCGTCATTTACGGGGACCATTCGTCATTGTTGCGCGGAGAATAACGAGTCTCTCAGTAGTACAGCCTGAAATTTGGGAAACGCGTCCGACGTATACGAGGATTTGCTCCTTAGACGCGCTGAATTGCGTATTCGCGCAAATTCAGAAATCAAACGGAGATCTTTTCCGTGTGTTTTCAATAATGACCGCCCGTATTTGCTTGACTCCCGAAGCGTTCGGCATTCACGGTTGATCGAGTGCATTGAAAAAAGTTTAAGAGGCCAATATCGTCCCTGGGGTATCGACTGGCTCACGGAGTAGAGGAGAAATTTTCCATCTTTACCGATCCCCGGGGACACTTTCCACATTCGTGAACTTTCCCTCGATCCGGAAAAGGTCCAGAAAAGCCCGGCAAGGACCCTGGCTATTCATGGAAGTGATACGAGTAAATCAAAAACCCCCCCAAAGTTTTCACTGCTTATTTGATTTGATAAAATCAAGATTCGTGGACAGAGGGCATTTCTCCGGCAAGCATTTCCACGAGATGTGCTACTCTCGTAGCAGTTGGCAAAGACGGATCTCCCCTGCCCTAGCGCGCCAGCGCGTGATTAAAAGTCACTTAGAGGAATAAGCCAGGCCAATTCATCCGTGTACCACAACATTTGTTCGCTTATTCCTCTTATCACCGGATACGGGTAATCCCGGGGGTCTACCGGTCGTGCCGAGGAAAATAATTTATCTCCGCGCGATTCGAGATGGCGATGATCGAGGGAGGCAGGAAGGGTGCGACGGAGGGACAGGGAGACCGATGAAAAAAGCTGAAAGAGATGACGCGATCGAATAACCGTGAGGAGCGGGAGGAGAGAGCTTAGCACAATGAGATTTATCGGTGAGACGCGTCGTCCTTTCGGCCATTATCGCCAACTGGCCTGCTCCTCTCCTCTCCTCTCCTCTCCTCTCTTCTCTTGTCTCAACGTTATCCCCGCGTGGAACTCAACAATGTGTGTGGCTAGCCAAGGACAGGGTGTTCGGTAGGTGGATGGAGTAAGATCTAATCCCACGGGAGAAGCCTCTTCACTCGACAAGCGTCCTCGAACGATCTGTCTTCGAAGAAACTACCTCTTTTTGCACAACGTGACAGACCGAGCCCTCTCCCATCCCCACCTCCCTTCTCACCCTCCTCGAAATCCCTAAAACACCCTTCGGATTCGAGAACCTTGTATTTTTCTACGCCGAAAACAAGTCGCTATCTTTTTGCGGTCTGCCACAACTTATTCCGCCATAGGTTTACCCGAGTTTTATGGCTGGGAAAGGGGCTACTTTTGTACTTTCCTTCAACGCCTCGAAATAGTATCATTTTCTTTCCTTCTTTCCCGACGAACGGTGTCTGGCATTTCTTAGCGACGAGTCACGCTCGCTTCTCGATTTTCCATCTTGAAGTTGATGCATCTTACGTCGCCGGAAGACCGGGGGTTATTTTTTTTTTCTCTTTTTTCACGGGGAGAGACGGAAGAGGCGAAGCTTTGATCGGGGTAGCAGCACGCTGGGTTCTGGTGCACACTGACGCGTTAGTTACGGAATCTGTCGAGTTCACGTCTGGGTAAAGCGAAGGAGGCAGCAGCGGGCAGCAGCGATCCACTCCGGACAAGTTCTGTAAGCTCGTCATTAGCCTCAGCGGGAGATCCTTATCACGGAACAAGCTGCCGGATTAGCAGCGAGACAGGAATCATTTTCAGACGCCGCGCAGCTCCGGAATAATTGCCGCTATCCTTTAAGAAGATTCGCCACGCGTCGTGACATCCTCCCACCCCCCACCTCCCGTGACTCTTCCCCGTGACTCCGCGGAAAAAACTGCCCCCCCCCCCCCCCGTGTAGCTTCATCCTATTTCGGGGCGGAAAATTCGGTTGGTAAAATTCCCGCCATTTTTCGCTTCGCCGAGGACGCGCGTCGAAATTGTGGAGGGGCTGGGGGTGGAAGAGGCGCCGCCGGGCGCTTTGCGGTTGATTAATAAGGGCTGGCGCGCTTATTAGTCGGTCGTGTAACGAAGTTTCGCGACATTCGAGAATCGGCCGGGTAAACTGGACGCGGTGTTGTCGCTGTTAAGCTGACCGCGTCGTGCTTGAAACGGATTTAACCGGCACTAATGGTAATGCGACAGTGACGCGTATGTCGGCTAATAAACTCACAGTCATCGTGTCGGCCCTGCAATGAAATTCAATCGTCTCGACGCGCGGATGGTAATGTGTAACGAACGGACGCAAATCCTGGACGCGAATTAAAGCAAAGGGGCGTGCCAGCGTTAATTGGATTAATTCCCGGATTGCCGGCTGACTCTTTTTCCGGGTTCGTCATTATCTCGCGCAAAAATGTCCGCCCGCCGTGGGCTTGCGTTGCTCGCCGAGCCGTCGCATTAAAAACGACGGAATCCACGCGTGCAATTGACCCAAAGTCTCAAACCAGACCCTCGCCCCTTGCAACGCTACTGCTGCGAAACGGAGAGAAGGGGTGAGACTCTTGTTCTTGCTTTCGATTTTCCCTTATCGTCCCTCTCGCTGACTGTTCCACCGCTTTTTTTTTTGCGACGCCTAAACACGTGCGCGGAATTCATTTTTTAGGGTAGGCACTCTGGTGGTGGCGGTGATGGTACCGTTGCTTTAATTAATTAGAAGAAGCAGCGATTTTCCAGCGGAATAGCCGGCCGCTTAATTTCGTGGCGTAGCGCGAGGAGGTGCGGATAAAATTCATTTTCTGGCAAAGAACGAGGAGAATGGCAAACAAGAATGGATCTCGGAAGAGTGGAGGTATAATATCGCACAAAGGAGTCGCTTTGGCGACGACGCGGAGGACCAACTGTCAAGTGGAGAAGGAGAGAGACGACGAGAGCGTGACGGGTGGAGAGACGACAACGACAACGACAACGACCAAATCATGGCGAACTAGGAGCGGGTCCGGGGAGGAGGAGGAGGAGGAGGAAAGGTCGCGCGGGCGCGATCGAGGAACAAAGCCGTTGCTATTTTCGTGCTAACCGAGCAGCCAGTCACATTCGCTCTACAAGGAATGAGAAATAAAGCTAAAAACCGCCGACGATGTATTATTGCTGACAATGCCCCATCCCTCTCTCTCCCTCTCTCTCTCCCTCTCTCTTCCAGGTATATCTGGAAACTTGACGGATTCCCGGCTATCGAGAAATAGCGAGCGAGCGAGCGAGCGACCTCCGCTTCTCCGGAAACGCCATTAATCCTCTCTCGGACTCAAAGCAGCGGCAGTAACAAGGCTCCTATTTACTCGAACCGCTTTATCAAAGGGGGAGGGAGCGCGGGAGGCTGGAGGGGGAATTATTGCAAAGACGATACGATCGAGTGGACGACGATAATGCGTTTTGCTCGAGCAAAGTTTTTTACCTCGCGCCGGTTGTTCCTACAAGGATTGCCGAATCGTGGGCGGCAGATGGTGACGAGTCGAGTGCAGAAGGAAGCGACCAAGCCGGGGGGAGGCGAGAGGGACGATACAATTTAGCTTTGTCCTGTCAACTGTCTGGGGCTAATGAGCCTCTCCTTCGGACTCTTACCACCGTCGCACCACCTCCCGGTGGAGGCCGTTCGACTCGGCTCATCGTCACGACTCGGTTCCCGTCGATAAATCGTTTAATTTGCACCGAAACTCACGGAACTGCCCGCTCCTTTCCGACGTTTTCTACTTATCGCGTCGAACGATCAAGCCCGGAGAGAGTGACATTTGATCGACCCAAGTAATTTGGCAGTCCGATAATTTCCTCTCCCGAAAGAATTCCATTTCCTCTCCCGGCAAACCTCTTTCATTCGCGGTGAACTCTCACGCGCGTTTTCAACCGGGAACCCGAGCGATTCGAGTCCCCACCCCATCCCCCGTCACCCTGTGATTTGGGCCATTCTTACGATTCAATTGCATACGCACACGCGCGCACCAGGCACTCGAGGAGGTCGTCGCTATCAAGGGGAGGAGTTTTTAGATTATTTGCGCACGCACACGGCGAAGTATTTAAGCAATTTACCGATGGAGCAATATTTCAAATTGATGACTGCTACGCGAATTGGTAAAAACAAGCGCCTGAGGGAAGCGCAAGCTTGGCGAATCAATAATGCCCGCGTATCCTCGAGCGGTATCTGAAAATCTCTCGCGTTAGCGTGAGCGAAACGTGTGCAAAAAGTTCGTTATGAGCGCGTGAGGTCGCCAGACAGAACGTCCAGGCGAAATCGAATCGCCTCCTCTACGCTCGGGGGGGTTGCTGTTTCGATTTCGATCTACGCGCGCATGTCCCGCCGATAAATTTACGTGGACGATCGTCGTCGTCATCCTCCTCCTCCATGTCCCATATAAATTCCACCTAGACTCTTTAACGAAGAGAGGGAAAAACTTTCATAAACAGTCACGAATTTTGCGCGATCATGCTTTAAAGGGCATCAGAGAGAATCGATGCGATAGAAAGGGAAAGTTCACCGCTGGCTAGCGAATTGCATCAAGAAGAGAAACAACGCGAAACGTGTCCGTGTATGTGTGTGTGCGTGATTAATGTGGAAGAAAACCTTTGAAAAAATGCTACTCGAATGCCAGGGCGAATATTGATAAAGTGTGTTCAAGAGGGTTGGGCGGTGTGGGGTGGGGTGGCAGCAGGGAGAGCGAGAAATGCACGTACATACGGTTGTATCTTCGAGCAAAGTAAAGAAGAGGGAAGTGCATAAAGCGCTGGAGGGCTTGCGAGGGAGGGTAGACGCGGTGGGAGAAGAGGGAATAAAAAAGGGGACGGGAGGAGAGATGGAGAGGTGCAGTTGCACTCATTTACTTTCCCCAGCGACGTGAGTCACACTCGAAAGAGGCTAATCTCACGCGATCAAGCAGTGGCTGGTGACCCCCAGTCGCCTTGGGGACCCTTTCGCCCTTCGCTGCACGCATTTAAATGGCACTGTTTTACATTTTTCTTTCCCAATATTATGTTTTTATTTCGCCGTTATCGGCCCGGCCCGATCTTCTTCGACTGGTCCGCCACGTCGCCTCATTTATTCCCCGGCCTTCTTCTCTCCTACCCCCTCCCCCTCAAGATACCTATCCCCGCGGGAGTTCCGCTGCGGAAGTTACATAATTAATGCTTTACGCCTTGTTTTTTTACGAAACGACCCTTTCACCATGCTCAGTTGGCCAGGTGAATCGCGGCCAACGGTAGCTATGCCCGGAATGGGCAGGGGGAAGGGGGTGGGTTTCCTCGGATAGAGTTAACGGGTGAACCGACCCGACCTGTCAGCACCGAGCTTGTCGACTGTCTTTTTCCACTGAATTTTCTCGATTTCGAGTCTCAAGAATTCAATGCTCCCTTTCTTCGTGGAAACTACCCTTGTCCACCACCCCGCCACCATTTTTATGCTCTTACTCGTCGCCCGTCGAAGGAAAAACACTCGAGTCTGTTATTGAACCCCGCAACGCGCACCCCGCGCTCACCCCATGATTGTTTATACGGAGAAAGGTAATCGAGTAATTGCATACTGACCGTTCAGGAGGAAATTGGTCGTTTCAGTCGTCCCTGGTTGTCGCGCGGCAGAAAAGTGAACGAGGCGAATTTTATCGAAGTGGTCTCGAGAATTCAATAGAGTCACGCGAAAGAGCCTCGCAGGATTTTCTTCGATCGATTTGCCGCGTCTTGGGATCAAAAAGGGTGCGAAACAACACACTCATCGGCCTGAACATCACCCCCATCGTTGCTACCCCATCGTTACGCGCACGTTCCAGGAAACACCGAATTTTTCTTCGATAGCATCGATAATTATCATTTCACTCGATCGATCTCAGCAACGATCGCTCATTCGTCAACATTTTGCTCTTCGCAATTCAATTACGTTTGTCGAGACAAATTCGCAATACGACTCCTAGCAATGACGCGCCGGTACCAATGGAGTCAGGGGTAGGGGTGGCGGTGGTGGTGGTGCTAGTAGCGGTACTCGTGGATAGTTGCTTCCCGTTGCTTTCGCTTTGTTAGCGACTAAAATAATAGAGAATGGAAAGTTCATCGGGGAAAACAACTCGTGCACACTCGATTAGGTGCAAATGCTGGCGTTACGTGGTGGCACATGTCGGTGGTGGTGATGTCGCCGAACGTTCTATAGAAAGAGAGGGGGAAGGCTACGTTTCCTGTCCATTTTAATTGGGTTATTAACGGGTGCGAGCGTTTCCTGCCTCCTGTGACAAACACTGCCTCGTTCCCGGCAGCTGCCATCTCGTCAACACTATACGCCACTGCCGGAAACCAATCTGTTCCGTTTGTCTTTCGTTCTCGCTCGCGCCCCATAAATATGCATCGCGCCACTTAAAATTACGTCGGACATATATCACTCGTGGATCGGAAGGTAAAAATGTTCCCGCTACCATCTGCCGATCTCGTCCATCAAGTGTTCCAGGTATCAAACGAACTCGTCGCGACTCAACGCGAAACCAACCCTCGGCGAAGTGACGTCACGCGTTTTGATACCAATCTCGAGAAAATTTACCGATAGTTTGTAATGCTGCATCCTATGCACGTCACATCCCGTATCTATTATTGTCCGGATCAGCTGGCGAGGCTGATGACCGGAGAGAGAGAGAGAGAGAGAGAGAGAGGCAACATGCAGCGTTCGTCTCTCTCCTACAGACTGCGAGAAGATTGAGAATTTAGGTTTCCCGATAGTCGTGAAAATGATCGACGAACCGCAGAATCATCGATCGAGTTTCGAATCGAGTGACAACCCTTGCCACTGCCATGATCAAACATCTCGCCGCTGCTTTTGGTTTCTGCTGAAATGCTCTATTAAATTTATTATCCGTCATGTTATTCAAGAACTCGCTCTCCTATTTGCACCATTTACCCCGAAACTTCATTAAGAAGATATCATCTTTCTCTGCTACACGTGAGGAACCTCGGGGAGGGAGAGATGCAGCGGCAATTTTGCATAAATACACTCATCGCCTTGCAGGGAATTGAATATTAAATAATTTTCCAGCAAAGTAAATTAACTTTTAATTAGTCCAGAGCTTTTTATTACAACTCCTCAGTCTCATTATTAATTTGGGAGCTTGTTTAACGTCCTACAAGTTTTCGCGAAGAACGTTCGATCGCAGTTCAATTGTGCTAGGCTACGCGGTTCGCGGCTTTTCAGATAAACGGGAAAGCGAATTATTGTTATCGTTACCGTTACCACTGCTATTGCCATCACCACTCTGTTATCAGCGATGCTAACGTCACGCCATTACTGCCACGATGATGATTATCGTGAGAAACATATATTCATACGTGAAAAAACGAATTAACAATTATGCAAATTATTGGAAGAAAAGAAAAGAAACGTGAAGAAAAGAAGGATTGTGATTTTTTCGCAAAGGGTTCGACTTTACTTTTCTAAAGTTTTCAAAACGTTATAGGAGCTGAAAGAGAGAAAAAGTTTGAGCCAGTGAAGTTTCCGTTGGTTCGGCATACTCCTCCTGTTTGCATGAATATGGATAAGACACTCCGCATTTCGCTGACCATTCGCCCGTTCACGTCTGGCCCCCGTTCCGTTCTGTTCCGTACGCCCGTGCGTGCGTTAGTCTCAAGTATAAGATACGTAATCCAACAGACGCGTCGGCAAATCATGTTTATTCAGGATCGCGTCCATAGTAATAGAGGATTCATTGTGCTTCTACTATCTATCGAGCCTGATACCGCAAAGGGGTCTCTTTGTAAAATCCCGCTGAATCTCAAGGTCAAGCGGAACGCGACTTTGCAAAAATTCCAAAGGGCATCCTCGTAATCTGCTCGTATCACCGCGGGCCTGAACACACTTTGCACCGGGCAATTTTTCACTCGCTTCTTCGGAGGATTTTCTCTTCCCCTTCCCCATCCGCCCAACCCACCCACTCGGTATGGCAGCCGAGGGAGAGAAATATTCCCGGACGTCCGCGATAACTTTCGGGGAATGAAATAAATTTTTCGAAAAACGACGCTTAATTTCCTTTTATGGGCTAATTAATTTGTCAGCTCGCAGTCCCAAAGTCCCGAAGGCCCGGAGGGATTTCAAGTAGAGAAAGAACAAGGACGAGGTGGAGGAGGAGGAAGAGGGTGGGTGCTGGAAGGAGAAGGGTTGTAGATTTTCGTAAAGGCGATGTGGGGCTGGTTCGAACCGGGTACATCGCTGCTTAACCGAGTCTTGGTGCACCGTGATAGGTGTATACTACACATAGGCGCGTATGCCCCGCGAATAATGCATATTCATGAAGGCCCGTGCATATTTACGAGCGGCTGTTCTGCAGGATCCACGGCAACTTTACAACAGCTTCGGTCACTCGTCCTCGCACAAAGGCTCGATATCTCGCAACTCGAACTCGATATAGACTCTCCTCTCCTCCTACGAGAGTCCTCGTAAACCTCCCCCTACTCCGTCCAATCTCGACCACCGACCCCTCCCCCTCCTCATACTTTTTCAATTTTTCGTAGGTCGAAAAGAGAGAGAGAGAGAGAGAGAAAAAAAACAAGTTTCTAAGTCTCCGCGTACACTCGATTCGATCGCGTACAATCAAGCGCGCGAAATTGCATCGCTACCCCGGGCCGAAAAACCTCCACCCTCTTTGCTAATCAACGACCCTCCATCTCCCGCCTATTCCGGTGGTAGGAATCTGTGCTGGTTCGCGATAACCGAACGATTTCTCCCTCTAAAATCTATTTGGACTTTGCCATTACTTCAATGATTTTCTTATCTGGTGTTACGTGCTATTTTAAAAGGAGGAAGTCGAGCAGTGACGGTGGTGGTGGTAATTTTCTGCTCATTGTGAAATTTCAGTTGATTCATTCAATGGTACTCTTGCCAGAAGGCCACTTCCGCTTAAACAAACGGCCTGAAGATAAATGTTAACGATAAGCTTTCGTGCGTGATTGCCACCGCATGCAAGAGCGGTCTCAAAATTTGCAAACACGTAACGATGTATAAGCGCTTTACGCCTGGCGTGTATGGCGCTTACGTGCAGTGCAGAACGCGCGTTACTCGATAAGCCAGTACCGAGCCGTTATCATCGATCATCGTTAATTTACTAACAATTAACTTCCCCGACAGGATCGTAAGTCTGCGCGATGCACCCCGATAAGGCCCAATAATTACTTTTAAATGCTTCATCTCAATAGAAGTTCAAATCGCACGTGCGCGCGCGTGCAACCCCTTCAAGACGAACCAATTCACCCCCTTTTCTCTCCCCAAGACGCGACCAATCACGAGAGGGTACATCAGCCACCCCAGCAGTCTCGACTCACTTCCGTTTCCGCGTTATTTTTCGCCTTACCACTCTTCAACCCCTTGGGCTCCCCTACTTAAGGGTTGACACTTCGGGGAGTGGGTGATTTCCCCGGGAGATTTTTACGCGCGTAAATCGAGCTGCGCTCTCTCGTCTGGAAATCTCGCTCTGTGGCATGGATTTATTTTTATTGGTCCGGTCTTGCACGGTGAGATTTGCTCGTGACACACACGCTCGAATAAATTACGCGTTTTTTCGTAATCCGAAGAGACGCTCGAGACGATGCTCGCGCGCGGGAGGGGGGGGAGGGAGTGCACGTGCAGAAATCTGCAACGCACATACGAGGCGAGGTTATTGCCGAATGATGTCACGCGCTGTCTTCGCTTATTTGCAGTGGACACGTAATTGTTAGGTATTCAAGGCCGAGCGACGGGACAAGCAGCCACTTTGTGTAATTTTTCGGAGAGTCGCATTCGAGAAATTATCATTACGGGCGCCATTATTCTCCCTCCTTAAGTGCCCTCTCCCCCCCCCCCCCGCCGTTTCGCACACACGCACACACGCTCGCGCGCACTTCATTGTCTTCCCGCGACAATTTCGCGCGTCAAATTCGCCCCGAGGAAGCCAAAACTTTCTCGTCGACGGCGAAAACGCGCGAGAATCCGCGCTGTCTCGCTCGGATTTTAATGGAAAAACTTCCAGCGCCGGAAATTCAATATTATTTATTCGCGATTACTCCAGACACACCGCGCCTCTGAATTTTGCAACCCCTCTTCCGATCGAGCGGTCCCTTCGTCGAATCTATCCGGTCTGTTTAACGAGGTCAAAGGTCGTCGCTGCGCGCAGTTTCGCGTCATCGCGAAACCGCGGCTGCAATTTGCTCGCGGACGGTCAAGATCCGTCGGAAATTCGACGCCGAGAGTGCTTCTAGCTCGAATTTTCGAGATTCCAGAAAAGCGAGTGCCACCCCCACCCCCTCCCCCGATAAAACGGAGCAGCGGTGTTAATCGCTCCTACAAAGGATTCGAGAAGCAAAACGGATCGAGTATTTTCAATGCTCGAGTTCCGCGGGCGCGGGGCATCGGTCAAAGCCGAATACCCACCCCACAGAGACGGGAGAGGGGGGAGGGACACTAATAAAGTTTCACCTTTTCAAAGAGACTCGCGCTTCGAAATTTTCCGTCCCGCGGCTTCTAATATCGACACGAGGGAAATGGATATGCCGGTGGTGCCAGAGCCCCCCACCCCCGCAACATTCCCGTGAAATTCTGCAACAATAATGGACGGCGTCCAAACATTTTGGAATCCGCGCGCGGCTTGGAGCTTTTCAATGCGGCTATTATAACGATGTAGCGCAAAATGGGTTATAATCCGGCAGTAGCCCCTGTGACGTATGCGGATCGTGAATCACAGTTAGTCGGCGCTTAATGGAAAATTCGTTTTATGCTACACGCCGGGGTTAGTTATGATACGCTCGATTCTGATAAGCTGCTCATTCGAGAACAGGTTTTCATTCGTTGCCCCTTTACCCGAGAGGGTGGGGGCGGCTGCAGCAGTGGAAGCAGCGCGGAGCTACCGGTTTATCAGGGCATTTAATTTATCGGCCAGCAGGACGGCCCGCGTTATCGTGGAGCTTCCAGCAACAATTTGCCGGCACATCGTTTCCCGTTAATCGAAATGCAGTCATCGTCGCGATTCACGACACTCCCTGGATTTCGCAAGAGAGAGAGAGAGAGAGATGCGAGCGCATTCCCACACAAACGAGAGCCCGATGACTTCTTCCGCGGATCATCGATGGAAATGGGACGGATGATGACGATGACGACGACGATTCCACAAATCCCCGGGAGGCGATTGGATTAACGCGATAGTCGTTATTATCGATACGCCCCCGATCCCCGTCGGGTAGGAAGCGCCGTAAATGGAATAGAGCGGAAAGGGGTGAGGTGGTGGTTAAGGGGGGTAGATTCATTCGCACGCGAATCTTCATCCCACGACCAACATCGTGCGGTTTTCTCAGTTTGGAGCAGAGAAAGACTGCTCCGAATTAGCAAGTTTTTCTTTACGGGGGTGAACGGCACCCCCGCCTGAATGGCGTCGGTCGCCCGCGGGTCCAAGGGAGACTATGCAAAATCAGGTTTGCTCGCGAAAGTGTTAGAAACAGGGAGGAGACGTCGAGCGTGACTTGGCGACGCCTTTGTGTCCAATTGAAACTTGCCGTTCCGGATAGCGATACGCAGAAGTCGCAACACCACGTCGACCCGTGAGTAGTTAACCCCGATTAAACGGGCGCGCGCGCGTGCGCGCTCCGACGCCGTTAAATAATAAATCAATAATGCAAGCTAATAATACAAAGACGCCTCTCTCTAGGTAAATTCAGCGAGACGCGCAAATAAGCAAGCACTCGCTCCGCCAATGGGCCAATGGCTAATAGCCCGTGCGCGGGGGTGGGTAGTCGAACGTTCGCCATATGCCACGACTATCGTTTTTCGCAGATAATTATAGGACCCTTATTCGCCATAATCACGGACTTCCGAAACGTCACGAGTCACCATTGTTCCGAGAGTTCCTTGCGATAATTATATTAAATTAGCGACTCTCCGACTCTGCTTTTGCAATTTGTCCGCTCCCCTCCCCCCGCCGGACCACCACCACTACCACCTTCCTCTTTTTCTTCCTTCGCTTCTTCGTACCCTTTCTTTCCGTCGAGTGGCTTCGAGTGACATCTTAATTGCGCAATAATCATGCTCATTTTCATAATTTCCATCTCGGCGTATTTACTGGAAACGGGCCTTGACATTATTTCCAACTTCTAATTAAATCGCTTGTGCATATCCAGCAGCTGAGGTTTTCAACGAGTGTGATTGATCCAATTAACAGGCGCGCGAGCTGTAGATATTATATAAATGAAGAGAGAACGCGAGATTTCTAGTGACAGATATCTAGCTCACTAAACCAGAGCACGTTAATCCTATCCATTATACTTGCATTTTCGTTAATGGCCAGAAATTATGCGCATAATTTGTCAGGCGCTCCGTGAGTAGTAGCGTGTGGCTCACGTCTGGCTCACGATTGATTGAAGTTTCTCCCGGAGAGTAAGCGTCTCGAGTAGGGCTGCACCGCGAGCAGCACCTGGGACCAAAATCGTAAACTTGCCCTAAGCCTTGTTTATTAGCTAGCGCCATGGAAGAGATCCGCCTTTATTCGCGGAATGCTTTCTCCTGGCATAAACATTCCATTTATCCGCTCCACCCTGATACATTATCAATGATTTTTCTCCGCCTTGCGCAATGACAAAGTGCGCGCCGCTTTTCGAAAGTCTTTCATAAATTCACTCGAGTCCATTAGCATAATACCGGGCCGACTGATTTATCGCATAACGCGCAATCTCTCCGGGAAACCCACGGCTTGATCTAGCGCGCTCGACTTATTTAAGCGAACGCGGGGGGTAGATTTTCCCGGGGAACCGCCGCGCCCGCGAATCCCGCCGATTCCTACCGATCTCCGTCCGGAATTCAGTGGAATTCTCGACGATTAGTCCGCCGGAAACAGGAAGTTTTCCCTCCCCGATGCTCCTCGACCGTACGTCGCAGCATTTCGCGTGGTTTCGCGTGTGTCGGTTCGCAACAGCAGCAACGAGCTGCAATTTGCGGTCGCGGTCCGATCGGTTCGCGTGATCGATCGTTAACGCGCACACGCGTCTCGTGCCATTTGTGCCGGGTTGTCAGCAAATAATCTTTGGGACGTCGCGTCGCGTCGCGTCGCTTTCATGGGCGAATCTATCAATCACGCTGACAAGATACGAAAACAATGCTGCACGAAACAAAACACTTTTCGTTATTATTCGACAAGATTTTTTTAGCTCCACCAGATATAGCCGTCCCGTCCCGTGCCCCTCCCCTCCGCCGAAAGACCGGCGGTCGCTACGAGCGGAAGTTGCACGCGTTGCATTTCGCTTCTCAGGAGCGAGTGCCGGGTGTCTCGACTATTTCCGAATATTTCGATAAAACGCATCAAGCTGCGACGACCCCCGCGCGTCGCTCCAGACCCTCCCCCCCTTCCTCCGCGGCCATATATCATTCGCTATAAAATACCGTCAATGGACAAATATCGCAGACTCGCGTCGATGTTTATCGAAGGCACACACGTACACGTGGGATTTAATTAAAAAGAGAACACAGGAGAGATCGGGGAAGGGGGCGGATAGAGTCAGGGGGTGAGAGCGGAGAAAGAGAAACAACGCTCTCGCGCGCGCGCGCGCGACGGAGACAGCGAGACGAAAAGAGGGTGAAACCGGAGGGAGAAAGGAGATTGCGCATCAATATTCGACAAAACTGTTATTGTATCGGTTATTATTTTTGCATGAATTATTTTTAATCTTCGAGACAAGCCGAGCGTGCAAATGGTTATCGAGTGAAACGATGCAGTTGTAGAATATTAGCTTCTTGCAGCGAAAGCGTTACACGAGGGTTATTACATTTCGATTTAGCGGGAGCGGCTTAGTAAGAATTAATCAAAGTGCGGCGAGGGGAGCAATAACGATGTAATAACATAAATATGCAAATTGGGAGTTGGTCGAGTCGGTTTGGTCGAGGCCATTAGTTCGCCAATATCGTTTATATCGTGAAAAGCTCTTGGAACCTAGGAAATTTCCGCGATTCGCCACAGCGCACTTTCGATATTACTGGCTTTCATTGGTTCGTTCGTTCGTTCGTTCGTCCACTCGTTTATTCGCTCGCCCGTTTACTCGTTCGTACGTTCGTTCGCTCGTTCGACTATAGCGACGATTACCGGTCGGTCGCTCAAACCATGTTATGATGCCGGTTAAATCACTGCAATCTACCAGGCCGCGATCCGACTTGGGAAATATGAGCGGTCGCGGGGCTCGTAACTCGCATGCAGAAAAGTGCACAACAACGGGGAAACAAGTTCTTCGTGATCGGGCGCCGTTAACGTTTCACTTTTCGCGGTCGAAAATTATTCGCCGATAATATCGGATCGTCCCGCGCCGCGCCGCGCCGCATCGCGGAGCAAAAGCAAGCCGAGGTAATGGATACCGAAGCCGATGGTGCACGAACGCTCATTGATTTTCAAGTTTTCGCGCATTTGGAAAGGCACGCAGCCGCCGCCGCCACCGCCGGAGGTATCTATCATCGTTTTACGAGGATGCCCCGGTTGCCAAGGCACCTTGGATCCTCGCTTCTTCTCCCGGATGAGGCACCACCCCCCGTTCTCATCCATCCTCCGTCTTCTCCCACCCTCGAATCTAACGCGCACTTGCCAGATCGGAGAGCATTCGACGCGTCGATCGACGAACGAACGAACGAACGAACGAACGATCGCGAGGATGCGGGGGTTGCTTGTCCATGCATTGATAATTTGCATAAAAACAACGATTGGTTGCACCGCGGCGGTTTAATTGCTTGTTCCGTCGCTGCTGCAAAATTCATCGCGACTTGAATGCCGTTTAATCGTACATCATTTACACGAATGGGGGAATTTGTTAGTTTATCCGAGTGCGATTGGTGTCCGCGCGTACACGCCGGCCTGCCCGACGCTGTGTTTGATTCGTTTATAATTATTCGGGGATGGAGGAGGGCGGGGGAGTCATGCGCGCGCGAGACACAATTGCGAATTGGAGCCCCGGTTTATAAAACAGACGACGGCGCTGTCGCATTCTCTGACCCCGGCTTATCGCGATAATTTGGAATTGATTGCATATTTGAGCACGCGTAACGCAAATTGCCGGCGAAGCATCGAGTGGCTTGCATTTTATAGTTAATCGCACTTTATCGAGCCAGTCGGCCGCAGTTTCCGCGGGAATTACGGCAGTCATAAATTTATCTTCGATCGGTAATTATCGAGGCAAGCCATCCATCGGAGTGGCCGCGAATTACGAGCCAATTCCAATTGCCGGCGAGCGCTCCCAACTGTGGGCCCGCTCCCACAGCCGCGAGGGTGCGCCGCGACTTCCGCTCGAGATTCACCCCGGGGGCGCGGGGACCTTTGACCCGGGCGCACGCGATCCCGGCGACCGAAGGATCGATCGATCGATCGATCGCCTTCCTCTCCTCTCCGTTTCCCCTCGCGTTTTCGCTCGATTTTCATCGAACTTTCACCGTGAGACGCGTCTGTCGCACCGGCGGGAGAAAAAAGAGAGGGAACGGGACGGTCTATCGAAAATTCGATTTCGCATTCTTTATGAAGAACGCGTCGCACTTTCGAATCCGTCTCGTAAATCCGAGGGATCGAGAGAAACGCCGGCACGCCGACGACGAGATTTATTCTCGACGAGGAACGTTCTTATGCGCTAACCGGTTCCCGTGATATGACGACGGGGAGTGAACGGTCGTCGAGAATCTCGAGAGTGCAGCGAGACAAGAAACGCACGTACGTGCACTTCCCACGTTCGCGAAGGAGGAGAGTTTCCGTGTGGTTAACGGCTGGACAAAAGTGATCGGTAAGTCACCCGGACTCTCCTCGAGCGGAACCGCGAGAATCAAAGGGAGAGACAGCGAGATAGAGAGAACTAAACTCTGGTGCGATCGTGAATTACGGAGATAAGTAGTCAGTCAGGTCGTCCAGTCAACCACGAGATTTTCCACGAGATTTTCCACGAGTCCTTCGCCCTCGTCTCGGGAGTTGCAGAAACGTCCGTCGCCCTGCCAAATAATCGACGTTAACCGCGAAAGTCGCGTCTCTCCTCGAGCTACGAGGATTCTCTCGGGATCAAGGTCCGACACTCGAATTTCCTCATTGATTTCTAATAAAGGAAATTTCACGTTGAATTACCCTAACGAGGAGGGAACGTGGCTGAAATTCCACGCGTCATCAAGAATCTCCCGTAAACTGCTGGCTGACGCTAATAATTGATTTCGCTGCGCGATCATACGTTCCATTATCGAATAATAAGATTTAGCAGCCACATCCTTCCCGGAGGATGTGTAATTCAATGAAGGATGTTCCACGTGAAAAATATATATGATTCGGCGCAGTGCGATATTGTTCTGCTGTCAGCGCTCCGATTGTAATTCTGTTAAGGCTAATCAATGCGTAATAAACCTATTATTTTCCACATTCTGGCTAAATCATATTTTATACGCTTGTGCAATATTGCGTCCAGCTCTATAAACGACAATAGGGATTATATTCTCAGCTGGTGGGTTAGTTCGTTAATTAATTTAATTACGTTTTCGAGGATTATATTCGTGCGTTCCTTTCTGCTGTGTCTGCGAAAGCTTTGTGATACTGAATTCAATATTACCACCTGGCTGCCGCCGGCTCACCACCCATCCGCCTATCTACCTGCCTATCATATTTCGCTAATTACTCTCGCAATGCGTATACGGCTTTTCGTAGCGAATTCATTAACAGTTATTTTCGCAAAAGCGTGAGCGAATCCAGAGAGAGAGAGAGAGAGAGAGAGAGTAAATTCTCGATAGAAGGGGTGAGTTTTAGAAAAATTTCATCAAGTACTAGGCAGGGAGGGGGGGGGGGGCGCTAGAAAAGCGTTGGTGGGATTAGAACTCGAAGAGAAGACAGGTCTTCTAGAAGCGACAGGTACTTACGATCTCTCTCGGAAGGAGAGCCCGTGGAGGGGTGTGGAAGGGGTGCAAAAGGGGATGCGTAAAAGCACAACCGCTAGTAGCGCGAGAACCTCGGATGTTTTACGAGAACAAGCAATTTAGACAAGCCCTTTCTCCTCTCCACTAGTGTAATTCATCCAACCGGGTCCGTTCACCCCGTTCCTTACCCTGCCGCACCCACCCCCATCCGCTTGCTCGAGCGGAGCATCTACGTGTCTCTGCAACCCCTGCCACTTACGGAATCTGCCTCTTAGCGAAAAATCCCCCGATATTTCGCCTAGGAGATTCCCGTCTCGTTGCCGAGGTTGCGTCAAGGTACTCCATTTCCTTGGGACCTTGAACCTTTTCCAGCGGGGGAGCATCAGCGAAACAACCCCTATTTGCGGAGTCGCATTTTTTCATGAATCGGAAAGATCGCTGCGACGCTTTGCCTGCATCATCCGAGGAACGAGAATCGCAAACACGCGAGATTCCTCTTCCAGTCCGGCGAGTTCGAGAATCTACCCACGTGAGGCAGGGGGTGGTTCCCTCCCAGTGCACCCGCTATGGCCGCTCGGAGACGAGTAAATTCCGTTTAGCCGCGTTCTCCGGCGTAACTCGTCTCAAAAGGGAAGAAGCTTCCCTCGAAATGGCCATATTTTCTAATTGAGCGAAGCTCGGCCCTGCGATAATTGCAACAAATCTTTGCGCGTAATACTGCAATGAGACGCGTAATCGGATTACCCGGGCGCGCGGGGGTGGCGGAACAGGCTGAATTTGAAAATTAATTCCGCAAACATATACATTCCACTCTGGCCAGGCTGTAGGCGAGCGCGTTAACTCGTCTTGCGTCGAGAAATAATTAGCATGTGGAATTTCAAGGAAAGAGCTTCCACCCCTCCTGCAGGACCGCTGGATGCCGTCGCTGCCCGCGCCACCCCCGAGTACTCCCGAGGGTCATAATGCGCCGGAATGAAGCGCCTGAGGTTATTAGTTTAGGAGAAGCGGCAAAGTAGCCCGAAACAAAGTCTCTCTGTCCCTCCAGCGGGTAATCAATATACAAGTAACCACCCCTCCCCCCATCCCCTTTCACCTCGACGGCTTTTCTCCAAAGCTCTGCGAAGCCGATCCTACCTACTCCTTGATCCTTCCTGTTGGCCGCAACGTGTTTTCAACCCCCGGCAAACGTACCCGAGTCACCCCCACTCTACCCTCGACCTCCTCAACCTCGTGGTATCTTTGACTAATAAAGCGTTTGCTCCCGCATTGAATTGAACCCGCTTCACTAGATGCACCTACCCTCGATAACCCCCCTCTCTCTCTCTCTCTCTCTCTCTCTCTCTCTCTCTCTCTCTCTCTCTCTAACTGCCTGTTTTGTCTGGCGAATAGACAGTTTTTCCGCACGTATGAATTTCTCATGACTTTGCGATGATCGCTGGAATCTATACCCTCTCTTTTTCTTTTTGATTTCAGTCCAAGCAGTACAGCGCTGGGTTCGCTGGATCAGCTAAAGGAGTACCTGACGACGGCGGGAACCTGCAAATGTGGGCTCGATTGTCCGCTCAGACCTGAACAGGTTTTCAACTTTGACCCTAAGGTACGTTGACTGTTCTCGAGTCTCTCGAGTGTCCTTATTTTTAAGATCGCAAAGTTTTGCGATCGAATTCGGTGGTCCTCGCCGGGACGTCTCTCCCTCCTACCCCTTGCAATATTATAATATACGCACACACACGCGCGCGCGCGCATGCGTCTATTTACGCGCAGTTCCGCATAATTATCCGGTGAAAAGCGAGAAGCTTGTCCGGACGCATCCTATTAAGAAATCCTCCTGATAGAAACAACGTTTTATCTGGCAGCCGGCGCGTTAGAATAATGTAACCGGATAGCAAATCACGAGATTCTCGGGCCAAGCTAGGTTCTTGTAATCCAGCGGGGGAAATCTATCCAGCTAACGTTTGCTCGTTTAACGAGTCAATAGTCACTCTCGCCTGGGACTCGGCAGGCGGATGATGCTGGGAACGAGCGTCCGCTACGTGCAACGCACACAAACCATCGCCTACTCGCACGTGCACATAATTATGAGATAAATGACATGCGCGTTATTCCTATGATCAAGTTGCGTGTACACGCACACACAGTCGTTTCCTAGCTGTTGCGCTCTGGGGTACTCGCACTCTCGCGCTCGCTCGATGGAATTGTCACTGGCAATTCTCACCTCTGACCTTCGCGAGACGATTAAATTGATTTCTCAAAAATTTTATCGCGCGACGCTCGGCGGATACTCTCACACTCTTCACCCTCCCCCCCGCCCCCCCCGTCTCTCTATTAGGAAACAGCACACGATAATTGCGAGAGACCATATTTGCCGATAGGATCTTCCTTCGCCGCGTGAAACGTGTCGCGACACCACGTGATCCCATCGGAGAAGCGTGCGAGACGATAATAGAATTTCTCTATCGCATCCGCGTAGTTTTGCTCCGAGTTTCTTCCGACGGTGTATTTCGTAGGTCTTGTAGCGGCCGTGATATATCGCTCGTGCAAAATGAGAGAGTACGAGGATTCCTTAGATTTCAGGATCTCGAGGACGGGGGGGGGGGGGGGGAGTGAGGGTGGTCCAAACGACTGTATTTAAAGCGTCGTCCGTCCTCGTAGCGCAGCACGGCGCTAAAATTCCAAGTGTCCTGGACTTTTAAGCGTGATTAATGCCCGCGTGGAAACCATAAACCTCCATAGAGCGAACAAGGGGCTTTTTGTCAGCGCGTTTCCCGCGCAGCTCGACCAATCGTAAAACAAGCGCGCGACGATTTCGGAGTACGACGCTTTATTTCGCGGGAACCGGACGCCGCTGGCCGAGTCTAATCGCATGTGTCGCGAGCCGTCAAAATTCCCGCGCAGGAGATAAGACCCGTTATGGTCGGACGCGGCTCGCTCGATCTTTTTTCTCGCTCGTCCCGACCGCACCGGAAATCGACGCTCGAACCATCGGCAGTTGGAGATTCGGATATTTCGATGGCTGTCGCGTCGGTCGCCCCTCTCTCCTCGAATTCGTGGGTAATAAACGAAATTTAGCGAGTGGAGACATTCGGAGTCGTCGTCGTTTCACTCTGCAAACCCGAGCTAACTCGAGTTTCTGCCCCGAGATCCTTTTCGCCGGTCGATTTCGGAATCGTGGAAAGATGGGGGGGAGGGAGCGCGTTTACGCGAAAAAATCCTGATCGATTAATAACGGATAGAGTGGCTGCGCGCGTCCCCGGAGAGGAGGAGCCGTTTAACTTTGCGAATGACACGCTCGGTAAGACCCGTAAAAATTTCTAATTGTGGGATAACTGCAAGTTCTCCGTCCGTAATTTCAATCGGAGTCGCCTATTAAAGCGTAGCTTATTTTATGGAACTTGTTAGCACGGGGGATAGGGGGGAAGAAGGCTGCGATTACCACCCTTCATGCTTTAACATTTAGTTAATCGAGTCCCGCCACTGAGAGCAAATATAATAATTCCAATAAAATTCTAATTAAACGAGCAAGAAATCACTTGTCAATTCTGCTTATTTATACGTCGTACACGCGACAATATAGTGGGCAAATATGCAATTAATTGCGAGTGCTTTTACGATATCCGTAGGCCGGGGGTCTCTCTCTCTTTCTCTGTCTCCCTCGACCTCCTCTTAATTGAAACGTCGCGATAATTAAGAAACGAAAGCGCATTCCACTTTTATTCCCGCATAAATTCCCGATGCACACGACTCGAGAGATTTTAAATGCTCCGTGTCATCTATATTTGGAACGCACGGGCGTCGTCGATCCGGGTAAATTAACATTCCCCCTCGCTTGCGAGCCACGCAAACAAAAATCCCACTAATCTCGACCGTTCCACCGGAGAATGAACATCCCGGAGAAGTCACACATCGCGAGAAAAATTCCAAGGAAAATCCTGCGATTTACGACAGCGGTCGAACGCGATTGACTCCAGCGAATATCGCAATAACGGAGTGTGTGGTAGCGTTCGGAATTTCAAGGGGGAAGGTGAGGGGAAACTTCCGCGAGGAAATCGGACGTGGAGGAAAACGAGAGAGAGAGAGAGAGAGGTTCGTGGACGGTGCAAGAAGAGGACACACGTCGGCGGTGGCTGAACGTTCGTCGGTTTTGCTTAATTATTCCGGTAGCATGCGACGGTACACGCGGAAAACGTATAATTAGCCGTACACCTGGCTGCCAGCCATTCACCCTGGGCCCGCAACTATTGCCGAGCGGTGGTACATGTCCGATCCGCGTTAATACGTCGTCTAATTAAATTTTATCGTGCAGCTTCGATCGACCAGAATTCTCGACGGATGGACAGGGGCGCGGGGCGGGAGGACTACCCCGAGCCGCGCGCAATTGCCTCACAAATAATTAATAACAATTTGCATGTAGTTAGAGAGAGTTACGTGCCAATATACGTCCTGTAATCTTTGGCCATCGGTCTGTCACTCATCCCATGCAGCGCGTGTGTGCTTTTCGAATCACGCAAGATATCAACGATACAGCTTGTTCCACGAGGCTTCCATCGTCGTCCCACATTTACCGCGACAGCCCACCATTACCTCCATGGACACCGAGAAATTGTCCACTCGCTCGGTGAAAATTGATATTTCAAGTTCCAGGCAAATTACACGGGACTCGAGGCCTCGATCTTTTTCCATCGCGTGAAAAGCAACGTGGTTCGACTAACTAGATCGGTAATTTAATAGCGACTCGCGTAAATCGCTGTTTCTCTCGGAGAATGCAAGCGTATTGCATCAGGGCGGGGGGAGGGGTCGGACGAAGGGGTGGTTTTACCGATTGCGAAGCGAATCTCTCGAAGACGCGGCGAGTCGAGTATTTTCGGAGCGCGCAAAAATGAGTTAGCCCTGGTGATGGTGACGGTGGTGGTGGTGATGGCAGGGTGAGATGGGGTGGGGTGGTAAGTTGGCGGAAAGCTGGCAGATCGTATCGTCATAGAATCTGCAATGCAAACCCTTCTACACGCTCGAACAATGAGAGTGGTGCCGGAGCCCCTGGGGACGAGGAAGAGGAAGAGGAAGACGAAGACGAAGACGGAAGGGGAGGGCCGTGCTACGGTGGAGTGAAATCGGCATAAGGTGGAAGGTCCTCCCGTCTCGTCCTTCCCAAGTGAATTCGATCTTGTGGATTTCTCCGACCGGTATACTCGCCACGATACAACGATACAGGATTATTATGGTAATCGGGTACCATCATTCATTCGCTGCTCGACGTTCCACGCCGTGGGCCCTTTTCGCTGTGGTCCCAACGCATGCGCGCGCGCGCGCGAATCCACACGGTAGACCACACGCACACGCCGGTAAAAATACGCGAACGCGTTCCAAGGGGAAAAAGACACGAGCCGGAATATCAGGGCGACCGGTTCATCCGGGGGGACTCCTCGGAGATCCTCGGCCATTTAGAAAATCCTGAAATACCGACACCCCTCCCTTCCCCAACCCTCCCCGTGGTGGTCGTTCGCGTTTATTTATGTCCAGTCGGAGAGAATCTTAACGGGGAGAATTCCCGGGATCCACGGAATCGAGGAAACTAGCCCTCGGACGAAAAGTTCGACGCACCCCCTGCCGCTGCTTGTGCCAGAGTAGTGGAAATTCTCTTTTATATCACTTCCCGTGTCTGGTCGGCGCTGTCTTTTTCTACTTACGTTTACTACTGGAGATTTCGGAGTGCATTTCAATTAAAATACCAGTAGCGAGGGGCATTAATCAAGCGGCGTGACTATCGAGCGATCTCTCGGCAGTTACAGGATCGGCGAAAGACAAACGGACCGCCCCCGCCCCCGCTCCCACCCCCGTCCCAGTAAGTAAGTTTGACTTGCTGAAATCCCTTATCTCGGCGGCCTAGGCGATGTTCCTTTCGTAAACTCTCCGCGTTTCCGTCCATTGTTCCTCTCCCCAACCACAGTCACGACGAAGCGATTCGTTATTGTTTTTCCGCCGCCACCCACCCCCTCCCTCCCTTTTCCAGAGGAAACCACTTTTTTCGGGGAAAACGAGGACACATCCGCGCAACGTCGAATCGCTAGGCCAAATTCTCACCCGATCCTCCAGCCTCGTCGAAACTAGCAAATTGCCCAGGTAAATATGGTACACGGGGGTGGCGGGGGTGGGACTTTGACTATTATTGCTTGTAATTCGACGTGAGTAGCGCAAGTTCAAAGCCGGAGTATTCTCGACGGTGGCAAGTAGTTACTCGGAGTCCCCGGCACATAGCGGGGGACGATAGGAGGACGACTGCGGTGGAGCCGCGGGGGAGGGGCGCTCGCTAGTTTATGGAGTTGTTGCTATCCATTATCACTCCTGCGAGCGCTGATGGCTCGGGATGTCTCTCTGAGAATGTATTAGCGAGTGCTTAAGTGAGTGCACGAGTTTGCGCCGTGACGTTAACAAAGGGAAATGGCTACCCCTTTTATTGCACCAGGTTCCTACCTTATTCAAGATCGTATTCCAACTGCAAGTACATAACTAATTTGCTTTAATGAGAGTTATAAACGCTGAAACAAAGCGATATATACCGTTTCCTCGGCGGGTCGCTGCTATTGTAGGTGCGCAGGTGTTTTATCGCAGGAAAGGAATTTACTTCAAATCAAATTATACGAATAGCCGAAGAATTTCGCACGCCCAGCAACGAGGATCGATTTCCTCTGGAACTTTGCATAAGACTCTGCCTCGCACACCCCCTCTTTCTTCTCCCTCTCTTTCTCTCTCTCTCCCGTCCCTCTTTCCTCTGAAAGAGTGCTTTGTTAAAAGCAGGAAATTCTCTCTTATCGCTCCCTCCCATTCCTTCGATTAATTATCGATATATCGCGCGCCTTTCTTTCTCTCTTTGTCTCGTCCAACGCTTTTTATCGACGATAACGAAACCCTTAGCCGTTTAGCCAATTCTCCGTCGGTCCATTCCCACCCCTCCGGAAGGCAATAAGGCGCACAGCCTTCAGGGGAAGGAGGGAGAAATTTAATCGCGTTAAATTAATAATGAGAATTTGTTCGACAGTCTCGTGGTACGTGCCACGATTTTCAGGAGAAACCTTCTGGAAAACTACAACGCCGGTGGGGGGGGGGGGGGGGGAGGTTCTTTGTGATCGAGCAAAGTCATTGGCAGCGAAACGGACTTGGACTTTGAGTCGACAAAGAAAAAGTAATCTCGTACGAGTGTGTCGAGTTCGGGAAGAATCGGTAGTCTGGCGAACGTCAAAGTTTCCGAGGGAAAGAAGCGAACTTACGATCCGTGGGCGTGAAGCAAAAGAATCGTGGGGGCGCGGGGGTGCGCGGGACAGTGGGGTGAGTGGCGTTCAACGGTGAATCCCTTTGTAATTGCCAAACGGCCTGAGACGAGGGGCCGAAAGCCATCGGGCCGTGATCTGTGCGAGAAACTTTAAGCCGATCTATAATGCATGAAAGAGTTTGCAAGCTTGTCGTCTTGACTTTGCTATCTTTCTCGCGATGCTCGACCTTGGAACCGCTTACCGGTAATTTCCTCGGGGTCCTCTCCCCTTTGCCCCGGATCAATCTCCGTGTGAAATATATCGGCCGTGCGATCTCCGGCCTTTCAACTGATTTAACGTAATCGCCGAATTATTAACCGAGTCCCCTCCCTAATATCGCCCGGGGGTTGCCATCCACCGGCCCTACTCAACTTGATGAAAATTTGCAAAAATTCGCGATTCACGCCAAAATCCACGGAGCAAACTCACCGAGCAAAATGATCTCGCCGATCGGTAAGCCTCGTCGCGACTTTCAAGGGTGCAACGGAGCTTTCTGGGATTCCCATAAAATTTCCACCCTCTCGAGTTATCCACTCGAGCGACGCGATCGGATCGATTCTCCCGCGATTTCCGATTTTACGGGCGAGCGAGGAATCCGGGAGGAGAGTTCGCGCGGGGTACCGGTCGAATGCGCGCGGCCATTGACATATCGCTCGCGGCTTTCTTTCTTTGTACTCGCGGGACTGAGAGAACTCGACGTGTAAAACTAGCGGCGCATCTCGCGCACTTCCCCCGATAATCCCGGGGATAATTCGATTCGCTACGAATTGCCTAGGCTTGCTCGGCGCAAATTCAATTTCCATTAATAAAAAGGAGAATCGCTCTCCCGCTCGTGTATTTTATCTTCTATTTATCCATCTCCGACCATCCCTCCCCCCCCCTGCTTTGCCTTCCTCTCGCTCTCCGTCATTTTCTCTTTCTCCGTCCCCTCCCCCCCTTCGAAACTCCGTCTCTTCCCGCTCCTCTATCTGCCAACCTCGTCTCCCCCTCGCTCAATCTCCCTGTCTCCCTGCCAGTCTACCTCGACGTATAAATTTATTGCGCTCATTAAGTTGAAATATAGGATCGGGCCCGTTCAAAGTTTATGAACGTTAATGCGACCGCGGTGAATAAGACCGCGGCTCGTTGCACAGGCGAACATAAGCAGCCCGCTGGAGCAAAGAAAATTTCATTTGACAGCTCTCGAGTGCATGCGCATGAATTCAAATGCCTCGAGGAATAGCCACCACCACCACCACCACCTTCCTTCTAGTAGCGATGGTGGTGGTTGAAACCTACTACCACCACGACACCGATCGCTCCGGGAAATAATTGCCAAGTTCGCTTGGCCCCGCGAGCGCGCGCGCCTTAACCTTTCTCCCCCTCCCCCCAGCTCAACTATTTCAACGTTAACTCCATCTTAGGAAATTACTCCGATTGACGTTGAGCGATGCGTAGAGGAGATTTCTCCTAAGGGTTTTTTCGTGCAATTTCTTTTTTACACGCATACGAGCGCGCGTTTGAAAGGGGGGGAGGGAGACAGGAGAGAGGACACACGCAAATTTTATCCCGCAGTCCGGCGGATAAATTGATTTTAATGGATACTTCTCGTGGCAGTTTGTACAAGTCAATTGAATGAAATGGAACGACGGAAAGAACAGGGTCGAAAATACTCGGTCATTAATGTCGCGGAGAAACCGAAGGGCTTCTCTCTCTCTCTCTCTCTCTCTCTTTTATTCTCATCCTCCTCTTTCCCTGCCTCCCTTTCTCTCGAGTGGTATAAGCGTCGAATAAATTCCCCCGATAAATATTGAATTATCAGTTTCGGTTCGTCGCGTCTTCCCATTGAAATTGAATATCTGCAAAGTTAGCCAGAGCGAGTTACTTGATTTTCTCCATTTCTGCGCGCAGAGTTAATTTTCCTGGAAATCCTTTTCCGTGAGCATCGAGGCTAGCCGAATCTCATTGGTAAGAAGGAGAGCGTGGAAAAGGGGCAAAAGCCGCTGGTCGTTAATACGATTTTAGCCAGCAGCCTGGCAGCTTGAAATGCAGGCAGGCAAGTAAGGGAAAGGGTGAATGGGCGGTAGAGGGTGCAGGGGTGATGGCGGTGGTCGGCTCACCAGTTCTGGGGTGATTCGCGGGGGTTCGCAGGGTTCTGTCACGGTTGAAAGGGTGACGTTAACGCACCGACCGAATTTGGGGTGGCATCGCGCCGTATTTTCGAGAGCACGAGTAGTAGAGAATGAAGGTGGGGAGGGGAGGGCAGCGAAGAGAGGAGAGAGGAGAGAGGAAAGAGGAGAGCACCGCCGGGGACACTTGAGGTGAATGTTTTGCGAATGGTCGGTAGATGTCTGGTTTGCTCGAGGCTGATATCGACCTGGGTCTCGAGACCGGGGCCGCCGCCTTCAACCCCTCCACTACTCTCTTCGCGAGATCTCACCATCACCCCATCCACCTCCTCATTCACCCCCGTGCTTCCCGCTCTCCCTACCCCGGTGCCTACTACCTCCGCCTATTCCGACTCCACCGACATCACCACTACCCTAGACACTATTACCAGGCTCTTCTCCACTCTGGCACCATAAGCGAGAGCTACCCTCCACCCTTCCACCCCTACACCTCCCTCTACCCCGCACCGCTCAAAGTTCATGTCCGTTTCATATGTCTCACCTCGTCCCATCATGGGCCCCTCTCCCAGTCTTCTTCGTCTTCCTCAGCTTCTCCACCTCTACCATCCCTGGATCCCGCACCCCCTACTCCCTCTTCCTCTCGCGCTCTTCTCCTCAACCACCCACTCTCCGGAGAACTTTGCGCGATCTGCTACGCTTTCCTCGCGCCCCTCTATCCAGCCGCACCTATGCTTTCTTATATTCTGCGCGCTTCCAATCCCGTTTTACCGATCTACTTATCTTCATCGTTCCATTTCTCATCCGATATTTTTCCTATAATACTTTCTTTTCTATCATCGCCAATTTATTGAATATTTCAATTTATTCTCGCTTTTTAAGAAAGTCTGCAACAGGATATCATTCTCCTTTCAGGTACAGCCGTGTTCAATGTTCCTATAGAAATCCCTGATACAAATACTTTATCTTCTCGTTCTTTCTGCTTCGCGAGTATTTTGCTGCCGCTGCAGCAATACAATGCGCGATCGGTCTCTCCGAATCATCCCCCGCGAGAAAATTCCCACCCTCCCCGAATAACCGGTTTGTTACTCCATCTCGTTCGATTTCCCAGTTGTGGCAACCACAGCGCAGACCACTTTAACCCTTTTCTATCAATTCCGAAGGATGTTCGTCGAAAGCTGGATGGGGGACGATACCGGTATGGACGGCCACTAACGGCCGAGTTCCCCAGGGTCTCTTTTTATTACTCGAAGAGAGCTCGAGCTTCCGGTAAACCGATCTCGTCGTGAATCCAACGAAACTGGACCCCGAGCTTTCCGTAATTCAACGCCGGCGAAGAGTCTCCCGCAAGCTTTTCGGGATGCCATCGTCGCAGAGCGGCGCAAGCTTCTTACTACCCCCTCTGCCGCCGAAAATTACTAATTGGCCGAGAGACCGGTCAATCGGTTAAATCCGAGCACTCGGGTTAACGAACAGCAGCGGCGAGTAACGAGCAGTGAAATATTGCCGTAAAGAATGAGAAATGTGCAAAACGGTAAAACGTTTTAATGAAACTAATGGCGAGAAATGTAGCCGCTTCGCCACGCTGGCGTAGTAATCACGTTGCAATTGTGAAATTTAAACTTCCACGCATGGTCGGCCACTCTTCGTACATGGGAATTGGAATTCTGGCAGCGGTATCCGTTCTTTACTTGGTTGACAGGTACGCTGGTTCACCTGCAGCAGCAGCAGCGGCGGTAGCGCGGAAGGTTGGAGGAACGGATGAAGAGGAAAAGGGACAGGGAATATGGCACGAAGAGATGAAAGCAGTTGAAGGGAGAGAGAGAGAGTATACGCGAGAGAGACTGCGCTAAATCCTAGCGGTGGCCCCGGCGTGGCCAGGATAATTTATGACGAGCCCGGGAGAGAAACAGTAACAGTCTGCTTCCTCCCGTGAAATATAATTCCCGCGCACATTCACGGTTGGATAATCCACGTTCGCTTTGCATGAAAACTTATTACGCCGCCAGTAGTGCGGTCCGAGCTCTCCGTCTCCATTGTTGCCGGTTTTCGTTGGCTCCCCACTTCAGTGCCAAGCATGACAAGAGCAATTACATTTTTAAATTACGTTACACGATATTAAGCCCTTTCTTTCCTTTCGTGCCACAATTTCAAGCAGCGTTGCTCGGCTCGCTCGCCATTTTACGCCCTTCCGCATACTCCCCCCGGCCACTTCCATTTGCGACGTCTTGCTCCTCTTATGTTTTTCTTAGTTAACGCCATTCCTCATCACCGAAGTCAAGTCACTTTTAATAATTATCTCTTCCTACCCTCTTCATCTTCTTCTTCGACTTCCTCCTCTTCCGCGCGTCCTCGCTGTTTGCCCTTAAACGTTCTCGCTTTACACGCGTGCGCGCGCGCTCGACGCAAACCGGAAGTATCCGTAATTTTCCGTACTTCTCTCAATTTTCTCGTTCCACCCTCTCCCACCCGCCCGTAACGATTCGTTTGTTATACTCTTTCAAAGCTCCCCGTTTAACATAACACGCGCGCAGCCTCGCCTTCTATTAATATTTCTCGGAATTAAAATGCAAATCCTCCTGTTTTTATTTTTAATTGCTCATTTCCTTTGTTCTGCATCTTTTTGTTTCCATTTCCCGGCCTCGTTTCTCGTCGGCCGGCCGCTTCTCTCTTCCAGCGTTATTTCTTCTTCGTTTTGACTTGGCGTTTCCGTCGCTTTTCCGCTTCTTATTTTCCGGGCGTTCAGCCCCGCAATGTTGCGGGAGCTCATTTTCTAGTAGTTGAATCGCCTCGCCCGGAGATTTTCCTCCGGGTGCGCCCACACCCCTCTAATCGCGCGCCGCGAGAATAATAACAACCTCTGCGGGTCGCCCGAGGGACAAGGGGATGTTTTAATTATTTTATCGCATACGCGTTACCGGTTATCTAATCCCTTTTACGCCTTTTTACTCGCCGGCTGCCCTTCCCCGCGGTGAAATATCGCCCGCGTGCCAAGACAAAGGGTTATTTAACACTCGCGCGCAAACGCGCGCATTAATTCCGGAATTGCGATTTAATTAAACATTCGGCTCGCGTCGATTCGAAAGCGGAGATTGCCGGAACACGGTTTCCCTGGCGTGACTCTAAATAAAGACAGAAATTTCGAAATACCCATGGGAACACTGTCGTCCGGAAGTGGAAAAATTCACATTGAAATTTTTATCCTCTCCGCGAACACGCGCGCGCATTTCGTTTCGTTTCGTTTCGTTTCGGTTCGGTTCGGTTCGTTTCGGTTTTCTCGCGCGGAATCCAATTTTTCTCCTAATAAAACTGGATATTTGTCTCTTGATTTTCAACGTTCGCCGACACGCGATTTTACTCTCCATCCATTTGAGGAAACAACCGCGCGCGAGTGCATTAAAAATGTCATTCGCCACATAGTCGGAAACACGACCTCGTTCCATATTGTTAGAAAATCGATCAATCAAGCGCCGGTACGCGACACGGGGGGAGGGGATCTGTCACCACTACCAACGCCGTTACAGCCACGCACCATACGGAGCAAACGCACGCACGCACGCACGCACGCACGCGCCCCGAGATCTCGCGCATCCTCCACGCGACGACGAATCGACGAATAATCTGGAAAAATAGCAATGTTGCGTAACCGTGCGAGAAGCGAAGAACGATAAATAACAGTCCCGTCGAAGGAAATATTCATGACGATAGGAGCCGACGATAAAAAAGAGCATTGGAGAGCGAGCGTGTTTGGGAAAGCGGAAATTCCACTCGGAAAAGAGGAAGGAAGAATTGACATTTGGATTTAATCGTAGTATTCGGAGCTTCGTTTCGGATAGTAGGCCACCATCGAGTTTGTTCGGCGCAAATCGAGTTTCTACTAATAAAAACGGATATTTGGCTTCGGTGGATCAGGATGCGGAGGCGGAGGTGGAGGCGGGGGCGGGGGAGAGACGGACGGGGGTGCCTCTGCCTGTTTTCTTTGGCGTTTTGGCCCCTAATAAATCAGCCGGAGCGGCTGCTAGTGGAAGTAGTCGGCCGCGCGTGCTACGGGTTATTCGTTGCTTCGTTCCACCGGTATTTCCGCTAGCTATTCAATTTGCGGGCGTTTCGCGCCCGGGCTCACCCTTCCTACCCTCGACATCCCTCGCCGCCCCTCGTCATCCCTCGCCGCCCCGGCATCGCCAGTTTAGCCCGGACAAATGATTTCACGCTGGAACTGTTCCCAGCAGCTCGTAGATGTCGCGGAAATACTCCGAGATAGATAGAGGGAAAGAGAGTTACCGGAAGTGGGAGATTTGTTGCAAGTAAGACGCATGGCCTTATGCAACGCCCGTCTCTGCCACGCTACCTGCTGCTCTAATTGATATTCAACGCACATACGCTCCGCTCCGCCTTGCTGTGCAAAATTACGCAAGGAAAACTTGCGGCGGAATTGACAAGTGTTTTCGCTACTAACCGCCCCACGAGCACCCTTACCCTGTTAGGCGTTTTCCATGCGACAGGGAGAAAAACGCGATTTTCGGATACTACTGTTTCCGGTGTAATCCGAGCAGGGTAAAAACTTGACGCTATTATCGAGCGTTTGGAGTTTGGAAAATTTGGAAACGGGAGAGAAACGCGATAAACGAATTTGGGACATTGCCGCTTTCGACGCGATCTTTCGGCGATGCAAAGTTGCGCATCGGTGCATGGGTGTGCGAGAACACGATGCTAATTTATGTTCCAATGACATTTATCGGCGACGCCAACGTCAGGGTTGAGGACGGTCGATTTCAACAGCCTTATCTGGCGGTTATCGTCCTCGCAGTTATCATGTCGTACGGTATAATAGACCACCACCGATTTTACCCTTTCCGAGCACCAAGTGTATCGTATCCCAATTGTATCGTACAATCATGCCAAAATTATTTGCTTCGTACATAAGATTTTCTGTCATAAATTAGCTTGTGCTTCCTCGCGTTAAATTGTTTCGTAATCTGTACTCTTCTCGTCGCTTAATCTTTCAACTTTTGGAAAATCATTCACACTTTTCTTTAAGTTACTGTTATATGAATATCACGCTGAGTGATGCTGCTAATTTTTCATTACAGGCTAAACCAAGTAAAAAGCTCATTTACTATTTTTTATTTTATTTCTGTGGCTCTGAAAAACTATTAAATCATCACCGTCATAGTGAGACCATAAATAAAATTATAAAGGAATCCAGCTACTAATTAAATGCTTGAAGGAACTCTAACAAAATTATTTCAACTACTAAGAAATTTTTTAATTTCACTTACGGCTGGAATATGATTTTCTGAAATAGTGTCTAGCTCTTGTGAAACGTGATTTTACTTCAGCTAGACGTTTTTCAGTGATAAAGTTTTCGCTTCCTATACACTTGATAAAATTGTATAAATTACTTTGAAAGACATGGTTTCTTCGGCATGATTGTAAAAATGCAAACTGGGCGCGAGGTTTGGTTAAAATCTTTTCTCACTCAATATGGTTTCCGCTTATTTATTAAATTATTTGAAAATTTTCATTCAGAATAAAAAGATGAATAATAATATTTTGGATTTATAAATGTACTGTAAAATCAACCATACAGAGCGAGAGAGCGTAAAAGAGATATTTAACACGAAATACAAAATATTAATATGATATACAAGAAAAATAAGATATATATTGCGATTGGTAACAGTAATAATACGTTTTCAATCTGTAATAGGTACGAAATAATGCCAAATAAATAAATAATAGTTTGTTATATTTGTGAAAAAATATTTGACGTGTAACAGCAAAAATTTTATACTCGGCTAACATTGCGGAATCGTTAAATCTTTATATAAATAATTATAATTGGTAATATAGCGAGAGAGTTTAATATTATTTGAACTAAACTCACGAAAAAAAGATAAAAAAATATCAACTCACCGATACGGCGATTTTCCTCCGCTTTTTCAGGAAACTCCACCCAAGTTGCTCTCATTCCAAGACAAACAGCACTTGTAAAGTGAGGAAGTTGTAACACAAATGATAAACACTATGTATCGCACTATGACACCGCGCGCAACGAAATTACCACGATACCGTCATACTAATCGTACAGAACAATTTCACACGGATCGCGAATGAATTTAATACAAAAATCGGAAAAATGCTCGGGAAAACACACATAGGGCGACGAGGTCACAGATGTTTATCGTACACGGCGTCACATCCAACTGACTTGGTCTCATGGGTTTATCGACGTTGTCCTTTAATCGCCTGGTCAAATATAAACATGATGGTTAAGCTCTATCATGCATTTAATGCTATTGCACAGAAATTATATTATTATGCATTCTCAATCACGCACACAATTAAACTTTCACCGTGAAAAGTAATGCACGCTCGACCGCGGCTATTTCATGCGTATTTTCCCTCTTTTTCCTTGCACCCTGCAATATGAAATTTGTGCAATTAACGCGCAGCATGAAAAACACGCGATTCGTCGAGGTTTTCCTTGTCATCAAGATCGCATCGACGTCAAACGAGAAACGAAACAAAAAATATATAAAAGTGACAGAAAAAAAATAAAAATGCAAAAATAGGAGCAGCGATAAAAAATAGAAAAACCAACCACCCGATGTAAGATGGACATGAAAAAGAACGCGAGGATCCTGTTATTCCGCTTTTGAATGGCAACATTATTTTTTCTCCTGTAAGTATACACGCAATATTTTTTTTTTCGAGCGAGCTTTTCGAGAGTCATCGTAAAGGCTGTAGTACGACGAAACTGGTTCAGGCCAAGATATTATATGCACGCTGTATCTCCGGGGGTAGAGGAGAGGAAAAGTGCATCGCATTGTCGGAGATCGTGTCTCTCCTTTGTACATACGCGGAAATATGAACTCTTTTTCTTCGTGAAAACTTTGCATTGTCAAGTGACGTATATTCCTCGAAAATGTTCGTAGCTTCATGCTGGATGTGACGTAGCTGCTGCTGCTGCTGCTGCCGTTGCATTATACAGAAAGAAATTTTCCTCAACTATGTGCGACGCGTAGCGAAGCACGTAACGCGCACACCTACGCCACTTATACACCCACACACACACGCGCGCGCGTTTTAACGAATGGGAAATACGGGCACATTCTTAAAATGCACGTATCTCCCATTATCCGCACATCCGGCGGCAATACGGCATAAAATAAATTCGATCAACACGATTTGTTTGGAAACATCACGTTTTCATCGAGAAAAGTGTTTATTTTTCCGCGTTCCAGCAAAACTGTTTGCTCGCACACTTGAAAAACAGGATCGGGCATAGATGATGATGATGATGATGATGATGATGATGATGATGATGATGATGACGATGATGATGATGACGATGATGAGGAGGAGGAGGAGGGGGAATAAAATGAAATAAAATTTTCCAATATCAGCGTTTCAAAGCAGCCTTACATTAATTCGAAATACATTATGCGGAAAAGGGTGTAAAAGCTCACGAGTTTTTTACTCATTAAAAATTGATGGGAGTTTCGCTTTGGTGAAAAATTTTATTTCAGTTTGTATGCGGCGAATCAAAGGGTGATATACTATGTATAAAGGCTATGTGCACATATCTAATTAACGGCCTGAATAGCACTCCACGAGAGATTTGTTTCACGCGTATTACACTGATATACACAGACATACGGGGATGGAATTATATAAGTTTATTTCTGCTACGCGAGCCATTTATTTATATTCGGTATAAAAGCCTGTAGCGGCGAAATACATACATCCTTATAACGCGGATGTGTGTACATATTCGTTTCCCGTTTTGTTCGCTGCAATATCCTGGAGGAAAAAGTGAAATACAGCTGTGTGCGCACCCCCATTCGGTGAAGCTTAACCGCGCGCGCGCTCACGTGTGCGTCGTGTGTGTACACTTCGACCGACTCTGCGGTCCGATGGTATTCGCGCGGGGGGAAAGGCCCCGAAGAGAATGTTCCAATATGTTTCCACATATATTTCAGCAGTTCATTGTATCTGGAAATAGCACGTAGCTTCAATCTCCTCTGAAACTTATCGCTTCCTCGGAATGGCATTAGATTTTTTCGCGAACTCGCCCAAGGCATGACACAATAACGGTGGAGGGGGTGGGGTGGAAGTTGCTACCATCCCTCAATGGAACTTTCCCAAGACCGCGATTTCCCGTTCTGAAAATGTCGATTTGTTCCGACCACTCGTCGATTCCGGTGATACGTAGCGCCATAAACGATCGGGTTCTGACAGAAGATTTTCCACCCCCACCCACCCTCCCCAAAAAACGAGTCTCTCGCTCTCCAATCTCTGGTTCTAGCTGGTTTATTAACGAGGACGCCGTGGAAAAAGCAAACGAAACCCGTGGACCAGTCTGACCCGAAAGTAAAAACCCCATAGACTGTGTCTATTCCCCAAGAGGGAGGAAAGGGATGGGGAGGGAGGGCCAGTGGAATCATTAATCGAGAGTCGTGTATTCGTTTTTTGAGGCTCGCTCGCGGCATAATCGTATTGTGTGCAAAAACAATCGAGCTCGCCGAGTTATTGCAAGCCCGGTAAAAGCGGGGAAAGCCATTGGTGCGACGAGTCGACGGCGACGAGTTTGCGAGTGGTCGTCCGCCTCCCTAGCGGGGTCCTCTACGCCACTACCACCACCACCACCGTCACCATCGTGCGCCCAATCCACCGTGCGGTATCCACGTACATTTCGCATTAATTGAACTGTACCGTGCTACGCAGCACAATGTTACATTGTGCGCCCGAGATTAATAATAGCCTTCGCGTGCAAGGGTGGTCGAGACTGAACTGATTAAGGGGATGGGAGGGGGCGGTGCGGGGAGAGCGATACTAGCAGTCAGAAAATGTGGAGGACTGTCGGTTGTGGGAGAGAGAGAGAGCCGTGCACAGCAAGGCGAGGGAATTAAATTGCTTTTCAGCCGTATGAAAGTGGTGTTATACGAGGCCCCATGTAAGATCAAGTGCGCGCTGGCAGGCTGCCACACAGTCTAACCCGGATAATAAATGCTCATTCGAGAAAAGAGGGGGAGGGAGACAGTCGAGTGCTCGTCCGACCGGGCGGCCCTGAGACCTTTTTCTCCTCTCGCGGCGAATCTCCGCTCTCGCCAGCATCGCCGCAAACCCCCATGGACGACGAATCCTTCATACGCACTCTCGTTCTGCTTCCATTCTCTTAAAGTTCCTCTTTGAAAATTTCGCGCGCGTTCCGCCTGCGAGACTCCCGTAGATTTTCCCGTAGAATAACAGAGGAAATAAATGGAGTCCAAAACTCGAGAGAGAGAGAGAGAGAGAGAGAGAGAGAGAGACGAACGACCCGTTTCTAATTCCAGTGATTCGTCCCCACGGAATATCGCTGGAAAGAACAATAGCATCGATCGCGCATCTCGCGTGGAAATCCGATGAGACGACGCGGTAAGGGTGAGTCCCCCCCATAGCCCCTCGGCGATGATCTGATTATCGCCGCTGGAAATTGTCCCGGGTGGAGAGAGCTGGAGTTGGCTGCTGATGCGGCCGGTGGGGTTACTGCCAGGTGAAAGGGGTTGCTGGGCAGAATGGGTGGTGGTGGGGGTGGGGGTGAGGGGTGGTATAAACGGAGTGACGGCCGGATGGACAGGTAGGCAGCCCCCGTTTCTTCCGCCTAGCCCGATTCATCCACCCCCGCCCACCCCCAATCAACCGACCCGATTCCACCCAGTCCGTTTCACCCCCTGACTGACGATCGCGTGTACCGGCGATAGACGCGTGCACAACGCACGGATTACGTTGGTTGCCGCTATCCATCCGGTTACCCCGTTGACTTTATCGGGACTTATCGGTATATAGACTACCCGCACGCATTCATCCGTCTATGGGGCTTTTCGCTCCCCATCCCGATACTGCGTTCACCATCTGACGTCGAGTCGAAACTCTCACGACGTGCAAATTAGACTTAGCCGCTGGCGTAGCGCAGTAATTAGCAATTATCGTGTCTTTGCCGATTCGGAGCGAGCGGTCGAACGACCCCGCGCTCCCCTCGCCCTCCACCCTATGCAAATCCCCATGAAAATTGGCCCTAATTAGCGACAGCCGCGTTCCCGTCGAATCTGCCCAATTACCGGTACTCCAGTATCGTTTCTTGCACTTTTACTGGATTTGCATGGGAATTATTATTTGCCGCCGCTAGTTTCCCCCGCCCCCCTCGCCCGCGCGTCTTTACCGATTTCCAGAGGTCTGACCGCTCGTTACCGCGGAGGGGAGGGGCGGTTCGTCGAGCTCCTGTGCCGAATTGCCGGCTGGGAATAACTTCCAGCAATTAGCCCCGTTGACGATCTTCGATAATAGCTCCGTTCCTCGAACAAGAGATCCGGATAATAAATTTGTGTTTCGCTGCCAGGAGATTTAATGCTCTCGCAACGAGGCCGTAATTAGCTGCGATTTATCGTTACTATTTTCCTGCCGAGCGTGGAATTCAGCGAGTTGTTTTCGCAATTAGCGATCCGCCACTGTTTTATTCCGAGCGACGAAACGCCGGGCTTTCGGGAATTTCATAATCCGCGTAATCCGCGCGGATCGCTTTATAGAGGCTTTAATAACGCTCCGAAAGGGGCGGAGAGAGAGGGCAGAGCTAATTCGAAAATTTACCATACCCGAATTATTCTCCGGAAAGACAATAATCTAAGTGGCGAAGAGCCGAAGCAACCGTTCGCGCTTAGCGCCATTAATTAACTAAGCAATTGAGTGGAGATTAATTGGCGGAAAGTGAAAAAGGGAGGAAGGGAGGAAGGGAGGACGAGGCCGAAAAGGGGTTGGAACAGAGAGAGGAGGGTACATTCTTGATGGCTGGCAAGAGATCATTCTGCGGGATACTCGACCTTCGGCTCATGATAATTAGAACGCGTGTCAATTTAATGCCAGGCTTCGCGGTAATTACGCGCTTTCCTGTTGTCATTAAACATCTCTCCGGAGAGGGAAAATTTATCTCATTGGTCGGGAATATCGAGTGTTCCCCGACTATTTGGGTCAATAGATTTAATTACTCTTCGACAAACGAATCATTTTAATGAACGCGCCATTGCATCCTTGCCAATTACAATTACGCGTTACAGCGTTACAAATTATGCTGCAAATGTAATTGCTTCGATGAATTATGCGATGGTTAACCCGCAGTAATCATTGCGTATAGTATTTCGCTAATTTTAATGCAACGGGCGTGTAATGATTATCGTTAATTGGCCTGAATCTATGCAATTGCTCGAGGCCTGCGCGCGACCGCGTTTTCCCTCGCCTTCTCACCCCCGCGACAAACTTCTATTGACAATCGACCGTCCATTCCCCCGCACCCGATTTTCCGTTTCGAAACTGTGTCTGATTATTTGCGTTTTCTTTGTTGCAGGTAAATCCATAGCTAGGAAACGCGTCGAGCGAACGCGAAATCGTCACTCTGGCCGGTAGAATAAGGAGAAAAACGTGAAAATAGTAAGACGCGCGAGAGTAGCGAAAACAATAGGATCGGAAAAGCAACCCTCCTCCTCCTACTCCTCTTTTTCAAGGAGTGTCGAGACTTTTCGCGAAAGCTCTGGCAAATTTTCATCCCTCCTTGAAAAAAAAAAACCTTGACACCCCACAGCTTTTCCTTATCGTTAATCCTACCCCCGTTTAACGACTCACCTCGGTCGAGGCATTTCATTATCGTTTGAGAGAACAAACGCAATACTGCGCATAAAGCAATTGCTTCAGCTCGCTAATCTA
The DNA here is from genome assembly GCA_037305995.1 of Sclerodermus sp. 'alternatusi'. Lineage (NCBI taxonomy): Eukaryota > Metazoa > Arthropoda > Insecta > Hymenoptera > Bethylidae > Sclerodermus > Sclerodermus sp. 'alternatusi'. Next base: position 10,194,348 of record CM074547.1, read on the forward strand.
CAAAAAGACCTTTTAATTTTCTTTTATCCAAGATAATACCACGCTGTTGCTACTACCACTGCTGCTGCTGCTGCTGCTGCTGCAGTATTACCACCACTACCCCGCTGGAAATTCCCAGATGGAATATTGTTCGCGAAATCCTCGAAACGATCAAACATTTATACCATCCGCTCGTTTCACCTTCAACAAGATTGTAGTTTTCATATTTGATTCGTCGAGTTTTATAGAAAATGAATTCTAATGGAATTTTCATAGATACGGCGAGGGGAGGCAGTAGAAAGAAAGAAAGCGAGAAAGGGAAGAGAGAGCGAAGGTAACCGGATCGAGTGTTTCGCTGACATTTCAGTCCGGAAAATTTCCTGAGAAATTTAACGTTTCGAAATGGCATTCATCGGTGCGCCATGCGCACCAGTTCATATCCCTCATCAAGGCTTTACAGGATTCCGGCAGCTCTCAAATCCCTAATGCCCGTTGCAAATGCAACCAGTTCCGTAGGACGAATATTGGAATCACGGTCTGGTTATTGCGCCGAGATAGATGCCCTATTCAGAAACGCGTTCTCAATGCATATTAGAACGATTCACAGCACCGGAACCGAATTGAATGCGGTATTAGAGAGACGTTACTGCCGGTTACAGAAGCCGGTTTGCCTCAGCACCGGTGATCCCGTGTCTTAGGGTGTGAGCACGCTTGCGAACATTGTCGGGAGGTTGTCTCTCCTCCCATGCCGCCGGATCCCTTCACCCTCGCTCGGCTCTTCCACCCCCTCCCTCTGGATTTACCTAATGCATCCTCGAGTTTTTCATCGAAACTCTCACACGCGCGCGCGCGCACGCGTACGCATTTTCACTCCGCATACTTTTCATCTACTTTTCATCCGGTAGTCTCTCCCTCTCTCTTCTCAGTTACCGATATCATCTGGATCGAGTTAATTGATCCACTGAAATATTTCACTCGCTTCCTACTTGGGTTCGCCGAGGTCTATCGGCGGTTCTAATCAAATTGCTAATTGTGCTCGTTTACGTGTAACGCGCATTTTAACTCGTGGCGATCGAACCGATCGCAAGCGGCAGCGGTGGCATCTGCACACGCTGCAGCGCCCCACGTATCTGCATTAATAGACTCGGGAATGGAGTTCCCGGTAGTGGTGGTAGTGGCAGTGGCAGAGTGGTGTTGGTGTTGCCGGAGTATCGGTACTGGCGCGCTAATGCATCGCCACACGCTGGAGATAGAGCGGCAGAAAAACATCCGTCCAATGAATCGTGACGGTAACTAGTGTCGCGTTTGGATAATGAAATTACCCGCCGCCGCGGTTCTATCGGCAATAAAATCTTGCACTGGTTTGTACCAACGCACACATCGCCAGCGAGTCGAGAGACGCCAGCAGAATGCATCAATTATATCGAGCAACGAGTAATTACCGCTAGTTAGCAACGGTCCATTGTGTCCGAACGCTGGAACCGATCCACGGCCGATTCCTCCATAGCGATGCGATACCGCAGGAATTTCACTCTTTCATCCCCTCCACGCCGAAACTTCCGCCCGCACCCTCGTCGGACAGAGCGGCCACCACTACAGCCAAAGTCTCCGACATCCGGAGGGAAAATTCAAGTGTTTTCTCAAGCCTTCCATTCCACGGGTTATTACCTTTTCATCCCGCCGATCGATCCTTCGCGATTCCTTGCTCGTCGTTATTAAACGGTGTTCCGTTCGTGCGGATACGCCGGTAAAGTGCGTGCGGGGGTGGCGCAGGGGGGGTATTCAATATGTTCGCGAAACGAGATAATGATGAAAAAGCTGATTCTTCATTAGACTCATTATTGCGCCGTTTATTATAAGCCGACAGGTAATTATACGTGTGCAGCTATCGATAGCCCGGAGCAAAGCCGGATATATGGATGATTTCGTCTAAATCATCGTACTGGCGCAGCACGATCGGCTTTTCCGACGAGTTGCTCGTCTCTCCAGTCTGCGGACTCGGGAGTTACGCCAGTTAATTACTATCCGATTGATTTACTCGATCCCTGCTACTCCGGCTTCGCAGCGCCGCCACCCCTCCCTAGCCCGACCCACCCCCGAGCGCCGCCGGTGCGGTGCGTCAATCGCTAATGAGAATTCGCCCGATTTTCCGGTCTTTGCAAAATACAATCCTGTCAATAGCAGCCTGTTCCCTCGTGCTCTGCCTCGTAACACTCGCGTTCTCTCCACTCAGAGACACGTGACAGACTAGACGCGCCATGGGGTTAGGGGGTGGTTCTGCCGATCGCGACACACCGATCTCCTCTGTCTTCCACTTCGCGGAGAACGGCAAACTCCGGTACGCGCGACCGTCCTTTCCCCCCATCCTCCTGATACCGCCATTGTCCATTTTGCGATTTCCGCCGCTCGTTCCACCCTTCCACCACCCCCTGGACGGGGGGTGAGCGACGATCGTTCCCGCCAAATCGCTTCCGATAAGACGCGGGCGCGGAAATCGTGCTTGTGACCTCCGGTAGTACAAGAGGGATAAGGGCGAGGGGGTGAGGGGTAGGTTTAAAAGGGGTCAGGGGAAACTCGTGTAATACGATTTGTTATTGTTACGGGAGTTCCTCGGTTTGCTTAATTTGCAATTAGCAAGTCCGTATTGAGGATCGCTGAGAAGCTGGTGCGCGTGGGCGTGCCGGGGGTGCAGGGGGTGCTGCTCGGGTCACGGAGGTGAGAGGGATCGCAGCCGGTATCTGAGAATCGAGCAAAGAAAACATTATCTTTGTTCGCTTTGCCTCGAATCTCACGCGCTCTCCCTCCCTCTCCTTCGCGGTTCTGCCAACTCCGCTCCTCTCCCCGACCCTCCCCCGCATCCCGTGGGTCTTCCTTCCTTTTTGGTCCCTCTCGATTCGAACTGCAGTCGATTCTCACGTCAATGTGAAAGAACTCGGGGCTTTCTTGTTTCTTATGAGCATCCATTATTCAGTTTGCCTTGCCCTTGCTGCTCGGGTGCCTTTGCCGCGCCGCCCATCGTCGAGTGTCCAACGCAAGAAAATACGCGAGGTCGTTTTCACAAGAGAGCCGTTTCTACCCCAACCCTCCCCTTCCTCTCTCTCTCTCTCTCTCTTCGATGTACTCCTACGCGATTGTTTTGTCAGACCGAAAGGAACGATCTCGCGATTATCCGAAAGTGGCGTCGTTCAATCGAGCCCTCGTCACACGACCCCCTCCCCTCTTTTTTTCACCCTCGATCATCGGACATCCAACTGCCCCCACTCGGAGGAGCAGCAAGCGTTTGCCATGGATATTCGCGAGGATCCGGTCACGCAACAGAGGCAACGATTACTCGCAGCGACAGAATAAGATCGATGTTCCCTTTAAAGGCTCCGGAGGTTCGTCCGCCCTTTTGCTCGAATAATGGAATCGGATCGTTTAATCAAACATTTCGATAGGCGAACCTGCTCCAGCGTGGAATGGAACCGACCGGGATGGGACGGACGGAACGGGACGGGACGGGACGGGACGGGACGGTACCGAGTGGAATGGAAAAATGGACGAGCGCGACGCGCTGGATACTCCGTGGACGCGTTGCTTCCCCGGGTACGCGCATCGTTAAATCTTTTTCTCACATTAACGGTAATGGACATCCATTATTCAGTGATTTCTTGCTTGTCTGTACCGATCTAGGCTGGCTCGGTGACAACGTCCAACTCGCGTGGACGGAAAAATGCGAGCCGGCTTTAGAAGCCCGTGCAGCACTTTCACACAATTACTTCACCGTGCCGGATCCGTACGTCAAACCTTTCCTCTCGTTATGAGTAACGAGCATCCATTATTCAGTGCTTCTATCCTTTCTTGCTCGTTTGGCCGCGCGCGTGGTCTTGCGCCGATGTAGAACATCCGGATGACGAGAGGGAACTCGGATAAAAGCGACCAAGCCAAATCTATTTCGAGTGCATCATCCCCTCCGCCTCCGTCCCTCCCTCCAGTGGTCCGTAATGCATGCCCTTACAAAAAAGTGGAAATCTCTCGCGAGTCTCGTTAATTACAGACCGTTCCCCAGACCACTATGAATTTTCTTTCGAGAGATTTCCAGCGGCGCCGCCAGTTTTACGCTTATAAACGTCAATGTTCTATTTTGGAAGCCTCGGCGGCGGGAGCGCACGGGGCAGGGGGAACTTTCTTCTATAATTATCGTGCAGTTTTTACCGGGGGAGAGAAAGTCGAATGGAAAAACTTGAGATTCGTTGCATAATTTTCAAATAATTACATAGCATTAATCTGGAACGAGCGATCTTTTCTCTAACGAGTAAAATCCATTATGCAGCGCTTTCATCTGTTCTTGCTCGTTTTAGAGTTTCAGTGACGACTTGGCCGAAGCGGCCAGTCAGCCGGTCGAACGGTCGTTCGACCGATCAACCAACCAACCAACCAGACAGAGAGAGAGAGACTATTAGAGATAATTCTCCTCTCAATCGAAGCGTTCATAAAAATCGATAAGCGAACACTTTTGTCCCGATTGCCCAACCCCCCGGCTGAAACTTAACTTACCTTTCCACCCCGCAGGGTGAAATCACGCGGAAATAATCTGCGGTCGTAACTAAAAAATAATGAAAAGACCGGGAATCGGTGGCAGGAGCGCGGGAGAATCGCGCGCCGATACCGTTCACTCCTGATAAGTCGTCGCTCTCGCTCTGATAATGAGACGGCAGTTTTCGGGACATGGGCAAATTTGAGAGTAAGTGAAATCCATTATTCAATAGCGTCGAGCAGCGTGACGTTGCCGGGACATTGTTGGAGATCCAGGGGGTGGGGGGCGGTAACGAGTGAGCTGAATAAAAGAAGATGGTTCCTCTCCCCTCGCCCAGCACGGGTTTCCGTGGTTTGCTCCTGCGTGTGCCCGGGCCTGATAAGTAAGGCTGGCAAGTCTGTAAAAACAGCGGATACGTCCCGTTTTGTCCTTCCATCGGCCCGGACTTTCCTCGCAAGGCCAATGAATAATAAAAGCACTCGGTCCGCTGCTGCTGCTGCTGCATTACGGCGGTGCTCGGCCCCCGCCGTCGGCCAATCCGATCGAATCTGCATATTTTGGATCAACTCTCTCGGCCGAGCCGATTTTAATTAAAGCGCGCGTCGGGCCCGGCCATTGTTTCGCTACTTTCCTCGATCAGTTATTATCCGATCTATCGCTCGGGGCTTTCCAATTTACCTGCTTTTCAGGCTAAAAAGCAGCGCGGGATATTTTATCGGTTTAATAAGAGATAAAGCTGCTCGCTCGCTTGCTCCCGCGTGACTTCCGGTGGTGCTGGTGCTGGAGCAAAATGCGACTAGACATTTCCCATGATTCCTACCCTTAATGGTATCGACGCTGAGTAGCGCAGCTTCTACAAAATTGGATCATAAACGATGCGTTTGGTTAGCGCAATAAAATCCACCCCCACCCTGGTGCCACGGGCCTTTGCACGGACACAGAATCGTTTTACATGTACCGCACTCGTCTCGAAGGATAATAACTTTCAAGTGGGATCTGGTAAATTGCACGGGAGCGAGAAGGTCGATTCCACTCTCCCGCTAACGGCTGAAAAATACGAAGCGAAGGTTAATTGCGAGGTCGTCGAAGGCCACGAGCTCTTTCGTATCATCCATAGATCTCCGACCACCACCTTCCCCTCGTTCCCACTTTCCTCCTCTCCTCTCCTCTCCTCTCCGTCCTTCCCCCGTCATCCCCCCAATCGACGCCGAACTCGTCGATCGCGTAATCACGCGAGCGTTTCTCCAAATTCTCCTCTCTCCCCCGACTTCCAACCCCAAGCTTCGAAATCGTACGCGCACCCCTTGGAATTTTTACGAGTCATCCCCTTCTGGAATTCCGCGAGTGACTCGCGAGATTTCTCTCGGTCAAGAAAATCCCCAGGCCCCGATGGGGGTGAGGGTGAGGAATTCCGTTCCGGGTAGCCGCTCGTTAATACGAAAAGTCAACAGAGAGGGTGAGAGGGGGTGAGAGCATCGAAGAATACGCGGAATATTAATCGGAGAATTTTCACGGCGCTTTTCATCGGGCTAAACGAAATTGGAATTGATTGGCGGATTCCGAGGGTTGGTCTCCGGCGATCGGTGTCTGCGGATGTCCGAGGGTGCGTGTCTTAATTATAACAATGCTACATCGCGCTCGGTCACGCGTGCGGTAAAGCCGATCGAGCGGACACGCGGGAGCAGCCAGCCAGCCAGACAAGACGACATGATTGGAAACTGCGGTCCGCCATTGTGATCCCATTTACGTGGGTATTAGTCCGGTGTCACCCTGTAGCGCCGTGCGAAATTAATCTCGCACGGCGACAGAGCCAACCACCACCACCACCACCACCACCAACACCACCAACACCACCATCACCACCATCGCCATCACCACCAATGGAAACTGTAGCAACAACAGCGATAGCAACGCGCTGTCGACTCCCTACGGGCAATCGCATCTCCTGTGCTCTCCCATCGCCTCTTTACCCCCAGCCACCCCCTCCTACCCGACGCACAGTTCACGGCTTACCACCGATTTCAAATCCCGCTATGAATCCTCGGCTAGATTAGATTTGTCCGCCAGTCCGCGAGCGACTCGTCGAAATTGTTTCGCCCCCTCCCCCTGTGCACCCTCTGTTTGTTTTTTCGCGAGACCGTCGAGCGGACGGGGTCGCCGTGCACTGCTCGAAACAATTTATTTGAATTATGTTCCCGGCTTTCCGCGTGGGGTGATCAAACGGGAAATGGCAATATTATTCGAGCCGTGAGATTGCCTGTGTTCTTGTCGCCTCTCATCCTCCGGTAATAGCGCCGGGTGCCACTCAATCACATCCTTCTTGGAAGAGTGTCTAGTCAAAAGTAATAGCCGACTCATTCCGGTAATCCGGACACGCCGTCCGGATAATGTTCCCCGAAGTAGCTTGCTCGCGTCGCTAATATTGGCCGGAGTACGCGCGTACCTACACGCACGCGTGCCAAGTAAACCGGAGGAATCCCGTGCAGCGACACGCACGCGTGTTTTCCCTTAGCAAGAGAGTCGCCGCCGCCGCGAAAAAGCGAGTAGCAAAGAAAACGGAGGAAATAGACGAGGGAAGCCGCGCCATTAAGTGGGATGGGGTGGGGTAGGGAAGTCTCGGGGAAGAAGCCGCGAAGAACCTTAGGCAAATTAGAGAGGGGGAGATGCGGCGGCCGCAGCGGAGGAAGAAAAAGAACACGAAGGGTTGGGGGTTGCCGACACGGATGCGCTCGTTCTCGCTCTACCAAAGACTGACGCTCGCCGATGAGCATCTACCGGTCGTTCCGCAAAACGTGTTTTCCCATCTCGACTTAAACGCGATCTCTGCACCCTCTTCTCCTATCACGACAATCGACTCTCCTGTCCGAATAGTCCATGCGCGTTGTAGGAGGCCCTCACCCCCCAAGCGAGAGTCTTATAAATCAATCTCTATTAACAACGCGAGCCGTTTAACCTCGCTGATCCCGGAGGAGTCGAGTTATCTCCTCGCGAATCTCCGAATTATTTGCCTTTTTCGAGAATACCCACGACTCCCTCGAGGGGTGAGAGGTGGCGAAGCGTCGCGACTCTTATAACGCGGGAGAGACAGTAGCGACGACCGGGTCCAATATTGGCGGTGGACTTTTTCGTGGAAGAGGTCGGCGCGAGGTGCCTCGTGTTCCTGCTGCTTCCACGCGTGTACAAAGTCTCCAGATAGAGAGATAGCACTCTCCCCCTCCCCCTGCCCCGAGCATCCGGTTGCTAGACGCTGCCATTGGCCGAGTCTCGGAATAATGTATCGACTGCTTATCTATTTATGCGACACGACTGAATGGCAATCTTTGCGTTCCCACAATCTCCAGAGAGGCAAGGCAAGGTATGGCGAGGCAAGGTACGGCAAGGCAAGGCAAGGCATGGCAAAGCAAGGCAAGGCAGGGCAAGACAAGGTATGGCAAGGCATGGCAAGGCGAGACAAGTGTCCAATCGATTTTCCTTGTCTGCCGAGCGAGAGAGCAGCTTCGCTGCAAATCACCTTCACTCGTCGACGGGCTCCTCGCGAGTCTTTTATTAGAGGTCAGTGCACTGACATACCCGTCGACTAGGTAACGCATCTCTTAGTCGGGACTCGTGCGCGAGGATTCAGCGCAGGATCCCCGGGTACCTCGATAAAGCGCGCCCTTTCCCACGTATCCTCGCGATCGCCGTCGACGTCGCGCGACGTCGGCCGCTTCTGCAGGATGTCCCTTCTGCCCTTTCGAGGCCAAGGACGAAATTTCGCTCCGAGGGAGGGGGGGAGGTCAGGGGCCGTAGCTGGGTTTTCCAGGATCCTCGAGGATCCTGGCGCGAAGAGGAGAGGAGAGGAGAGGAGAGGGAGCATCGTGAAAGAGAGTGGAAGCGAGCGAAGCAGCGAAGGTCCGGGCGAATCAAAGGGCGAGCACGTGCGAATTAAAGAGGCGAGTTGAGCGCCACTACGACGGCATTCCACAGTGCTGTTAGCCCGTTGCATCGGTGGTGTTCGTCGGTGTTCGTGCACGTGCACGAGCATCGGACGTCGGGATATGCAGTACAGCGACGAGTAAACCGTGTTTTCTGTACCAGACGTCAGGGCCCGTAGTGGCCCTATACTCGATACACGACCGCCAGTAAATAACCAAGCCACTTCTGCCAACTTCGTGCCCTTCCCGACCCCTCTCTCCGCCCCACGCTCCCTACCCTGCCCTACCCTTCCCTCCACGTCGAGTCTCCGCTCCGTACCACTGCAAAACTATCTTTCGCCTATTTTTACATTTAACCCTTTCCCCATCCCACCCCGGGTGGCCGACTCCGTGCTTTCCTTTTTCCTCGCCTCCGTAGCACGTAGATCGTTTTACTACTATACAATGACGTTTCTCCCTTTTACGTATTCATGCAATTCGTCTAGTCTTGCATTTGCTTGCATCTTTTATCATACGTCACTCTATACCCTGCTACTTTTGCTTATTCTTCCTTTTCTCTTGCATTTATCCTCGCTTCTCTTGTACGCGAGTGTACACTCGCTTTCTATCTTTTCTACGAACCTTCCCTCTGCTTAGATTTGTTCTTCTTCTTCTTCTTCTTCGTCCTCCTCTTCGTCGTCTTCTTCTTCTTCTTCTGCTGCTGCTGCTGCTGCTCTTTCTTCTTGCGCTTTTTGTCTTTCGAACTCTCGAAATCATTCGTCTCCCTCCACTATAAGTGTGCTCGACCGGAGGTTTTCGGCTAATATTTATTATGCAGGAACTCGATAAATCAGCGGCCATGGCAAATTTATGTGAAAGCTCACTCGCTATTTCTGATTTCTTTAACGTTGCATTTGCTGCGGCGGCACCACTGTGTGATTCCCCCTGTACAGCTGGGGACAGATACGAACGTCGCCAGGAGCAACGCTCGGCGAGATGGAAAATCGCGACAAACCGCAACTTTCGCTACTCTCTCGCGTTTCGCAGGAGAATAGCGTGGACGAGAGACAAGCGTGCGATACGTCGCGTGGGGTAGAAACCACCGAACGTAGCTCTCGGCGAGGTCAGGGACTTTGTATCCGTCCCCGGCTGTACTTCGGTCCATGGCATCCCGATAGAGTCACGACTAGAGTGTCTCTTGGAGGAACTCCAGGAATTTCGTAATAGGGCAGGGACACCTAGAAGGGCAGCAGTTTCCGGAGAGACGTGCCAGTTTCCGGACATTAATCTCCATTCCCAACACTTTCGTGGGATATTAACGAAAAGTTCCACGTTGAACTTTTGCCGATTCCTGCGATCACCCCCACAACCCCTACCGCCATTTTCCTCTCGCGAATATCGCAAACTTTGAACTATTCTCCACCCTTATCGCGAAAGAACCACCTGCATCGATTGGTTTTTGTTTTTACGATTCTGCCGCGCGAACCGTGCACTTTACCGTGCGAAAGCAAATTTTACAACAAAATGGAACCGGCATAATGGTCCCGGGTCATGGGGGTAGTGGTAGCACGTGTATCGGGTTGGACGGGATCAGTGGGAAAACAGCCCGTTTCGCGGCGGCGACTATTCCACGAGAAAGTGAAACTACTCGCGTGGAGATACCTGGGGCATCCATCCTGGTTCTTTTATTACTTTATTGGCCGTTTCCCGCTCCTTACCCCGTGGACTGTTCTTTCATTTTTATGCACTCCCTTTCCTTGTCTCTCGCTCGACTGGTTCTGCACACGCTAGCCAATAGACTCTCGATTTCGAGGGGATACCAGTTGGCTACCAGCAGAACCAGACGTCTGCAACTTGCACTTGCTTCGGAAGGAATGTCGCAAATCGACGCGACACGCGTCTCCTCCACCAGGACACCACGTCGCGATCCGACGATACGAGATCGAATCTCGAATGTGAGATTTTCTATGATCCCGCTCGAGTTTTCGCTGAAACATTCGCTCGCCCTGATTGATTCAATACCCTCGTCCTGCTTATCGTCGACTCAAGGCCACGTTGAAAACCGCTGTTCCGCTATTCAAAGATTTCGACTGTGGGAGACCGTGGGGCACTTCTGCGCTCGAATGTCGGTCAAAATTGCCCTTGGCTACTTCACTCGAAGACGATACAGCGCCGCCAGTGGTTCTCAGCGGGGGGATCCCGGAGTTGTGAGCGAGAAACGCGGGAAAACGCAGCTTCTACCCTTCGACCTCGCTTTCGGTGTCGTTTCCCGGTTAATCGAAGTAGCCCGAGTGACCGGAAGGAGAAAAGGAGGAGGGGGATGGTAGGGCGAGGTCGTTGCATTTTCTCCGCTCCAGTTCTTCCCGGCGGAGGGTCCGCGCGCCGCCATTTTTCCACGGCTCGTCGGCCCGACGAATAACGACGCGACGCAGAGTGGACGCCTCGAAAAAGCCGTTCGCTTGTCTCGTAAATCGCGAGACGCTCGCTCGCGCGTCTTCCGCGAACGAATAAACGTCGAATCGCGATAAAGCGAACCCCATGCACCGGCGGTGCACGCGTGTATCGTGCGCCGCGTTCCACATCGCCGTGCAGCGAAGCGAAACGCAGCGGATTCTCTAGCGAGTTCTTTTAACGTGCGTGCGTGCGTGCATGTATGCGTGCGTACGGAATTTCGCGCAAAGTCCACAGAAATACGAATGAAATCTTGCTCAAGCCGAATTGCCCGTAAAAAGTGGGTTGAACAGCGAAGGGGACGAGGGACGGGGAGGAGAAGCGGATAAAAATCAGACGGGATATTCCCGCGGTTTTCGGGCAGGTACAGCGCGCGCGCTTGTCTTTGGCGTTCGCGAGAGATTTCAACGAGTGGAGAGAGTGCAACGTCGCAGGGTACCGATTTCTCTCAACGAAAACTACGACAAAACGCGCGCTGTTGGACAATCGCTTTGTATCAGAGCAGCCGGCGCTGGTGGAAACGAAGTCGTGGAAGCGCGTAGTTTATTCCCGTCCAATAGCCAAGGTGTAAAAAGCGAGTTTGAAGGTCGTATTACAATGACTGCAAGGCTAAACCGTCAGCATCCCCGATTCCACGCACACGCACACGCACACGCACTCGCACTCGCACTCGCACGCGAATAGCTAGAAGCGTCTGTGTGCGAACCACGTCGGGTTAGTTAGGCTTCTTCGTCGTAAAGTCCTCTTCTCTTTCTCTTCATGCCTCTTGTTACTCGCCTTAAGCGTGCTCTCACCCCCCGCCCCCTCCTCCTCCACTGTCTCCTCCGCCTTCCTCGGCGAGTCCTCCCTGCGTCTCTCTCCCCCCGATTTCAGCGGCGTCTTCTCCTCTCCACTTTTTAGCCCGAGCCTCCTTCTGGCTGGTCTCTCGTTCCTCCTTACCTGGGCTTCTCTCTCTCTCCCTCTCTCTCTCTCTCTCTCTCTGTCTCTTTCTTCTTCCGCGCTTCTCCTGTCCCTTCTTTATTGGCCTCTGCCTTCCATCCAGCACTCCAACGGGTGCTTCGTCGTGCGTGACTCAAGGTCACCGACTCATGCAGCAGTTACGACTCCGTCGGTGCTGCTGCTGGCGCGTTCTCGCAAATGCGTGTGGGGGCCCGGTGCTCGTGTGCGTGTACCCAGTGTTGCCAGTGGGTCGCCGAGAAGTCTGCGGTGCCCCGAGTACACGAAGCCACGCACCGATGAGCAAGGAATTTTCGCGATGCCTCGTGCTCTCCTCGCGATTCAATATTTGCTCCTCGACCTACCTTGTCCTGGCTAATTAATCGCCAATTACCGCCACTCTCGGGTTTCCCGCGCCTCTGGAAACTCTGGAAACTCACCCTTCGCCGAGCAGGAAGGAGGGTGGCGGTTTCCTGGCAAACCGAAGTTCCCTCAGCCTCGAAAAAATTTAATCTCCAGGAATCGCTCTCTGTTCTCCTTGGCTCTCTTTCTCCTCTTTTTTCGGTTTTTTCTTCCTCTTCCTTCGGAGAGCTTACTCGAAAAACGAGGAAATTGCGCGCGCGCGCGAGTCGCGCTACGAATCAAGGGTCAGAGTGCACGGCGCATTTTATTAGATTCATCACGCCCTCGTAATTCTTCATGGCGCTGCTGCCTCAACGCCGTGCCAAATAAATCAGCCGGTTAGGAAAGGTTATGCCCGCCACGGCGTAATCCGTGAAGCGTCGTTTAAATGTCATTATAATGGCCGCTGCTTGTAAAATACAGTCGGACTCGGTGACAGGCTCCTCCGCGCAACGGTGGACTCCCGCGACACGTCCCACCCCCTTGTATTATCCGCCAAAAGAAAAGCTGGTCGCATCCTAAAAAATTCCACCCCCGCTCTCTCTCTCCCTGTCGCGATTCTCCTGAAATTGATCCGATCGAACGAGCGGTGGGCTAGGGGATTTTCTTCGACCCCCTCCTCAGTCACCCCTCGAGAGGACATCGATCAGCAAACACGCGAGTCGAGTACTCACGGTTGAACGTCGCGTTCTCCAGTCCTGGCTGTTAATTATCAGCCGTAAACGTGGGTCGATTAGCGTTGAAATAAAAGGGAAGCGGGCGCTGCTCTCTCGGTTAGCCGGCAAGAAGTTGTTGATACTCCACTTATCGATGCATATCACTCCTGATTATGCTAATAGTTGTACGCATGTTACACTTAGCCGTATCGCCAGCAGCAGGTTACGCTAGGATGTCGGTCCGCCGTTTGTTTCTACTCGGCTCTGCTACCACACGCACCCCCGCTTAAGCGTCCGGCGCGGTGCGTGGATAGAGTTCTCGCTTATTTATTTACTCGCATTAATCACCCTGATTAATATGGCGGCTATGGAGGTGGTGCTTTGCTCGGTGCGGCCCGTGGCTTGGAATCAACGGAGGATACACGATTATTGGCCCGCGGATTCCAATTTTAAACGTCGTCCTGGAATAAAGTCATTAGGGACCAACGCTCTACCACCCCCGTCCCCTCCCCTTCCCCACGGGTAATTACGCTGCTAAAGTTCCGTAAATATGACGCAATAACGAAGACGTTAAGCTCGAGGAACGGACGTGGCGTGACGCGCGCCGGCCAAATGTAAATACCAGAGTAGCCTGGGGGTGGGTTCTCGTGAAAATAAATTTTCCACGCTCTGATAAAGAGGCTCGTTCGTGCGGGGCGTCCCGACGTTAGATTACGATTCGCAAGGAACTCGACCAGTCCCGAACGGACACGCTACCCGCGCGGCGTATCCTACGCTAATTATCGTCGTCTCTACGATTTCTTTGAGCTTCGCCGCTGACCATCGGCCAGACTTGCGCGCGCGCGCGTGACGCACGCACACGCGTCAGTTTCTGCCGATCTCTCGACATTTTCCTCGATTTTACATCCCTTCCCCCATTCGCCCCTCCCGCGGATTCCAACTGGTTTGAGGAAACGGTTCAGCGAAGTTTTGCGCGATTCCACCCCCCGGGGTCTAATCTAGGACCCTTACGGTCCAATTTTGGTTGTTGCGTAATCCAGAAAGAGAAAGGACGGGGTTTTCCGGGTAAACGAATTTTTCTGTTTGGCGAGGCTGAGCTTCCTCGATACCATAAATTAACGTCGTGGGACCCACGCGGTGGTGGTTTTATTAATCCGTCAGGAGATGCATATGCTACGAGGAGAGGACACGGCTCGAATGGAAGATATTAAGTGGAGCCGGACCATCGGCAAGATTTATGCCTCGTAAAACTGGCTGCTTTTGTGCCAGCAAGAAAATTCTCCTTTTCTCTTATTTTATTTTCGGACGACGGCTTCCGGTGAGGGGCCGATGCTTAGAACGTGAATTGCAGCGTGCTCCCTCTCTCTCTCTCTCTCTCTCTCTTTCTCCTCTCTCTTTCTCTCTCTTCCTTCCTCGGGCGCGCGCGATTCGATAAATCTTCCGCTACTCCAGTATAATGGATTAACGGAATTCGCCGCGAAATAGATACGACCCGTTATTAGCGCGGCTCCGCATAATTCGAATTCAGCAATGAGCCCGGTGTCGTTGCTCCACTATCCGGAGAAATATTTGTGCCAGGCAAAGACTTTGCCGGCATTACAATTTTAGCGGTTTACCCAGCGAGATGGCCAATGTGTCCCAGATGCAGCGCCACGGCCAAGTTCAGGGATGATATTCGCCAGAGAAATAACGCGAAATTAACGCGGCCGTAAATGCTCTGAATAAGTAGTTTGGCTCAACGCTTACGTCGGACGGTGCCGAGTATTTCTGTAGGGATGAAATGGCAATGGATGAGCAGACCGGAAGTTATCTTGGAAAATCGCAGGAGATTTCTGAGTTTGGAGAGAAACTGGAGAAAGAGAGAGAGAGAGAGAGAGAGAGGTGGGAGAGGGCTTTATACGGTTCGCCAAAGTATGTCGAGGTTCCCGGCAACGGCGTCCCGGGTGTCCCAGTGCTCGGGTTAGCTAAACGAGGGGGAGAGACAGACACGTGTAAGGCTGGGGGAGGGCTGGCTGCCTTCTGGAAGGTTGCTCGAAGCAAGCGAGGCAGATTCTCCAGAGAGTTCGTGTCTCGGAGCCGCCGAGCACTCTATCTCCCAACTCTCCCCCGACCTCCCCCAGTATTCGCCACTCCCAATAAAACGATCCCAATTTGCGCTTCCTCCGGAATCTCCCGATCGTCCGAAACTAATAATTTCGTCTGGGCGCAACACTCGCGCAGTCTTCGCTCCCCTCGGAAACCCCTAGAGCCTCCGTCCCCACCTCCCTCCCACCCCCTTACCCTGGAATTACCTGGGGTGCCATCGCAAATCAACTGGCCGGAGTTTACGCGAATATTTGCGAGGATCCTCCGAATTCACCAGACCACCCACCCCTCACCCCCTCGACGAATTGTCGTAGCGTCAACCCCAACCGGAAGTGGGAGAGACTTCGCCGGCGACAAAAGCGCGTTCCATCTTGGCCCGATTTATTCAACGCAGTTGCGTTTCGGCGCAACTGCGATCAAACCGTGCGTGCCGGGGTATTTCTGCCAACGTTATTTATATTGAGCGCGCAGCTACGGCGCACCGGGGACTGTATTAATAAAGCGGAGCTACATATCCAATTTACGCCTAAATTGTCGCTTTCCGAATGGAAATTTGTAACCCGTGCTCCGTTAAAGCGTGTTTCGCGTGTTGCCCGCTTGAAACGCGGCGCGTGTAAATTTGCATTTGATATTTCCAGCCGGGGAGAAGGTCCCGCGCTGTCAACGCGCGCTGCGCGCCAATTCATCAAGCGCCGACCACAAAGTTGCAAGGGCCGAGGAGGAGATCGCTCGCCCGCTCGCTCGGGGAATTCCGGTTTGACCTCTCGAACACCGGAGACGCGGGTGAAGGAGGGACGAGGGGATCGCGTCGCGAACAATCACGGGGAATACCGGGAGGACTAAACAACCCCCCTGATATTTGCGAGTACTCAAAGTTCCATTCTACCCCAATCACCCCCCCACCCCCCGCCGCTGTCTGCCCTATCCAAATTTTATCCGGACCATGGAAAAATGGGTGGCGCGTCAATATTGACGATTTCAGCCCCGAGGGGGTGCAAAGTATCAACGCGCGAAAGAGCTTTTAATCATTTCACGAGTCAAATAAATCGGGATAATATTTCCTGAGAGCGTATCATCCGAATGGCTTGCCACATTTTGATCCCACGCGAGCTAGCGGGGGGAAGAGGGTGAAAAAATCCACGGTGACACGAGGCGAAGCTCGTAACGCGTAAAGAGGGAGACTCCGGTAGATGGAAGTTGCGTTAGTTACGGACGAGAGGGATCCAGGGAGAATCTTGCCGAGCCATTCCGAGATCGATAACCATATCGGCCTTGGTTATTGTACCCATCCAGCTGGATACATTTAATGACAGCCGTTCATATTCGTGGTATCACGGCGGTTCCTTCGAGTCTTGTTTCCTTCGCGATGAATGTGGTAGTGTGGAGAGGGACGGACGACACGGGGAAAGAGAGGGGGAGGGGATACTCCGTGCGATCTTTCCTCCGACTCGCCATTTTATCCATTTCTCCCATACTGCGGCGGCTCCCCTGCCCCGCTCCCCCTCGCCTTTTCCCCGGTTGCACCTCTAATTGCACTCGTTCCGCTCTCGGGACACGCAAAATTGATGTCAACGTTCTTTATTCCTCGTAAAATATTCGTGCTCGGGACTCGGCAATAATAAAAGCTTTGCAAAAATCTTGGAATACGAGCGCGAAGAAGCTGTTAGCGTCTCGAATACCGGGAATCCCGTGATCCGCCACGGAGAGTATAAATTATACGTTCGATGCAAAGAGGCAAACGCGCCCGCACACACGTGTACGTGTGTACACGCACGCACGCATGCACGCACGCACGCACGCAGCGCGTGTATAAATATCGACGAGAGTTGCATGAACCAAAACGATCAAGCTTTCAAGGCCTATTTGATCGGGGAGCGAGCATACTTTGCGCGCTGCTTATTTAATCGCGTTGTTGGAATCCGAGCTTCGACAGTTTCGCGTTATTTTTAGACGCGGCCATAACTCGGGAGGGGAGGAAAACCGCGGGGTCGGATAAGACGAGCGGCGCTAAATCAAATTTCCTCGGCGAGTCTTGGTGGGCGGCCCCCTTTCGCGAATCGCTCCAAGAACGATCCCTACCCCTCTCCCCTCACCCCTTTCTCCACCCAGAGTCGATTCACGAGCGGTTCACTCTCGTCGCGAGGAATGTCGTTTTCGTCGATCATCCCTGTCAAAAGTATCGTGTATCGAAAAACTTGGCGAGCCTTTCGTTCGTCTCGAAAACCGGGGGGGGGGGGGGGGGAAGGTTCCGGATTCTCGGAGAATTTATTCGCTAGCGTCTCTAATTGCGAGACGCTCGTAATGTTTCCATCTCGTCGTACTTTACTTTATTAATCGTAAAAGATTCACGCCGGCCCGATCGTTTCCATAAAACGGGCCGGGTCGCGCGAGTAAAAAACTTGAGCGAAGCGACCCGGGGACTTTGGGAACGTGCGAGTGAGCGAGCGAGCGACCGGGAGTTCCCCCAGTGGGCCCCGGAGTCCTCGCTCGGTCATTAGGGGATTGTCTCGCCTTTCAATTTGCCGGGAATAAATAAAACGGATGCCCAGGGCGGTGGGGAAGGTGGCGCGGAGGGTTGTGCGAGCGACGCGTGAGATCGCCCCGAGTCCCCGGGACCACGCGGGTTCTACGAATCTTCAAGGCTACCGCAATCATCGCGCCCATCAGCATACGCAGGTCGTTTCTCTCTGGTACCAGGGGGTCCTCCCCCCCCCCTCCTCGTGTGCCCCACTTACAACATGATTAGTAACGGAAGTTGTAATTTCGCGAAAAATCACGAGCGACCTCTGACCTTGAGTTACGAACAATGAAATCATACGCGTGAAGCGTTCCGCGATCAGATAAGGGGTGGCGGCGTTAAAATTATGCGTGTAACGGATAGTGGGTCGTTGCATAGTGGACTAACGCTATCGGGCCACTTTCTCCGTGCCAAGGGATGCACGGACTTGGCCATTAATTACCGGCAAGTTGTTAAAAGTGAGCTTTTCACTTGCCAACAAATTTCTTGGGCGGATTGAAAGAAGTCTCAAAGCGAACGACTTTATAAAGCAGCAGCGGCAGTGGCACTACCACCGTCACGACCACCACCACTACCACCACCCTCAGTTGAAAGCTTGCTTTTAAATGGAAGCTTTTCGCCGGCGGTCCCTGTGGCGCGTGTGCCCCTGGCTTTACTGCTGACGTTAAAGAGGAAAAAGGGAAAATGAAAAATCCTCCCCCATTAATCTCGCGGCCGAAGAATTATGATTTGACCGTAGTTTTACGCGCTCGCTTTCGTTTCGCGCAGCGTCAAAGTGCTGAACAAAAAGATGATAAAAAAATACGAGGGTACGAGGGATTTTCGCCGAGTGCCGCGTCCGGGCGATTACCGAGCACATTAAGGGTGCGCCTTTTACGAGAAACCCGCGCTATCGAAGAGAGAACCCAGGGGGTTTGTTTCGTCTTCCCCTAATTGTTCCCTGGAACGCGTAAGGTGACCACCCTCCCGCTCCCTGTACGGGGGTTCACCCTCCGCCGTCTCAAAGCGAAAGATGTCCGAATTAAGTAGTTACGACCGAGAATGGTCAGACCTACCGACCACCCTCGAATCGAGTTTCGTGCCGATCCACCGCCTCCTTTCCACGTTGGGATGAAAATTTCCCGCAAAAAACCTCCAGATTGGGCCAGCTCCTGAAGTTCCCGAGGTTTTCAGTGATAGAACCAGAGTTTTATCAGCCGGGCACGCGCTCGGGGATTCTCCGGCACCCCGCAGCCACGATCGGCAATGATTTCACGCTGGGGTGAGTTCGGCAAGTGGATGCGTTTCTTCCGCGACGACGGGAGAGGGGAAACCGACGGAGCCGGTGCACTCGCATTCCTGAAATCCTCCGGAAGGGGGGAAAGTTTAATGGTTCCACACGCGAGAGGGAGATCTTATCCGAGGAGGCTGGCTCGCAACTGCCATTTTTTCCGATCTGCGCGCGATTCCCGGCGATCGACAGTTTCGAGATGGAACTTCCGGTCGGCATCGATCGAGCCAGATAAATAAATTCCCGCGGCCCCTCCTGCCCCCGCTAGATCGCACAGTCCACTCCGCTGTTGGATCCCACGGTGTCGCCTGGCCGATTCCGCGCAGCTGCCAGATTTAATCGTCAACTATCACCGATCGCGGCATAGTTACGTAATTGCCGGTATCCTGTCCAGAATGCGCCGCGTCTGCCGTTTGCCAACGTTTCATTCGATCGTCCTGCGAGGCCGACGAGCACTCGCGCGCGCGCGAATCTGCCGATTCCTATCGCACCACCTCCCGCTGTCTCTCTTCTCCGCGGGGTCGCTCGCGAGGGCGGGCAGGGGGGCACCGACGATCCTTAATAAATTCCAAGCGGTCAATTAATTGTTCGGCGTCCTCCGATAACGATCGGCCGAGGCACGAGTTCCAGTCGCCACGGTTACACTTAATCCGGGATTACGTGCTAATTGGTCATTTTCTCGTTGAGAAGTGGCGGTCGTGCTTAAATCGACGCTACTTTATCGTAGCTGGCTGCCCGTGTCCTCCATCAGGTTCTCTCGCCGCACCGGAAGTAACTCGGCTCTCGAGAGACGTCGATGTCGCGGGAATCGCGCTAATCAAGTACCCGAAACGAACGTCAGCGCGCGCGCTCAACTTGGAAGACGTCGAGGACGATTCAACCCGCTCCCAATCCGCTTCGCGAACAGTTACGTCATTATTTATCTCCCAGTGGCGGAGTACGATCTAATCGAGGGCGGCGCCGACCCCCGCAATATCAGACGCGAAATTTCCTCTGGAATGAGAAATCGGCAAAGGTTCTCTCCCTCCTTGCACACCCGCGCGCTTTCGCTTTTGCTACCGTCGTCCCTAAGTTGAAGTTTCGTCGTCGCGTGGAAATTGGGGAAATGTGCTCGAACGGAGAGAGAGAGAGAGAGAGAGAGAGAGAGAGAGAGAAAAGCGTTACCGATCGTGGAAATCGGTTCGACGCTGGGAATTTCAGAGCTGGCGGAATGATTCTCGAAGAAATCGATTCTGGACGGTCACGCGCGCGGTTGCCTCTACGCGTTAAAGCGGCCGATCGGCTGCTCTCTCGACAGCATAATGCGAGCGATAAAACGAACGGACCAAGTACACGGATCGGCCGTACAGATCGGCGCACACGGATGCTCGCGCGATACCGTGAAATTACGTCCCTCCAAAGGGCGTCCGACTTTCCCGCGGACCCTTTGCAATTAATGGAATAACTCGCTACACAAAGTACACGGATAATTAGGCGAATCGAATTGGACAATGGCGAAATTCTATCCAGCCAACGGCGTATCCGATAGGAAAGCCGATTCTCAATGATTATTTCATTATTTCCTGACACAGTTGCCGATCTCTCTCTCTCTCTCTCTCCCCTCTCGCTGAAACCTCCGGGTTCTCTCAGGATTTCTCTTTATTCGAATCTCAAGACGATAAACGTCTGACAGATGTGGAAAACTGTGTTTGAGAATCGATGAAATGTTGCATGAGAGAAAATCGTCGAGTAATTGCATAACTGCGGTAAAACTGCGGAGAAATGGCATAGGCATCCCGCGCGCGCGTTGTCTCGCGATATCTTTGTGTTCGCGCCTACCTGCCGCGTCTACGTGGTAGCGATGGTGGTGGTGGTGGTGGTGCGTGCGTGTGCACGCGCAGAAAGAAATCTTTTTCACGTTTATCCACTTACGAGCACGGATAAAAGCTGGCCACCGCGAGGAAATTACGGGAAATTTCTAGCCAAGTTATTTTCAAATAGGAACTGGCTTTTAATATTTCAGTTAAAGAGAATCGTAAGGGTAACATTAGGATAATTCCCATGCAAAGTAATTCTACTGGTTGCAAGAGCGTTGTCAATTTGCGTACAAGTAGCTTTATGTAGACGCCAGCCAGCATATTCGTTAACGTTTTTGCCGATTTCACACACAGCTTCCTTTTGTCCCGACATGCCAGCTTGGAAACAAAGGGACGCTTAATACGGATTCGCCGTTGCATTTTTATTTGTCCCTTTGAGAAAGAGCTCGACAAAAAAAATCGATATTGACCACCATTGCTACCAACGCGCCACGGTGACACCAGCAGCAGCAGCAGCAGCAGCACGAGTGACGTCACCGATTAACCACGATTCTCATTTACTCCGTCCGAAAAAAAATAGCAGCTCTGTCACCGGACTTTTCAACCGATTCCTTCATTGTCTCGCCAAGGATTCACCACTCTGCTCTCGCGTTGAAACTTTTTACTCTCCGGTACCGTCGTCGGACGCCCGATTTTTTCTCAACGGATTCCGCCGCCGAATTTTTACCGATCTCCGCCGATTTCGCGACAATCCGACGGGCGACGAGAGACACGAGGAGAAAAATGACGATTTGGGCGGACCAACGGGGGGCGTCGAACGGTGGTTGTATCGTCGTGCAACGACAAGATTCGCGGAAAAGAGCTCGGTGAAAAATCGATATCGGTCGGTACGATGGTCCCCCGCCGGTACGAGTGTGGCACCACGGACTTGGATGGGAGCAGTGTTGCAGCGCGCGAACGGCACATGTTCTGACAGCATAATGCGAGTGATAAAACGAGCAGAGTGCGCGGGCTGCGGGAGGACGGAGCCGCACGATTATCGGTACAACACTGTGAATTACGCCGAACCGAGACGCGTGTTTTGCCCGTCATTTCTCGATATTAATATGCCGGCGCCGCATTTCCTGAATAAATTGCCATCGTGGAATTGCAATTTGCGAGCATTTATCCGTGACGCGCTATACAAACACACGGCCGATCGAGTTCTTACTTTTAGGTTGCGTAGGTGTCCGACCAACCGAGACCCACCTTTTTCTACTGGGAACTCTTCGGATCCATCCCGAGCAACTCGAGCTGACCCCACGATTTTCGCAAGCCGAACGATCGATGACTCGGCTCGATCTTAATCGACGCAATCGTTTTCCTCGTCGTCGCTATTGGGTTGTCCAAGTAACACAGAGACCTTGTCTCTCTCTCTCTCTCTCTCTCTCCTCTTAATTAATTTTAATCCTCGGACGAACGATAACTCGGCTGGAATTTGTTTCTTCGCTCTAATAAGAAGATTCTCGGAAAGGAGTAAACCGGTTATACGCTCCTCGGCTCGTTATAAATGTGAGAGAAGAACTCGATTTATACTTGAAACTATCGCAAGAAAATGAAGACGTACGAGTTGCCGCGAAGTTGGACCTTAATGAAACTCAGGGAAATATCGGTGTGTTTTCGCAGTTTCCTCTCTCCCTCTCTTTCCATCTCTGTTCATCTGTCCGTGTCTTATTGAAAAACTCGTGCTCGCGCTCCGGCACGCTTGAAAAATTCCCTTAATTACAGCTCGATCGGACCTCGATAATTACTGGAGCGTAATTGATCGCCGGTTAAATAGTTGGAGATGTTTACAGAGTAAAATAATTAATGGAGGTCATCCGAGCGGCGTGGAATTGAAAATATTTCACTTCGCTCCACGGAAGATAGTGACAGAGGGGGAGGCACGAGGGGAATCCAGTGTTCCCGAGCTCTCGAGAAACGCCAATCGTTAATTAATCGTAAATAAAATCGACCTAACGTACAAATTGCTCCAGTTGCATTTTTATCTCGAAACGAGCAACTTCCGGTACATTAGCCGGACCGGCGAGGCTGTCGGCCACGTTCGCCGGCGATCGATTGGTTTGCTCCGTCGCAAATAAATACGGCGGAGATTCTTGAAACGTTCGGATCGTTATATTTCCGCCGGGTGGTGGAGGAGGGGGGTGCGTCTTGCTTCGAGCCTCTTGGATCAGTGCATAATTTTAGATTGACGCGTCGGTAAATCGGTTGCGCTACCGGCGATCTGAGACGCGCACGGATACTCATAAATTCCGGGCATTCGGCCAGATTTGATCGTGCATCACGTAAAATGCTCCGCCGATTCGAGATACGATCCACGAAAAGAGACGAGTGTTATTTCCAGCAGGCAAGAACCGTTCCGGGGTGGAAGAGAGAAGAGAGAAAGGAACGATGAAGGGAGAAAAGGAGCAGTCGCGAGCTAAAATTCTCCACGCGGACGTGGAGCAGTGACGAGAAAGCTTCTCCGCCGGAAAGGGTGGATCCCCCCCCCCCCTCCATACAATTCCATTTTCATTGGTCGAGATTAAAAGAACAAGCGCGTGTGACCAGGATTCTATTTGCGGGGGTGGAAATTGCGTTTGCCCCGACAATTACGTAATAGGAACCTGCGCGTATCGCCGTTCCCCGTAATGCCTCGGAATTTCCTTGTAGCTCGAATCAATTCTCTTCAATTAAGGCTTAATTCAAATCGCTATTCCTCCCCGCGGGCGCTTCGCTACCCTCGCCAGCTCGAGGGGTGAATCCAGCGAGGCGCCACTTTCTCGACTGGCGCATGACTTACGAGCTTCGCATTATCGTTACGATCTTCCTTCTTCCCGGAACGAAGGAAAAGTCTGACTACGCGCGGGTTCGATCACTCGGAAAAGCAGCCTCGACGACCCTCACCCCTTTTTCCCTGGAATTCATGAAATCGCTTTACCGCGCTGCCCCCTCCTCCATGGTACTCAACGCGGAGAGCCGAGAAATCCAAGGTATCGCGTGAATTTATCGACAATGAATTGCTTTTTCCCCTCCCTCCCCGTAAATATCGCTATTGGGGCAAAACGAGAGTGTACAGCGAAAACGCTGGAAACTTCCAGCGGCGTGCGGCTCGCGGAATGATTATTCCTCGTGTAATATTCCGCGCTCGGTTCTCCTCCCTTTGCAGCGGGAGAGCTGGATGGCGAGAGCCGGAGAGGGGGAGGACTTTCCGTTTCCCGTATCAGGGGCAATCGATAAAATGAAATATGTATACTAATCTAGAGCAGCGTCTAGTCGTCTCTCGCCCCGTCGTTACGGCTCTCCACCCAAGAAACCGGGAGATTTTTATTGGCTTGTTTTCGAGACGCGCGACGACCATATTATTTTCACGTAAATGCTCCTGTTCGCCGTCGCTTATAATTTTCCTCTCTCCCCGCGAGCTATGCATTACAGTTCCTCCTTATTACGAACCTAATCATTTGAGAGACGTCTCGGCGAGTTGCAGTTCCTTTCATCGCGCTCAATATCGACAAGTCCGTCGGCGAGCGAACCGGAAAATTCCGATAAACTCATTTATCGGAGACACCCCTGTCCACACCCCCACCAAAACCCACTTTCCTTCCTCGGAGTCTTTCGTCGGAATTTACGAAATAATTAGGACGGGGTTTGCTAAGAATGCGAAATTATTCAGCGCGTGGCGCAGGGAAGGGTTTGGACTGCGGGGGTGGGCACCGTTACAAGAGTGGCCGTTTAAAGTTTTCGCCGCGAGCCATTGGCCCGGCAAGAAGGGCCGCGATAAATTCCAGATGCGAAAATTAATGCACGCGGAATGATATTCCGTGCTGCAGTGCATCGCTTGTCCTATGCCGGCGAATCCGCACTGCATACTGAGCGGAACATTACCAACATTATAAATGAGAATCGTAAAACATTATGGCACATCGTGTTCCCTCTCCCACCCTCCGCATCCCCCTTTCTTTTACTTCGCCACCCTCCGCCGTTCGCCTCACTTTGTTCTCATTCGCCGCTCCTCCTCCGTTCTCCTCTTCTCTCACTCTCTCTCTCTCTCTCTCTCTCGCTCGCACGTGATAAAATTACAACGACGCCCACGCATCGAGCAACGACGACACTTGAATTATTGCCACTCCTGGCATTTTTCGAGACACTGCAACGATCCTTTTTTTCACCAGCGCTTCTCTCTCCGGGACTCGTATACGCAAAGCTTCGCCAATATTTCACTTAAGTATGAAGGCCGGCCTCGCGCGGACCTTAATTCCTTAACCCCTCGTTAAATTGATATAGCTTATTTTCACTTATCTCGCGCGCGCTTCATTATTTCCCCCGGGTTCTCGCGCGCGCGAATTTCCAATATCTCGACCGTATCGACGCGAAACGCGGCAGAAGGATCCTCGTGAAATGATTCTCTCGGGGCTAAACGCCAACGCCGCCGCCACCACCACCAACAGCAACTCCATCCCTTGTTTTGCAATTAATCTTCGGCCAACGTTAGACACTCGACTCGTGTGAGGCCGGTTGCTTTTTTCTCTCGATACTCGCTCTACGTTGCGTTTACGACTTAATTAAAGGATCAAATACATAATTTCAGACCGGTTGGCAGTGACGTGGTGAGAATGTGTGCGCGTACCCTGCGCGCGCGTGGTTATCGGCGTAGCGATAAAAAGGAAGGAAGGAAGGAAGGGAGAAAGAAACGATTCGAAAGCGATTCGGCGTGGTGTTACGCGTGGAATGCGAATGGCCTAGCGAATTATACACGTATGAATAGGCAGAGATTAATTAGGTATCGGCGATGGGCGCATGTTCGACTAGCACCGCGTGGGCTCTGCGTTACTGCGTCGAGAGCCAATTTGCTTACCGCCCTTGAATCCTCTTGTCACAATTAAAATCATAAAATCGCGGACTAATAAGCTTGTTACGTTAATTCAGTGTAATGCCGGCCAATAAAGATAAACGTAAGCGCGCGTACAAGCCGCCGTCAAATTCGCATAAATTTCATTCAAACCTCCACGGCCGTGGGAAGGGAAGGGAAGAGAAGGGAAGGGAAGGGACGAAGAGAACGTTCTCCCTGTAATTTTATTTCCTCGAGTGTATTGCTCATTTCGTCCCTCCATCCCTTGGGTATAAGTCAATAAAGGCTCGAGACGATCGCCCGCGTGCATCGATACTGAAATATATTTTTAATTACGCGATTCCGACCCATTTTATTTCCGCCTTACGAGCTTTCGACTCGAGAAAGCTCCGCGGTTAGCGGAGACGCGCGCGCACGCGCGAGGCTTTTACTCGAAAAGTTTAGCGTTCGAGGAAATTGCGAATGATAGTGGTAGTGATGGTAACGCTATGAGCGAGAAGCACCTAAGGAGCCGGTGAGCTTTTTTCCCCGACTGCAACCGTAAACATAATATTTGCAATTTCACGATAACGCGAAGGAAAGAGAAACGCTGCTTATAATGGAGCTTTTTATAACGTCTTTGTTTAGGAATTATGAACTGTACTCGTGGCTCGTTCCGTCGGGTAATAAGCGTAAGCGCAGCTTTGCACGTCCTCTTGAAACTGACATAAATTTAATTTAACGACGGCCTGGAAGGACCCTCACGGGGGAGGGGGATGCTGCCGGTACAGCTCAAGCTGATTGGGCCCTCGCGCGCACCTTCGCTAGTGCAAACACGCGCGCGTGTATGTGCCTACGTGTTTTAATATACACGTGTAAAATGCACGCGTATAAAAATTTATGCATTCGTGTGCGCGTGTACACGCGCCAACACACCGTAGCAATTATGTCAATATATGAATGTGCGTGCATTGACTTATCTGTGTGTGTGTGTGTGTGCGCGCGCGCGTTGTAAAAAACATAACCCGCTCTCGCACACCAACGTAGCGGGCAATCCTATGCAGCTAACAGTCGTCTGTAAAAAAAAAGAGAAAAAAGAATAAAAAACTGGCAGCAGCAGCAGCAGCAGCAGCAGCAGCGATTGCATAATGTCGTTGCATGCGTGCATCGCTGAGTTCGCTCGCTCTCATTCTGCTTTTTTTCCCTTCCTTTTTCCCCTGTTTTTTTATGAGGACGATTCAGTGCAGATTTTCTACCTGCATATTCCCCAACAGGCAGCCGCGAAATTTTTGCGAGCGGAGAGATGGATACGATATTTCCCGGAGTTTTTATCGATGAAATTCTTTTTCCGCCATCCGTCACTCATACACCGAATGTTTTTCCAGTTTTGCCCCTATTTTATTCGAGGGGAGCAGGAGGGGAGCGGCCGCCCGTCGAAAAAGGTTACGACTCGCTCGAGAGGCCATTATTCGATATAATTTAATCGCGCGCGCGCGCGCACCCCTCCAACCCCTTCAACCCTTACCGAGGATTTCGCGACCGGAAGTCCAGCACTTGTCTCGGAACACAATGGCCTCGTCAAAGCTCGTTAGTTTCCGGTTCGCTTTTGCTGAAAAATTGCCAGTTCTGGAAAAGGGTTGGGACCGGGCGAGACGAGAAATCGTCCGTCCGACGACCAAAGGAGAGTGGATCGTCTCCGAGAGTGGTCGATGTGCATTATCAAGCGGTAAGCCGATCGTACTTGACGAGCGTTCTCTCAGGGAATGAATAATAGGTCGAGGAGCGTAGAAACACGTTTTGATTGAGTTAACTGGCAGCAAACGTCATTACACCGGTGTATCTCGGTGCTGGCGACTTAACGCCAAGGCCGACGCGGCGCGTTCACATAATCTCGACGTCGTATTCAGGTCGTTCTTAATTAACGCATGCCGATGCACCGCCCCGGGGACGCTCTTGCTATACCGTGCACATCAACCTCATCACTCTCTCTCTCCCCACCTCTCTCTATCTCTCTCTCTCTTTCTCTCCTCGCCTTCCTCGTCCTTCCATTTCCCCCCACCCCCTCACTCCTCTCCCTCTTTTCTCACCCACCGACGAGTCTTGCCAATTGTCTACTGCGTCGCAGAAATTGTTCCAGCGATTAACTGCAATTTTAATCAAGTACCCGTGTTCGTTCGGACAAAGATACACTGTATCCTCCCTCCCCTACCCTCCTCCCCGTCCACCGGCGCGAATTCTCGAAAGCGTGTCAGCCTGGAATTCGTTTTATGTCTACTCCGATCCTCTATCTTTAGTCCCTCCGTCCTCCAATTCCGGCGATGTCAATATTTTTAGCCGAATTAAAATATCGCGAAACTGGTTTCAACTTCTCCTATTGGAGTTCCCTCTTAATAATTCCAAGCGAAACTTGTAATTGAGATAACAGACTTAATAAGCTCCACAGCGGGCCATTAAATATAGATACAAGTTTGACTATTAAATATAAATTTATTACCGCTAACTCGCGGAAAGTTGTTTCAATTTAAAGAACAATTTCATTATGAAATTTAAGTTTAATATTCGTCAAACATCGGGAGTGCGAGAGCGAGGGACAGAGAGAATGGGCCACGAGATGTAAATTCGTTTGAAATGAGTTGTCTGACTTTTTACGAGGCAGTTAATTAATCGGTGGAGATTTTTAATTGAAAGTTCCCGGGGGATGGGGCGAGAAGGGACGACGGAGGAAGAGGCTAGATGGATATTGGCCGATATATTTATCGATTATGAAGTTTCGGAGGATGATCATCAATTTGGGGTGGTCGTACATTCTTTTTCCGTTCCGGGCCCCAGTCGCGACGCGGTTCTCGCCAATTATGGCAGCGTTTGGCAGAATCGACCGTGCGAGATTATCTCGTATTTCATAAATCAGGAGCCGCCCGCGGTCCTCGCTCCGCTTACGTAATGACGAGGAGGAGCCCGCAGTTTGCAGTCTCTCGACGTTCTCGCGCGCATAATTAATGCCAGCGTTCCAGATACTCGCAGTAACCAATTGCACGTGCAGAGATTCGGCCTGGCGTCGAAATGCAACGAAACTGGCAGTGGGGGAGGGGACGCTCGCCAACGACCG
The DNA here is from genome assembly GCA_037305995.1 of Sclerodermus sp. 'alternatusi'. Classification (NCBI taxonomy): domain Eukaryota; kingdom Metazoa; phylum Arthropoda; class Insecta; order Hymenoptera; family Bethylidae; genus Sclerodermus; species Sclerodermus sp. 'alternatusi'. Next base: position 10,222,802 of record CM074547.1, read on the forward strand.
CGCAAAACCTACCCGGAGATATACTTGATAATTAATTAAGGTTAATTAACGCTAATTAAGGAACACTCCTGCGAACGGAGTTTCTTGCCCCGATTAACCCAAGAACGCGCGCAGTTTCTCCAATTTCTTTGCCCGATCGTCCAATGCCGGGAACTTCCCCCTTTGGTTCCTCCCCCGCGCACCGAGCGTGCACGCGCGTTCCGATCGAGCGGATTGGAGGAATTTCATGGAAGTTTCCCGAGCGGGCCCGACTGGGATCCCGCCAAGGTCGTTCGAGTCACAACCGCGGAGGTTACTACCCCGTGAAACTCGTATATCACCGCTGGCTTCCTCGGCGGCCGTTTCACCCAACTTTTTCCCTTATCTCGATTGATTTTTCTGGCGCGCGCATTCTCAGTGGGGAGAGTCGAGAAGACTCGGTGTCTCCTCCTCCGCCTCCGAAGAGTCGTGGCAGAGGACTCTGGTGAATAACCGTGGGATGTTTTCGTTTTTCAGGTTGCCACGCGGCCTTGGAGCCCGGATCAGGGCAAGATGCGCGAGATGACCAAGTTGTGCAACCATAAGAGGAAACTGCTGCTGCCACAAGCGGCCGCCACGAGTCCCGTGGTCTCTTGCGCACCGACAGTGTCCTCCTCCACCTTGTCGTCGGCGGTCGGAGCGGTCGGGGCGGTCGGGCCGGTCGGTGCCCCAGTGGTCCACGCGGCCCACGTCGCCGCCGACTCGCCCGCCTCCCCCGAGAAAAATAGAAAGGGTAAGCTGTCCGTGTATCTTCTTTCACCCCCCATCCCACCTCCCCCCTCCCCCTCTCTCTTTCTTCTTTTCCCGCGTCTACGACCGATCGAGTTTCACCGGTCGAGCAAAGTATCATCGAGCTGCTCGAGGGGCGGGGGTGGTTGCACCCCGGTGGTGGAACGCGCGACAAAACTTGCCACGGTCGATGCGTATTGGCAAAGTTTTTTGTGGACGTCGAGTCGGTGGTACCGTAATCGTCGGGACGCTTATTCAACGTCGCCGACGCCGGCCGCGAACACGTGCCAACTTTTATTGGAGGAAGACCAAAAGTTTTCTCCCCGAGAGCGAGTCGTGATCATTAGGAAAAAGTCGTGGCCGGAAAGAAAAAGGAGGAAATTGTGGCATTAGCGGAGTCTGTTGCCGCCACCCCGTCCGCGCAATACCCTTAAATCCCGAGTGCCGGAGGAAGCGGCGTGGGGGTGAGGGGTGAGCGACTGAAACTACGAGTGCAAGTGGAAAGGGACCGGGCTGGCTGTCCTGGTGGGGACCGACCGGGCTCGCTCGGATGATGTATCACCGAGGCCAACCTCCACTCGAGATTTCATTACCAAATCCCATAAGCGACGAACCGCATACACAGATTTCCTTCTTTTTTCTCGCGTCGTTAATTACACGCCCCTTACGTCTTGGGCCGCTTTCTCGCGCGAGCGCAAACCGCCCGCGCGCGCTTAGATCCTCAAAATTACATCGAGCGCGTATTATAATCTTCTTAAAACTTCGCTTTACCGCTGCTGCAATCTTCAGCGGGCGACATGAATCTTCGGGGGAGGGGGCGGGGGGTGACGAGAAGGAGCGCCGGACCCGTAAGAAGAATTAACATCGAATACCGAATAGAAGCAATGACGACGCGAAAAGTAATTGCGGTTGAAACTCCGTAACGCATTAACCGATTAAAATCGTAGACGCGTGGCGGCAAACAAGTTTTACGCAACACAATGCGTCGAGTGCTTTCGTTGTTTGTTACAAATGTTTCAGCGAGTCGCGTACCGTTGCGCAAACTGTTTTACAAATTTTATTATTGTCATTGCCGCGTGGCACGTCAGCGTTTAGCCGGACGACGATAAATCCAAGCGTTTCAAAATGCCGCGGCCGTAGTGCTGGAAATGCCGCGCGGAGAAAATCCAACCCTAAAGTTAAAGCTGAGTTTATTGTCGATGCAGCGAGGGTATATCTGTCGCTGGCAATGTTTATGGAATTTTATAGGGTCGTTTTAACATTGGATCTCGCGCTTACCGACGACGCTTCAATTCCAATTTTCCGCTGATATAAAACGACAGAGGTATCGGGGGATGAGGAAGAGGGGGTGAGTTAGCTGCTGGTACCGGTACTGGTAGTAGTAGTGGTGGTGGTGGTGTAGTGGTGGTGATGCTGCTGCTGGCGGAGGGTAGGGGTGGTTCTATCGTGTTTTCTCCATGGCCGGGCCATTGCTGTGTTTGGCGCCCTTTGACACAGGAACGCGCGACGGAAAAAAGGCAAATTAAAATATTTCTTTGGTCCATTCGCCTTGTTCCTGAAAATAAACTCATCCCGCGCTAGGAACTAACGCGAGGAGCGAGCGCTAGATTGAAAAAGTTTCGTCCAATTTTTATGATAAAGTGCCAAACAAAATTCAGAGAATTCGTCCGAAGCTTTCTCGCCGTTGCGCCACACGGTCAGCTAAACAATTCTTGGAAATTTCTATAATCGGCGGGGGAGGGAGCGGCGCACGAGGGCACAGTTGGTTAGAACCCGGAGAATCGAGAGGTTGGGGGGTGGGGGTGTGGACCAGAAAGCTGGCGCATGATTTTTCCTACTGAGTATTATTTGGTGAATAGAACGAATACTAAAATTTTTATTGTACTTGCTCCTTTCGTGAGACGACTCCATCCGCCGGCAACCCCCTCCCTCCACCCGCCATCCCTTTTTAAACCCAGCTTTATCTCGTAAAAGGAAAATTCTCTCGCTGGATTTCCAGCGTTTCGCCGATTAAATTAAACGAAAAGTCTCATAAAGTCCCGGATAAGGCCAATATTGAATTTGAGCGACGTTTCTCCCGTCGGGCGAGAGCAACAATTCTCAAATTAATAAAGCGTCGCGACGTCTGATTTAGGCGACGCCGCCACACGATCGCACGGTTCATTATGAAATCGACGAGACTGAAACCCCGAAGAGAGCGCGCGCGATTATTATCAGCACTGATCAGCCTCTTCCCGAGGGCCCGGCACAAAGCTCGAGTAATCCGTAGCTTGAAATTGAATTAAACTCCAAGAAAGCTGACTCTGTTTAGCCCCGGTGACTCATCCCCCCTCCACCCCCCGTCGAGACCACCCTCGTCCCACATAAACAATTTCCCGCGCAGCGTTGATCGATTACACCTGTTCCACGTCGAGCAGAAAGCAATCGTGTCTGTTTCAATTCCAAAGTGTACTCACATTCTACCGAGAGCAATTTTATGCTCCGCGTAACGCGCAACCCTTAAAGTGAATTGAACAAAAGTCACCCCCGTGTAGCATCCGCCTCTCTCTCAAAAGCACTCGTTACCCCCAGTCCGCTTTTTTATCGCGACATCGCGAGACGGATTCCAAGGGAAGATTTCCGCGCAAGACGAAAAGAGGAAGAATCCACGGGATTTAGTTTTACGTTTTACTTTGGTAATCGGAGAGGGGTGAGAGGAAGCAGCGGGCTCATCCCCCGCTGTTTGCATCGATCATCGCATTTGGTCGCTCGCCGGAGCGTGAAATCTCGAGTCCCCGCGCTAGTTAAAATATGGAATGATCGTTTCACTGGAAAGGGAAGTGGACAGGGGGTGGGGGTGGGGGGCTGACTGGCCGTGGTTGGTAGCAATCGATCACACTTGTTCGGGGGGGCGAGGCGAATTGCTCCATCAAATATTCGGGCGTCGAGCCACGCTGGTGAAACGGTTTGGCGAACCGTGTAGAAACATCCGACCCAGACCCCGCACTTTTTGCCTCGCTCGGGATGGCCGCGCAACCCCTACCGGGGCGGGCTGTCGTTGATTTCCAGCATCCCGCCAGGAACCCGCAAACGTCGCAAAAGCTTTGCGCTCGAGCGCACCCCGCGAGTCGCCCGGAAGAGGGACCAATCAGCCAGCTCGTGTCTTCTTATCGCATCGACCGATCAATAAGTCCCGGGAGTAGGAAAGAATCCGCTCTCCATTCGCTGCCAGCCAGCGATTCCAGCGGGGGTGGCTGCCACGGGGCTCAAGACGAATGGGGGTGGAGGAGGTGCAGAGGCGCCGGGGTTGAGTCGGTTAGCGTGGTGGTGGCAGACACAAGTTGATAAGGGTTAATTTCGTGCGGGAGCACGAGCTTGCGACTCCAAGTGGAAAAGGAAGGATAGAGTCAGACCGGGGGTGGGAGATCCAGTTTTCTCCGTCGCTCTCTCCTATAACCATGCACCTACGTAGTTTCTCTCTCTCTATCTCTCTCTCTCTCTCTCTCTCTTCCCCTTCGGGAGATGAGGAGAGGACAGCTTTGTGGTCCAACGACTGTCCGGTTTTGATTCTTGCGCCTGCCCCGAATAACGCAATCCCTGGCGCGAGCCGCGCACGCGTATTATTCAATCCCGACTCGCAGTCCGTGTCAACGATTTGCCCTCGTAACATCTGACTCGAGTAGCTCCATGACTGAAAACGCGATACGCTCATCCATGCTCGCCAAAGTTCCTCGTGTTCACTGGATTGTGATTCAAGTAATTCCATTGAGCAATGACGTTTTTGCAGAACACGAATGCTTCGACGAGACTTGGCCATCGTCGGCAGCCTTTTTCCCGATACGTTTCCAATAACTCTCTCGCAAAGAAAAGTAGACAGAGACAAAGAGAGAGAGAGAGAGAGGGAGGGAAGAGACTAAAGAGAAATGCAAAGAGATCGGAGAGAACAATCGGTGTAATTTAGAATAATGAGCTGTTGCAATATTGATTTTTATCAAAACAAAGGTAAAGGATTACGCAGTCCTCGCACAAATACCATTGAAATTATTCCTCCGGCCAGTGTTTTCCATTAACGATATTCCGATCACTGGGTATACAAATCAATCATTCCAGAATTAATATCCGCATTGCGGATTGGACAGAGATTAATAGAGAGAGAGAGAGAGAGAGGGTGAGAACATCTCTCTCGTGCGGTATTTTCATAGCGGACTATCACACACGTACAGAATGTACATCGTGTAACTACTTATCAATGAATGGACGCTCGCGCGCGCGCGACCGCGCGTATTAAAAATTGTATACACGCGTGCATTTTGACCGATCTCATTGTACAATGGACTCTCGCAGCTCGACCGATTAATAAAGTAACTCACGCTTTGCGCGTATGCGTGGATGGACGTGGTTTGCCCGTTAGATAATTGAAAATATCTTGATTGCGATACCAGCGCCTTACGTTCATTTGCCGTTAGTGTGTTTGATCCTGGTTCTGCCATTCGCTATTATCGAGTAATTGCCGCGGTTTGCCAGATTTCAAACAGCTGGCGAAACCACTTTTATTTACTCGTTCGCGCATTTACGAGGTATACATTCTTAGGTAGGACATTACCTTGTGAATTCGTCAGAGTTCCAAAGGTACAGTGGTAGTTTCTGAGGAGAAAAGTGGATTTTCGATGCAATGAATCTCAATTATTTCAAGTCGTAAACACGATATAAGCGTTCGGTTAGCCTGGATTATCCAGGGTCCTTCATTTATGCGGAAATTAATTCAGGTATTATTATGATTATCATAATGCAATAAAATAGCATTATGCCGAGACGGGATATCAATTTAATTTGCAGTTTTCCTTTATTTTTACCGGATGGCTGCGGTTGCGTATAATAGGACATTCATTTCGATTTTATGTTCTTTTCGTTACGACTAAGTGGAGAAACGTTTACGACTCGAGCTATTGACTGCAGGTTTCGTGGAGAGGTTTGGTGGGGTATTAGGTACCAAGGGAAGACAGTGGGGACGTGGAAGATTCTAGGCGTTCGTGCGAAACTCCCGGAAGCCACAAAATGCTCCAAAGATTTTACGCAAATCTTCATCCCCCTTGAAAATCGGGTTAAACTGCCGTCGTCGGGTCGGAAAAGTTACCTTGCTGTTGGGTAGATTCATTACTATACCACCCTCGCCCTCTCTCCCCCGACAGCATTCACCTCTTTTCTCTCGCACTCCCCTTCCTTCTCTCCTCTCCCCTCGCCCTTCCCTCTACTCTATTCGGAATTATCTTTCCCCATTTCGTCGACGCGCACGCCAGAGAATAATTATCCACTGTAGGCTTACAGATAAAAGACCCCTGTTGAAAACCCTCTTCTACTACGGCGTGTCCTGCTGCTACTCGTAAATTACGGCAATTTGGAGGTGTCGACGGCTGTTATTATACTCTACGGGGTTTCTTCCTTGTGTCTCGGTCCATCGGCATGAATACACGCGTTATATTCTATCTTAGAACTATTATTCCTGATGAACCGGAATCATTACGAGGAACATACGTACGCGAAATATTCGTGTCTCTCTTAAAGAAGGACAGTTCCATTGCTCAAACGATTAAGTAGCGTTTATTGAAAAATTCCACGTTCCACAATGTAACGTTAATAGAGATTTCCTGCTTGTTACGCAGATGGCATCATTAAGAAAAAGAAGAGAAAGCTGTGCAGTATAGGTGGATCCTACTCTGGCGTGTCAGTATCGCAGCTCCTTGCACAACGGGAAAGAGCAATCGCTGCTGTTGCAACTGCAACGCAAAATTCACCGGTGCCTAATGGATCACAGGTAAACACTATTCTTCGCTCATTATCGTGCATGTATGCAATACATCGTGAAATCGGCGGTAAAACCAATCTCACGCTCAAATGCCATTTCTGTTTTAGGTGTGGCCGATTGCCATTCCTAATTTACAAGTTCAGCAGAATGGTCAACAGATTTGCCATCAACCTATAAATTCACCTTTGCAAAGCTCCGAGACTAATACTTGTGCAACGCGAAATCCACAGCAGAGGCTAGTACAGCAAAATACGTCTGGTGTTGTGATGAGGAATCCCTTGATAGTGAATCAGCAGAGTACAAATTTCAACAATATTACGCAACAACAACAGCAGCTCCTCCAACAGCAGCATCAACAGTTGATATTGCAACAGCAGCAACAGCAACAGTTGATGCAGCAGCATATAACGCAAAATCAACAGCAATCTCAACAATTAATTTCTCATCATCAGCAGATGCAACACATGCAAATACTTCAACAACAGCAGGAGCAGCAACAACATCAAAATGCGATAGCTAATCAATTGGCTCAACAACCTCCGCATTACATTAATCAACTAAGTCAACAGTCTTTACACATGCTGCAGCAACAGCAACAGCAGCAGCAACAACAACAGCAGCAGCAGCAACATTTAAATCAACAACAGCAACAACATTTACAACAAATACAGAAGCAGAATATACAACAACAGCAGGTTTTGCAAGAAGTGGATCAACTGCAAGCAAATACCTTTAATGTGCAGCAACAATCCAATAATTTCGTACATCACATACAATCCTCGCAGGCATCTCAGTCCAATACTCATTCGCAATTACACCAAATTCATCAACAACATATGCAACAGCAGCAACAGCAACACAGTCAGCACACTATTCAGGTTCAGCAAACGGAACATTTTCAACAAATGCAGATTCAGCAATTGCATCAACAGCAGCAGCAGCAGCAGCAGCAACAACAGCAGCAACAACAACAACAGCAGCAGCAGCAGCAACAACAGTTATCCCAAGTTTGTGTACAATCTCAGTATTCTAATCAACAAATGAATCATCAGACTTTAGATTTAATGCAGCAACAGAATAGCGGTTCCGTCATGAGCAATATCAATCCAGTTGAAATACAAAATAGACACAATTGTACACAATCTCTGGACGATGAGATAAATGTGAAACAAATTCAGCAACAGCAACAACAGCCGCAGACACAACAGCAACAACAGCAGCAGCAACAACAACAACAACAGCAGCAACATCAACAACAACAATTAATGGTACAAAACAATACTGTACAGCGACACAATATTGTGCAAAACGGTGTAATGTCGAATAACCCCAATCACGATAATCTACAACGTATGTACGGAGGACCCAATCAAGTTCAATATCAACTGCGAAATTTCGATTCTACGAAGAATACAACGGTGGACTCCAAGTCCACGCATCATCAACAATATACGATAGTGAATCATGCCGGCAGGAGTCCGAATGCTAATCAAATCGCAGAAGCACAGTCTGGGCTGGGACCAAATGGACAATCTGGAAACATGCACTTTACCGGAAGAACACCTCCGTGGCAGCAAAATCGTCAAATTGCAGTTAATCATCAATCAAACATGATAAACGTACAAAACATTTCCTGCAACTCTTTTGATCGCGTTCCACCGCTACATCACCACATTCCACAAGCTCCGACTTGGACGGATGAAGTGTCGCGAAAGAAACCCAGAATCTCGAAAACCATGATCAAAAAGCAGCGTCAAAATAGCGTGACGGACGCTAGGGCGAGCAATAATGTCGTCGAGCAACCAATCGCCAGTCCGCAAGATGAGTTCAATGAAAAAAATCAATCGAGCAGCAATCAAATAGGATCCACCGTTAACAGCAGTGGACCATCGTTTTTAGAGGACCCCAGCGGTTATCTGGCGCAACAAACTGCTCTCTTGAACAGTACGATATCCAGACAGACTGGTGTCAGTAGTTCGCAAATGACAATGCAAAATAATTCAAAAGGGCCACAGCCAGCCAATAACAATCACGGACACAGCAACAATGCTTATCTTCCGCAATCGAAGCCCTCGCTTATAAGTCCCACGAGCACGTCCGTATTTAATTCCGTGAAAAATCACGCGACCTCCCCGATCGTTGTGCATAGTAGCATGACGCCAACGTCCAGCAACGGGGGTATGACCGACTCCGAAGGCAGTCCCTGTCATGGATGCGTCACGAGTGCCGATACTCAGTCGTATGCTCAAGATCAGTACAAGCAACAAGTGCACAGGCAATATTTGATGCACTCCGATCACAGGGATGATCCAGTGACGTCATCCACGTTCAGCGAAAGGTACGCCAACGGTCAACAGCAAATCGACTCCAGACCAATTCAAGGTGGCACCGTGAGTACCAGTCACGGCTCTCCCATCGGCACGAACAGTCCAGCGAACCCAGACACACCAATTTCCTCAACTTCGGGTATGTCCCAACCGGCGACACCGCAAAGTCTAATCTCTTCGCAACCATCGACTCCTCACAGCTACTCCCAACCACCGACGCCCCATTCGCACGGAACATCCACGCAGATGTCCACTCAACCTTTGACACCCCAGGCACAACCGTCGCAGTCCTCCGCGAATTCCAGTGGAATTCAGGAACAACGATCGGAAACCCCGTGTTCGGTCACCACCCCCACGAATGGCATGGTTCCAAGTACGTCGCCATCGCAGTCGCCATCACAGTTGCCTTCTGGACCGGACAACGCTGCGTCGCCGAGCTCGAAGAGGCAATCGGCCGGTGGAAGACAGGTCTTGGAGGGATATCAGCCTCATCCGCACACGGTGAACGCGGTTTCTCGAGTCCCGATCAACTCTTTCGGCGGGACATCGTCGGTTATCACTACGATGGCCAGTGGTCACACTGTCAGTAGCAACACCATAACGTCCGTGCTCGCGGGTAGGGCAAACACGGCGACCGTATCGATAAATACGCCTTCGGGTATTCCGAACTCCGCGATACCCAACATACTGACGCCGAAGCCTCAAACGTCATCCAATTCGATTTCCAACACGGCTCCGACTACTTCGGTGCAAAATCAATCGCATTCGACGCCTCTCATTCACAGTCAGCCGTCTATTATAAGCGTGTCAAAATCTCCGCTGGAAATGGTACAAAGTGTTGTAAGTAGTATACAAGTACCGCATGGTAGCACGACTTCACCCGTTCAACCGCACACGCAACAACAGTTGCCGCCGCAGCAACAACAGCAGCAGCAACAGCAACAACAACCACCTCCACAACAGCAGCAACACCAACAACATCAACAACATCAACAACATCAACAACATCAACAACAACAGCAGCAGCAGCAGCAGCAACAACAACAGTCGAATCTTCAGGTTCACAATGTTCTTACTTCTGGCGGGATATTGAAACATCCAGCTGGATCATCGCTACCTCCTGGCCATATTTTGGTATCGAGTGGAGGGCAATTGATCATGGCCAGTACGGGGACTGGCATCAATGGCGTGATGGCACCACCACCGCCTAAAATCATTTCCAACGCTAATTCCATGCCACCATTATCGGTATCACCCATGGTCACAAGCGTGACTGGAGCTGTTAGTCAAGTAATTCCTGCGGTTGGTGTAGCTCAGCAAGTTATTGGACAGCCCACTGTACTCGTTAACACCATACAAACACCTGTACTGATTCAACCCAGCGTCATGACCATGGATGGGATAAGTCAAAACGTGCAGATACCCCATCTGACAGTCGCAACGGGGAATGTCTTGCAAAATGCACAATCCATCATAGATACCAATCAAGATGTCACGAGAACCGTCAATCCCAGTCAGAATATCGTCAACAGACAACCGGCGCTATTATCACCAGAGTCCGCGGTGAACAAGAAGAAAGCCTACAAAAAGCGAAAAACAACCCCTCAAACTGTTGCATCCATGCTGCACATAGCTTCGTCACAGCAGAATACCGGAATGCTGATGCAATCCCAGTCGAACTTTGCTCAGCAAAACTTCCAGACCCAGAGCATCGGTGGCCCGATGCTGCAGGCGTTGACAATTGTGTCCGGCAAGGGTGGCGCACCTGCGCAATTGGTAATGAATGGACAAACTGGGACCGCCTCGGCTCAGTTTAATACGCAACAGATTATCACAAATCCACAACCGACTCAGCAGATCAATTTACTGCAGCCAGTCAATTTATTGAACGGTGCTGCGGGTATGGTTCAAAATTTCCCCACGATTCAACAGTTTATCGTGCCCGGGATCGGAAGTATGGTCATGTCAGCGGATGGAACGGCGACCCTCTTGCAAGATACCCAAAACATTGGAATGCAATTGCAGATACAGAATGTCAACGGTCAGAATGTCCTGACACCGGTTCAAAGTCACAGTGGCATATTCAGTCCAAGTCAGAGCATCCTGGCCACGGGTCCTGCCGGGATGGTGATAAGAGCACCGCAGACCACTGGTGGAAAGATCATCCAGCAGCACAGTCCAGGCGCCCAGTTCCTGTCGCCCAACAGCGGACAATTCTTAGTCAACGGAACCACGTCGTTCGGGAACCAGCTGAGTCCGATAGTGGCGAATGTCAGCCCAAGCCAGCAAGTGACATTCAACGCGTCACAAGTGCGACCGACGAGTATGCAGGGCCAGCAGGAGTTCATCCAGATGAATGGGCAGACGTTGATGGTGCCTTGCGCCACCGCTCAAAACATAGCCGTCTCGTCCGCCCCGAATCAACAGAACACCACGTTTGTCCAACAGAACACGACGATCGTGCAGCAACAAACCACCATGGTGTCGAACAATCAAATACCAAACTTTCAGGCTGCTCCCAGCGGCGGCTCGGCCGTCGACCCCGCGTTAAACTTAGATCACAATCAGTCCTACATCCTTAGCTCTGGAATGATCCAGGGAAAAGCACCAGCGTCACCAAAGAGCAGCATCAACTCGCCATCGTCCGAACAAAGTATCGAGCAGCAACAGTACGTGTTGACGAACAGCAGCACCACCGTGGTCGAGAAGACGGCCCAGCAGAGCGACCAGCACAGTCCGTTGATGGTCAGACACTCCGTGTCCACTCAAACCGCGGGGAATCAGGCCAACGTGGCACAGTCAGCCATGATGAGGCAGGGATCACCCCCGGACACGACTACCCACAGCCCAGGTAATAGTCAAAGGTCCAACAGTCCAGCTGTTGACACGACAACCCACGGGGCGGCTTCCCCAGCTCCGCCAATCACCGCGAGGCATCATTCCTCATCCACGGTAAAGTCTGAAACTCAACTTGCTTCTCTTTAAGGAACTGCATGGTAGAATAAAATAGAATATTTGATACGGTCTCAAAAACCAAGTAGCAAAAGTCTCGTGAGATCTTCAAAGTGACGTAGTCAGTGAAACTTCTTTTTCCACTGCCGTTCGAATGTACCTCATTCTCATGATCTCTCGTGTTCCAGCCGATGGTTCACTGCGTGTCGAGTAGCGAACCAGACTCGGGTGACGTACCCGTGGCGTCGGAAGACTGGAGGATCCAGGGTATCGCCACGAAGGAGATTACGCTCAGTCAACCAGGTGTTCACGGCAAGACTTACGTGGAGTCGACGGTGACTACTGGGATCCAGGTTGGTACCCAAGTAGATCAGGGCACCTATCATCTAACTGTAATAGACATTTACCAGCCGGCCGATACGACACACCCAGAAAACACATACGCTGACTCACAGGAGCATATGGACACATCATCACCAAATCAATCCATTTATTCAGACACAATGGACCGCTCACCTGTGAATGATGATGCGAATGAGCCCAACACCGATCTAGAGATTAAAGACGTATCATTTGCCGAGGTCGATGTTGGCGCGTTACCGGTTTTAGGACAAGATCATTATTCACAGATTTTATATCATAATCAACCACAATACGTGCCATCGACAAATGTTTATCGACAGCAAGCCCTTGTATCAGATCATGCTCATTATACAATGGCGCCTAGCAATAGGCTCCTATCGAGTCACAATGGTGCCGGAACCGCTGCTGAAATTCAGACTCAAATGAATCTTGTTCATCGTTTAGAGGATACTACCAGTGCGAGTCTCGAAGATAGATCGATCGAGTGTCAAGTACCCAGTATGAATTATCTGCCGGAAAACATGACCTGTCCAAAATTTATCAACGTAGAGTCATCGAACAATTATTCGCACTTGTACGATCACAGAACTGAGCACAATGGCATTACTGTTGTTAATTATTTGCCAGATAAAGAAACTTACATGAATCCTTATGTTTGTAATCACTTTGAGTACACGCAAGATAGCGAGAGTAACGAGAATAGCGAAAATGACGTAAATAGCGAAAATAGTGATATGTCATCGGAGTAATAATCCTTTTTTTCTTTCAATCGGTGTAATTGATTTTGTATATTGAATATGTTAGGTTTTAAACGATTATTAGCCCTACTATGATGATATTTATTATTGCGACAGGGCGGCGGGGCATTAGAATTCATAATATTAAGTTTGTAATTAGTTTTGTATTTAACGTTATATTTACATGTGTGCGACGTGGCAAAAGGCATATTGCTAATTGGCCTAACTCATAATTTTATTATTTAACGTACATTGCAATAATGTATTTGTATTATTATTACCCGTGTGTTTACGGATAGCTCGGAGAAAACATCACTTTATATGAAAAATAAATTCTTGCTAAACAATAATATTTTTCTGATAAAAAAATACATTTATATATATATATATATATATATATATATATAAATATAATTTCCTTATCGATTAAAAAAAGAAAATACCTTGCAACTGGCATGTGTAATTAAAAGTTTGAGTTTGTTCTTGTGGAATATCACTTTGGATTGCATGCGTCAAAGAATGGTTTCTCAACTAAGCACGATCAAAAAATGTCTACGAAAACGTTCTTCTTTTTTCTCAGTTTTTTTTTTTTTCTTTTTTTCATATCAACGTATCTTCCGTTTCCTCGACCACGGGTTGTCAGTATTATCGTATTTTCTCTGTTACTCGGGATAGGTCTCTCGTGGTTCGTGTCAGTTTGGAAAAATCGTTGGGAAATGTCGTTGTGGTAAAATGAGCTCTTTATTAAAATAAAGAAAAAAAAAAAAAAAAACATTGGAATCTCGATAGATTAAGATGACTAGCATGCGATTGGTAGTTTTGTGCCTGAGAGTTGATTGAGTTGTATTTGACAGATCTATGCGTCAGAGACATTGAAGCAAGCCGAAGGTGTGGTGAGCACTGTGAGGTGTGAAGGCAGGGAGCATGCTCTCGGCCGAGGAATTAAGCGAAAATTGGACTCCATCCATTCCATGCATTCTACTCTGCATGAAGACCAAGATGGTCAGTATTGTACGGTACCTTTAGTTTGTAATAGTACGATGTACATAAAATATTCTTCTTTAATACAATAAGCATTTAACTTATCACACACAAACACACACCTGTCTCTAACAGAGAAACATTTTCCAATATCAAAATAATGTAAAGAATCGCTCTTATCTCTCTGCAATATCGATTGCACTTTTTTAAAATACAAATGCTTATTGCATTAAAAGCTTTTTTATACAAATTTTTGAGTAATTCACTTGAAAGGAATGTTATTTATTATTCATGCAGAGCACAAAATTATTTCACGTCCGTAACTACTCGGTCTGTTCTCAATGATTTTTATCACTGATTTTCGACTCTTTTTGCTTTCAATTGCTCTCTCATTAAATAATAGATGGCTGCTGCTGCTGCTGCCGCCGCTACTGCTATAAATCGACATTTTCACACGCGCACGACTACCGTCATTAATTAATGCACGACATTTTATGCACGCTAAAATTATAATTTACTCATTATTCTGGATTGTACCACTTTATTATTGCATGTATATCACGTTACTGATTAACGTATATGTTTGCCATATGCATGATTGCATGATCAATATAGACGCACAATTTATTGGTGTTGATCCAAAATTGCTTTTAATTAATAGGTTCATGAAATTTGCAATATGCAAATTTAACAGCTATCATCGTGTCAGTTAAATTAAGTTTCTCACCGATATACTCATATACGCTTTGTTTGGAAAGATAAACTTGACAAAACAAAAAGAACCTGCGGGAATGACAATAGAAAATTGATGCTCCAACAAACGTTATCCGCAATTTCTAATTAAAACTTTATTGTACACGCGACAGATTTCTATTGTCGTTCCATCGGAGAACTTTCACAGTTGCCGCGCGGTGTCACGTGGATTTAATCGTCAAAATTTGTTTATCCAAATTCCCCATCAATAATGCAAATTGGACGGTGAACTGCTCCGGGCAACTTTGTAATTTCTACCGGAGCGTGAGAGATGCTTCTTGTTTTCATTTCTGAAAAAGATCAAGACGAAACGCAGAAATTCACAAGAGTATTAACACTTCATCGCACTACCACGTTACTATATTTCATGTCGAAAAACAATTTGAGAGGTAAGTGAAGTAACACTCAGATTTTCTCATTTTCCACCATCGGCACTTTTCCTGCAAATCAAAGTTAATAATACCAGGGAGAAAATTACATTGTACATATTATCCCAGAGTTTTATTTGTTGCATTTACTAATTGGCTGTCAGGTTTGTTAATATTACACCCACGCAATCATATCTCACGAATGGGGCGAGGAATCCGCGATCATTCGTTCATTTTGATCAACGGTGTGGCTCACAAATAACTTACATTTTTGTACATAATCACAATCCAGGTATTTTGTTGTTTGGCATGAGATCCCTCCGAGGAAATTTTCATCGACATCGACATCTTCACATGGCTATCGTCATTGCCATCGACCGGCGGCGAGTCATTGCATGTGTTCGAAGTTCTACTACCACTGAATGGATGCTATTAATCATTTTTAAAGTGCACACATGCGAGCAAAGAGCACTTCTGAGAAAATTCATTCTAAACGAATGAACGGAAACACCCTTGTCTCATCGCTGAAACCCCCACTGAAGCTAGAACGAAATAAATCAATTTCCGGAATGTCATAGCTGTAATTTCTCAATTACACGCATCTCGTCGGTGTACAGAACAGAATCGTCCTACCATTTTGCAGTGCACCTGTTCAGCAAAACTAACACCATCATGCTGTTGCGGAAACGAATGACTACTCCAAGGTCATGCAATGTATAAGAGCAAAGAAAACTTTGTCCTCCCGTGAATCGGCACCACTCCTGAAAGCAAAGGGGTGTGCAATTGGCAAAACTCGAGTACAGTACAGGTCCCAGGGATGAAGAAAAATCCTAGAGAAATCCAAGTTTTCTTAAAATTTACACTTGTATAACCTCGCAGTAGAATTTCAATCGCGCGCGCGCAAGAACTTGCGGAAGTGGGTTGATTTACTTTAATAATGTTTATTGAGAGAAGCGAAAGTGCTCGTGTATGGATGAATAACAATCGTCAGTGGGCTGAAAAAAAGATTCCTTGTTTGAACCCCGTAGTAGCCGAGTCAAAGGCAGACAAAGACAACGACAAGGCCCCATGGAAACTGCAGGTGGGTGAGCTAGTATGGGGTGCAGCCAGGGGCAGTCCTGCTTGGCCGGGAAAAGTTGAGTCGTTGGGACCTCCGGGAACCATGACCGTTTGGGTCCGTTGGTACGGGGTCGGGGGATCTGTCACCCAAGTCGATGTCAAGACCCTCAAGTCTCTCTCCGACGGCCTCGAGGCACATCATCATGCTCGAAAAAAGTTTAGGAAGTGAGTCTACACTCGAAATTTACGAAACAATTAAGTACCAATAGAGATAGAGACGTACGTCAAGCAAAGAGCGAGCGATAAGTGCTGCACGATTTCACCGATTGATCCTGTGCACGTTGACGGATGGACGCGACGTAGTCCATCGTTCAAAGATCTATCGGATTCCTACGGATCACTTTGCAAAGTTTTTGCTCGGATGACGAATGAAAACTCGAAAACTTGGCTGAAATCATACAGCATTTATTAGCAAACCAACAGCCAATTATTAAAGAAACCTCATAAAAAGTTTATTCGTTAGTTGTTACTCGACGCATACTCTCTTGACACGATTATATACTCTTTTAATGTTACACTGTACTTTGGATCTTAGACGTATTTTTTTTCTTTTTTTTTTTTCTTTTTGACTATGGGTTTATTAACAAGCAAACACAGAAATGCTGAATAACAACTAGAGATTCTAGATAAGTGTCTCTTCTTTCCCTGTCAGTCTTTTTTACGTGTTCGTTTGCGTGAAAGGGAACCTCGCTTAATACTTCAATAGAGAACAAATCAATGTTAAGATTAAGCAGCCTTGTAGAAATAATTTAGCCGCGTCAGTGTTTGGCCTCGTAGTAGATAGAAACCGATAGATGCTGCTTTGCTGGTGTTACACGGTACCAAATCTATATTACCGAATCTTCTCCTTGGTTAACTTGACTAATTTTGCAACTTGTATATTACTACCCTTACAGAAGTCGTAAATTGAATATGCAATTGGAAGATGCGATACAAGAGGCAATGGCGGAGCTGGACAAGATCACCGAGTCCAGCCGGGAGGAGAGGACAACGAAGAACCAGGTGAAAGTGACTGAGTCACCGACAACCATAACGAGTTCGACCAAGGGAATTGGTGCATTGGCTAAGAGATCAGAGTCAAAAAGGTCCTCGAAGAGAGTGCTTGCTATTTCTCTGGATCCGGTGAAAACAGATCAAAAAGAATCCCGGTGATCTAGCCTCGCCTACACACGGACACACTGCAGTAGACACACACAAACACACACACACACACACACACACACACACACACACGACTGATCTCAATTTTTATCGTCTAACGAAACTCCAGGCAAAGTTGTTGACCCGATATGATTAATCGGACAAACGAAAATCGAGAACTAAGCTGTTTAGTTACAGAAAACGTAAGAATTCCCATTGCAGATGAGCGCTTGCAATCTTCGGCAATGTTGGTTACCACAAGCTTTTTCTCTCTCTCTCTCTCTCTTCCTCTCTCTTTCTGTCTGTCTCTCTCTCTCTCTCTCTCTCTCTATCCCTCTCTATCTATCTATCTATCTATCACTTTATCGAGGAAAGAGAAAAATCCTATAAATAAAAAAAAAACGCTATACTACAATAGAGGGCTCGAAATCAAACTAACTTGAATCATTAATAATTTGTATCAGTCTGAATGTCTATTTCTATTTGTATAAAATAATATAATTTCGCTGAATAATATATCATCAGAATACACAGGAGGATGAATAAAAATAGAATGAATATAATCCTCGTTAGATTAGTCGTCCGAGGTAATAGTATGGTAATGAAAAGAAAAAAAGAAAAAAAAGAAAAAGGGAAGGAGAAATATTTAAAAGAAAGAGACAAGAGAATGTCTATCGTTCTGTCTCCGATTCATTAAAGTATCACGAGAATTTCTCTCCTCTTGGGAATTTCTAATAATCGATTCATGATTACTTCACGATGACGCTAATTTAACGAGAAAATCATCCAATGTAAATAAAAGTAACTGTATCTCTATAGAAGAACTATGAAATTTGACGGCCATTTAGCTACCTACCTACCTACTACTTACATATACACAGGAATACACACATAGATACATGCATACATGGAATAGGCCTATGGTATACATAGATTATTTGTGCGATGAATAACCGTATAAGCTATAGTGGCGAAATATCGTTTCGCACACATTTTTTGAAAAGTAGGTTTATATGACGAAAAGTCTGAATCTGTGTAAGGCGTAATTACACACGAACACGCCATTGGTCTTTCTATATACTAATATTAATCAACAGTAAAAAGAAACAAAAACTTCTGCCAGAGTTGAAACGACAGACACTTGCTTATTTTCAATATCTCAACTACATAGAAGAGTAATATTACGACGATATAGATGTGTAATGATATGCGAGACAAGTGTATTCCATTTACGTAATCTACCTTCTATCCTCC
Organism: Sclerodermus sp. 'alternatusi'; assembly: GCA_037305995.1. Lineage (NCBI taxonomy): Eukaryota > Metazoa > Arthropoda > Insecta > Hymenoptera > Bethylidae > Sclerodermus > Sclerodermus sp. 'alternatusi'. Next base: position 10,241,325 of record CM074547.1, read on the forward strand.
CTCTCTCCATTTCCCAATCATATATATATATATGTGTGTATATGAAACATACATAAAGACAGACACAGACAAAACACACCACACACACATATATATCTACATACATAATATATTTATTAAAATATTTGAGTTCGACTCTGGCAAGCAAGTATTTATTGAATACGTATACATGCACGATCATGTGCACCAGTACAGAGGCAGGAATGCATAGTTAGAAAATGATATTTTTGTGAATGAATTACCTTGCAGTACCTACACAAAAGCAGTTTGCGAACAATCGTTTTTAGAAGGTTATACATAAGTACACAGGAAGTAATTGCGTTACTATACACTTACTACAGTAAATGAAGATATAGGCTCATCATCAACGTTGATCCTATTTTAACCCTGATACAATCCACGTAGGATACTTTTAATCCACGTAATAATTTTGGAACAAGGTTTTACTCAACTGTATCATACGTACATACAATATTTCAATGCTGCGTCGTAATATGAATTCTACCGACGAATAGATATGGATCTTGTTGCACGAGACAAGACTAAAATGGAACGATAATACAAGTGTAGATTTGACACATGCGTTTTAATTATAAAAAAGCAAATAATAGAATCCAGTTTCGACGGTGCTTTGTCTCCTTTACAGATAGGTTTCTAACAAAACGTGGGTGATGATTGCGAATGTCGCGAATAGTCGGGATAACCGAGTATCGAATAAGGCTGGCTGACATTTTTATCATTCGTTTCTAGTTAACGATTCATTTCTCCTTTTATTCTTCACTTCCTTTCTCTTTTAAATCGTGTGTAGCAGAGAATTTATAAGATCAATTTTTATATAAATTTTTGTACCAAAATCAAATTTTAAGCTTTTACGTAAGAGATATATATATATAGAAATTTTATTAAATCCTAAACTTTCTGCTAGGTAATCTCTCAATGAATCTCTGTCGGATCATTAGCATAAAACAAACAATTGATGTTTATACATAAACTAGATATAGTTTTTAATTGAACGTACAAATTCTATATGCGGTATCTTCCTCTTACTGCAGTAGTAACATTATTTATTTAAAGGATTTTCATTTCAACGAGATACAGAGGATCTCGGCACATTTCGACATATGATAGACAATAAAGTTGCAAGTATCAAAAACGCGAATCACAGAAGATTCTCCCTCTCATGTATCCTGTGTAATACATGATTTTAAAACAAGCAGCTTACGTGCATCATTTGTCAGAACGACTGGCATTATACAATAATTGCACTGGCTTCGTAATACTTAACTATAAAACGGGTTCGTAAAAATTTTTTAGTCTTAAATTACGCCTGTAAATAGACACGTAACGATAAAGAATGGCTAGAGTGATTTTTTGCGTAATTTATTAAAATAGCGAAATGAGATATAACGTGGGAAAACGAACAACAAGAACAACAGCAACAATAACAACAGTAACAGCAACAACACGATGGCAAAGTAAAGGATAATGATATATTTCAAAGTTGCTTTCCGAATTTGGAGCGATCCAACTCAAGCTTTTTGGGGGATTCTTTCACGAGTGACATTGCGAACGAAATTGGTTTTTATACGTTATATCTTGGAAACGAGAATTTATTAGGAAACAAAAATCAAAAGCTCGCGATACGGGAATACAAGATCGCTGGGCCAACAACAAGTCTATTCTTTCTACGTCCATTTCGAGTAAACTTATAATCTGCAGACGGAAGTTAAAAAATGAGAAACAAAAAAAATTATTGAGAAGCTCTCGACGAACCGATTTAAACGCACAGCCGTCGTTAGTTTCGCGTGCAAACTTTCGACTAGACCAATCCATCGAAGTCGCATTTGCGCTTTGCTTTTAATTAAAAAGATCGATGGCGGAGAAAACATATCACTGGTCGGAACAACGGTTTGAGGAATTTACCTAGGCAAACAGAGTGTCGAGAAAAATGGAAAATTTTTGCGGCAGGCTGTATATACAATGGGACCGTTTAATCATAAGTTAATTATACTTTTTCCCTTCAAAAATAAAGAAGAAACAAACAAACAAACAAATAAACAAAGAAAACATTTTGCCCATTTTTGCCTGGCATTCTGTCTCGAATGATTCTGCTCTAAGGGTACGACGCGTAGGTCTTGGCTAGCTTTTCCTATTGGTCAAAAAGAAGAGAGGAACGCGGTCGCGAGAAAATGGACAATTTCTTAAAAGGGGCCCACACACCCCTTACGCGGGGATGGCTCGAAACCAGTAAAGACTTACCTCAGTAACATTTACGCAAAATCAAATATCTTAAAAATCGAGGTTAAACTATACTGTATTACCGATGTCCTTTGTATATTTTCCAATCTTGTAAATAGATATTAACGCCTTACCGCGATAATTAATGCTGTATGATAATCGTCGGCGTTCGCATTATTTAATATTTAAGAGAATGACTTAAAAAATAAAAACGAGCAACGTTTCTTTCAAAAGGATATGGTTGTCACGGCGTGGGAAGTGATGTTTGTCCAGAGAAAATCTGACAGTGGTAGAAAAAGTTGGCGATTGCGAGAGGGAAGGAAGGCCTATGTAATTGAAATGTAAAAAGACGGGGAAACTGTAATTTCATGCTATTTCTAATAAACCATTGCAAAAAACTAATTCCTTCTTCAAATTCCGTCTCAGATTTCGATATCGACAGCTCGTCCACGTATCCGCACACCCACATATCCACACACACACACACACACGAGATACCCCGAGTCATTAACAGAAGAAAGTTAAAGAAAAGAGGAATGAAAATTGTGGCAATTGCACGAAAACGATGAAAAGTATCCGCCGAATGTTTTCCTTTTTTTTTTTAATTACAGTTTTCCCGGCTTGTGGAATAGCAAACAAAAAAACTATAGTGAACGTTTTGGATCTTATCGATTAGCATGTTGGTTCGTTCGGCTTTGTCAAATAGCTGAGTTTAGCGATTAAATGAAAAACGAAAAAACTTTTTGAAAGACTATATATGTATCGATAAAATAGTTGATCGAAGCGCAGCCAGATATACGAATTTTTGGCAAATATTTATTGCTATTATTATTTATCAAAAGTAGAGTATTTACGGAGTGTTTTGTTCGCTTGTTGAGTTTTGAGAGAGATATAAGAAACAAAAAAAAACACAAAGAGTGCATGGGATACGTTATCCTGTGATAAAATGTACAGTGAAAATAAAGATGGAAGGATCCCTTCGTAGTATGCGATTTCGATAAGGAGAGAATACCCAAAAATGAGTGAAGAAACTGCATTAAAAGGAAACGGCGGACTGCCAGTAGTACAGCTAAACGACTTGTTGCGGTCGCGAATGATGATTTATAAAAATGACGAACGGCGGAGAAAACCAATTTCAGTGTACAATATAAATATTAATGCAGACAAGCAGCTATACATATGATATCAACTGTCAGTGGTATTATAATAAGAGATGATAATTTTATATTTACAACATAGAGATCGTTAAATTTAAATGAGTGTAATATACGATTGTATTATTAACTCCTCACCCCAAATTTTCCGAGCTAGAGCAAATTACTAAAGCTATCTTATTTAATAATTGGCATAATATTTATATGGAAAAATATGAATATATATAAATATATGTGTATATGTATGTATATGTATATGTATATATATGCATATATGTATGTATATATATGTATAAATATATATCCAAGTATATATTTATATATACATATGTAGAGACACGTACATACGTACAAAAGTACATGGCATACGTACACACACATACAGAGACACGAGTACATTCATACACATCAAAGATAGAGAATAAAATAAAAAAATAAAAAAAATAAACTCGGCTAGCAATATTTGCTCGGTCGAGTAAAAGTATGAAGCTATGTGATCCACTACTATTAGTAGCTTTTAGCTGTAAAGACTTATACTTTATTTTGTAAATTTTGTTTATACAATGTTTGATCGTTCACGCATAATACTATTGTATGTGAAAAAATAAGTTAATAAATCATTAACATATGAAGTTACATACTGCGAACTCCATTCCGTTCAACATTTGTTAATCTTTTCAAACATTTTTAATATGTGATAGCACAAATGAGGAAATTGCCTTTGGTTCAAGTGATATTCAACTATCACTGGTATTGTTGTTAAAAAGAAAAAAAAGACTATTAAGATATCGAACGAGAGAGAGAGAGAGAGAGAGAGAGGGAGAGAAAGAAAGAGACATTTTGTAATATGATTCAAAATTTTATAATATTGTGCGATCAATTAAATTGACTATTACTGTGGAATCTACTAGGCATATCTTTTAAATATTAAATATCCTTTAAATATTTATAAGAAAACAAAGCACGCGCATCGTTCCTAGTAAAGTTATTTGTCATATTCATAATTCATAGTAATAACATTTTTTCGATATATAGATATCTGTACAGAGTGTAATATAAAATATTGTTTTCAAGTTCATACTTTTCTCTATCCATATAAAATACGCATATGCATATATATGTATATACATACAAGTATATATGTATATGTATATAGAAAGAGTCTGAATAAAAGAAAATGTGCAGAAAATACCAAGTTAACATAAACTCTTGTTTCTTTTGTCAAATTGAATTTCTAATCAAGCCCTTTTTTCCTAAAAATCAAATGAAATGGATATCGTAGAAAATTTCTATCCTCCAGGAGTATTATTGGCTTCGACAATATAGAAGATTGGCTAATATATCAATGGCAGAAGTAACTATCTTCTCAGCGGCTAACGTATCGACCGCCATATTCATCACTTATACCGACGGAAGATGTACCCGAGAAATTTCAGCGATAAATTCACCGAAAGTAAATCATTTCTCAAGATAAAAAATACTATTACCTAGATTATTTACTCTCCGAGAAGATGCAATTAATTTTCTATTACAAAAGATGGTGCTTGCACACATAAAGGATGCTTCTCCTTTATCACTTTCCCCTTAAAAGACTGTTGCGTCTAATAAAAGTCAAATTTAGAAAAAGCACGATCATTTTCCTCCCTTCCACTCGAATAATTATACCCTTAAACCATCCACGAACGCACAGCCTTTCTTCTTTTCCACCTGTCACCCAAGGATCCGAATAAATAGGCGCGCACATACCGGGCTGTAATAATTGTTTCATGCGGGAGTTTTATACCGTGTTAAATCAAAATGAGTGAAAGCAGACTTAAGAGTGTTTTCTCGCTAATCCATCTACTCTCCTACTCCCTAACAAAAGACTGTATAAAGAGTATAAAATATTTTAAGAATAAAGAAGGAAAAGAAGAGAAGGGTGCGCCGCCCACACACATACAGCCAGTACACGGACGCGCTTTACCGGGGGAGGACGAAAGGATAGTTATTAAAGTGAAAAGAAAAATGCAACCTAAGAAATTGCTGTAAACTCCCATCTCCCGCACATGCGCGCACGTACACGCGCGATTGTGCAAAGAAGGACAAACGGAGATTGAAATAAAGCTCATACGCGTTCTCCTAAGTAAATACTTGTAATTTTTATTCAAGTATTGAAATTCTCCAGGGCTCCCCCATAGTATAGAGATCAGCATTAAATTGTATTCGTTTTGCGTCGTGAAACAGCAATTTCGCATGAGATTGCTTTATATAATGGTCGTGTCGATTATTCGTAGATTACTCTCGATCAATATTTAAATTTGCTCGGAGCTCTGTAGAGAGCCGATAGGAGAAAAATGTTGAAGCGCACCCGCCTTTCGGCAGCTACACACCTACAGAGTCCCCATCCGTGCGCGCGCGCGCGTATATGTGTGCGCGATGGCCTACAGGTTTGTAGGGATGCGGGTGGTGGTGGTGGAGTGCTGCGGGCGTGTGCGAGTGAAGCAAGTAGCGCGGCTCGCGATCGATGGCTCACTCATCTGACACTAAAAGGGTTAATGATGCCTGGCGTGCATAAATGGCGCTCATGCCGGACAAATGAAACGTAATGACCGGATCGAGGTACATACCGTCGCGTCATGATCGCGCGATTCGTAATAATGCGCGCGTCCGCGCTGGGCAGTCTGCGCGTGAAATCGAACAATACGATTAGCAACTGCCCTTTTGCCCTTCCGCGAGTTCTGCGGCCCCGCTCGCGTTGTCTTTTACTTCGCTGATCATTCCGCGCGTATGGGGTAGCCACCCCCGAGGCCAGCGCTGCTCGCGCAACGTTCCATAACGCGTCCCGCCGTCCCTCAGGGGTAAACTCGATGATAAAGCAGACGGGCAGATGCAAACGAATCTGCTGACACGATCCGGCCGCACTTGGCGACGGATTCACGCCTTAATCTTCTTCCACCCTCGTGGACCTCTGCTAATTCCGCTGAATTGGCGATAACCGCGCGCCCACCCCCAACCCACCCCCACCCTCGCCTCTACCACCCCTATTTGCGTGGCGACGCGTGGTATCTGTTTGAAGTCTTTTATTAGCGTTTTCTCCGAGGTCGACCCAACCCTCTTTTTACCTGCCCTGTCACTCCTATTCCTCCTCTCCCACCCCTACCCCCTCCCGCTACCCTCGACTCCCTCTGCAGGCTTTTAGAAAATTCGCTGCGCCGCTCCCGCCTGAGGTATAATTCAAACTATCTCCTTTGTAGCTTTGGAAATGACATTGAAACAGCTACTTTCTTAGAGCAGGAAGCCATCTGCAGTGGCATTAACCGAAATTAATTATTAAATGACAAGCTCTGCCTGATGTCCTCGGTAAATGGGCGACTTGCGCTCGTCTCTTTTTCGACTTTGAAGATTCATGTAAGAACCTTAGAGCGGCTTTCAGTGCATCGACGAGTAAAGGATTCTTATAAAATAATATCGAGTTTGGAGGTACTTGATAAAGCGTCATTAAGCTCGCGCAAAAATATTCCCAGTTCTCTCCTCCCCCTACTTCTCCACGCTGAAAGCCAGCTATTCGAAAAATCCAATCGGGGGATCGCTGGAACAATAAGCCGTCGCGCTTCGCTCAATTTTTCACTGGAGGAGCCAAGGGCAAACGAGGTCAAACTACCATCCGGCCACGTGCCAGCTCCTTGCCGAGTCAAAACTGAAGAAAATCAGCGATCGAGGACCGATATGGGGATTCCCCGAGATCGCTAAACTCCCACGTATTTCAATGGCATCGAGGGAGGTGGTGGAGGGTGGGGGGAGAGGAAGGGCGAGTGCTGAAACTTCGCTCTTTCAAAATAGCAAATTACTTCATAAACGCAGCTGGAGCAGTTCCAGGGGGATGGAGGAAGATGGCGAGGTGGAAGGACGAGCGCGGGGAGCTGCGCGATACAAGAAGGTGCCTAATGAATGCTAGGGGTGCGCGCGCGTGTTTTGCGTATTTGTGCACGTAGGCGGCGTGGTTTCTTTGCTCTTGCCTTCCCAATTTATGCGTCTACAGTGGTAACGAGAATGCCGTGTGTAGCTACGAGCATATACTTAGTACTCCTATATCGCGTGTTGCGTCTTTTTCACATTGCTTGTGGCTTCGTCAAAGAAAGTGAGACAGAAGTATACGTCGTAACTTCCTTGGTTAGCTGGTCGAGGGTAGTGTGGGGTTCGACCCACCAAACTCCTCACTCAGGCATTTTCTGAACCATCGAATGTGCACGCCTCATGGCATGCTTCTTTCGATGGTTCTGCCTCTATGTTGTACTTCCTGATCTCTAAAGAGACCAGGAAGCGCCATGAAAACATATCCCGTTTTATTATCTTTATAATTTAATAAGTTTAAGAATAAAACGGTTACTACACATACCTCTGTGTCACTTTCTTTGACCGAGTCAAGCAATGTGAAAAAGACGCAACACGCGGTATAGGAGTACTAAGTATATGGCTACGAGACTTGCGGAAGTCTGTTGTGTATTGGGACGAGGGCGGGGGGAGAGGGTGGAGGACTTCCGTTTCCAGAGAGGGGCGAGGCACTTTCAACATGGCTGATCCAAAAGTCCTCCAAGGCACGTGAATGTGTTCACGCCGATGCGCGCCATCAAACTAAACGCGAATGTGCCTCCCTCTCCCCCCGGAAGTTCAACCACCCTCCGACTCGCCGTTCAATTGAGAATCGAGCTTCCGGATGCCAACAAGAGCTTGCATCATTCCGGAAAATTCTAGAGAGTGGCGCAAACTTGCGGTTGCTGCTTTCTCGGCGAAATTTACCCCTCGCTCCGCGTTCCACCCTCTACTTCCATAACCGATAGCTTCGCTCGCACCCCCTGAGCGAAACCTCGAGATTCCTAGGAAAGAAGTCGCGTGCGAGTAACGCGTGATCGACCTGCCTTACTTTTCGGTTGAACGCGCAAAACGCGATACCCTTGACTGCGCTTATTTCAGGGTTTCACTTAACGAAGGCCGGAGCTGCTACGGTTACGATGCACCATCAAGAAATTTCGTAATTTCGCAATTTCGCAATTTCGTAATTTCGTAATTTCGTAATTTCGTAATTTCGTAATAGCCCATCCTGGCGAGTAAAAGCTTATACGGATACAACGTGATCGAAGGGAAGAGCATCGGACTACGGCGGAGCACTAGGTTCGCAGCGGAGCATTAGTCATTATGCAAATCATTAAAATTTATACTTCATTCAAAACTAATAACATAAATGTAATATTTATGCTACGGGAGCGGAAACTCACTCGTATTTGTTGCGCCTGCGCTATTTCCACTGTGGCCTTCTTTTAAAAGATATTCCGTAATTTCATTGAAACATTATTTTCTGCCAGAAACGCCTGATAATTAGTTAATGGAACATCCATTGAGGCTTTGATGTTTTGACAGGTAATTTCGATACTTTCACGCAATTTAGAAATGTTAAATGCAATCGCAATTTCCGAAAGGTGCCACCGCCACCACCACTACTACTGCTCCTGCTGCTACTACCACCACTAGTACTACTACTGCTACTACTACTACTACTACTATTACCACCATCTCCTCCACCATCGCAGCACCCCATCCTTCTAACGCTATTCCAGCTGGCTTTGCTGAATAGCTGCTAAAAAGAGTAGCGTTTGCGCGCGCGTGTGTGTGCAAGGGCACGCGAATACACGTGCTCTTGCACATTATTCCGGAAAATTCTTCCTTGCAGTATTCGAGTATTTTCAAAGAATCCAAAAAGAGTCGAATGCCTAAATGCACATGCTTTGAAAACTATGACTTTCGAAAAGACTCTGGCTTCACCCTGGTGGAGGAGAACGGGAAAGGGGAGGGAGGGAGGACCGGCGCACCCTTTGACAATATTTAAAATGTATTGTTCGCCAGAAACGTTTCCAACACGCTTCACGGATGCCATTCGATAAAAAATAGCGCGCTGCTAAACGTACGGAAGTTCCACCACCCCTCGCATCCACCCCCAACCCTCTCCATCGTTCTTTCTCTCTTCGTTAACGGAGCTTTGATCCCGCACAGCAGATTCTCCTTACGGTACGGCAGTTATCGCGAAATGGCAAACGCGTGAAATTATTGGGAAATACGATATTCCGGCATGGTGTGCGTGTGTGTGTGTGTCTATTCGCGCGAGATATATGTAGAATTAATTACTTGAAATTCCGATTGCCGTTTAACGCGGACTAATTTTCATTCGGTCCGCTCGCACGGAGAGAGTCGTGGAGAAATATTATTAATTAGATTTATTTTCATTTTCTATAGTCGCGAGGGAGCGGGGGAGGAAGCAGCGAGGGAAGATCGCTTTGAAACTCGGCTGGAACGCGCGCCACCCTCCGGGGGTGGTGGGCGCGCGACAGGGGCGGTTCTAGCAGCTAATAGCGAAGCCGCTGCAGTGTAATGTTACATCGCTATTATTCATTGCGTTGTTTGATCATATTCAAACATTGCTGCCACTTTGTTAATAGATATCGTGTACTCGGAGATGTCGGATGCTAAACTTGCTTGTGATTTGCCGGCTGAGCTTCGAGCTTTGATCTCGCCGCTTTGATGTATATCAGAGGTCGTTAAATTCGAATGCAGACTTCAAATGTTTGGCCTTCCAGCCGATGGAAAATGAGAACTTCGTCGTCGTCGTCGCCGTCGCCGTCGCTGCCGCCACTCACTGTCAAATCGCGTGTCTCGCCATCGCACCGCCTAAATCGATTAGCGGCCACGAGCAAAGAATAAAAAAAAAAAAAAAAAAAAAATACACTCGACGAAAAATTCTAAAGGCCATTGCCACGAGGGGGATGAAGTCCACCGGTGGCATTTGGGTTAGTGAAAAGAAGCGCGAGTTCCGTGGCTCTCGATTTGTTTGAGCGCCGGAGGAAAATGCAATATCCAACTGGCCACTCGTTATCGAAGATCGATCTTCACCCCCGCCCCGTCTACACCCCCTTCCAAGTTATTGGTAAATACGCCAGCAGTTTGGCGTGTCGACGGTTAGTCGCATTAGATGGAGCGTGTCAGCTTCGGCGCGAAAGCCGAATTCTCTGCAACGCACCACCACAGGAAGAGAGAGAGAGAGGAGAGAGAGAGTAGCGCGAGAGAATAGGCCAGGAGAAGCCTGAAGGATATCGAGCGAATTCAAATGGAGATACTACACACACGTGGAGAGATAGCGGAGTCTAAAGGGATGAAAGAGGGGGTGCTCGGCGAAAGGGGTTGAGGGATGAATGAGTGGAAAAGGGGTGGCGCCATAGGGGGTAGGATTGTTTAATGTGGCATCGACGGCAGATCATATCAATGCGATTACTAAATTATGCAACCCCCTGCCTCGTGTCCACGCTCAGGAGCCAGTAAGTGCATAACCAATATTTAACGGCTATTACTGCCAAAGAGAATTTATCTTACGGCTTTGCGCAACATGGCCCTCCTCAGCGAATCCACGACATACAAATTACACGCGGTAGTTATCTGCTATTGATTTACCGGTAGCAGGTGCATGCCAACGGAACGAATTTTCCCTCGTGCCATATTATTACTACCCTCTCCCTACCGAATCCCTACGTACGACGCTCGAACGTTCGATAATTAAGTGGTGAATTAATGCGGGCTGCGCGACTACCACTGGCGCTACTAGCGTTGCCACTACTACTGCCACTACTACTACTACTACTACTACTACTACTGGAGCGCCTCGGAAATTCTTGATTAGCGCTTTCGACGCCTCTTTGCAAACTGGTGACACGTTCTCTTATTCACCTGCTGTGCTCAGTTATTCATTGCAACTGAATACTCTATGGCAAAGTATGAATTTCGATCGATAGCGAAGCACACTACTGCCACCCCCACCCAATCGTATACGGAAGCACCCCCGCCGCCACCCTCCACTATCATTCTCGATCCTCAGATTCAGAAACGCTACTCTGTACCGGCGAAAGCTTCCACGAGAAGCAAAGAAAACACAATTGTTTGTCTACTGCTACCTTTCCAAAAGAATCGAGTATCAGGAAATTCTAGAAAGAGACTCCCTCTCTCGCTCGCTCCCTCCCTCACCCCCTTACTCCATAAATGCATAGTGTGTTTGCAGAGGAAAGCTTTGATGCAAGGATCCAAATAAAAATTACCAATAAATCCTTCGAGCGTCAGGGAAATTTCTGTAATTGACAAATATACAGTTTTCTTTCACTCTCCCTCTTTTTCCACCCCCCCCCCCCGTTTTTTTACAGCTCGTTCCTCGCTCCATCGATTCCTTCTGGCGAGAGAAACCTCTTGGTTTCCCTATTATGCGCGTATGGAGATTGTTCGTCGAGTAAATATTCATGGACCATGGAAGAGTATGGCTAATGGGAATTTTACGCGGCAAGTCAGGGGCAAAGCGAAGAGCTGTTTATTGGTTTCCAAGGTATGTCGGTTTGAAACTAAACGCGATACTGATATTGCCGGTGTCGTTATTGTGCCTGGCTTTGACAAGTACAGCAGGAATGCCAACACGAGTTAACGATCACGGAGATTGTCACTGACGTTTACAGTCCCGACAAGCCAACTTGTGTTCCTTTCATCTATTACCATCATCTTCCCCCGGGAAAATCAACGGGATTAATGATCCCTCTCCTACCACCCCTACGCCCTCCTTCACCGATATTATATTTAGCGTGATTCTTGAAAGCTCCGTGATATTAATTAAAGAGCACTAATGAAAAAGCTAGCTAACGGACTATTTATGCAGTTTATGCTGCAAAATGCTCCCGTCACATTTATTTCCTAATTAATTTCATCAAATGTACATCTTTAACTGTGCAACGAATTTATACCGTGAAATTTTATCACAAATTTTATCTAATTTTCTCTCATTCCCTCTTCTAGCGCAGGCTAGTAAATACATAAAGTTCTGGCAACTTTTATGGAATTACCGGATCCCGTTAAGCTCGCTCTTTTCTTCTCTGACTTGTAACAAATGCATAGTAAGCGGATTGTTTGAAGATTTTCAGTTGGGCACTCAAAGTAGACAGCTCCAAGACTAATATCTTAACCTCTTACACACAGACGTACATTTAGTCTTGTTCAGAGATGTGCGAAATTAGAGACCTTCCTGACACAGGATGTCAGGGCAGATCTCTTGTAAAAATTTATGGGTTTTAATAATATTGAAAAAGAGAGAGAGAGAGAGAGAGAGAGAGAGGAAAAAAATGCAATGCAAAAAGAAAAAGAAAATCATGAAAAATATGGAAATGCAAAAACTCAAACAAAGCTGATTTTCATTGTTTTTAGAACGCAGTTTTATTTGAAAACAAATTTAACGCGATTCTCATCTTTATATTCACCGAAAACTCTAATCGAATCAGAGAATAAATTTTGCGTGGCCTTCCCCTCCTATCTCTAATATTTTCATTTCTCAAATAATGCCGGATGTTCTTCCCATAACTGTGCGTTCATTTACTTTTTGCCAATACTTTTTTGCATATGATACATAGGTGGGCTTGCATGGATATGCTCCAACAAGCTGTTCCTTTTTGAAATCTCTAATGAAAAACAATATTTGTATTGTAAATTTCTTTTATACATTCTTCGGCTACATGCATTAAATATCCGCCTACTTTTATCTTTTGAATATTGATCGAATGTACGGGGAACAGGACTTTTGATTGATAACAGAAAATTGTTGTTTAAGAAATGTGTTCATTAGTTTATTTTTTTTTAAATTAAAAGTCAAATTAATCAAGTGGATGAAATTAAAGTTGAAGTTGATTTAATTCAACTACGAGCAATGAGTTTAAATTATGATTCAAGATACAATGTACTTATTTACCATTGGATTTTTTAATTTTTGTTTTTGTATTATACTTCTTTAAAATATAAAATGATATTAAAAAAGTTATTTCTCTTGTTCCGCTTTAATTTTCAGGTGCTCCTTAGTTGTGAATTGTTCAACAAGTTTACAACTTGTGGACAGTAATATTGAACGCTAGATATTGAGTTTAAGATCTCGTAAAAGCGGCGGTGGAATTGGAAACGCAGTGTGGAAACAATGTATCGTTCGTAGCAGAGTATTCTTTTTTTTTCTATTAGAAAAATGCGAAGGAATCGAATGTTTGACCTAATTGCTATGAGAAGAGAATCTAGATCCTTCTCCTTCGGAAAGGATTTCCCGCGGATAATGATAAAAGGCCGATAGAGGATGATAATTCCTTCAGACTTGGAATATTATTCTTAATCTGTAATCAGTTAGTTAAAAAAATGAGACCAAACGACAAAAACTGAAACTCCCTTATTTTTCTATGAAAATTTAATTGAAAATTGAAAAGGTTTATCAAAGGAAAAGTATGGCTCTATTATTTGAAAATTTTACTATCAGAATATTCCCGCGTCTTCCTATTAGTTAGTCCCTATAATAAAGGATCTATTGTACACGTTTTCATTTCTTCCTTTAATGAAATACTTATGAAAAGAAGTTTTCAAAATGGCGTTCCGCATTATTGCTGGAAGTTCCATCTTCGTTTCGCACATTTTTATCCACCCTCGCGTTTTAACTCTCTTGAAAAGTTTCGCGAATAAACTACCTTTATCTGCATTTTCTCTCTCCCAGCCCTACGTATGCAGAGCTCATATGTACACATTGGATAGACGCATGCGAAAACTCCGAGGACATATCTATGAAGAAAGAAGCGCTTTGATTCCCGGGAATATTTATTTAAAGGTAGAACCGGAGAAATTTGTTTGCCCTCGCTAAGAAACCTAAGAGTGAGAGACACGAGTGTCGAACGAGACTAATCCAGGATGGAGAGAGTCTCCGAATTTCTAAAAGCCTCAAAATTTTCGCGACTTTTCGTGAATGTTCGAGAGAAATTCGGTTCAAGATCGGATGAATTTGGTCGTCGACGGTATTTTGCATCGGTAAAAACACGGAGACTCAATCCAATTAATCCTGAGTGTCCGACGTTGATTTTCGCTCGGGAACTTGGCGGTTGATTCGTTGATTTCTCGTTGAAAATCGTAGTAAAATGCTGATAAAGTCCTTCTCCGGCCTGTTATCCTATCGCGACGACTTCCGTCGGTTGCATCCTCCCGCACTCTCGGACCGGACGTCCCGCACACCAAACCAAACCAAACCCAACCAAACCACCCCCTGAAAGCAACGCGATAATAACGTGATGGTGGTGGTGTTGCTGCTGCTTCTGGCGGCACGAGCTCTCTCCGGCAGCTTTTCCTAACTTTCTCCTTGCACCCCTCTCCGGCAGCCGCCAGCAGCCAGGAAACTGATTTATCGCTCCGTAGTGCCGACACCAAGGCCGTCCTCGCATAAGAAGGACTCTCGAGCAGCTAAGGCGTTGCTGTTGCTGCTGCTGCTGCTGCTACTGCAACTCGACGCGAACCCTTGCAAGGACTCCGCTGGTAACTTGAAATTCTCAGATTTCGACTGGCAAGCGAGAAGGTCATATTCTCTCTTCCATTTCTCTTCCTACGCTCCGCTCATTTCCTACACGAGACGCTACGACGATACCAGTGGAAAAAGAAAACTCCTACGGACTATAATGAAATTGCCTCGAAAGAAGTACGATCGAATCAAATTTATTAAGCAGCGGAATATTTTTCATTCTAGCACTTTCCTCCACTCGTTACATTAATGTTACGTCGTCATTCCACCGGCATTTGTGTGAAATTAAATCGTTTCTCATTTTCTTTGCTTCCTACGACTTATTGCATACATGAGACGTCAGCGAAGAAAGATTATAGGAAGTATAACGGGAATAAATTCCGGGCAAATACGAGCAACAGTGATTAAACGAAGACATTTTGTACAGCCGCGCGTCCCTTTCTGCACTGCCTCCACCTTCCGCTACCCCTCGCCACTACCATCGCGGTGCTACTTCCTTATTATAAAGAATATAATGCAAATTGATATTTATAAAAATATATCCTCGCTGCGAGTATCCACCACCCCTTTTTTCTCTCCTTCTTTTTATTACTTTTATAAATACGATAAAGCTGCAAGCTCCCTCTCCGCGTACACGCACGCACACACACACGCGCGCGCGCGCGCCTATCTTTGTTAATAATAATTGTTAATAACATTTCACTCTTTACTAGTGGCACTTCAATTTTTCCGGACTTTATAACGCATGAAATATCGAATCATAAATGGACTTTTTAACACGTACGCACGGCCTACGAGAGTTGTATGAAATTTAAAAGAACTAAAAAAGCGAGTACGTGCCAAACATGGGTGTATAACAGGCTGGACAAAAATTTTGATAGACTCGACGCGCTACACACTGTTAAAACTGAACGCAGAAGCGACTGTAAAATATAGTTTTATACGTACCCGCGATTCTGTTATCTGCGGTGTCTGATAGATGATAAGTAACTCTATCATTTGTGAAACACGATCAGGTACATTTGGACACAAAACTATCTAGTTACATCCCCTAGGTATCCTCCGGTAAGAAAGTCAATGCAATAAGCTTCCTTGTACGGAGAAATTCTGTAGCATATTTATCGTAATAATCGTGATATTTAATCGCCAACCCTTGCTACCCTTGAGTACCCTCGCAGCCTGCTGGCTATGCTGTTGTTGTTATTATTATTATTATTATTATTATTATTCCACCCTTATGATTCTACCCTCAGGATTGGCTTGTGTTTCCAGCTTGATGCAAGGGTTAATACGATATTTAAGAAGAGCGATAAATCAAGAGGGAGAAATGTTAGCCGGCGCACGATGGAAAATTGATTTATCGCGGCAGACTATCGATGCTGCTTAAGGTGCAGCGGAGAATCTCGCGCTTTATGCACGTGTGCATTTCTGGGCGAAAACATAGCTGCCGCTTCTGAGCCGTACGACGCGTTCAGAGCCCCGTGAGAAACTGCTTGTTATTAAGCACGTGCAAAATATTCTCACGCCGAAAATTGCGGTTTCCCTCCGTTCGATAAAAATAGGAAAAATTTCAAATCCTATCAAATATCTTTTATGCTCCAACAATAAAATATTCCTCCATCGATTTTCACGGAGTACCAAGTAACGAGAAACTCTAGATCTTTTATGAATTTTCTCCCATCTTTCTTTTTTTTTTTTTGGTCCATTTTCCTTTTTCTTTCCATAGACTAGTGTGCGTTCGATGCGCCGAGCATCGAAGTTCAGAGCGTTCCGGAAAATTTTCAGAAAAAATGAGAGGGTGAGAAACGAGGGTGTCTCACGTATAAGAAGACACGAAGAAGTATTTAACGCGGGACGAGTTTCGCTATGAATTATGGAGGACCGCGTGAAATCGATATGAAAATTTCATTGATTTTAATATTGAAGGGAAACCCAGCGAGATACGTGTCGCAGTAATAATTGACTCGTACTACTGGCCGCTCGTACGGCTTGGCCGTTCCGCTCCCCGGCACTGGATATGACGTTCGCTCTCGTCGTTCGGCGTCTCGGTGAGATAAAAGCTCGCAAAATAAACTTGCGCTTATTTCGGTAGAAAAGTGATTCGCTGGACGTCCGTTTCCAGCTGGGGAGGGGGGACGGCGGCATCAATTCGACTCTCGTCAGCTTTTCAAACCGATTACAGATCGAAAGACGTACGGCTTTCTAATATCCCGGTAAAAATATAGTTTCTACGCGGCAAACATTATTCACTGGCAGCCGGCTCAGGCGGAAAGATAAATGTTTAGCCGTAGATTTCAAGTCAGTGGTGGCGGCGGCGGATCAACATGAAAATAAGTAAGAGCAAAAAGCCAGGTCCACGCTCGCTCTCGCACACACATGCAGGTAGAGCGTGTGCGCCAAAGTAGGGATAGTTGGTTCCCCGATATGGCTACAGAATTACGGTTCCTCATTCATGATCCCCGTACTTTATTGATTTATGCCGAACTGACCCAAGCTTCCGGCGCTATTTCGTCTCGCACGATATCTCCCGCGGTTGCCGTTCCGAGAGCAAGATACGCCGTCAAAAGTATACTACCCTAATGCATGAACTTTGACCCCCGCAACCTCACTCAAGTCCCCCGTACCATCCGTCTTTGCCGACAAACCGAGCTGCACGATTTCTCTCTGTGCGCCCGCACCTGACAGAGACGTAACGCGGTTTTATCGCGTGGGTCACCCGGGTTAAAACGGGAAAAAAGCCTTTCCCTGATTTTGCCGTGCGTGAAATTTCCCAAGGACAGAAATAGGGTCACGCGATAACATCATCCGGGAAGAACTTGATATACCCCGAGAGACGTCGGGGGAAGAGGAAGCGCTTGCGAATGAGAGAGAGAGAGATCCAAACGACGATTTAATAAAACAGCCATTATCTTAATTGATAATCTCGCACGATCGTGTACAGCTCGAGGAAGCGCGAGGGTTACAAAGCAGAAAAATGTCGCGAATAAATTCTGCAGTATTTTCACGAGAGAATGTATCCGGGTCAGTGGGTTCGAAGGCAGGGGCAAGAGAAGGCGAGTTGGGTAGGAGGGCGAGGGGGTGACGTATAAAGGACGCGTTATTTGAGTTTTGGTCCTAACGAGGTGTTCCAAGCGCCCTAAGCTAAAGCGACGTGTCGAAGGATGCCAGTTAGGGCTCGCTCGAAAAGCTTTTATAGACTCCGGGAGAGATAGTTGTATAGATGGTAACAAGTGGCCATTCATAACCCGCTTTTAAGAGTAATGGGGTATTAAGGCCACTTAAATGGCATTTACAAAAAAGCCCGTTGTCAGGGGGGTTAAAACGCGAGGTGTGACAGGACGGGGTAGGTGTAGGTGTAGGGGTTGGGGTTGGGGTTGGGTTGGGGTTGGAATGGGGTTGGGGTGGCCAGTATAGACACGGAGGACTGTGTTAAGACAAGAAGAAACTCCCGTACAATTGGAGAGAGTATAAAAGCTGGCGTTAAAAAGAAAAAGTACAGCAGCTATGGCATTTGTGTACTTAACACGGCCGAAGCGATTAGACTGGAGAGTTACGTGTAAAGAGATCCTCTTTAATCGCGCGCAATTGTGTTAAATTAAGCGCTGCAGTGTCGCGTTCTAAGAGTAAAAGGAAGGCGAGGAAAGACTTGAGAAACATTAAAAGGAGGACAAAGCAAGGAGAAAGATACGGCGAAGCTGCTACAAAGATAAATAGACTATTCGCTCCGGTAGGACCTCCTTTTTTTATCCTTCTCTCTCTCTCTCTCTCCAACCTGTATCCTACAAGCGAAATTATTAGGATTAAGGAATACTTGCGAGAGGAATATGATGAAGGTAGCAGCAGAGTCGGGGGAAACACATTTTTCAGCGATACGCGAATATAATATCAAGAGAATGTGGAAATAGTTCAAAGAGCAAATATAGGAATAAAGGCAACGAAATTTCCATTACGTACTTATTTCCGAATGTTGGTACGAGCCATTGTATTTGTGGAAATAGCCATCGGAATCAAAATACATCAACTCGAATGTGGATAGTTTTTTTCCTGACCAATTAATTTCAAAGTCCGATGAAGTTCTGCGAATAAATCATCCGTGAGGGCGTAAAATCGAAATGGGATAACGGTAACATTCACATACACATAAATGAAATTTGCGCGAGTTTGACTAATCAATTGATAGACGGGCTAGGTGCGCTTCAAAACAGGATAGAAAATCAGTTGAAACAGACTCATTTTTTTTCATCTTCTCTCTCTCTCTCTCTCTCTCTCTCTCTCTCTCTCTCTCTATCTTAATGACATTTTTTAAGACTGAACAAGCAAATTGAATGCATCTCTCTCTCTCCCTCTATCCTCTTTCTCTCCCTGCGTACGTTTAATAGATTAAATAAAAGGGGGACAGAGAGCCAAAGGGCAAATTTAAAGCAGAGCGAAACGCTGAAATATACAATTACCCTTGCCCTCTCGAATTTGCGGTTCAACATCCATTCGCATAAAGACTGGAATACATGATTAGAGTGATTCGTGGAAAAGGGTGATTTTTGTTGGCGAAGTAGTTTCGGAGCAATTCAGGGTGCGCGGTTAAATCGTCCGTTAAAGCGCTGAAACTCGGGGTGGCGCTGTATAGGGTTTGACGCTGAAGGCACAAGTTTGGCTAATCAAGGGAAACGGCGGCTGATTACTAAATGGACGCGAAACTAATTCCAGAGAAGGAAACAGAGAGGCGGAGAGACGACAGACAGGAAAGAGAGCGAGAGGGAGATCCGATAACGAGTCTGATTATGGAGGCCTCTCAATTTCTTCTGGTGCCTTCGGTGGCACCCCCTTGTTTAACTTTGTCTTTCGCTTGGTAAACGAACCGAGACGCGGCAGGCAATTAATGAAAAACATCGACTCCGCGCGCCCAGTCCCTTTTTCCTTTGACCACTGCCATCTTTGACCCCTCTGATATGCTGCGAGACTCTCGCCAACCACCCCCAGAGTCTTTGCTCGTTTACTAACTCTCCGCTTGATGCACAGTCTGCTCTTTCTCTCTCTCTCTCTCTCTCTCTCTCTCTCTCTCTCTCTCTCTCTCTCTCTCTCTCTCTCTCTCTCTCTCTCTCTCTCTCTCTCTCTCTCTCTCTCTCTCTCTCTCTCTCTCTCTCTCTTTCTGACCAGCAACCAATTCCGTAGTCAATCGACTTAACTCCACGCGGAAGAAGGGGCGTTCCGATTAAAAATACATTTGCAGCGAACGCTCGAGAAAAATATCGTCGAGTCCCGTTATCGTTCGGCGAAAAGGGTTCCTCGTTGCGAAATCCGATTGGAGGCTATTCACGAGAAATTTTCCTCCCTCTCACTTGAATAATTCCCTCAGGAAACGAATCGTCCGGATGTCCGTGGAAAGTCCCTCGTCAACTTATTCCAAAAGACCAGATTTTTTTCTCTCGTTCCTACCTTCCTTCCTTCTCTTCTTTCTCGAGAGCTGCCTTGAATTTGTGGAGGATGAGTCGGGGGAGGGTGGTGCTGTTGGTTCTGCGCGTTCCTCGTGGAAAAATTTGCTCGCGTTTGTTTAGAGCGGACGAGTTGTTTCGTCGCGAGTCGCGCTAATTACGCGATAGCCTTATTGATTGTTCTTCCGCGTTGGAGGACCCTAAAGGGAGAGGGGGCGGGGGAACGGGCGCCGCCTAACCGGGGATCTTGATTGGAGTATCGAGGTGCCCTTTGACATGTTGCAGGTTCCCGGGTGGAAACTCATACTTCGCGTATGCAGAATGTCAATTTGTAAGCAAAGTTTCGAGCGGGAAACTCAAGGCAATGACCACGACATTACGGGATAGCCCGGTAGATCGATGAGTTCCCAGTCGTCGAGCAGCGCGACGCTCCGGGGTATAAACTCCTACGGACAACCCTTCCTTCCTTCCTTCCTTCCTTCCTTCCACTCTCTCCTTCCTTCCTTCCTTCCTTCCGACGTGACTGGAATTAACGATCACAATTAACGGAATACGTTCATAGTGCACTGTCCCGTCCGGTGGCACTGCTTCTGCAAATGATTCACGTTGACTTCGGCCTCCATCCCCATACCCATCCCCGTCCCCATTATCCCTCCACCCTCCGAAACGTAGCCCTCTCGACGTTATTCTAACAATCGAGTCAAGCAACATGGAACTCTTTCCCCACGATTCGCTTGTTCAAATTGAAACCGCGTATCAACTTTTCCAATTCCGCTTCGACCAAACCGGAGGACGTATTTCCAAGATATTTTTACAAAATCCGATTAACGGCTTGGTATTCAGAGTATTCGCCGGCGGTACAATACCCGAGTCATTATTTATTTGTTAAATTATTATTGCGACTCTCTATAAAATATTTCAGTCGCGTTACAATACCTTCGCCGTGGGAATTATTCAATTGTTAAATAGTTCTGTGCATGAATGCGTTGTTCATAATTTTCGAATATTATTGATTGGCATCGAGGGATTTTCGTGAATAAAATAGGCAATTTAACTTCGAACGGTGGGAGAGAGGTATTAGGTAAAAATGAACGCTCGTATAAAGAGATAAGCTATATTTTAACGGTAGATTTTAATAAAATAACCATTTTCCTGCCATGAATTTTACCAAAGATAATTATATACCGAGATAATATTTCAGTAAAGCTTTCTGGTTTTAACCGTGTTATCTAAATACATTGGATTTTCGTCGTGAAATAAAAATTTCCCTACACAGTCCTCGTTCACGGTTTTATCAATAAAATAATATAAACGATGCTTATTTTCGAAAGCCCCTTACTTTTCAGAGAGAGAGAGAGAGAGAGAGAGAGATAATATTTATTATCATTTATTAACATTTATTTAATTACCGCGTAATAAGCCGATAATACACTATATCCCATATCAATGATAATTATGTAATAAAGCTAAAAGGTAGTAATGAATGATACATTACATTCAGATATTTTATCAGCTAATGTATTTAGCAGTTTGCAATAAACATGAAATAATAATTCTTTCAAATAATGCATTGGCAAATAGTATGGCGAGTATAGTGTACCGTAATATAATACCGAGGTATTTGTTCTGTTTACTTCTGTTTCGCCTGTATACCGATGCAAATATGTGCTAGAGTGTGCACGCAGCACAATTTGGAAGTGCATAGCGTGGCCCTTTAATTAAATCTGCCACCAATCTAAATCGATGTTCTAATTTGCGTTCTGTCATTATCCCTCTTGATTACAAGACAAGCACTAATAATTACTAATGTCGTTCTAATAACGCTTAGCCGCTGCTAATTGGGCTAACTTCCGTGGCCGAATATCGGCGCATCTTGCGAATCACGTGCGAATGCACCGTGGACACATCTGAATTTGCCGCGTTTCCGCATGTGCACTCTCTGAATCGCCTAATCAGCCTTTAAACACGCGCGCGAGAAGCACCGATAATCAAGGGCTGGTTTTAAAGGGCCGGAGGGCCATCTCCTGCGGGAGCGAGCCAAATAAAAGGATTGTTGCGGGAATCGATGACTCGCGAGAGTCGCGCGATTCGCAGCTGCAAGCGCTGCTTCGAAAGAAAAGACACACCTGACGTACGACGCGCGGTTGACTCGGCTTGCTCTTCGATTCTTTTATTTTTTCGCGAGATTTGTCGGCCCGTCCTCGCGATTAGTTTAAAGAGACGCGTTTTACAATGCGCGGGTGTGCCTGCACGTGCGCGGGCTTGTAATTGGAAGCGAGTAAAAAATGCCTCGGTCATTGGGGGGTTTGGTACGAAGCCAATGTTTAACATAAGAAAAGGTTCAGGCTGACCAGCAAAACGCAATAATGTCATGGCCGACGCAACGGTGCAATGGTGCAGTCGACCCGAGCGAAGCAAAACTACCTTTTTTCACCTTCCACGCGAACAAGCGCGTCTCACTGCATATACTTTATGCATTACGCTTTTCGCGTGCATTGATTTGCCCGCACCACCTATGTATATTAAACTATGCATATTAACCATTATGCATTAAGCATTTATTAACAATTATGATTTCCGTTTCGCTCGAGATTGAAAAATCCTTGTGTGCTATGCAGTCATGCGGTAAAAGCAAGTTTTGCCGCAGATGGAAAATGATTATCGACACAATATGGAAATGGCGGAAAAAGATGGGAAAGACCGAACGGTCGGCGATTTCCTTGGTTCCTTCTTCCTCTCTCTCTCTCTTTCTCTGTCTGGATTCTGCTTGCAGAAAACTCGTAGAAAGCTGCAGCCTGTCCGCTCCTCCAGGACTTTGGCACTGCATTTAATCGCGAAAAATAGCGAATTTACGTCACACGCGGGGACAGAATAAAGAAACGATCGAACGAATTAACGAGAGTGCGTTTAAGCGAATCACTCGAAACGCTCCTGGGAAATGCGGAAATTGCGTCAAGCGTAAAACTTTACTCCGAATTGATCGGACGCGACGTCCCGTTTTGCGCGTCTATCGTCGAGACTCGAAGGATTCGCGCAATCTCGCGTATCGCGAACGGGGAGAACTCCCGAATACTTCGCGATCAAAAATTTCAGAAATTTCACGAAATTTTTCTTCTATTTCGGGGGAAAATGCCTGGACTCCGCGATACACGTAACTACGTACGTCTTCCGTAACTGTTTCGACGCAACCGTCGAATAATTTAATTACATTTCATTAGTTTGAGAGCTCCCCTTTATTAACATATACTTCTAATTACACGAAACTAACCTACGTGTTAATGCATCTACATGCATCTTGTTGATCCTGTATTACCGTTGTATTTCCGCATGCGAAATTCAAATTCATAGCTAGCTTCAGTATGCATCCGCGTTTACACAAATCTCTACAAGCACGAGGTTTCCGGCAATTTCAACCAAGTAAAATTATTAATTAGTTCCTCGGCTGCGATTTTTGCCGGAAAACTACTTCAAGTATCATCCGCCCCCCCCCCCCCCCCCACTTGCGGAGAGCGCACTTTGCCACCACAGCTGCGGATACGACCAAATTACAACGCGCATCCAGAGGAGATCGCGACGAACAATTCGTCGTCCGACATTTGAACAAACGAATAAATAAAAATTCCTACCTGTTCGCCGATCGATTAAAAAACCATACACACGCACACAGAGATAAAACTGTGGTGTGGAAGAGCAGCGACGCGTGTCGCAACATCGAATAATTTCTAATCAATAACGAGATACCCGAGCAAGTGGGTTATAGCGCGGTTATTTTTTTGGGCAATTCCACAGGTGCTTCTGGAGATCCGAGGAATTTCTGGTGACGCGAGGTCGGGGGATGGGTGTCGGGTGCATTAACGATCCAGCGAATCGGCCATAGGAGCGTGCTACCAGCATGCAAATCGGCACATCCGGTTTGTGCCGCACGCACCCGCTCGCGTCAGTTCACTACGAGAAGGTCGCAAGCCGCAAGCTCCCATTGTAAAGGGCGGGAAGTCACTTAGTATGATAATTTCGTAATTTGTTTCCCATTGTGGAGCGGCGTATGATGTCCCGATCGATTTCTCATCGGTTGCACGCGCATGAAATTGCAGCCGTGCCGCGCGTAAGTGCACACACATGCGCGCACACGCTCGCGTGCGCAAGGACGCGGATGCGAATCCTGGGGAAACGCGCATCCATAAGCGCGCACCGCAGTATTATCCACGTTGAATATATTCAGAGCGGAGATTTTTTGCAGATTCGAAAGCACCGGCAACATCGCTCCCGCTCCCATCGGGACAAAATCGGCTAATTTCCCTCCGGACGTTTTCGCCCGTACGCCCGTACGTTTTTTCGACTCCGAGTTCCTATTGCCTCATCTCGTTTTCTCTTCCGGTGTAACTTCTTGCAACCCCAGCGGCCACCCCGTCCGATTCCCGATACCCCCCCCCCCCGCCAACCAGGCGATTCTCCGAAACGCAAACGAATCGCGTGTTTGCCGAGTGGTGCCCGCGCATGCTTTGTTTCCAAAGTCGACACATATTTTATCGAGGGAATCAACATTTTCGACTGGTTGCACCGCGCTAACATTGACTCGCCGCGTCGATCGCAATCGAAACTGCGATCGGAGGGACGGGGTGCGCGCGGTTCGGTCGATCGCCAAGGGCGCGCAACCCTCGCAGTGCTTTACACCCCCGTCCGCGGTTGATAGAAAGGGAAATTGCGCGACGCCGATGAAATCCTGCAGCTTGTCCCTCTAATAGCGTGCAACGTCCAGAAATTAGCATGCGATAATCACTGCAGGCGCGCGCGCGCGCGCACGCGATAGTTATGGAAAATTGAAACGAGGATTTCGCACTGGCTACCGGCAGGGCTTCGACGAGTTTAGCATTAATCATGCAGCGTCGGTCATTAAATTCGGGCCGTTTCCGAAAAATCGAACCTGCTCCACTTGGCTGCCTCCTCCCGGATTATCCTATTATCCTTATTTTTTCACGGGAGCGCTTTCATCGAAGCGGCGGCGGCGGCGCGGGCGTTATCGAGGGCACGCGGCGCTTTTTATTGCGCGCGCGACCCTTTAGCCGGGAACCAACGCAAAAATTTCATCCGTCCCTTCGAATAAAATGATAAATTCTCATCGATATTTGTTATTAACCGTTCACCAGTATTGTTTTATCGTAGTCGTTTGACCCGCGCACGCCTGTCCGGGTATTATTGCTCCTTTTTATTTTATTATTGCAACATGAGCCAAAGCCTCGGACATTGTGTAGGTGCGCTCGCTACGAAATAAAGCAAAACGGGGAAATAAATAAAATCAAGTAAAAAGGAAGAAAGGGATCGTTGGGCGCGCGCGCTCCATTTCCCCCTATTTTTCCTTTCGGGAAATATTATTATTCGCGTCCTTCGTATTCCGGTATCAAAGTTCGCCGGTCCTTCATCGGGTATCGCGTTACCGCGATTGGTATTACGCGGGGGAGGAAGAGGGGAAGATAGCGAGCGGCGATCGTAACGAATCCATTCGAGGCGAAGGGCCAAAGAGCAATCCTCGACTAATGCCGATAATCAAATTATAATTGGAGAACAGTGCATTATAACTCCAGGTGTTATAAATTTTCAAGGGATTCCGGAACTCGCTGTGCCTCCCCCCCCCCCTACCCAAGCAAGAGGATCTACAGAATTGAACTAATTTCCATTCGGTTCTGATGGATTTTCACGCGTAAATCCTCGAATAAAAAGCTCCGTTTTTACACGGGGGTGGCTGGGGGGGGGGGGGTGAATCCGGGAAGAAGATATTCCATCTCTGCCCGATATGCTTGAATACCATTGATGGTTTAATAGAGATTACTCGCATTCCGAGAGTATCGAGTGCCCCGTATTCTGGCCCTTTAGTTTACGGAAATTCATCAATTAAATAGTAACCTTCGGTAAACGAGGGGTGGTCGGCGGGTGATATGGCGATACGCGGAACACCCTTGAAACAATCATCGGGGGGAGGAGAGGTGGTATCGACGGATACTTTTCTTCGACGAATTTAGCGCGACGAGCGAAAGCAGAGGAGAGAGGGGGGGAGAGTGGAGAATCAGATTTAATCACACGCGAGAGTTTGCGTGGAGATGAAACGACGCCGCGCGTTCGTCTCTCGCTGATATCCGCGCCATTTGCTAATTTGCCCGTTGCCGGATAACCATTAAAGCATCCCCAGAGTCGGGCCAGCGGGAAAGGGCGCTGCGCGAACCGGATGCGTTGCCTAGTAAATCCCAACTAATTGGCCCGGGCGGTCGCTATCAGGCTTCGCGTCTAGTTGAAGATTCCCAGTGGCAAGTTTCCTCGTGACATCCGTAAATGGCCTGTACGTCTCATTGATTAAAAGGAATCGTTGGCCCGGGGACCCTCGTTCGGCCGCCTAATGTTTTCCTCGGTGGCTAACGAGACTGAGAGAGCGACAGACGCCTCTTCCAACTTGCCGCAAAAGTCGAACGGGCATCCTTGTCGGCGGCAGGGGGAGGGGCGAGGAAAGTTCGTTCCGGCTTGCCAGAGGCAAACGTCTTCCGGTAAAGAGGACACCGGAGGATGTAACCGTGCGAAGAAGCTATTTACCCACGCCCTCCAATGTTCTCCAACTCACCAGACTGAATCATACCGTTAAAGAGGCTGTGCGGATCTTCGTAAGTCTTTATCAACATCCCAGTCGGCTAGCGTCCCTTACAAATAGCCGAGCTACAAATAGAACAACGGGGAGAACCGTCGAGATAAAAGCACTTTATGACTCGGATATTCCTCTTATCGTATCTAGCGGATCTCCAGTCTGACTAATCCTCGAGCTCGCCAAGGAGGGAAATAAATTTCGACTTTTTTCAATATCCATCCTGAACGCGCGCGCGCGTGGTTCTCTTGGAAATAAACGAGAAGAGGGGAAAAGGGGCGAGAGAGTTTTTTTTAGCGCAACCTCCCTCGTTTGCAGGACCAACCACCAGGGGGTGGAATCTTTTTTCAGGCGTGATTTGCTGGGAAATGCTCGAGTAGAACGCTAATCAGAAACAGTTAGGCAAATCTTAGGTACAGCCAGTGTTTTGCTTGGAGCTAACGAGACTGAAAGCAAGCGTCACTTTATAACAAACTTGGCAGGAAAGTCGCGGAGGATGACGAGGTAAGTTCCTAGACAAGTCACTCGGGAACAAACCTCTTCTGCTGTAACTGGGACACCGGAGTTATAATCTAGCGAATTTATTAGCGAAATTAGTAAAAATCAGACAAGTTTATTATACTCGAGCTCGCTCGAATTTCGCCGGTAAAGCAAAGGGGTAAGGGACCGGGGGAGGGGGTGGGTTCCCTTCTCCCGCGTTAAAATCATCGGAGAGTTTCAGGGTTTTCCCGGTTTTTTAACGAGGGTAGTTCTTTTTTGTATTTCCTTTTTTTTTTCTTTTTTTTTCTATTTTGTTTTTTTTTCCCACCCGTGGGAGCAAATTTCTTCTGATCGCGTTACAGTTCGTTTTGAATTCAGATCAATTTCTGTGCGTGGGCCAATGTGAAAAGTAGCTCGACAGTAGTTAACAGAGCAGCGCGATTGCCTGGGCTTTTTTCGTTTCAGTATCAACAGCCGTCATAGGGCATATCGTATGCAGCAATAGCGACAATTTACCGGCGAAAAAAAAAACTAAATTGCGCGGCTACGTCCGTGACATAAATCACCGTATCGCGAAATGGCTACTGGCTGATAAAAGCAGCTGCATGCCGGTAGTAACGCGAAATATACGAATTGTTTTGCGATCGGCCATTTAGCCTTATTGTTGTTTTATCACAATTGTCGCGATCGATTCGCATTTCGAAAAGTGAAGCTACTGGGCCAGTGGAAATGAAGTTCGTTGAGCAATACCGGTGTACACCTCGGATTACAACCACTAGACGCTGAAATCCGATAAAGTATTCTATAATACTTTTGATTCCATTACAAAAATATCAAGTAACGAGCGTCCATTTATAGAAGTATAATCCATTTTACATTTAATTCCTTTTACCAGCCGCTTAACTTTTTACGGTAGATCAGCCGAAAGAATATGCGAGCGAAAAAATCATGGAAAAATTCCTGCCGCACTCCGCGTTAATCCACACCCACGCGTACACGGATGTTAAAAAACTATTGGGGATGGGGGGGTGGGTGGTGGGTGAAATGTTTTGGCTTACGATTCTCCAGGATTGTTTGTCAGTAGCGAAAGTAATAGGATCGCGTCTCCGGCTATATCCAGCGAGCAATTAATTGGCGTAATTAAAGGGAAATTAAAAGCGCCCTTTCGTCCTGTATCAGCTTTCGCAAAGTCGTAAGACGGATCGTAAAAGTAAAGTCGATTTAAATCCGTTCTCGATAGGGCGAGTTTTTCGAGGAAACGAGCTCTGTACCGCGCATCACGCCAATGCGAGCTAATTTTAAGGACTGTCCTCGGGGGAGAAACAAAAGCCGGGGCAGAACTTGGCGGAGTAGAACTTTCGACAAAGACCCTCTTTCTTCGAAACAAAATACTAATTGAATTCAATTGTGGAAAGGTTAGCGGGGAATGTGAAACGTATCTCTAAATAGCAAATACCGCCGCCAAGTTAGAAGTCTTCCCTGAAATATAGTTTGTGGAATTTCTTGGCTTGCGCAAGAACGCCGCTCTATTGCAGGAAACACCCAATCAGACGGCGACGGGGGGCGCGAGAGGAAAGCGGCGAGGAACAGAGAAGAGAAATGAACCGGGGAGCAGGAACAAAGATATTCGTGTGCATTTTGGAAGTTTCCCTCGTTACCATTCGCTCGCACTTGCCGGAAAACGGAGGCAATATTTTTTAACGTCGAGATGCACGCGCGCGCGTTCACCGGGGCGTCTCGCTACGGAGGACGATGAACGCCGCGATATTTCCCCGACGCGATACTTTTTTCCACGAGCCGATCTTCCAATAGAAAAGAAAAAAAAAAGAGTTCCGCCGTTAAGCGCAAATATCGCGCGCCGGTCGCGATGCTCGAGAAAGTGGAAAAATCCCTTTTGTAATTTCACGGGGAATTCCGGGGAGTACAATATTCCCCATTAAAAAGACATTTATGGAAATCACGCGAGACGTTGAATAATCATCGTTTTCACCAAGTGATATTAGAGGAGGCATATTTCCATTGAAAAGCTGGAGATAAACTCGTGTTTTAAAAGAGGGATCGTTTCGTTTCGACCCGGCTGTCTCTGCGGGGAAGTCGGCGCGAGAGGGTTGCGAGATATCGAGGGGGCAAAGTCAGCGATTAATACTCGTTTAGTAGGACGACGTATCTTCATCAGGCAGAAAGTTATCAACGGCGCAGCTACCACAGCTATCGGTTCGGCGTTTCGCTACTACGGCACGTCATTAACACTTGCTTAGTAAGGGTTATCTAAAATGAGAATGTGCGCTATTACAGTCGACTGGTTTCACCGGAAAACCCTCTCTCTCTCTCTCTCCCTCTCTCTCCCGCTAGTTTCATCCATTTTACTTGATTTCGCATCAGCCAGTGCTGCGGTCCCGGCGACCCTCCTCCGATTCCTTCGCTAAAATCCGCTCCCGTCCGAGCTTTCATTGAGATTTTCATCGACGCTCGATCAAAAGAGCGAGGGGGTGGTTGGGGGGAAAACAGTCGTCGAAGAGCCTCCAAGGATATTATCGAGATTCGCGGAATATCGAGAGAAAAACTCGAGGATTTTATTTATTTCAACCGGGTGTACCGCGCGGCTCTCCGCACAGAGGGGGTAGTTTTTCCCAAAAGTTTGATCCGACGGTAAATCGATGTAACGTCTCTCTCTCTCTCCCTCTCTGAATCCCGTTTTCCCATTCTCCCTCTGTCCACGATGGAATCCCGGCGACTTTCCTAGGCGGGAAGTTATCGGAATTGGCTGCAGGTATCGATTGAATGTTTGCCACCATTACGGAACGTCATTAACACTTGTTTAGCGAGGGTTATCTGAGTCGTGCACGCGTGGAATTACGAAGGTCCGAAATTTCGAGTGGTGGTTTTTTCCCTTTTCCGAAGGCAGCAGCGCCCGGAACCCTCGGAAGCCTGAAATTCACCCTCGCTCGTGGAGTTATCTCGCTCCCTTTATCCGGTTCTCCCTCGTTCAGCCCTCGAATCAAAGGAACACCCCCTTGTTGTTCAGTCGCTCGGCCAATTTCATTATGTACGTCCTGCCGGCGACAGGACACCGTTCTACGATCGCCTAAAAATTTTTACCTGAAACTCGAAAGCAAAAAAAAGTTCCCCCGATCTCGCCCTGTCGCGGATGAAATCCACCACCACCCTCGTATTCCGTGTAATCCGGCCTTTTTCATCTCGTGAAAAGTCTCGTGGAACCGCCACTGCTCGTCGAAAAGAAAAATGATTTTTCCCGAGGGGTTCGCGCAAATAAGTCATTGGTTTGTCGTTAGAATCATCGAAGCGCCGATGTCTTTGGACTGTTTCGCGCGATTTAATGGACATTGATCGAATGGAACTTACTTAAGAGAAAGGGAGAAAAAAATGTTGAAAAAGTAATACCAGGGGGGGACTCGAGAAGATTCCTTTTCTATTACACCGTGGGATCTCCGGGTAATTGAAAAATATCTGTTGACCGCGAAATAAGACGATTAAGCTTCGACTCTCAATTTGCCTTGCAAGTTAAATAAAAATTAAGAAATGTCTGTTTTTTTTCAAATTGCAAAATTAGATTCGACGATCGATTGTAGGGATGCAGGGAACTTTAATGGAATACCAGGGCCGGGTTCGAATTAACATAGTTTATAGATGGTCTGTTTAATCAGTGGCAGGTAGGAAACAGTCTTTAATTAAACGTATTGGCCAAGAAGAGGATCAGGTGTCTGCTTTAATTGTTTCTTTCCGTTCCAATCTCCACGTTAGCCGTTTAATTGGCGAATCGCTGGTAAACTCGCAACTTCGAGAATCTGCGATGTATATTCTCTGACTATCGTATTTATGTCGGATGAAATTGTCGAATAGCCAACAACCCCGTGTATCATTCGTTCTCTCTCTCTCTCTTTTTAATACGTCGATAATCAAAGCTAGGATATCATCGGTCAAGGCGGACGGACCTGATAGATTTTCGTTCAATGTTCCTCCTCCCCCCCCCCCCCCTCCGTTTCGGATACATCGGCTCTCAGATTTCGCCAAAGAGTCATCCGTAATCCGGATGATTTCAAAAGTTTCAGAGATTCCCGGATACCGGGCCAGGATTTCCCCGCATTTTATCGCAAATAATCAGGAGAATTAACTTTCCCGTGACATATCGCGGCAGTCTTCATTTAACTCCGTACCCATCGCCGTCCCACAATGGCGCGCTTAATTTCTTTGTCCTCCCGCTTTCGCCGTTTTATAATTCATTCATTGGTGGACCGAGACTATCGAGTCAGTCCTATTTTATTTGGCCAGCGAGATCCAATGGCCGGTTTTAATTTATTAACGAGCAGCGGGGAATCCTGAAGGAGCGCGGATAGAATTGAAAATATTCGTCTCCTTTTATTTCTTCTGAGTAATGACGGGGGTGGGGGAGGGTGGGTATTATTTTCTTTATTGATTAATGAAATTCGAAGTATCGGCACAATACCGGCCTCGTATTACCACTGAACCGTATTTTCTTGATTTATGATGGTCCGCGGATTTAGCAAACGGACAAAAGAAGACGACTGCCCCTTTTTCAACCACTTTTACCATTTTCCAGTACACTTCGTAACGAGCGAGCCAGACGAAACTTTAACGATGCCCAGCCACGAGTTTCGCATTTCATCGCAAATAATCGTGAATATCGCCCTGCTAGTGACGCGGGGTTTTTCGGTAGATTTACCATGGCATCTCAACCGCACTGTACTTCATTTTCCGCTTCGCTAACGATTAACTAAAATAATAATAGCTAGAGCTTGCATCAAATTTTCACCGCGGCGGTGCAGCGTATAATTAATGGCTTAATTTTATTGAATTTTTTTCTTACAATTTAATCCTAAGCTCGCGTTTACTAATTATGGACTTTAATTTAAGTCTAAATGATTTAATTAATGAACAACCACACCGCGTTCCAGCTGCAACGCACCCCCATTGTACAGATTATTCAACCGCGCGCACTCTCTCCCATTATAGAGGGCCCCGTGCTACTTTTTACATCTGTTTTCATATTCAAGGGTACGCGCGCCTCTCCTCTTTCGGAGTGTCCTCCCACCCTCCCTGGTGGAAGCGGCAGTGTGTTCGAGCTTTATTAACAAAATTTATTTTACCCTCTTTGTTCGAATTGAAATGGCCCGGTAGTAGATCGAGTTGCGAGATTGTACGACGGCGCGCATTGTTGACCGAGAGGGGATCCGAATGGAGGGTAAATATGTGATGTTGCAGGAATTGCGTGACCAATCTGAGAGTAAAGTATGTTTTTCGTCGAGTTTTTTTACACGTCCGAGTGCTGCAAAAGTCAGGATTCTCGATGAGCCGAGGCTCTCACTGATTACGGGAAGTAGAAGCGAGAGCCTGATTTCTTTTGTGCGCTCTCAACAATACCGAAGCACCCTTGTACCTCTCGGAAACTTTGCTTTGTGGCTTGGCCACTTTAGAGGCTATTCTTTTTACAGTATACGCGCTAGTATGCCTCGTAATTAATGGTTGTAACAGTAGTGAGATTCCACTAACGAGCAGTAGAAGAAACTTGCCATTCGCCGTTCCCCAAGTTGCCGGCGAATTCTGCAAGTTACACACAGGCCACCTCTAATCAGATATTATGGATTCCAGAAAGCTGTACGTATCTCGAGAGTCTTTCGAGGCTTCATCTGGAAAGTCAAGCTCCGGGCTATGAATTTATAAAATTAATATGCAGCTTTCGCCGGAGTGAATTATAAGGCAAATGATGTGCCTGAATATCAAGTGCGAGTCAGGAACGCGCGGGGTCAGTTCTTGAAATAACTTTACACGCAACAACCCTCTTTAATATTTATCACGGGCCGGACGTACTTTTCGCCGGAGGACACTTCCGGAGCGTCGAGTGGATAAATCAAATCAAACAAAAATCAAATTAAAGGGAGAAACAACGAGAGGTAATTGGAACGGAGATCGATGGGAATTTATTATTTATACGCGTCGATAACTTTGTCATTGGAAATCATGGCAGCTCGTAAAACATGCATTGGCCTTCAACGTCATATTGGCCTCTCGCGAAAGAATGTTTCCTAGATATTTACCAGAAAAACTCGGTTCAGCCAATGTCGAGAGGAGCGACAAAGTTCAAATCGGGGAAAAACTCAGTTTCAGAAGGGTGGCCTGTGCAAGCCGGAGGAGGGTCGGAGGGGCGGGGGGAGGCTTTCTTATCTGAATTTCAAGCGCCATCTGCTGGTAAGAAGAATGTTGTGCTTCCTGCTGCTGCTGCAAGCTGCGGTATATCGTAGAAACTTTTACGATATCGCCCAGGCTAATTAATGCGCGATATAAGAGGGAGAGCAATTACAGGCGGTCTCATTTAATTTCTGGCCGACTTTAAACTTGGGAACCAAGTCGGGAAAGTGGGCTGCGAGATCGCGCGAGGCATCCTCGTATAGCCTCGAACAGAAACGAAGTCGCTCCAGCGTCGCTTGTTAAGGAGAGTCCACGCGTCGATCCGCTCGTTTTGAAACTCAAAGAAAACTGTACGTGGAGTAACGATGAGTAGCATTTATATTTTCCACCCTGTTTCCACCCTCTTCGCAAAACGAGTTTATCAACACGCGGACTCTCCTCGTAGGGGATATATTCAACGTTACTTTTTCAGGGTTTTTTTTCTCATTATTTTACTTTCCCTTAATTTGCACATTCTTTTTTACGCGTTTCTAGTTGCTTTTGTCCTTGATTCGTGAAATATCCATTCCTTACGGTGAGTGAGATCTGAAAAATATTTAATGAGCAATCTCGGATCTCCATCCCCAAAATGCCGTGATACATAAAAACTCCTCGTGTTTTCCTTCTCTCTCTCTCCTCATAATGTTTTTCCTGCAGAGGAAGCGCAGTAAATATCTTCTAACTAGCTTAACAACGACGGTGATGATGCGTAATAGGAAAGAAATTCAAGTTTAATATCCGGCTTTTATTAGAACTTTGATAAGGGAGAAAAGCAGTGTCAATCGATAATGCATTTCCCTTGCACGTCGAGGGACCCTGCACATAGCACGTAATTCAATTAACACATATAAATATTTATCTCGAGTTCTTGATTAAATGGAAACGTAGAAAAATACCTGCTAGAGTAGTTAAAGCAACAAAAAAACTGAAAGATAGGAAAAAGATCAAATAACTTTAGCAAGGGATTACACCCTCGCTAGGGAGATCCGGGCAAACCCAAAAGTCGAATCACCCACATTAAAGAATTCTTTTCAGCTCCACAAGGTTCTTTCGACAAAGTTTTTAGTTTCCACCACCACTACCACCACCATCGCTCCTACTACCGCCATTACTCTTTGCCCCTATTATTATTACTTTATTATTATTATTATTGCGAGAGGTTTAACGATAAAAGCGCGAGTGACGAGAGTGGCAGGAGGAAAGAGCGAGTGGCGGGGGTGGCTCTAAAGCATTTGATAATGACAAGCACGGGGGACAAGGAGGGTATGTCGGGCTTGGAGAGGGTGGCAGGGGGAGATGGTGCGTAGCGCTAGATTGCATGGGCTAAGCAAGGTGCGATATAACTTTACGAAGTTAGACACGTTAACGTGGCTCCACTTAAGCCGTGCTGCGGTTGCAGTGACACGCTTAGCACGTCGCCCGTTGAACGTCAGCGTTTATCTGATTTACGATGGAAATAATGAAAATTGCTGCGACGACCGGCGACTCTTGAAACCCCTTCATCGGGACGAATTTCGCTTTCGTCGCTGGTTTCGCGAGCAGATAAGAATTTCACGATTCCTCTCTGCTATCCTTTCATCACTGGCGCAGACACACGCGAGAGCAGGAGGAGGTAAGTTCTCGCGGAGGTGGTGCCGTCCTCTCTCTACACTCGGAGAACTCCTCTCGATTCTATGATTAAAACTTGTCTCGCGAGAGATGAAAAGGTAAACGTTATTGTGTCGGAATGTTCCCAGAGTACTAAAATCACGAAATGCAAGTGGAAAAATTTTATTAAATTGCAAGTTTTTGTCGGTGAAATTTTTTCCACGGGGCACGTCGATTAGAACTCCCCGGAAATGGATTGTTTAGGTCTAAGGTGGGAGAGCACTTTTTGCATTTTGAAAATCGGTCCAGTAGTTCTTGGAATGCTGGCTTTGAAAGTCCGAAACAGCGGTGGCGTAGGTTTCTTTTAGCGCTCTGATCTCGGGGGTGGAAAACGGAACGTTGTTGCGTCGGAACGTTCCCAAATTACTTCATTCCCCAAGACAAGAACTCCCACACAGTTTCCGGCCAGCGTGAGAATCTGGCGAATTTTTCAGTTTTTCAATAGGAATAAAACTCTAATGGGGATTCTCGTTCGTTTTATCGCACGAACCGTGTTGTTTCCCTGCGAAATAATCAACTTACATATTCGTCTTATCACGGTCGAGTATCGAATATTGGAAATTCTCTTCCTCTTCGATAAAATCCCGTGCGGTTTTTTAGCATTCACGATCAAGAGGCGAATCTTCTAATTTTGCTCTCGGTGTTTAAATTAATAAGACGGAACTCGGTAAGAATTGGGTTCTCGCTCCATGGTTCGATGGATATTTCCAATATTTTCATGGAGAAATCTTAACGAGAGAAAATAGTTCTCCCCTTCCTTCTTCTCCGAGAGATTTTCAAATGTGAGATAGCAGAGTGGCGGTAGCGGCGGCTTTGTTTCAAAAAAGCTTGATAGCTATCAGAGGAGAAAATGGAAAATTTCTCGCTAGTAATTGAAGTTTCTTTACCATAAATATTTCGAGAAGACTTCAGCCCCGCAGTGGATATGATCGATAGCGGCCAATAAATATTTTACCTCTCAGCCGGCTGATTCGAGGCGACGATCCAGACGATATAGAAAAATAGTGGATTCAATTTCGAATGGGTGGCTTTTCAAGATGGTTTAAACGCGCGCGAACGCATCGAAAAATCACGTCGACTGAATAGATAGACGTACCCTTTTCTTCTGGACTCTCTTTTCATTTTCTCCTGCCTCCTCTTCCTCCAGCCATTCTTATTCCCCGATGCATTTCTTAATAATGAACCACTTTAATCTCGAGCGAGCGAACGAGCGAGCGAACGAGCGAATGAACGAACGGGACAGGTGTGTAGGGGAGGGAGCGATAGAGAGATATAAAAGGGAGAGAGAGAGAATATACTCCGTTCGCGCGCGATGCGCTTGTAATTCGCGTTCCCAATTTCACCGGCGAAACGAGACAATTAATCAGTACCACGGGCAAGAAATAATTCGATAAGCCGGCGTCGAGACGCGTAACCATTTTCAGGAGCACCGCTGCTACTCTGCGAGTAGCGAAATAGCGGCGTCTCTCGATCGGCCAGATTATACGCACACAAATATCCATGCACGCGCGGTAAAGCACACTAATAGCTTTTCAGTCGAATCTGTCAATCTTCCCTCTTCTAACTTTGATGCACTATTCTCATCCCTCTCTCTCTCTCTCTCTCTCTCGTTCTCTCTCTCTCTCTCTCTCTCTCTCAAAGTGTTTTCTGCTAAAAACTTTTAATAAACTTTTAACAACCGTACAGTGGTCAATTCGCAAATTTTTATTTTCAAAGTTGCAGATCGATGCGTAGGAACATAAACTTTTGCACGATTGAATAAACGTTAAAAACGAAAGATGTCGAGAGTGCAAACAAACAGATTCTAAATAAATATTACCCTCGCGCGAGCGTGCGTGGGTGTACGTAGACGCAGTCGTGCAGTGATTTTTGTGAAATTTTTGCAAACTTGCTTTGGTATTTTCAATCAGTGTCGCCGGTCGTCGCTGATGATAGTCGCGGAGATTCCGAGGAAATGGGATTTTCCTATTATCATCGAGATTATTGCCATCGACGATCGATCGATCGATCGATCGGTTTGCTCGATAGTTTCAGAGTGGACAGCGCGCATATTTTCTCGGTCATTCGCACAATGGTACGCAATCACCTTGGACCGTAGAACCCGTACTTTCGCTTTCGACGAGTCTCCGGCGACTGCCAAGTCCAGTCGTCGCTAACTGCACCAACTTCCACCGTCGCACAGCCATTTAACTCGAGTCATTAAAGTTCCGCGTCATCGAGTTGCATAATAGTTTGATCGGAACGCCTATTTCTTCGAGATTCCGCGGTAGTTTCCATCGAGAACTCGAGTCCACGAGTACTGTGCTCTTTCCGCTCTCTTTCTATCTCTCTTTTCCTGTTTTTCTCTCTTTCTCTTTCTCTCTCTCGGTACTTTATACGCGTGGAACCAGCGCGCAAATGACCGATCTTTAGAGAAAGAAGGGGAAAGGAAGAGGAAGAAGGAGAGAAAACGATCGTCCCGACGAACGAGTGGAGAAAAATCTCTCGCGGTTCGAAATGGGGGGGAGGAGGAAATTCGTAATTTTCGCGATCTCGCTCATCGGCTTCTTGTCCGTGGTAAACAGTGCCAAAATACTGGCCATCTTCCCATTCCAGGCTCGGAGTCACTACAAAGTTTACGAGCCGCTGCTGATTGAATTGGTTGCACGAGGCCACGAAGTTTCCGCCGTCACGCACTTTCCGCAGAAGATCAAACGGGTCAACTTCACGGACATCGACATTTCGCCATCGCTCCCCATTCTGATCGGTAACTTGCCCGTGCAATCGGTTCAGGACTTTACGATTTGGAAAAACACTCGATATCTCCTGAAACATGGCGGCGTGGACGTCTGCGAGGCTGTCCTCAAGTATCCCGAGGTGCAGAGACTCGTCTCGTCGAAACAAAAGTGAGTCCGTCAAATTCCAAAACGAAACGGCCCAGGAATTTGCCGAGAATTCGTCTACGACGAGAAAGACACTCTCTCTCTCTCTCTCTCTCTCTCTGAATAATATTTTAATTGCCATTCTCGCGCAAACCCCGTTGATTTTTTACGAGATGCTTTCGCTCGTTCCTTCAAAGAGTTCTCGAATAGCTCAGCGTTTATCGAAAATTCTTTCCAGGTACGCGCGCGCATAATTATCGTTGCTCCCCGCGTTTGTTTTCAGGTTTGATATGCTGATAGTTGAAATATTCGCCACGGATTGTTTGCTGGGGGTAGCGCACATTTTGAAAATTCCCAAAGTGGTGGGTGCCATAACCAGTGTTGCCCTACCGTGGTCGAACGATATCCTGAGGAATCCGGAGAATCCGAGTTATATTCCATATTGGTTCAGCTCTTACACGGACCGCATGAACTTTTATGAGAGATTGACGAACACGATAGGGTTGCTCGCGAGCAAGATCTCTTACAGGGTCCTGTCGGACTGGCCGAGCCAGGAGATCGCCAGCAAGTATTTGGGGGAGGATCTGCCAGGCTTCGACGAGCTTCGATCCAGATTCTCGCTGATCCTGACAAACGGGCATCTGGCCGTCAGCGCCGGCCGCCCCTTGGTACCGGGCTTCAAGGACGTCGGCGGGATTCATATTCCGATATCGGGTCCCGCCCCCCTCGTCGAGGATCTCAAGGATTACCTGGACTCTTCCGGCCAGTACGGGGTTATTTACTTCAGTATGGGTTCGCAAATAGACGCCGCCTCGATGGCTCAGGTGTTTACAACCCTCTACCAAGCTTTCGAGCAAGTACCTCAGCAAATACTGTGGAAATGTGACCCTGAGAAAATGCCGGATCTACCTAAGAATGTTAAGTGCATCGAATGGGCGCCGCAGCTATCCATACTCTGTAAGATATCCCAATGTTTGTACAGCGATAACCTTGCGTCCACCCCCGAGATAGCCCGCGCGACCCTCCATCCCCCAACCACCCCTCCGCCACTCCCGAGAGTGAAACTCCGGCGAAATATTCGAACGCTCGAGTTTTCGAACCGGAGAAAACGATCATGGTCGATCGAGATAAATTTCATCCGGATTGGACGATCGCGGCCGGCGATTAGGGTAATATCGTTGCTTTCAACCCTCCGAACGAGCCTCCGCAATTTTTACGCGCCAAATTTCCTCCCCCTGCCCTGCTCGCGGCCACTGGACGAAATTGGCCCACTTTCGCTGCTCGGGGAATCGCTCGAGTACAATCGGGTTATGACATCTGGCCCCCGATCAATTGTTTCCCCCTTTTTGCGGCGCACTTGGCGCACTCGCCGTGAATTCCACCGACCGCTCGTTGATTCGCCGCTTAAATCGCCAGGTCATCCAAACGTTCGGCTCTTTATCTCGCACGGAGGATTACTCGGGACGCAGGAGGCGGTTTATTGCGGAGTTCCGATCCTCGGAATGCCTCTCTTTGGCGATCAGTACTTAAACATGGCCTACTTCGTACAAAAGGGGTTTGCGCTGCAAGAGGATTTTCGACGGCTTACCCTGCGGAGCTTCTCGAATAGTTTGAACCAACTACTCAGCAACGGAAGGTAAAATTCATCGTCATTGTCGAGCGGAATGGAAAAACGCCTCACCCCGCGTGCTCCCCCGCGCCCTTCAGGTCCCACCCCCTAATTCTCTCTGTTGCAGCTACGCGAAAGCGGCGAGAGAGGCCTCGTCGCAATTCCGGGATCGACCGATACATCCTTTGAAGGAAGCCGCATTTTGGGTGGAGTATATTCTCAGACACGGTCCCGAAGCTCTGATGACTTCCGCGAACAAATTAGCCTGGTACCAGTATTACTTGCTCGATGTAACATTAACGATAGTCTTCCTCTTGATGATTCCAATTTGGCTGCTGTACCTCCTGCTGAAGACAATTCTCGCGGCTTTGCGTTTCCTTTTGAGGCACTTTTGCCGGCTGCTTTGTCGACGAACCACGGAGATTAGTCGGACCGGCAAGAAGAGGCAGTGATTACGCGCAATGATGTTAGCCCAGTTTCCCAAATAAATGTTTTTATTCGCTTATGCACGCTAACGGCTCGACTTTATTCCCCTCACGTTCGGCACGTACGTGCTAACTTATCTTGGCTCCCTCTCTTGATAAAAATGCAAAACGATTTATACGATCGGAGAAATTGATTGCACCTATAATTGCGCCGGAAAGAACAAAGACCGCGTAAGAACTTTCTTCGGTTTCGCATCACGTTCAATTGGACTGCGTAGGGGAAAATGAATCGGCCAATCGATTAAATTGGCTGAATGACACTGATAATTCTCCGGAGATAAAAGCCTGCGTTATCGGTACTATACGGTGTGTGTGTGCGGCCACACATTGATGGATCGTCCCTCTTGTCATTATCATCGTTGGATCGTCATCGCGCTCGTTACGAGTATTATTATTATGGCGATGACGAGATTTCGCGGGGAATCCTGGACAAAAAAAAAAAAGTTACTCTCACGCTAGTGAGAAACTAATAATGGTATCTCGTGGTTCGGGAAAAACAATGGAGTGCATTTGTGGTTTTAATTGTTGCGGCAGCATCTTACCCCGAGGAAAGAAGCTTTTGCATATTCCTGCCTTATATCATTCGCGTATTATACGAATGCAAAGTTGTGTAGTAGCAAAACAGGAAACCGGAAAAGCTAAGCGAAAGCAGCGCGCACAGTCGTGAAGAATAAAAGCTCTATATAAATTGGAGAAACCGAGTTTCCTTTGTATCTCCCTGAACGTAATTAAATGAAGCATTTAAAACCAGACATTACGAGTGCAGTCTGATGATAAGAGACAACTATGTAAAGATACTAACTTTAACTGGAATGCTCGAAATCCACTTTGAAAGATTTCGCAACCCTAAAAGGAATATAATGAATTACATACAGTAATAACAATTTTATCGTATTAAATGGAAAATCAGAATAAACAATACCAGGACGAGAGGCGCGCGCGCGCGCGCTCAGCCAGACTCGAGAGTGAAATCTCTCCCGAGAATATTACAATCGTAAATCATTGCATAATTATTGCACCATTGGTGGCAAGGTCGCTCGGAAATGTCGCACGGTGTCTCTCCCTTCGATTCTCAGTTCGAGTAACAGGATTTCAGGGAGGCTTTTGACTCTTTTAGCTCATTTCCGCGATGAGAAAGAAAGCGCAAAATGTCTGAAGCGCAATGCCTACCGGTAGCCATGTTTCAGCATGCGATGCTGTAAAATCTTTAAAGCCACCAATTACTCAACAGGATTCACGGCAAGATGGTCAAAGGAACGGAGTTTCACAAAAGAACTGCTTCATGTTAAAGTAAGTTACCGCAACGATATATTACGTTGCAACGTAAAAGCTGGTCAAAATCAGGATAATAACTATAATGGGAAATATACGCCAAAGGAAAAGAAACGATTCGTCGAAATGGACGGAAGGATCTTGAACGACCACGTTTTTCGTGGATATCTCTTGATCCGTTTACATAATTATTGGCGCCGCTTCCTCTCCCCCTCTTTTCCTTTGCCATTAAAATAGGGTAAAGGACATTTTAATCGCGGGGTTAAACAAGATCGTTGCTCGTTATCTTATCTTAAAACTGCGGTTTCGTTCTCTATTTCATCGACTTCCTGCTAATCCGCTGGCCTGTGGATGACTTTATCGTTACTTTTAGCCGGACAGCATTTTCTTCCAGACTGGAGAGCTTCATTTTCCACCCCTGCTCGTTACCGGCATTCTCTTTTACACCGTGGAATCTAGAGAAGGGGGACAAGACCGACAAGTTTGTATCTAATGAGCCTCTTGGTTACCTTACACGCTCTCAGGGAGCAGATAAGTGTAGATTTTCTGTGTCACGTCGACGTCAGGGGGCAACGACACCACTCAATGTAAAGCCCCGAGCGTTACGTCATACATGGAAGCCAGCAGAAGCAGAAGCAGCACCACCACCACCACAAGAACAAACCGTGCTAAAGATCGTACGACGCAGCAACCCCTCTCTTTTTTTCAATCTTAGAATAAACGGAGGAAAATATGCGTACATTGGAACAAACGTCCGTGCGCTAATTTTGAAAAATAAAAAAGTGTCAATTTTGGTCTACATCTCGTAGCCATGTTCACGGGACACTCGATGAAAATTGTTTATCCAGGTTAAGATGGAGTTTAATCGTGAAATTGTGTCGAGGAGATAGCGAAGAGAGAGGGAGAGACAAAATGGCGAAGGAAGATTTGGCCATCGTTAGAAAAGGCCATCTCCCCAT
Source organism: Sclerodermus sp. 'alternatusi' (assembly GCA_037305995.1). Classification (NCBI taxonomy): domain Eukaryota; kingdom Metazoa; phylum Arthropoda; class Insecta; order Hymenoptera; family Bethylidae; genus Sclerodermus; species Sclerodermus sp. 'alternatusi'. The sequence goes on from CM074547.1 coordinate 10,283,644, forward strand.
TTATGAGGTAGAGTCTTGAAGGATCCCATCCGATTCGAGGGGTTTTCATAGGAGATCTTTTGTAGGACGAATGTTCCTATGTTTGGGAGATCCCCGTTGAGAGACGATGTGAATGGATACAGACGACAAAGGATTGCTCTTCCGATTCCCTAATTCCGTATTCTCAGCTGCTGTTTTGCACATTTGGAACGGAGAACACAGTTTTATTTGTTCTGGGACTGACGGCCATGATTGCATGGCTGCTCTATTTGTTTCTCATATTAGGAAGTACCGCCGACAATTTGTAAGTAATTTACTTAGAGAAACTGGCGCAGAGTTCTCGGTTAACAAGGCTATCGAAGTCTCGGTTTACTGCCCACTTAGCATGTAAACGCATTAAAGTGGAAGTGGACTTGATTTTAATGTTGCGGGAGGGGCGCCACCGGGGGTCCAGGGGGTGGTGGGACGATCGGAAAATGCGAAGAACGCCGCTGCAGTTTATCTGTCCGAGGGAAACCGCTGCGGAGGAAGACACTTCCGGAAATGAAGTAGTCGGAACAATAAAGGACTCGTAATAAATCGCAAGTAAATCGAGAGTATCGGCGGCGAACATAAAACATTGAAGGACCCGTGTATAGCCATAAGCCAGTTCCCGACACTTACTCGGAGAGAAGGAGAGAGAGAGAGAGAGAGAGAGAGAGAGAGAGAGAGAGAGAGAGAGAGAGCCTCGTGTAGCAGCTTCCTAGACATTACGCGGTGGTTTTCCTCGTTCGATCCGCCAAATCTGCGAGAGTTTTAAGCAGCGCTAGGGATTTCGTGAAATTTACTTTTACGAGGCGTAATATAAGAAACACACGGAGATGGAAGTGAAGGAGAAGATGGAGACGGAGGAGGGGGATGGGGCCCTCGTATTCCACTCTATGAAGTCTTCAGCGCGCGGGATCTAGCGTAATGGTCGCCAAGAAGAAGGTACTCGGGGAAATCTATGTTTCGCGGAAAACAGAACTAGAATTTCAGTCGTGACGCTTTGCATAAAATTCTCCTCTCCTCCGACCAATCTCGAACACTGAAATCCCTCCTCCGATGGATTTTCTCTGATGCTTCTTTTCACCCGCGCGCCAATACGCCATTTTCCTATATCGCGTAATTCTTCTCGAAATTTTAATGGGATTTCGAACACGTATTTTCAGCTGTTGGCGTTTTCATCAAAATTTTAATGCTTCCGTACCTTTGTTTGTACGTTTAACGTTTCATCGTTTCTCTCTCTAAAACACTATCTCTCCTATTCCATCACACATCCCCGTCTCTTTATGTTTCAGTAAAAATTGGAGACCGTATTGAATTAAAAGTAATGTACACGCTGAAAATGTTTCAGGATTTTTATGCAATTTCAACAGTGCGATATACGTATTTAAAATAAAAGAAGTGAAAAAAACTCGAGTGAAAATTTATTCGCTTTTTAATACGAGAGCGGTAATTGAACTTCGAGTAATCCATATAGCAGAAATCGAGAAGAATGTTGTCCCCGAGAGCCCACCCTCACACCCCCGACGTTTCGAATTAAAATGTACATTCAGGGCACGATCGTCACTCGACGCATAAAGTATAAAGTGTTGGGCTAACGTGCTGGTGTTTGACTGGAGTATGAATTCTAGCGGTAGCGTTGAAATATTACCGGAACGCACCGCCTGGTACTTTCGGTTAGATACAATTTTAATAAATTCACAGTTCAATATTCTGCTTTACACGCGGGCTCCATTTTTTTCTACCCTTCCTTTTTTTTCTCGTTTCCATTATTATTTCTTGTCGCAGTTGTTATCGTTGTTGCTGCGTTGCCATTGTGTTGTCGCGCTTCTCTATTTTGCATTATAGAACATCTATATCGAAGGTTTCGAAAGCTGGGGGAAGAGTGATGCGTCTATCGGCAAAAGTTATCGGAGAAACAATGCGTTTGAAAATAGAAATATTTTATTTATTCGATTAGTTCCCGGCGTTACTTTCGAACCACTCAATTTATCGCGTAACTCGAAACACGGAGCAGTCGAGTTTCCGAGAGAGTTGGTTGGACGATCAAAAAAAAAAAAATGAAGAAAAGAAAGCGAGAGAGAGAGAGAGAGAGGAGAAAAAATTCACTCGCCGCTCACATAAATTTTAGATGTAAGCTGCGTAGTAAAGCTCACAGGCAAAGTTTTTAGAGCTTGGACTTTTTTAAGGAGTTTCCCTGGCCCTGGCTAATATCATTTTTACCGAGAGAATCAATAAAGACTAAAGTGAATCACGACGTTATCGTAGATCCATATCGGCCATTCATATCGTCATTTTATTAAGATAAAAAGTGGTCACCGGTGCACCGTTCGAATCACTTCTTTTAATGGGGGATCATAAACCGTCTACTACCCAGATTAAAATCAGATCGGTCACACGCAAAATGCAGCTCCGATATTAAAGCTGAGTCGGCAGATGAGATTCATGGTCGCGTCAAATGCCATACTTGACGGAAGCTTTATGTGCTTTCATCATGACTCAGCTACAGCAACATTTTTATGGAAAATTTCAGTAGCGCAGCTGTGGGTGCTTCTCTCCCTAATTGGTCAGTGGAATAATAGAGAAAAATAACAGGGGGGAGGGGGGATATTCTTAAACGTAGCTGCTTCCACGGTTGAGAGCTTTTCTCTCACTCTCTCTCTTTCTCTCTCTCTCTTTATTTCTTTCTTTCTTTCCCGAGTTCTCTCCTTTTCTTTACTCTTTATGACGACAAAAGAGCTTTTTATTCGAAATGTCGGGAGTACTGATAAAAACGATAATTTTCCAGCTTCTGTCCATCACTGGCAACAATAGCGGCGGTGATGCGGTTATCCGATAATATAGCGGGTGTGACGATCCTCGCATTTGGAAATGGAGCACCGGACATTTTCACTTCCCTCGTGTCAGGCGGCACCGAGTCAATAATAATGTTTACGGAGCTGATTGGGGCCGGTGTCTTCGTGACGTCGGTGATCGCCGGTTCCGTGGCGGTGATCAGGCCTTTCCGGGTTCATCCGAAGCCCCTGATGAGGGATACGTGTTTCTACGCTATCGCGGTTGCTTGGATAAGTTACGTTGTCAAGGACGAGAGAGTTTACCTGTGGGAAGCCATAAGTACGTGGTCTCCATTCTATAGTAACAATAACTTGGGGCTAAATTTAATTAAAGCACGCCGCGTCCTCGGCCCCGAAACGCGCAATCTGACTCTCGATGAATTTTTGTTGAATTTCGTAACGCACGTCACTCGGGGACCGAAATGAAAGCCGAGATTAAACCGGAGACTACTACACTGCCAGAGAGAAAAAATATTATTTTTATTAATATTCAATTTGGAGACTTGTCTTTAATCTTTTCTTTGTCTCAGCCTGAAATTGCAGAGCAAAGCTTTGAATATGAATTAGAGAGATACGCGTCACCCTCGACCCCCTCCCCCGCGCGAGCTTCTCCTTGTAATTAAAAAATTCCTTTTTTTTTTCTTTCCTCGCATTCGATATTTCACGTTTTAATTGTGGTAATTCCATTTCGTTAAGTTCCGCTCGATGATGAAATTATTAATTAGAATATGCATATATATATATATATATATATATATATATGTATGTGTGTGTATGTATGCATATATGTATATATCAGTCGTTATTTTAATAATCGGATAAAGGGTATCTCCCTGTTATTTATTTAATCCTTATTCGACATTTTACATCTTCATTACCCTCTCTCGTTTCAACGTATTACTATTATGATTTATCATACTCTGTGTTTTTCAAATTAAATTTACAACTCCAATACTGGATCGATGCAATTTTTACGCGAGTATCCCCACCCCCTACTCCCAAACTTTTTCATTTATTGACTAAAATCGAATTTCATCAGAATGAATTTACTTTTGCAAAACTTTCTACGTAATAAATAATGTATCGCATTTTAATTGTGAAAATAGTATAATATTACAGAGATCCATTGCTAAAAGCGAACGAAAAAAAAAAAAATAAAAAACAGAAAAAAGCACGGAATAATCTATGCTCTCCATAGGATTTCCGTGAAATTTCCTCAGAGTACGTCAGAAACCATTATCTCTTTCTCTCACATTCACGCGCAAAATTCGCCCGCTTCCAAAGAAAACAAATTTGCAAGAGAGTTTCATTAAACTGATAATACAGAAACGTTGAGTTATATCGTTCTTGCCGAAAAGCTCCGCTATGCGTTTGTGCACCGCTGATAAGTAGCGGCGGCAAGGAAAGGGTGGAAAAGGGTGGTGGGTAGAGGAGGAAAGGTGAGAGAGGCATCGGGGCCCTCTAATTCTGACAAATTTTTATTGCAGGTTTTATTTTGATCTACGTCTTGTTCATCGCGGCAGTGGTGCTCATGCAGATTTACGAGGGCAGGGCGGCGAATCTGAAAAGTGTGCAGCGTTCCGCGGCAAGTTCCAAAGTATCGATCTTCTTATCTGCGAAAGCTCACCTACTACGTACTTTTAGGCAGGATCCCAAGTGTATCGGATCCGGACGTTCTGCGCACTTACCTGGCGAACCGGGATACCGTGGCAATACCCCGGATTCCCATGAGGACGCGTCCTTTTGGTTTACGGACGAAACTGGGTACGTGTAGAGGAGCTCGCAGCCACGTTTTTACGAGCCAGTGCTTGCACCTCGTCGTCGTGCACTTTTATTACATCGAAAATCCGCTTTTTCCCTCATTTACCCATAACGGCACTCTCCGAGTTCACTCAAATCAATTGATTTTTCAATTCGTCCGCCCGCCCCCTCCCCGAACTTTATTTCTCGGAAAAAAGTCAAATCGAAAATAACCCGTCGTCTCTCCCGTAGAAATTCTTCCCCCCCCCCCCCCCCGACCGGAACGGAATTCCTCCGGGATGACGTTACACTTCCACGTGTTTCCCCTTATAAATATTACATTTCTTTCGTAGAATCCCGGGGTAGTTTCCCGCGTTCGCGGGGGCGAGTGAAACGCGCGCGCGCGCGCGCACGCACGGACGATTTTCAAGCATTAGCAAATTGCGAGTGTACCGATCCGACGACTGTCCCCGGGTGTTCCGGAGGAGATAGAGCAACGGGGGGACAGCGACGGCGGTAGGATCGTCCAGGTAACATTTTCCCGGAATCTCATGCAAATTCCATGGGTCTCGATCGATCAGATATCGCCATCGCCACGGAGTTGAAGAGCACCGGCGGAAGGAGCGGGGACATTAGTGCAGCGGAGGAAGCATCCGATCGGCCCAAAGGACTATTCAAGGAATTTTTTTATGACGTCAATCCGATTAGCGGGGAGGACTGGAGGGGGGCGAGCAACCTCGTTAAGTTCATCCTCGTTATACGCAGCCCATTCATGCTACCCCTACAATTATTTATACCAGTTGTAAACTTGACTGCACCGAAGAAGGGCTGGTCTAAGCTACTAAATTGTTCTCAGTTGTGCTTAACGCCCACCCTGGCGTTGTTTCTCCTAAAGGGTAAGTCAGTCGCGCGGGCGTCTAAGGATCTTACGTGTACGTTCTCAAGCTGCTTCTTTGTGGCGGGACCAAGTTGGAATAATAGCGCAAATGGAAACCGTGCAATCACCGACTTGCTCGCGTAGCAAAGTGAAAAGGCGACGGGGACGAGCCTCCGGTGTCCTCGCCCCCCCCCCCTGTTTCGCTGCGGTAATTAGACCGGTGACAATAGGGCCAATTGGCCGCGGAGAAAACTAAACTAGCTATTCGAGACTCGACCGGAGGATTTCGCGGACCAAAACCTCTTGGAGACTTTTCCAAGAACACACCACACCCCCGTGACGAGCCACTTCTCACCCTCCTCCCCTTCGATGTTCCTTCGCAGTCTGGCAGAGGACGATTGGCCCGGTGCCAGTGGCAGCGCTATTCCTCGTTGTCGGTGCCGTAATTGGTCTAATTGTATTCCTAACGAGTCACGTGGATCGTGTACCAAAGTTTCACAACGTGAGTCCTCGCGAGGGGGTGGCCGAGTTTCCCCTCTCTGCGTGATAAAGTGACCCAGCCGGCTCACGAGGACCAACGACTAATTGCAGGCTTATGCATTCCTCGGATTTTTCGCCGCCATGTTGCTGGTCTACACGGTGGCGGGGGAGGTGATGGCTGTCCTGCAGTGCATCGGCTTCGCCTGCAGAATTTCAGATGCAATGCTGGGCATAACCCTTCTGGCCTTGGGTAACAGCGTGGGAGGTCAGTAGCCACGGGATTACCGTAATGCCGATAATGACAACTTCTCGCAACTTCAACCCTAACCCTCCTGAACTCTCCCCCGATTTTTTCGCAGACTTGATCTCGAACGTTACCATCGCCCACCAGGGGTTTCCACGCATGGGTTACGCGGCCTGTTTCGGTGGCCCTATGTTCAACACTTTGCTGGGTCTCGGATTGACCTATGGAATTGCAGCAGCCTCCAGTCCGGACTACCAAGTGAAAATCCGTACGAGTGACATGGCGCCCGGATGCATCGCGTTTCTACTCTGCTCTCTGCTCTGCTCCGTTATTTATTTAAATATCACGGGCGCGGTCGCCCGGCGTTCCTACGGTTACCTGTTGTACTCGATCTACTCCGTTTTCCTACTCATGCACCTGCTCAGCGAATTGCACGTGATTCATCCCCTAGGCACGGACCATCGATCGGACGAACACGATCATCATAAATAAGGAAAGATTCGTGATTTCCAGCACTGGAAGTTTCTCAATGGATCCCACGCTCCATCCTCCTCTAACCTTCCAAACATCCATCGGATCCCAGCGTCCAGTATTTTCGGACAGGACCAAAAATCGTATGGAACCCCCTCCCTCCCTCCCCCCTCCCCGCAATGTTGACCCACGCTCTTGCAACGTGGAAAATCGATCGATGGAATTCGAGCGTGTGACATTCGCTCTCTGGAATTGCAGTGTATGTCGATCTGCGAGAACTTAGGTTTTGCGTACGTGGAGAGATGGAGGTCATTCATTTTGTCGAAACTGCTAATAAAGTGGTTTATGACGTTCTGTGTGTTGTGTCGAGTGAACTGGCGTTCCGCGAGTGCCGCCGGACGTGCCATTTGTTAATAAGAGATTCAATTATAGGAATATTCGCGTCGCTCTCGCTCTCCAGATTCCCACGACATAGGTGGCCTATGCAAAATGCAAGAAGAGTACAGCAGCGGTTTTCCGTTCTACATTCAAGCTTGCCTGGCGGTTTCGGTCGAGGTAAAATCCGCATTCTCATGGGAAATATCCAAAAACCATAGCAGTTGCACGTCTTTCTCTCTTTCTTCTATCGATGTTTCTTATTTTCCAGATTCTCTCTCTCTCTCTCTCTCTCTCTCATTCTCTCTCTCTGAAAAATTGTGCAAAAAACTATCAAACTAATAAAGTTAAGCTTTAATCACACTTTGAACATGTTCGTATCGTGTTTCTGCGTTTCGAACATGCTACAACCACAGATAGTTCTCATTTCCCTCTAAAGTTCTATGTTTCGTGTGACACTGATCGAAGGTCCCTAATAAACATCGTACCCACATGATTTCAAAGGGTCTTCGTGATTTTGAGGTCGATCCATGAAATCCTGAGGAATTTCACTAAAATCTTTGCGCGTTACTTTCTAGGAGACAATATAAAGAAAAAACAGAGAGAGAAAGAGAGAGAGAGAGAATCTGCAGATAATTGCTAGTTGGTATAATTAGCATCGCATCTTTATACACGAGAGAGGGGGTGAAAATAACAAAGAATTTGCCAGAAGTTAACGAGCTCATTCACCAAAGCAACCGTGTTCGTCTTTCTTTCCATGTTAACGCGTAGAGCACCCCCTCCCCTCCAGTTCCTTTTCCTAAATACTCCCAGCAAGCTCTCGAACGAGTTCGCGCGGCAATTACGTAAAAAGTTAATGACCCGTTTCACCGTTTGAATCAACGTTAGACAGTTAGCGAAGGAGATAATTAACTGTAGCAATGGCAAGCGATATAACCCTGCCACACCTTTGCACGCGGGGGTGGGAGGTCATTGTTCCAGCCACCGTGCCACTACACCTAGCAAAACAGCTTAAGGTAATAGCGCTACAATACTTCCAGTTGTTCGACCTTGATTAATTCCATCGCATCCCCAGGCAACCCCCGTTAACCTCGCGTCCCAGATTTGCCGGACCCACCCCTATTTTGCCTCCGTCGCTTTTGACGAGCTAAAAACGCGGATCCATCGAGAAAATCAAATAACCCGAGTGTTTGCGTCGAGCTAATCGCGAGTGGACCGTCGACGCGGGGTGGTAACGAGGGTAAAAAGTGGCACGAGAGTGATACGTTAATTATGTAAGGAGGAGGGTTGCCACCCCCCACCCCGTTGCTCGAATCAGCGGTGAATGCTCTCGTCAAAGGAATAATTACTCATGCTCGACGACGTATAACAATCCTGTTGGGGTCCTGACGGAACCGTATTGTTCCGCTTCCACGGAGTGCATATCTCAGGGTAAAAGCCGGGGGGTGGTCTTGTTCAAATACTGACTGTAAGATGATCGGGCCTGCCGAGCTGTGCGGAATTATGAAAGCAGACGCCAACGTCCATTATTGCCGGAGCTTTCGAATACACAAGCCGAGCATTGTTGCCCGCCGCGACCGCTCTTCCAGTTCCGCTGATACAACCCCACCACCACAGGTAACCAGCGATAATTCTCTCGATATTGTTCGCGAACATACTGCACCACTTGTACCAATTATGCTAATTGGATAGCTGCATAGGTAATTGAGATATTGATTTATTTAATTGCGTCGACGAGCCAATCGCACCGAATTAGTCTCGATAATTGTTTTACTTGTATCTAATCAACAGCCAGCAACCACCACCTCGCGCGGCATCAGCGGGGGTGACACCGGTTTCCGGATCTTTGCTACTTTCGCCCCCTCCCCCCCATTTGTCGGCAAGAGAATAAATTCGCTCGATTTCCTTGGGAGTCGCGTCGTTATGTTTAACGCGCGTCCGCGATACTCCGCGGATAAAAATTTCACGAGTCGTTACGCGAGTTTCGGGGATTACTCGGGGGTGTAGCAGTTGGATAGCGAGCGTATCCAACGTGGAGAACGTCTCTTCTTGCGGAGCGGCGTAATAAAATCATAGGAGCGAAGTGATACAAGGATCAAAAAGGTCGGCCGAGTATACTCCGAGTGTGCCGTCGTGTATACTGTTCATGTGGAATAATTTGGGAATTTTATTGAACGTGTAAAAGGGTGGAAACTTTTTGGAATCTTCCACCCCGCTAACTTTACTATGGCGAGGTACATCGGAAGGTATACAACGAACGCCGTGATTTGTTTACATGCGCAAATGGGCTGCCACACGCATGAAAAGTTTCTCCAGTACAGTCAAGCCTCCTCCTTCTCCGGCTCCAGCATCTCTCCACCCCCTCGCCCTATGCGCCAGCCCATGTGGCTCGTGAAATAGCTGAATCTAACTATTTTATTTCACATAAAATCTTTTTGTCATGACACGCCGAGATACGAGACTGTACTTTCTTCCTGATGTTGCGTGGCTGAAATTCGCCCGGAGGAAAATATCAAAATTGCAGGAAGGGAAGCTGTGGGCCACGACACACACAGAGTGTAGTGGCCTAATGAGATATACGATAATGTATGTATCGCAGGCACTCACACACGCGCGGGCTATTGAGTTTACGCTCACACGCGAAGGGTGGCCGCATAAAAAGCAAGATGTGGCCAAGGTGGCAGCGAGTACAAAAGCAGACGGCAACATTAACGTCGTTCCCGGTTCTTCTCCGCGGGACCTCTTCGGACCCTGCGATATTACCGAGGCATTGTTCCCACTAGCCCTTTCACCGTGTGTGTGCGTGTGCCAAGGGACCTGCCCATTGTCTCCGGCCGAAAGTTTAATTCCCAAGCACCCTCCTACCAGAATACCGATAGACAATGAACAAAGATGGCTTGACTCGGGATGAAAGTTCTCCCGGCATTGCAGTCGTCCAGATCTCACTCTTTACGGGGGGTGCTTTCCGGTTAAATTCTGCGGGTGTTCCCGCGTCATGACCATCCCCCGACTACCGAGGGCTCTTTGTCAAAATCACCAGGACAGGACAGGGAATGATCAAACTCTTCAGAAATATCTCAAGGTCACCTCTGGCGAGGGACCAATGGAGTTTAGAGAATCAGGGGGTGGTTCCACGACGATTGGTCCCGGTATCTTATTTTTTTCGCCCAAGAAAAATGACTCGGCGAACGGCGATCGGCGGGGGATGAAATTGAAGGGGCGAGGTGTCCTTGTTCCTCGCGGATCCTCGCTCGTACGACAGGCCACTAACGATGTCCCAACGATCATCCCTTATGACGATACAGTAAATACTGGATCGATACTCCTCGTGGTTTGTGGAAAGGGAGCCTGGGATTTCGCTATACTCCCGCAAACCCGCATTCCTTTTTAGTCGAGCGTTTCTTTGAGCGTGGCGTCGCGTAGATATTGAATACTAACAAGCCGAAAGAATACGGCGCACGTTTACAGTTTCGTACCTTTGCGAACTTCGCTGCTGTCAGAAATTCTCAAAGCCGCGTAACGCGCGAATCATCCGAAAGTAACGAGCGCGACGCGCCCTAATCCGGAGGCTCCGAGAATCTTTTCCGAAATTTACTTTTCAAAGATTTCCCATCGCGGAAAATCGCCAAGTTTCGCCACGGGCGACCGTAAATTCTCCGATGGTTAACGCAACTTGATGGGGCACATGCATCCTCCGATATTTACGAGGGATTTCAAATAAATTTGTAAGAGAAAGTATCAGAGCTCCATATATTAGCTCTCGAACCCTTTCTACTCTCTGTCTGGATCGGTGCCCAACAAACTCGGGAGAAAGAGATACTTCGTTCAGCCTCTTTCGTGCCAAAGGGAGTTAACGTCCACCTCATCCGGGGCGTTCATCCGCGAGGGCCAATACAAGTAAGAAATATCATATATTTTCATGTCGGAGCGACAAAAACTCTACGATGTTTACAGAGATTGTTTTTTTTAACACGCTTCACGATTATTTTTCTGAAATTGTCACATTTGACCGATAATACTAACGAGGTAAGAAAATTTTTACTGGGAATGAACATTGTTCATGGGTTTGTTGGCTGGTAACCATAGAAAGTATTTCTCTGTTGGAGTTGGAAGCTTCTATTTGCCAGGCAGGACTCGTGTTCTTATCCGGGGCGTTTCTTGGAGGGTGGCTGGTCGGTTCGAGATGTTGAACATTAACAAGCCGGAAGAATACTACGATAGATCTCGTGACATATATGTGCAAAAAGAGTACAAGTCGAGACCCCGAGACGGGGGTTGGGGGAGGGATATTCCGAGAGGGTTTGCCACGTCAGCGAGCTTCAATATTGCTTCCCTCTTCCAACGGTCATTCGACGTATTCACATGGAAAAGCCAGAGATACTCGTGCACACTGTCTCTCCCTCCCCTCGCGCGATTCCCCGCGCATGTGTGTGTCGGATAATGTGAAAGTACGCGCGTGGGAGACTCGTCGATACGCAAACTTTTCCCAAAGTACCCTATTAGAAGATATTCCCGCCATTAGTCCTCCAACCCCCGCCGCCGCCGCCACCGCCTCCCACCCCCATTTCGACGAGCGAAATTTGCCAAGTGCAAATTGATCTCCAAACCCCACCGATATATTGGCCACCAGCTTTTTCCCCCCCGCGTTATTTCACTCGCAACGTAAAGTGCGCATAGATAATGCGCAAGCATGTTATTGCATAATTTGAATCATCAGTTTGTATCAAAGCGGAACGCAAATTCAGGAGCTTGATCGCGTTCTATAATTTGCATAAATGCATGTTAATATTGATTACCATTGATATACCGCAGTACATCGATTTGTGGTTTAATATAGACATAATTATTGACGTTAGGTTAACAGCGTTATTATATTTGTTACAATAATCCGCGCACTATGTCGCAGTTGGTAATTCACGTATATGCGTGATTACTTGGATTATTGATGCTTGATAAATAATATCGAAGTATTCCGATTATTTCACACTGCCGTCAGAGATCTCGAGCGAGAATTTATTCGCGCTCGTACTACTTTTTACCGCAAAAGTCTGCGAAGGTTCCTGAGAAGAGGAAAAGTTGGCGGGTATCCGAGGACACGAATTATAGCACGCGTATGCACGATTACTTTGTTCATCGACGCTCGAGATGATAAATAATATTTGAAGTATCTCGACTTTTTCGCGCCTCTCTCTCTCTCTCTCTCTCTCTCTCTCTCTCTCTCTCTCCCTCTCTCTTATTTAATAGAATTCTCACTTATTTGCGCGATATCGGTTTTCTCTGGCAATCTGCAAGTTTTGGGAAAGTTCATAAAATCCAGAGATACGGGCGAGCGTCGTATCGGTCGTTACAGTGACATTTTTCTCCTGATACTTAAAGTTCTCGTTCTATGTCTCAACTAAATAAAATCAAGTGACCCGTGGCTTCGATATTGCTTTTGATAAACTTCCGCTATCAATTCGCCAAAGTTTTCAAGAGGAAATCGACGAGCGATAACTGTCCACCTGCGTCCTGTAATTCAAGTGAAATTATTGCGGAGTCTCGAACGATCTTTAATTATCCAGTAGCGAGCAAAAGGAGCCCCCTCCTCCCAGTCGAGGAATCGCCCAGACTCCGAGTGCGAGTGCGGTTTAGTTCGGTCCGGTGTCAGGAATTTTCTTAGCTGTGCGATTCACATAAAGTTGAAATATTTGGAGCAAAAAATTGTTCCAATAATAGGGTGACCGTACGTTCCGAACGATTAAACTCGAACGTTACACTTATCTCCAGTGGTGGATGAAGGGCCCTGCAGCTAACGGAGCTACATCGCGATCTGATGCAGTTCAACACACATTCTCTCCTGAAACGGATCTCTTCCTGCTAGCCTGCATCAGTCTGCAGCGTGATCTCGCGAACTCTGATATCATAGTAGGAAACTCTACATTGTATCCAGATCGAATATATTACTCATACGAGATATTATGTCCGTATTACTTGTGCGCGGCAAAATGGGAAATGGCGCAACAATGATAAACTGTGCACTTGTAGGTAATTCCAGATGGATAAATCGATACTGAACCTTTCGGTTTACCAGCTGTGATTTACATTGGCAACGCGCCTACCTCGTGCGTGTTACCAAATTTATAAAGTTCTCCCTTTCTCTCTCTCTCTCTCTCTCTCTCTTTCTCTCTTTCTCTTTATGTCTCTCCGTAGAACTCGCGTTAAAAGAATTTTCTCCGAGAAAAGCTATGGGGTAATATTTTCTTCTATAGCTCGAAGAGAGAAAAGAAGGCAAGAAAAATTCCTATGGAAAAATGTCGTTTTCTTTAACGAGAAAAGGAATCGTCTAATTCTTACACCCATCATCGTTAATTCCATAATGAGCAATGAAAGGACAAACGCAAAGTCTTCCGCAGTCCTGCGAAGACTCTCTCCTCCAACCCCTCGCTAATTAATTTAAGATTCCATTTTCCGTGGTCCATTCGAACAAACTGAAAATATGCGCGTCCCTAATATTCTATCCCGGTTAATGTTTTGGTTCATTAAATTCAGGTTTAGGCAATAACTCTGGTATACTCGCGCAGCTTTATCGCTTACTTTGCATTGCCTACATTAGGGAAGAATGTGCGTGCAATAATGCATGGGAGCAATAAACGCGCACATTTGAAATGATCCTTTTGAATAAGAAGTGGAATAAGAGAGAAATACGATATAACCAGAAAGTAGATGTAAGTAATTCTGAATTACTCCGATGCTTTCTCAGGCCATTACTTTATTATAGCTTTAACCCTAGCGGAAACAGCTTCCTGGCTTAACAGAGGAATCCTTGGAGGTCAAAGCAATTCGCTAATGAGACAGCTTTACAGCTGTTGCACTGCTTGCAGCTTGGACCGATTGCATATACTCGGATACCTCGGAAAATTTTCATTGGTTTCAATCCATCTTCTGGAAAAAAGGGGTTCCACCCCCCAATTAAACTAGCCCGCATCCTTATACAGAATAAAAACAGCGTAATTTCCACGAGAATTATTCCACGAGGAATATCACAGGGTCCCGATAGGTTTTGTCTTTGGTTATCGCGACAGTGTGTGTGTGTGTGTGTGGTCACTTTATCATCGATGAGAATTCTACTTATCTATTTGAGAGCAGGTCTATCGGGGAGACTGGAGATTGCACGTGTAATATCATTCTCATAAAATTCACATGATGCCACATTAATGCCGATGCACTTGGAAGGCACGAATGGTATTTCTTTCAGTGGTTCTTGTGCACAGACATGCAGGCGCAAGGAGCGCTAAACGAAATTCGGAATTGGAATGGCAGTTGCGCTCGTGCAGTCGTAAAAGCTGTGGAATCGAATCGATGGAAGAGCTTTACGGTGGTGACTACTATCAGACTCGCTAACTTTTACGAGCGGCCTGCTGTTGGGGACCACGACTATCGTTGACTTTTCTCCTCGAGAAAGTAGATCGCTGATTGACGTGTACATGTCTAACAAGACGACGAGCTGCTCTCTTTTTCTCTCGCTCGCTCTCTCTTGCTCTCTCTCTCTCTCTCTCTCTCTCTCTCTCTCTCTCTTTCTCTCACTCTTTTCGCAGCTGCGCTAAGTCTTTGCGAAAACTGGAGAAAACCATAAAACAAAGTGGTACTTCACTCCGAAACCAGGTCTCTCGCAAACCCACTGAAAAAATCCACCCTTTTTTAACATTCCAAGGGCAAGTTGCCGGAGGAGACCTCCGCTTTCTCGGAACATTTGTCCGGACACTAAACGGATTATAAATACGCCTAATTCTCTCCGGATGATAATTCAGCGCGCGAATCGTAATTTATCGAAGAAATATCACAGCGGTTGCGGCGAGCTCTACCGCGGGAACGCTTTATTCTCTGCCATTCGGAATTTCTGATAAGAGGGAAAATATCGAGTATCGTAATTGGAGGAAATCCCTCGGATAGCATTCTTTCGCACGGACCAAAGGGGAATGGTCACATCGAACGGGAGAGGAAAATTAAACCAATCTCTCGGCGAAAAAGAGAGGGAAAAAGTTGCACGTCGTATTAAAAACTTACTTGCATCGCGTTAAGAGTATTCTCGATATTTTCGAGGATCCGACCAAGGGGGTGCCACACCTTCCCCAGGGAAAATAATCGGCGAAATAAACTTGGGACAGCGCAGATGAATATTTTGCCAGCGGATACCTGACATTCCCAGGGGTAACCGTGGACCGTTTACACAAATGTAGCCCGCGTATAAGTGTATGGTGGTGGTGGTGGGTCACCGGTGGTGCGGCAGCTTCGGTTTGATGGTTGCACGTATGCATGTCCCATACTCGCAAAGCCGATCATATCTCAGCCGCACAATGGCCTAGTACGCCAAACGCTGCTAATTAACAGTCGCTATTAGCCGACTTGGTCAATTATATCTGAATTATAGCGGCGATGATTCTACGAGGATGCCGAACATGCAACAACGCCAATTGCCCGATCTGTGTTTCGTGCGTTAAATCTCAGCGCGCAACCCCTGCACTAAAATCAAGCGCACCCCCTTAAAACGCAAACGCGCCCGGAAGTGGATCCTGAAGCGAAATATGACCCGACTGTCATTACGGGGGTCCTCTTGATTGGAAAAATATTCGATTATCGTTGCACGATCGCATTGTGGTAGTTCAACGAATTTCTCCTGGGTCAAGTTAAGGAAAGTTGCTTCTGATCGACTGGAGCAATTATGAAAGTTTCATGTAGTTGATAACAAGCTCGTAATGTTTGGACCAAGCTCCTCCAAATATTTAGAGCTCAATAAGAAAAGCAATTAAACATCCGTGGAAGTATAACTTGGGATTTGCGTGCACGTAGTCGCAACGCGCGTCAGACCAAAAGCAACGTAGAACTGACGCAATTCGCGTGGGCTGGCTCAAGTCATTAGCTCGAAGAGATGCGCGTTTGATACGGATTATGTCATTGGGCGTTAGATTTATCCGTAAGGCCGCAGATTGGCCTTACTCTCGCGTCTACTCGAGTGAATTGGATGTCTGGATCATAGAGATCGCGCGATCGGTGATTACGCTGAAATTGCGCGAATCATCGGGAGAGACACCCTCTCCGAGAGGGCTCCGATAAAATCTTATCTCGAACCTGACCGCGAACACTGATTTTTTTCTCTCCGAGGAGAGACTTTCAAGTTCAAGTGAAAATCATACGGCGACGAACGCGTGTCTCTCGTTTTCACGGCGATGCTCTCCAAAAAGGGAAGAAGAGCAAACGAAAGGGGGGAAAAAGAAGAAAAAAAAAACTCGATTCTTCGCTAAATATCCGCATTAACAATCTTTTTAGCCAGTGTGATTAATCGTCGCTCGTCCTTTCTTCAAACGCTTAGCGTTCGGTAACCCTTTTTAAAAAGGAATCAATCATTATTTCGCTGTGTCAGTTAATAAATCGTCCAATCGATCGCCTTATTTTGCATCGCGAAATGCTCACGGTGAAGTTAGCCGTTTGCCGAGAATAACCGGAGGGAGAATTGGTCCGTCGAGAGGTCGACATCCTCCAAAAAGAAAAACATCGCTTCTGTTTTACGTGGAATCGCTGATTCCCTCTAACGCGGATGCCTGATCGGAATATTAATAGTAGCAGCGAAATATCAGGTGTTCGTTGCACGTAAGTGTACGGATAGCTGCTTGAATGAACTTGGGAGATCAAAGACATCCCCAATAATGTTCTCGAACGATGGCTTAATTAAGTTCGATCTATGCACGTATAAAAGGAACTTTGTACGGTGGATCCTACACACGCGCGCGCACACTCACACACGGATACGTGTACTTTATCGAATGGTTATCACAAAAGATCTCGAATATTTCCACCCTGATTGTTCCTTCGTGAAACAAGATTAAAAAAAAAAAAAAAAAGACAAAAAGCTCCATGCGGGAGAAAACTACATTGTTTTTTCTACCGGTCATTTAAGGAATTTCATCAACTAATTAAATATCAAACATCAAAGCCTACCCTCCCGTCGACGAGCTCCAGCACCGACATTAATCCTTCGCACATTTCTCGGGACGAGATATAATCGCGGGGCTGGCCTTTGATTTCAGGAAGACTCAGAATTTCTTTGAACCGAGCGTTCACCCGATAAGGAAACTTCCCCCGTACAAATATAATTAAATGATACCTTCCGTAGACTTATGCTTTTCACCGAGGAGAACGCAGATAACAATTTGCCACGGTACACCGACTCAATCATCGAAAGTGGCTTTCTGAAAAACTTTCTCCATTTTCCCGTCGGAGAGAATTTCGAAAAAGACCAAATAATTCATTACGCGTATCAGTGCCCGAGAAAAACAACCCCTGAAATTGGCCAATCGCAACTTGTCGGATCATTCCGAAGATAATTCCTTCTACTTTGACCTCGAGTCACTCGCGAATAAATTACGTAAACACTATTAATTATGTGCTTACTTTGAGGCCAGCAACTTTTGCCCTTGGAGCATCCGCTATGTTGAGGGAGAAGTTAATGACCTACGAATTAGCAATGTGTCGGTAAATATAACGGCGCCGGGCTTTAAAGTTTCCGATCAGTCATAATGCGTGGCTAATGCCAAAATGATTATTGAATGCGCGGGAATTGAACGTTGCTAGTTGTCCAGTCGATTCGATGTTTAATAACCTCGATACCCCCGTGCAATGACTCGGCTACTAAAATGTGACGAGTATGGCTAATAGCGATTAATTCAATGGCTAAAAGCATCGCGTTTACCAGGCCCCGCCAATATCATTAGTATTCTATAGTTTTCCTATAATTGGCGGATTCCTACTAGATTCCGCCCTATCTACCCATTAGAATTGTCTGAGATAAGTCCCCCCTCCGCCCGTTACACAGTTGTTTAACAGAGTAAATATCGCGATCATCGTTGTTTCCTACAAGTGTACATCCGCAGACAGATACGAAATGCAATGGGAACTCTGGATTTTTTTTAATGCTGAGAAAGTCAATGCCAACTTCACAGTGGGGGTGTGTTTGGTTTCTTTCAACTCTTAGTGACATCAGGAACTTCATCCTCGGCTTCTATACACGTACGTATATTCTCCCTATTTCTAGACATACATATATATATATATAAGGTTAGAGTTGATGAACAATTTGAAACTCGAATGGGGAAAGGTCTGGTTGGTCGACGAAAGAAACAAGCAACTGGCTGAGATTTCAGTGGCTGTCGAGTTGTTCGCGAGGGAAACAAGTACGGATAACGATCGAGATAGTCGACCCTTGCGTGGAACGACTACAGTTCGCGACGTGCTGCGATATCAGTGACGCAATATGGCTGGCCCATATAGACTGCCAGATAAGGCTCGAAATCGCGAAATTTTCTCCTTCGCTCAGCCCAAGAACTTCGCTCGGCCCATGTGTCTGCCCCTTTTAATTCGACGTCCCTCAACGAACCGGTTTTATGGGTCTTATCGAGATTCATGAACAGGCGTTTATTCCAGCACAGCGTGATACGATCTTCGCGTCTTGCCTTGTTGTCCAGCGCTGAAGCGACCAAATGTTTTTCCACGTTAGCATACTTTGGGGCTTCTTGAATCTATTGTGGATTTAGTCAGGGCGGCAGAAGGAGCCGTGAGTCGAAACGCGCTGTTAGCCTCGGCGAAGAGGAGCGAGGGGGAGGGCGGGAGAATTGCATCAACCCGATGAATATTCTACAAAGAAAGCTCGTAAATAGAGAAATTCAAATTTGATCTATCTAAGCCACTTGCGCCGCGTAGCCTCGAAGCCCGTTCATGTGATTTCATGCAATTTTCTCTCAAAGTTTCCACGAGAAACGGAGTATTAGCGACTTATTGCTATACTCGATATTGATACGGAGATGCTACACGGGGGAGATCCGTGGAGTCCGGTTGACTCGGAAAAAAAGAAAATCCAGGAACGAAATAACAAAAGGGAAAATTCGTTCGGTACGAAGCCACGTTTATTGTACGGTCTTGTATTTTTATTATAAGCAATCGATGAGCGCGCTCATTCGATTTTCAGCATCTTTCCTCCCCCGTCTTCCTTTTCCTGGAAATCCTGTTGGAATGGAGCAGCTTCGCGCAGTTACGCGACTCAAGAACCAAATCAATTTCCCGCGGCGTGATCCGGAGCATGCCTACGCAAGCTTCAGATTTAATTTCCGAATCCTGTGAACACTTTGACGGTCTCCCTCCATTTCCCGTCGGGGGGTAGAATAGAGGCTAGAACCGTGAAAGTCAAGGGTCTTCTTGTACCACTGGCCGTGCGCGAGAATGCACTTTTGCCTTGCGGAAAGGGCCAGCCGTTTCTACCCCTCCCCCCGTCGGTCGCTAAAAAGCTTAAGTTGCACGCCGCCATTCAACCCCTTCACCCCCTTTCAGCGAAGCGCACGCATATTTCTCACCATGTCCCTCCCTTCTCCTACTTTTACCGTATTTTCCTTTTAAGCCCTTCCTCGAGGTTTTACCCCGTGTCTACCAGGGCTCCGCGTTCAGACTATTCGGGAAATTCGTAAAATGTTTTGAGCTCGCGTTGATAGAGGCAAGAACATCGTGGGAAGCTATTTTGGGGCTTCTGTTTAACGAGAAACTCGATATCGCAGCGGGAAAACAATTGGCCGGCCACACGTGAGGAATCACGGCACGCCCGAACACTCACGGTACTCTCGAGAGGCGGCGAAGCGGAGAGAGAGAGAGAGAGAGAGAGAGAATCTCTAATTAAATATATTTATACACGTCCCCGAGCCTGATACGTTTTTGGCAGCCAAGAGAAGCAGCTTATAATATTACTTGGTAATTAGACAGAGAGTTTGCTACCTGCCAGCACTTATGCTCCATTTCCAGACTGTAATTAATTTGCTTATGGCACTTGTAATTGAATTTCCGGCAATTAACCCTCGGCGAAAGTACCACTCCGAGAGAGAAAGAGAGAGAGTGACGCGGAGAGAAATTTGGAAAAATTTTCAACGCGTTTCGTGCAGAGCCCACTCGATTTGCTGCGCGAAATGCCATTTTCACCGGTACAGCCACACCAATAAACAGCGGTATGTCGAAGGAAAGCAAGGTAAGCCGACACTAACAACCCTGTCTCTCCGTGCGCGCGTGTGTATGTTATGCGGGGGTGTAACGGAAGGCCAAACTACCGCAGGATGAAGTGACGCCCGCTGGGAGGACAACCCTGGACATAATTGTGAACGCGGTTACCTAGGCAAATGCGGAGAAACACGGTAATCCCAGCGTACAGCGCTCGTACCGCTCGAATAATTAAGAAATTACTCGCTAAACGCTTTAGAGGAATCGCGGGGGTGTGATCGATCTTTCGACAGAGGGGGTGGCGGTGCGCGCGATCAAAAAGATATGGAAATATACGAGTACGCAGCGGGGGTGGGGGTGGGGATCGGGGTTTGCGGATCCCGAAAGGGACTCGTTCGACCACTTAATCAAGTCAGGTATATTATCCTCGATTCAAAAGGGCTTTAGCGAGCGGAAAGCCCTAAATATTAAGCTGCAAATTGCGCTGACCGTTCGATCAGCTGTAATAAGCACGTAAGCTATTCACGTGACAGCAATGGATCGTCCAGTTTAGATGATAGATAACTCAGGACGCGCTTCAGCGAACGCAAATAAATAAGCCGGGTTTTGCATGCTGTAAATAACGAGGGAATGACGTAGGCAAGCCGAGCGCTCCCTTTTCGAATGAAAGGACCAAGTTGCAGTTATTGCGGTAGCTCGTCATGTTTGACGAAAAGGTACTGCACCTAATTTCAACTGGATGGCCCAGCGCCCCCTCTCTTTCATGCCACTCGTATTCATCTCGCGTAAGGGATGATTCCCGAGTACCGACCACCATCCCCGGTCATGTCTCGACGGTCTTATCATTTTCTACGGAAAAATTTTTAATGAGTTACGCAATACTACTTTGGTAGGAAATCGCTAAATTGCTTCGCACACGAAAGCTGGCCGAAAGAACATCCCTACAAATATTTACAGCAGGAAAATTGACCACGATGGAATGTTATCTTACGGCAAATTGAGGTAGTGGTGTTTGATTTAAACTCAATTCAAACATTAAATAAATGAACATCTATCCACAGTGACGAAGAGCCACTTCACCTCTAGGCACCCCAGTGATTGAACATGAGCCACCCCATTGTCTTTTTCATATCTATCGGTAACCGGCGGGAGAAATTAACGCTTCGCGTCGCTTTTCGGTAATTGATTATACTGTCTCTCGCTAATCGATTGGTGGTTCTTCTACCAAGCTTCGAAGGACACGCAATCACGCGTGGCGATAACGTTGATTCAACGACTCGTCGTCAGGTATCATTTTTAACGCTGATCCATTTCTTTTTTGTGCCGATTGATTCGCATACCTCGTTCCTAGTGCAAATGATTAGTATGCAAATTACGGAAATAATAGAAATTGTATGTCAATGGATTGGCGATCAAGTGATTGGGTAAACGCTAAGCTCGGCGGTTTACTCGACGCATGTGTAGGGTGCACCACTGTCAATCTCTAAAGTTAATCATATATTTCTATAATTATTCTGTTTTCTTTTTTAATTATTTTCTAGGTTTTTGTCTCGTGCATTAATAGATTAATTTATGTGTCCCATAGATTTATATCTATGTTAAAATACTCCTATGGTACGGTATCCTAGTAACACGATTCTCACGTGACGCAGTAAAAAAAAATAATCACGTTACAGGTGTATTACTGTGATATAATCTTCTTACGATTTGCGAGTGAATGATTCTATTTGTTATGGATTACAGCTCTGAAAATCCGAATTTTTTCAAGAAGCACGTTAAATTTGTAATTTAATTCTCTTGCACTGATCAAAAGCAGTTATCGTTCATACAAAATATAGCTTTTCTATTATTGAAACATTCCATCTATGTCAATAGCACATTGAATTAGTAATCATCACTCGCTCGAATTTAACGAGAATAGCCGTTAATAGTCGGCCAATTTCTGGTTGCATGAATAGAACGGTGAGTGTAGTATTTCAGCCAGTGGAGCAATATGATTTTACACTGGCCGTGACTAAAACTGACAAGAGTGAACTTTGCATATTACCTACAATTAGAAGAATGATCAATTCGACGAATTTAATGGCCCTATTATTATCTTTATCAGCATGGCATAGATGATTAGGGTAAATGAGGCTCCCCTGCGTGGAAGGATATTGCTTCCAGGCTAAACGAGGATCGTGTCTTGCAGTCATTTATTGAGATTACATTTTATCGAGATCCTTTGATTTATTAGAAACTTATTGAACAATATTTTACGACCGTGCGAAAGGCTCTCAGTTTCGCAAACCAGTTTTCAGAATTATCGTAAAAAAAAACTGTTTACCCGAAAGAATAAGCTGAGGAAATGCCGTAAAAGTACTCATATTTCTTGTGTTTTTTTCATTTGTACAAAAATTTACACCTATATTTTCAAAGAATTTAGTCCACTCTGTCTCGGGATAAAAACGTAAGAAGTTTGAGGGAGGAAAATTGGTGATACCGCTGCAACGATGGCGGAATATTACGTGTGGAGTAGTAAAAAAGAAATAGCGTGAAATATAAAACCCCGGGTCACATACACGCGCGCTCGCCACACACATTCGTATAAAATATGAATTTAGATGCAGATGTGCGTGCTGCAAAAGGGCCAAGATCTAGGTCCTTCGATTTTGTTTTATAAGATTTCAAGCAAGATTCTGTAGACTTTTGGGAATGCGTGTTGCTTGTGGATTCTGGGGAATAAATTGATAGAATTGCAATACTTTTCAATATATGCATAGGCTGATATATACCTTCAAATTGAATTTTCCGTCTATTTCGGAGTCAATTTAAGCTAGAATCGATAAAAGAAATATCTCTTCTCTTTAAACATACTTTTCGAGACTATTCTCTCTCGCAATTTACCAAAGTAGCGCGCCCATCAATCTTGCATCAAATCCGAAAAATTTAATCCATTTAACACTCGTCCCATATTCAGATGCACCACCCAGGCGATCCTTGCTTTGCCCTCGAAACAGATCTGAGATCCAGAGAAAACTATAATTGTTTCTTCGATTTCATAAGAGCTAATCGGTTTCATAAACGCCATCTTTACGATTCAACCCGTATTTCTACGTACATATTTATCATCGTACGTACGCATTCGTCGTCCTTCGTTCAGCACCCCTTTCTACGCGCGTGTACAAAAAGGTCGATCGTTTCGCAAAATCATAGTTTTCACGCGAAAAAGGTGGGAGGAAATAATGAACGATATACGAGGAAAAATCGCAAAATTCGTGGAACAACGCTGACCAGACGATTACCCGCGCTACGCGAAATTGCACGTATTCGCGTAAATATTGCGCGCGTACAATGTACAAGGTTAATCGCAATAAATTTGCTTTTTTACCATATCATTACATACAAAACATCCTGTTTCTATCGCAACGTTCCTTAATGGCGCGATATGAAATGTTCGAGAAAGTGCTGCAGCATTTTATTGGTCTACGCATGCATCGAACGAAAGATTTTCTCCTTTGTACAAATAGATGATTGATTTTTACGTCCATACTATACAGCGATAAAACGAGGCCATAAAAGTTTTCTATAGAATTATTAATACGGATTAATCTACATTCCATTCATATAAAAGCAGCAAAGCCTGCACAAAAGAAGTTTGTTTATTTCTACTGGGGATGGTATTTGTATAAAACTTTTGCCTCCTCTTCCTTTTTTCTTCCTAATAGTTATGAACTCTTATAAAGTAGCAGATTCACGGTTATTCCTCGCTGTGTATATACCGTATACCCCCCCGCTGTCCTCTCCGTTGCCATCTAACATTATATGTAAAAAATATTGGGAAAATTTTTCATTTTGTGGAGAGTGTGTAGCTTTACACACTTGCAAAAAAGATAGCAATATAAATGGGGGCCTGTCTGCTAGTCTGTCGTCAGAGGATAAGTCGCTGAATAAACGCTTTTAGTCCCACTGGTGCCAGAACAAATATTATCGTGTGTTTCAAATCGCGAGACCCGCAGAGTGTACGCTGCTCGTGGAACTGGCCATTGCTTTTAAGGAATACATTACATTACGAGGCCCTCGTTAGAATAGAGAGATGCCTCTCATCACGCATATAAGTACGCGTATCTACTTTCTAATTTTCATACTAATTTCGATTTTTACCACCGAATCGCGACTGCCTTGAACTTTTGAAATTTTCACGTAGTTTTTACCATGCATTGTGTGCAACCACTGTGCTGCCAGTCTCATTTCATGGTTTACTACATATATTTACAGTCCAGATTGAGCAATTTGTGGTTATATGTGTGCAGGTCATCGTACGTGGATTAACTGACTATTCCCTTGACCATCAAGTTTAACCACGCTTCGGCGACCAATGGGCTTTAGTCCGTACTTGCTTAACGATGGTTGTCGATACCATGGAAGCAACGATTTTCTTTCAATGTTGCTCGCCGCTGCTTATAAAGGCAATAGCCACTAGCTATACGCACACCGTAGAAACGACAAACACGTATTGTACTCACATCTCCATT
Source organism: Sclerodermus sp. 'alternatusi' (assembly GCA_037305995.1). NCBI lineage: Eukaryota > Metazoa > Arthropoda > Insecta > Hymenoptera > Bethylidae > Sclerodermus > Sclerodermus sp. 'alternatusi'. The sequence goes on from CM074547.1 coordinate 10,308,187, forward strand.
ATTACCGTTCTACCTGTTTCCTTACGTGCAATTATATTGTCAAATTTAAATATTACAATTGTACAATATGTGGCTAATTGTTAAGTGGCAAGAGTAAGGGAGGGGGTTGGAAATTAGAGGAGAGAAAGAAGGGAGAGAGAAAGTGGGGCAATCTTCTTTTTTTCTTGTTCCCGCAATCTTTTTTCTCCTTGAAAAATGTGGTCCTTCGCAAATCTGGAAAGCTTTTGATATTATTGCACTTTGATACCACCAGGTGCATTTGGGAATTGTCATTGGAGCTATGAAGTAAATTAGAGTCCCGATTACGCAATCTGTAATAGTGTGTACCTATGCTGTTAGTTGGGAACTAACTGGTCATTCTCTACAGCGTCCTATAGGTGTTCTGCCATTCTCTCATGGCCAAGACTCGTACTGGGCTCAGCATCTGCCATTATTGCAATGCCACCTCCCCCATGCTTGCAATTTCCATCGAAGGTATCAGACGTTACGCAGGTGCCGTAATACTGGCGAGCCCTGTATTGTCGGACCACAATGAAAGTAGATTATGACTCGTGACTCGTGAAAGTTCAATAAGCCATGATGTTAAATTATGGACTCTCCGGCATTAAGTTAAAAGCTAAAGCCATAACTGAGAGCGAATATACACAGACGCGGTATGCATTTCTCCCAACTATTTCCCTTTCCATCTAATTTCATTAGATAGATATACTCTCAAAATATAGATTTCAATATTTCCCAAAAATCCTAGCGTCGCTTCAATTCCCGTGGTATTCGACGCGCGAATTTAAAACTTTTCTACTTTTTTCTCTTCTTCCTCAAAGAGGCAGGATTTACGCAAGAAGCGCTTAGAAGTTAATTTCTGGAATTGTTATTGATTTCAGACGCGGAAAAAGGTGCTAAAAGGCTAAAAGTGATCAGAGAGCTTTCAAAGCAAGAAAATAGCAATAATCCACGTTTACTCCGTCATTAATCAGAGTTCGATTTTCGAGTTGTGGAAAAGTCGTATGGGAACGGCGTTTATTAGCGAAACGATCTATTATTCCGCTACCCCCTTCCACCCATCAAAAGTATCGGTATCGGCAATATCGGCGCATTGCTCTGTTGCTCCTTTTCGCAAGAAGGGAATGTAAAAGCTGTTTGAAAAGAAATCCGATTCGCGGAAAGTATACATATACGTATACAAAAGCCGTAGTGCGCGCAGACTTCCTTTACCCTTCTCTTTGCATGGGGGCGTTTAACGAAACGCCCGCGAGCCTACGGTTCGTTGAATTGGATCAAAAGGCTACTAACATAATAACACGCCGTTTAAACACTATCATAACATTTGCTCGGAGAGATAAAATTATTTCTGAATAAAATACGAAAATACGCAGATCGCAGAAACGACCGGTGTGGTTCTACTCGAACTCTCTACTTTGTGCACCGCGGGAATATTTGCTTCCTATTTTTGCCAAGAACTTTGTAAAATTACGAATCCGCAGACTATTTTCAATGAAAGACCGCGAAGACCTTAAGACGATATTTTTAGTGTAAGATCCTTCCTGAAAAGGGACGCTTCTCCGCCAGTTATATCGCGCGACTAGCATTGCTTTTATGCCAAAGTAACCTTTACATCATGCGGCAATTAGCATCAAAGTGCTATGATATTCGAGAAGAGCCGGGTGAAAGTGAGGAAGTCTACCGAAGAGAAATTAACTGTCTGTACGAGTCTTCATTTAATTTACCAATAATGAAATTTATTACACTTGGTAAAATTTTTGTAATAAGAGACGCTCTCCCAAAGAAGAGCGGAGGGGGGAAGGAGGACGAGGTGTATTGCCTAACGAAGCACAGAGCTTTTTTTTCCAGAAGAACATTAAGAATATTCCTATAGAAGCCAATGAATGTCTACTTTTCCGGAATTAATATACTTTAATGAAGTATTTTAAGTCTCATTTAAGATATTGAGTCTCTCGAATGGCAGGTAGATAGACAGATAGCAAGGGACTTACCGAGACACGACAATGATTAATTAAATCAAAAGAAGGAAGTGGAAGTGGATAATAAATAAATATAGCGTTGACTCGTCGCCTTTCGAATGGTTATTTGCCGGTGTTATTTTGCGCTCACAGTGTTCCACCAGTTTTCCCCTTCAATACGCGAGTTAGGGTGAAAACGGAATGAGGGCGCACTGTCCCGTCAAAAGCACCCTTCATGACGGATCGCTCGAAACATTAACAAATGGTTTTATCTGACATAATGAACGAGAAGTACCGGGTACAGGCAAAGCTGATAATTTATTTACGCTGGCTGCCATATAGTCGTGTTTATAGATGTCTCTACAGGGTGTTCGTTAAAAAGGATGGATACTCTGCTAAAAAAGAAATCAATGGAATGGACAGTCACTTCTGATAATCTTACCCCTTTTTCTTTTTAATAAACTTAAAAGCTTTTCTGTACTAAGCTGATAAAACTTTTGCATGCTTCCTGCTATCAAATCTTTTTCTATACCAATTCAATATATTCGATATATTATTAAAAATAACAAGCTTATAAACAGTAAGGGAGTAAATAGCATGGATTCAATGCATATTTAATCATTTAATGCGAACATTGTTCCATTTAGATACGTTGATGGAAAACTTTATATTGTTAAGCCATTTGGTTTTTCCCCCTCTTTTTTTCCTCTTTTTTTTTTTGGTGCAATTTGAAAAGCTTTTATAGCAAAAGTTGGTTACATCTATGCATTGATTCAGAATATGATCGTGAACAAAAACCGATTAAAAACATGCTGGCTTGTATAAGCTTTCAATCTTTGTCTGCGCGTTATTTTATATTTAAATGAAATGTTAATGGGAGATAGGCGAGGGGGAGAGGAAAGTGGTGGGAGAAGTCAAATTTTTGGCATCAATATACCTTGCTCCACTTCCGATATTGTGGAAACTTAAAATCGTACGTAGTCATTAGTCATGCGTCAACTGACATTTGAATGCAGATTTAATGTAGGACTTGCCGAGAGTGCGGTCATTCATGTAGCTCTGAACCATTGAAAATCAGTCACCTCATTCAGCATCGGTGTGCTTTGACGAAACTAGTCGAAAATCAATAGCAGAGCAACGAAATATGACGTCGATGGAAAACTCCCTATTCATACGGGAACGAATAAAAAATGGTACGAGACTGATACCATCTCCTTTTTTTACTAATAAGAATTACATATATAGAAAAGCTGAATCAGCTGTTACACATCTGCAAATTCATAGTGGAGAAGAGATGGAAACGAGGGTTTTCACATAAATCTCTCTTTGGCCAATCATCATTATCATCGTCATCATTATGGAATCTTATATAATGCAGGGGGGGGGGGATGAAAAAGGAAGAGCATTAACAACACATTTAACGTAATTAGAGATGACAGATAGAACCTTTTGTTTAAGCAGAATCATATACAAATCTCTTCCGTTGAATCGTACGAGTTAATTGAAATTCTCATTAAGTGTGATAAATGCTAAAATGTTGTGTTAAACTCTCTTATCGTTGAATTTCAATATTAAACGCCGAGCGATATTATTCTTGAAAATTCAATGAACGAAATGCGCGCTGATTCGAAGGGGTAGTAGCGTTTTAGTTTCCTTTCTGCTTTTTTTATTATGTACTAACACGCTACAGGTATTATTGTTTCTTCTATGCAATTGTTCCGCTTACTTTTGTACACTAACCTGCAATGAAACAGTCCCTACTTGACTTAAAATATAAACTAAAAACAAAGATGAAACATCATTTCTTCTCACTTGTACGTGTCGACACAATACCCTAATGTAGGACAGGTGGAGAAGTACCGCGAACATAGAATAGACGGAGAGTTTTGCAAGAACATTGACCATACACTCCATTTTAGACTATCTCCCCTAGATTAATGCTACTTTCTCATTAGTTTCCTTTTTTATTTTTTATTTAGTGGATGTTTCATTATTGAATTTTTTTGATTGGAAAATTTGAACTTTAATTTTTTTTTAATTCTAATATAGAGTCCAATATGCGTGCTTAAAAATTGTCCTTGTATATGTATATTAAATTTGTATGCATACATATTTTAATATATATGCATAACATATTACGTCAACACGCTGTTAGAACAATATTTGTTGCGCTGTGCATTCAAAAGGTATGTATTCATAAAATTACGAATATTTTGCATGAAAATACTTGGCTAGTTGTATTTCGGTAATTTTGTAAGATCTGCGAACTTAAAGTTTACAGCGTGGAAAACAATCGCTTTATTTCGGCTTGACTAAATTCACCACCTCCAGTCGCTTGCTTACTAGACAGTTATGTTTACGCACGGTGAAACTTACGAAGTTAACTAAATTAACTAGTTAACAGTTAGATTATGCACACGACATTTAGCTGCCAACTTTGAAGCAGAGAAATTTACTTGCAGCTCTCCGCAACGAAGTGGGAAAACTGGCCCAATACTATCTTTTCAAATTAATCGAACTCGCGTGGGCTTTTACTAGTAGTTTCTCTTATAGATTTCAACGAAAGAATTAAATGAATAAATTTGTTAACTCTCATTTTTACCACCGAGATGCAAATGTGAAATGAATTCTTTTCGCGTAAAAAGTTGTTATTGGTTTGCGCGAGCGATGTATTCTTTTTTCGTCTGGGGTATAGGTTTTTACTTTCTTTTAGATTCGAAATAAATCGCTCAATAAATCTTGCTCTGCGTGATTTCCAGGATTCAGTGTAATATTTTAAGCGCGCAGAATAAGTTACGATGAAGGAAAAAGAAAGAGAGAGGGAGAGAAATCTGAGTGACCGTGCGATTTTCCTGGTCGAACATCGACACCTTGCATTATCGAATTTGAACAAAAAATTGCTTCTCTGCCAATCGGCGAGAAATACATATGTGTCCACATGTGGGTCGTTCGAGCAAAATGTTCGATGCACAGGAAATTCTCACTGATTTTTCACATGCAATGTCAGATTCTTACTGTTGGATATTCATATGTACAGTTGAGAACAGATATGGAGTCCCTGACTTTATACTCCGTATATAAATATACCGTGTACCATGATCGTTGTCGCCTTTTTTTTATGCATTTTTGTTTTAAGTCGTAATTTGTATTAACTTGAGGCGCATTTAAAAAAGGGGATGTTTTGGTATTCTCGTAAATAAGTTTTATTAACAATTTGCCAACTAAGATATAGTAAAATAATGAATTTTCTCAATTTTATAACATATGCAATTTTATATTGTGCAAATTTAATTTTGTTTAAGTTTTAAATATATTTACAATTGATTGTAGTACGAGGTGCGCTTCATATAAGCGCGTCAATGGAAGTCACGTGACTCCTGCGTTAAAGTTATTCCCGCCAATTCTTACCTGTTGCTCTTTGATAACGTGCGTGACACTCTGTGCAGTTATATTCTTATTGTGTTATTATATAAAGTTATAAAATCATATTTGTTAATTTGTTAAGATCATTCAAGTATTTTCAGTACAATTAACACAGTGATATGCGTGTTCTTTTTGTGATAAATTCATAGCTTTTCGTAACCTCCACTGAAAGTGTAGTTAGCTGAGAAAGTTTTGTTTGTGAAACCTGCAGGAGATGATGTAAGTTTTTCTCATTTTTTACCTTAAATTGTCTTAAAATTTAACTGAAAAAATCCAAATCCAAATAATACAGCTAATAAATGATATACAGATGATAAATGATTCATCACTGCGGATATATATTTCTTAAACCTTGAAGTATATAAAACTGCTATAACAAGCAACAAATAAGCAAAGATATTTTAATATCTAAAGTTACAAATAAAGTTACTGTTTAATAAATAACCCATAATGGTTGACCATATTTCTGCTGAATTAACCGCCACTTGTGAAGCTTTAGGATATTATGACGGTCATAAATATCATTTAGATAAACATTGCTTAGGTACGAAATGATATCATTAATCTATATTTTAAGATAGAGTTTTTCTTTTGTAAAATTAAATTACGTATAATTTATAGATGTAATAAAGGATCTTATTAAATATTTGAAAAGAGATGACGATCTTCATACAGTACGCCGCTATCTTGGTCAGACTAAATTGTTGCAAATTGATTTAATAAAAATACTAATTGAACACTTTGAAAATCATGAGCTGTGTGATGTATTATTGAGGTATTTAAGAAATAATTTACTTCAATCTTATAATTACAAGCTTTTATAAAAATTTAAATATAAAGTTTTCCTTTTAAGGTTGATTATTAACTTAACAAGTCCTGCCTTAATGATCTTTAATGAACAAATACCAGCAGAAAAATCTATGCATAGTATATATCAACAAATAATATTGTATCTTCAGAACTATAAAGTAGCATTAACAGATGATCGTGTGTGGGCTGCTATTGGTAATCGTTTAGGAAATATTCTTAAAATTGTGAGTTTGCTCTTATTTGATATAACAAATACAAAGGGCTAATGATTGATTTATATTAATTTGAAGGATCCTGTTGAAAGGGGTGAAGAAAATGAATTGACTATAGAGAGAATTCTTGTTTTTATTAGAAATATTTTACAAGTTCCACCTGATGATAATGAGAAACGTGCGGATAATGATGCAACTATACATGATCAGGTTTCAATAAATAATATTTAAATATGAGAGTCTTATATATAAAAAGTAAAAAGAAATCTTATTTAAAAAGTCTAACATTTACATAGGTTTTATTTGCTCTCCATTCGTCGGGCACAGTCGATTTACTATTATTCATTGCTAGTAACCATAATGAGCAGCAATACCACTTACAAATTTTAGAGGTAAAAATGCATGAAATTGAAAACTAAAGATAAACAAACACATTAAAGTGTTGTTTAATAATTAATGAAAATTTGTGATAGATAATATCTTTGATGCTCCAAGAGCAGAATGCAAGTCAACTAGCTACGTCTGGATTACAGCGTAGTACTGCTGAGAAAGAAAGAGATGAAGCTCTTTTATTGTCCGTACGTCAGAAAGAAGTACAAGAGAAAAATGAAAAAATGAAAAAATATGCGGGTTCAAGGTGAGTAATGTTATTTTCTGATAAAAATGCATCTCACATAATTATGAATTCACCAATGGCTCTAAAGAGCACGCGATTAAAAGATTCATTCATTACGCGGAAAATGACATTAACTTTAATGCATATATGAATAAAGTTAGCTTACATAAATAGTATACGAAGGGTAGGACTGTATACTACTCGCGAAGAACCTTGATGAAAGGGAATCGCTTTGCTCTCGTGAAACGATGCGAGACGTATAATGAATATGACCTAGTTTTTAAGACAGACCCACCCCTGGTATGAATAGAAGCTTTTATCCACTTGTTGGGGAGAAGCTAACCGCATTCTTGTAACGACCACCAGTGGTACCTCAGCTGGCACAATGCTGTTAGGTACTTTTTGCGACTTAAAAGAAAATGAAAGAGGGTGCGGCGGATCGGTTTTTCTCTTTTTTGCAATTGTCCGATATTGACAATGAGTTAAATTGATTAAGAAACGATAGAAAAGTCTCCGTCGTCGTTTGTTCTTTCATGGGCATTCGCTAATAGCTAGAGCATCCCTTTGGAATATGATAAATTCTTGTAGTTTTTACATATGCAGCATTATGAGAAATTGATGCATTTATTATTTATGAAAATCTTTAAGTTCCGATGAAAGCTTTGACTTAATTCGAAAAGTCAACCGGTTGTCTAAGAATTGCGTGAAGATGGAAGGAAGTGATGGATACGGGGTGAGTTTGCTAGGAGAGAACGCGCCTTCGTCATTTAGCAAACTTTCTGTCGGTGACAGCTGCTTTCTATTCTATTGATTGGATTTTCAGAAGTCATGTCTGAAATTGGATTTAAATGATCAACCCTCTTTTACTCGAGAAAATACCAGCTACTCCTTTCATTCAATCTACATATAGTACATTCGCGCGTACTATATACCGATAATACGTTTTCTCCCTCTTTTATGATTACCCCAATCTTATATTTTATTTTATTCCTTTCACCCTTTTTTTTTGTTAATACACTTCTGCATATTAGGCATTCCCGATTTGGTGGTACATTCGTTGTACAAAACATGAAGGCAATTGGCGAGAACCAATTAATCTGTCATAAGCCATTTCAGAAGATCGAGGCATTGGATTTTAGTCAACAAAAGGTAAATCTAATTATATGCTTGTTTGTTTATTTGTTTATTACAATGTTATACGCGATCGTGTTTCTCGCGCTTAATGAATACAAGAAGAAAAATGGTCTGTTCAATTAACCGTTAGTTCTCAACGATAGTTTTCATTAGCGAAAAGAGGATGGGGTGGACGGATACGAGTGAAAATACGGTTGTTAATTAGGACTATCCTCGCGTAATTAGCCCCCATTCTTAGCTTAACGGCTCTCAAGTGTTTATAACTGGGTCACCCATCTTTTTTTTCCTCTAAGTTTTTTTCATAGTTTTAATATTTCCCTCAACACATTTTGTCACTGTATGTTTCTACACGTACTTTTAGATCGATTACATTGGTGATTATCGCGGTTAATGCTTAAAATATTCAATTTCCGATTTCTTATTCTAACAAGGATTCCTGTTTTTTTTTCTGGGGGTTTGTAGAAAAAAGTGAAAACGCCAAAAAATAAGCAAGCCATGATGGATGGTAAACAAGAGCGTACTTCCGCTTTAAGCGTGAGATTATTTTTAAAAGAATTTTGCGTTGAGTTCTTGAACGGCGCTTATAATCCTGTTATGAGATATGCTAGATCTTGCGTTATAAGTGGTAGTCACGAAGCTCCGTCTGACGCAACCTGCTATCTTTGGGCATTGCGTTTCTTCATGGAATTCAATCGACATTACAAGTTTCAGGTGAAATACGTTAGGTAAGTTTCCTATTCTTGTTGTACTTGGAAAAACTAGGGTTACTATCGTTCTAGAGTACATGTTCATGGGAAATAAAGGAGTTTTCAAACTTGTTTCACGCATCACTGCCTCGAAAGAGGGAGATAATTTTTTCCGTAGTTTAAATTAATTTTTCTCGATGGTATCCTACTCTATATCGAGCGCGAATTTTCAAGATTATGTTTTTATTTATACAATAGTCGTGCATAATATTATTTTTGCGTCACAAAAATTATTTTTAGCGAAACAATATCCACGGAGGTATTCCATTTAGTTCAACGGCAAATGGAACAATATTATGAAATGATATTAGTCGATAAAAAGAAAATTCCGATTTGGTCACGAAGATTACATATCGCACTTAAGGCGTATCAAGTAAGGAATTTCATATGGAAATTATTAATAAAAGTCAATTCATTCTTAATAATATCTTACCCGTATAATTTAGGAACTTCTTCATACATTATTAGCAATGGATAAAAGCAGTGATCAGGGTGTTAGAGAATCCAGTAAAGTCATTAAGAGTAATGTGTTTTATGTTCCTGAATATAGAGAAACTATACTTTCACAGTTTCTGAATTTTGATACAGTAAAAATGTCTCAGTAAGTAATATGAAATAATGCAAACTTTATTAATGCTTATTTTTTTTTAACAAATAATTATTATTTCTTTAAAAATAAACGAAACCCTAATCATTCGAAAGAACCTTTTTCCTTACACACATATATATATATATGTGAGTGTGTATATGTATATATTATTATGTAAACAACATTCTATGATAAATGTGCTATTTATCACTGTACTAATAAAATTTGCAATCGATCTTTGTTAAACGCTATAGCGCATACTTAAAATTAGATGAGTCTTACAACTTCGTAGAACTAATTAATAACTTTCAAACGATTCATCGAGTACCCTGGTAGTAACGAGATTGAAAAGTTTTAAAGTGCAGCAGCCGATGCCTGGATCTCGCGTCCGAGTTTCCAAAAGTTTACAGATTTTTTGTCCTCTTCGGTTTGTCATTGCATTGCGAATTTTTAGCAAGATCCAATAAGGTGTATTCGTAAAAAATTCGTGCCCACTCATACGTGTAAATGGTCAAAACCAGAAAATTTATTTTCATTGAGAATGGATTTATTTCTGCCGAAGAAACTTTTTATTTGTCGTAGATAATTTCACTTTCTACTTTAAGCTGACGGTAGAATTTTTACTAATTTAAAATACCTCTACCGTAATAACAAGCTTAATAAACGCGTCTTAAAAGTCTATTAAAAGAAAAAACTTTCCGAAAGTGAGACAATTTTCTACAGGAAATTTGGCTCTTTCGGTGATTAGTGATTACTCTCTCTCTCTCTCTCTCTCTCTTTCACTGATTCTTTTTTTTTTCTAATATTAGTCTGATTTAATTAATTGAACATATCCCTCTTGTCATTAAGCAATTGGTCTTTATGGTAAACCGAAGGTCTGGCAAACACGAGAAAGATATTAGCAGAAAAAAAAATGAGAGATGTTTACCAAAAGTTTTATCTTCCGCAGACAGGCAGATTCACTTTCGGATCAATCGGTTCGGCTGGCCAGGAAGGCAGGAAGCCACTCGTGCTCCACCCGATTCCTTTCGGCCATTTCTCTTTCTTCCTTCGATTTTCTATCCTCCTCGTGCTCCTCACTTTTTTCTTTCTTCGTTTCTTGGCGGAATAAACAACTTTTATCGACCTTCCGGCCGTTGAAATGGGAAAAGGCGGTGGGTGTTCAACTTCCTACGAGTTTGACGGGTTTAGCAAGGATTTTCGCGACGGAAATATAAGAACGAAACGGCGCGCTGTGATACTATAGTTACTTTGACAAAAGTGACAGTGACGAAAACAGCACGATACGTTTGCCAGATCTTACCAAATGCAGCATTATCGACTTCATATTAACCGGCTCTTTACGAATATATGAAAGTGCAGTAATTCCGTTAAGAGTCCTAAGAGCCTCTTCTAGAACTCGAATAGATACTTGCAAAGTAATTCGAACTTTACAATTATCGGGTCTCGATAATAGGACAACTTTTTAGATGCACTAAGCTTGAATAATCGTTTCTTTTCACACAGAAAATATCTAGCTGACTTGGTAACTACCGCACATATCTTCCTGAAGATGCTAGAGAATTTCTGCGGCAAAGGACAGCGCAGCCTGGTCGTGCAACAGCTTCAGCGCAAGAGAAGAGCTAAGGCTCAAAAAAGTGAGTTTTCTCTCAATAATAATTGCCTATTCCTCCTTGTTAATTTCGTCAGAGATTTCGTTACGAACTTTAAATGTTTTCCTCCAGGAAAAGGCAAGGAAGATACACCAGCAGCTTTAAGCTTAGACGAGCGCTGGGATGATATCGGCCCCGAACTCTCCGCTGTTATGCGAGATGGCGTAATTCCGGAAGTAGTACCCTTTGATGCAGCATCGGATAAACCAATTGACGATCAAAAGTACGTGCACGTATATTTATCGGAAACTTTAATAATCAGATTCCTCGTGGTTCTCTCGTAAAAAGTACAAAATTGTTTATGTTTTAAACAGAGAAGATGCCATGAGGAAGATCCAGGGTCATCTACGTCGCAAGGAACTCGAGCAGGCTATTGGACTGTTTCGCTCAGCTCGGTGAGTGCATTGTTTCCTCTAAAAAGCAATACCGCGAAACGGAAGTGACTCGTTATCACACAAGCACGATCATACACGTGATAGTGACGTAACAATGTCGTAACAGCTTAAAGGGCGCGGTGTTTATTTTGAAAATCGATCCTGCTCCTAAAGTGACTCGTTGTCATGCAAGGTGCGGTGTGAACAGGCTTTACTCCGTATTCCATCGTCAGGAACGGCTTGTACCGGTGTCGATAACGTTCGTCGACCTCGACGAGTTTGAGGGCGGTATCTTCCAACGATTTTTCGTTCGACGGATAATATTAAGTATATAAAGAGGAGCGACGACGACGACGACGACGACGACGACGACGACGACGACGACGACGACGACGACGACGACGACTACGACTACGACTACGACTACGACTACGACTACGACGCTTTTTCATTCGCGCCCTTTGAAATTGTAAGTGGACTAAGAATTTCGTCAGTCAGCTTCACGCGTATAGAATTATAGCTCTTTGTAGAAAAAATTGAGGTACTGCAAGACCGCAAGATACACCTAACCGAAAGCTTGCCACTTTTTACAAGCGCGACCCCCTTTTTTTCGCTGGAGCACAATACACTCCGACTAGAGATGGCGAGAGTGGCTCTGAGTAACTCTGATGGTAGGATAGGGGTTCTGCGGAAGCTTTGTTTTAGCAAACAAAGGCACTCGGTGTAATGGAGTTAGAAAGTGAACGGAAAGTTGGGATTTATTCTCGTGCAGTTGGGGGAATATTTGACCACGGCTCTGGTGAACCTTGTGCCAACGACTGACTTGAAAAGCATACCACTTTTATGCTTAGCACTTTTTTCCTCTCACGTACCCCCGGAAGAACGCGATACCTGTTACATCCCACCAGTTTCTACTTAATTAATGCTTTTTCTCATTGCTTTTTTTCACGAATGTGTGACACACGCGTATCTTCAGATCCAGAGAAGTTATTCACTTCTATTCCGGAAGAGCTTATTACTTCAATAGAAATACACTTCCACTTATTCGTAATGAAACCAATAGAGCGCGCGCAATCTTATTTTTAGCCGGCAGTTCATGGAATTCTAATGTACACTTTCAACTGTCACTCGATCTAATTAGAATTGGAAATCTATGCGATTTATCGTATTGATAGACGTCTAAAAATAAATGCGCGGTTCTAGGGAAATAAAGGGCCGATTAACAATAGCAGCTTGCTTGACAGTGAAGTATTGAATTAATCGCGCAATTGCAGTATCGATCGCTTCGGAAATTTTCGTCGTCGAACCTCCAGACTCTGCGGCCAATTAACCGGCGAATGGTCGAGTGCTTGCGTTACCGCAGATATTTACATTACATTAAATCTGAAAGGGGTGCCTCCTTCTGGAATATAGGGGCGTACATCGGTTCATCGAAGTGCACTGGCACCTACACCCGCCTCTTTGAAGCGTTCCATCTCTAAACGCGTCCATTTGTACAGTTTTGCCCGCTCCGCCGGCTTGTTTCTCTGTTCCACCTCACCAACCCTTCCAGCTCGAAGGCTTAATCACTGTTCCAAGCTATCTCGTTGCAAAACAGTTTGTACATAAAATATCTTGATGAGAAGAAAAGCATTCTCTCTCCCTTCTCTCTCCCTCTCTCTTTCTTGTTCTCTCGTTTCGAAAGACGATCGTTTCCTCAAACGCCCTATTGGGGTCAGATCTATTCCCTTCACCCCTTCTCTACCCCGCTAAGAAAATGCGCTTACAGCGCATTAAAATTGCAGTCCCTGCCGATAATTTCTCGAGGGTGAAAATGACGGAGCAACGATATGTTCTTATCATTATTATCGACTAGAGCGCAAAGTTATAAACTTATAACTCCATTCGCGAAGATTCTTCTTTATGTAACATTATTACCTTGGACTACTCGAGAAGATTGTACGTAATATTCCGACGTTCATTTTATGGGGGGTGGATTTATCTCGATTACAATGGAAGCCACCAGTTTCATGGCTATACGGCGACCTTGTGCACACAACGGAATAAAAGGAGGAGGAAACAGACTGTTGACTGTTACATGCAGCTCCAGATGGCTGCAGACAATATTATTAATAACACATTTATGGTAATACCTGGCTAGGTATTACGGTAAACAATATAATACCAGCGGGAACGGCTTATATATATGTAAGAGGCTATATATCTCTGTCTCTCGAGCTTGCGAGTAGCTCCTGGTGATCGTGTTTCGTTTGCCTAGCAAATACTTCGCCGTCTCGGTAGCAGCTTCAACCCCTAATTTTCTACTTCCGCCGTCTGGCAACGGGTGGGGGGTGGTAGCGGCGGTGTACCCGGCAAAGTGTGCCGACTTTGGCGCGGGCTTAGCTGACTCGAACTAAGATAATTAAGGACTAAAAGTCGATCTTCTTTCCTGCTACGTCAGCCTTTACAAATGTGCCTCAAGTACACAAAGCAATTATTTGTGAAATTAAATGCTTCGTCCTTCTCCGTCCGAATCAAGCTCCCGTAAGTCGTAATGAAAAGTTTAGCCCTGGAACTTGGAACGGGGAAATTTCTCAAGAATCTAACAGTAATTACCGATTCACTACGCTAGAAATTGATCATCTATTCTCTCTCCCCATCTTTCAAGCTGTCTTGTTTCTTTCGTGTTTTTGCCGCGTTTTCTTCCTCGCTTCCTTTTTGTTCTCCGAGCGATACGGTTAATCGCGAAGCGGAAATGGAGCGAATCGTTCTGGACTTTTTGCAGATTACCATTTGATAGCACAGCGCGCGTCATCCTTTAGGAGTCAAAGCAGGCGATACCCAGCCGATAATTATTCGTGGCGCGTTCGTACCACCTAGGAAGGAGATGCGCGTTCGATGGAAGAGGCCGCCGCGTCTGAGAGATTCCATTGTCACGGGACTTCAAATCGAGGGATAATGGGGATTGTATGGCGGTGGATTTCTATTCAGACGGTCTTCGTCTGCACCACCATCCCCGTTCGAGACTCTTCTTCCGCCCCGGGGACAGCCGAGCCCAGTCGCTTATTGGATTCACCCTGGACGGGGATTTTGCACTTTCGGAAAGCTTTCCAAGTACTCGGGGTTTCCTGACCCGCGCGCTCTGTTCGAAACGTATCCGGATTACATCTTTCGCTTCGTATGTAAACGAAACTCAACGTGCTCCGGGACCCGACCTCTCCATCCCTCCCTCCTTCCCTCCCTCTTTCTCTCTCTCTCTCTCTCTCTCGTCCCCATCTTTTTATTTAATATAGTAGCAAAACTCAATTTCTACTTCGATACTGCCGATTGCCCTTTTTTTTCTACCCTCTCTTGGGCGCGCGCGCGCACGAGGGCGAAGAATCACTCGAATCGGATTGAAATTTCATTTGGATACATGACCAAGTATCCGCGATGACACTCCTAGGAAATAACTTGCCAAATGCGATTCCTTATTCATGAAATTGCGCCAATGCGAGTTATCCCGTGTAACAAAAGACAGGTAGTTTTCAGTTTTACGTTAATCGGGTTTCACAAAGAAGCTAGCCTGCTTATAGGATTCAGCTTGATTTTCTACTTTGGAAGAGCTTTCCAAGTAGTGCAAGACGTTCTTTGGCAGACTACGGCCGCTATACGATCCACGTGTACCTATAGCTACGGATTACGCAGTCGCTCGCATGTAAACGAAGGGAACTTTCTCCGAAGAAGCCGACGCACGATTTTTCGCAGTTTTCTCGACTACAAATAACTTCTCTAAAGGCACACACACGCACGCGCGCGAGCGCACGCGCCGACGCCGATCTTTTCGTTTCGCTTGCTAAAATCGTTTGAAAGTGCGATCTCGTGTCAAGTGACCAGAGCGATTCTCAGATTTTAATGCGATTCCAGGATTGTGCGGTTCCTGCGGGAGGCGGGGGGAGGAGGAAATAAAACAAGAGGCTCGCTGATTTTCCTCCCCCACTCGAGTCATTCGTCGTCGACGTCGTCCTCTCATTCCTCTCCGTTGTAGCCGGTAAATCTCACCCCCGGTCATTCTTCAGGGGTGCGTTTCAGGTGAATTTAGCAATTGCGGTAAATCTCGCGTCCGCACCCCCTCACCCTCGTTAGAGTGTCTGGACCGTCGTACGTAGATAGGTGGGAATCTCTCGCGCGGGGATGGGCGAGTTGATTTTCACCATCCAATCACGTACCTTGACTCCGCTGGCCTTCTTTGACATTTTCCAGATCTCAAGGTATTCCCACGCGCGGCACTTAGATTTTTAATGAAAATTCAGGATGAACGGAGCAGCTTTTTTGCGAGCAGCTCGGTATCTGGCGCAGGGTTAAGAGTCTTCCACCATTAACTACACCCTTTTCAGAGGCTTCCGCCAAGGTGAAGACGTGATTTTACCTTTGTCCTCCAGTCACGTACGCAGACTTTCTCCGTTCTCCTCGGCTCTCACACAGGGAATAGGACCTTCGCGGAACCGTCGAGTCCTCTTTTCCTTTATGGAATTGCAAAGTCTCTCTTATAGACTTCCATGGATGCCGGTCGACCACTGCTGCTTCCACTATTCCTTCCAGCAGAATTCATAGAGACGGTTTCTTAAATAAAATTGAAAATTCGCTCTTTATCGATTTGATTATTTTATTCTGAATAGAGCTCCATCGAATTTTACAACATTCATTTTCCACGAGCTTTTCAAGACAGTATATTTTTACGGGCGATAAATTCAAAGCTCTCTCTCTCTCTCTCTCCCTCTCTCTTCCTCACTCCCAGTCCCCTGGTCATGCCCCATCCTTCTTTTCATTGGCAGTTAACCCCCTGGCTTTGCTTGTCAAAGTAATTACGTCATGGGAGAGCGTAGGATTCACAGTCAGGCTGGGAATACACACGTCAATAGTGCTTGATCCGTCTTTCCTTGATAAATTTGATGAAAGTCAAACAGCATAGCATAGCCGAGCTATCGTGTCACGAGAATCTTTCTTCCGCGACCTCGTGTTCTCTCGGTTGGGCTCAAGGGTAACTTAGTCTCCCAAGCTGCCTGGAACACAGGCACTTTGCAAAGGTGATGCATGTACGGCGACGGTGGTCGACTGAAGGTGGGATGCGGTGAAGAATGGGGGTATGGGGCAAGCACTTGACGCAAGGAGCCGGATGTTGGTATAGATCGCGGTGAAGCTCTCATGCTCGGCGGAACCTCCTTCGAGACCCATTGAATTTACCACCCGGACCTCTCCTCTCTCTTTCTCTCTTCCATCCCTCCTCTCCTCGTTCCCTTTCTATTACTTTGTGCCACCCTGCTTTACCCCTTTTACCTCACGCGTCCCCTATATGTGCGACCTGGGATAATGAAACGCGCCGTTGTCGAGCTGGTCATTTTATTTAATCACCCGCGCCTCGTTAGAGTTTCCCCATGGTGATCCATCATTGCTAGAGCAAAGCAACATGATCTAAACGCGGGCAGGTTGCTGACAATTTTTTCCTTATAAATAAACACACCTTATGAACAATGGCAATTAACGCAAACGATACATTTATTAGCTGGATCTCCAATTGCTTCCATGTTTCGTATCACTTCCGCTTTTATGCTTTTGACGAAATGCAACGTTTATTCTAAAGTTTGCGCGCGGCGTTTGTGGGAGAAATAGCATTGTGCGAATGTCGGTTGTTCGCGAAGTGTTTGCATTTCTGTGGCAATTAGCCAAGTCAAGTATTTTATCAATCGATACGTCGAATTGCAATATTTAATCTGGGCTTTTGTGATTTTCCAGGGAAGTGTGGCCGGAAAACGATTGTTTTGGTCGAGCTGGCATACCCACGGAAGAGGAATTCTTGGCTCTCCGCGAAATCTTCTTTGCAGATCTGGGTGGTAAGTAGTTTTTATAACATTTGCATATTCAGGTTCACTGAAAGTTTTTAACCGGATTCATACACTACATTTGAATTTGAATCTACCATTCCTCGGAAAATAACCTTATTTTATAGCTGCATGCAAATTAGCGAAATTGCTTATTTTATATGGCTTGCATTTAACTTCCAAGTTTAAGGACAAATTAATATGTAAAGCTTTTGGATTAAACGTTATAATTTCACGGAGTCACGTCGGTTAAGTGCTACAGACTAGTCGAATTAACGGTGTCCTAAAAATTTTCACGTTATTTATTAACGATTAGAGAGAACCCCTCTGCCTCGTACATATACGCAGTTTAAATATGTCTTACTAATTCTTGCTCTCCGAGTTTAATGTAATATGTACGTGTACGTGTAAACTTGAGTGTATTGAGAAGATGATATGGCGTGCTTAGCACACTTAATCCCTTGAGAGAGATGCATCTGTTACTCTACAAACTTTGCGATTATACAAAAAGTTAAATTTACTTAAATCGCAGATGCATGAAATTCAACTGAAAATTCAACTAAAAATTATTTGCGTAGTTAGTAGTTGTATAATTTAGTTACTTCATCAATATGGATTGTCCTCTCTTCAAAAGGTACTGTACTCTTTTATCATATATATCCCGGAGTATGTCTATTTATATTTTGTTTTTCAATTGGTAATTGCCATTTTTTTAATTCGTCCTGAAACTCGTAATTATTGGAAAAAAAATATATATTGCTCATCTCTATTGGGCAGAGAAAGAAAAATATTTGCTTTGTGAAACAGGTGTTATTTCCTTTAAGAGAATATTAAACGCGAAAAAACTTATAAACACGTGATTTTACTGAGGGAAACTCAGGCGAGGGTGGTTGTAATAACTGGCACATACATCATGACACGAATTTAATTAAACGCGCTGCTGGTATTCATTTCACGCTTCTAATTTATGTATGAATAACTGCCCCGTTAACTGTTGAGATTTCATGACGATCCGCCTCCGTAATACAGCTATTTATCTCTATTTATTGTATACACAACAATAGGAACGCTGTTTGAAATATTTTCAATGCGGAACGAAAAGCTTACAATGAACATTTCTCTGCAAGCATACCATGGTCAATTAACAGAGCAGTATTCTCCAGTTACACCCTCCTTACATATTCCGGAGAATATTATAAAATTCAAATGTTTATAATGTAACATATTACGTAATTAGCTCAACAAGAATTTTCCAATAGCGAAAGAAAAGCGCTGTTGCGGCCAGGGTGAAATTTCATTGAGTTCGAAACAACTTGAAGGGTGGAGGGAGAGAGGGTCTACCACGAACGAGAGTCCTCCTCCTGTGCCCCCCCTCCCCTGCAACAAATGATATTACTAATCGGTAATTGTCGAGGTAATTGCTTCGTTTTACAGGCATTGGCAAATCGTTGCTGACACGCATAAACACAATTATCGATCGTACCGGCAGCCATTAAAACTTTTATGTACTATGTCAATTTCGAGATTGGACCTATCTTCGCAAATACAGTCGACGCTTAATTAGGTTTTACGCTAGCCCTTTGGCCTCGTTCGTGGATGAATTGATAGTACAGCCATTTCAGTTCCCTGCAGTTTCTTCGTCCTCTTTCTTCTTCTTCTTCTTCTTCATCTCCTCCTCCTCCTCCTCCTCCTCCTCCTTCTTAATGCGAATGTCATCGCTGTAAAGAATGGTTACGATCCAACGAATTACACCGTCCAGCGGTCCTCCCTGTCTTTGACGTGACAATAGCAGCCTGTATAGGTGTCAATGGCTCGGCGAAGTCGTTAAATGTTAATTCCTCTTTTATATCTTAGCAACGCCTAGCGGTGCCAGATACCATTCACCGCGGTTTGTATAAAACAGCCAGGCCGACATCCAGACAGCTTTATTTTTTATGACGCGAGCAGTCTCAAGTGCTCGGCCATTATCTCCGCGTCACTCTAGGATTTCGCGCGTGGAACGATGATGTACAGCTCCGTTTTTTACGCTCCCACCTCGTTGTTTCCCCACCGTCGCTTTAATTAAGAGGCAAACCAGCCAGGAAATGAGCCATGATTTCCTATTTTACTAACAAGGGTGAGGCGCGAAGCCGTGGAGGAGAGGGGCGAATTTACCAAACGCCCCCCCCCCCCCCCTCCCCCCGACCGATTTTCAGAAATTCGCGTCTTTTCACTCACGAGACAGAGACTCTGTATCTCACGGAGGAACGCGAGAATTATGTAAGCTACGAATCTGCTACGAAGCTTTCAGGGGGCGGATAGTTTATCGTCTTGTATCACTAGACGCCTTTTTCTCGCAGACGGCTCGATTCATTTATAAGCGGCTTTTTTTCTGCGCATTTAAAAGAGAGGGGAAGGGAACCTTTCACTGCACGCGAGGGCTTTTATTTATTCACGTCAGTTTCAAGGAGTGCAATATACAGATACGATATACATCAACTATCCGTTCACCCCGCGTCTTTGCTTTCAAATAGAGTATGAGTACATAAGTGACAGAAGATGCGCTGCTTTCCAAAGTAATTTTTCTTTTCGATATACGTAGCTAGGTAGGTAGGTACGGTAGCTAAGTTTCTCTCTCTCGTATCTACTACCCCATCACTGCTACTACCACTACCACTACCATCTAGTAGTAGTACGATTCTAACCTATTGGCTAGTGATGGATGTGCGAGAGAGCACTGCTCCCATCTCCTATCTCTCATGGAATCAAGAAGGTTTGATCAATGGACACTGAATTGGAAATCCAGCTAGAGTCACGGGAGAAACTCGCTGAAATCTGCGTACCACGTGTGCTCGAGCGATTGCCATCGTATATTTTGCGCGAGCTACCCCTCAAATCCATCCTTGTTTGCGTCTTCCTACGATTCTTGTACAATCAGACCCCTGAGCTCTCTCTCCCTCTCCCTCTCTCTTCTCTCTTTTCTCACAGGTGGATTCACGTTCTCCGCACTTGGAGGTCTCTTCTGTTTCTCGCATTTCCATAATGCCCCTGTTTTCGCGACAATAATTGCTCCCTTTTTACCTCTCTCTTCCCTCTTCCCTTCCTTCTGGAGAGAACGAGATTTCTCTCGTATCTACTCTCGGAGTTTATGCATTCCCACTACTGGCACGGCGTTCCCCGTATGCCTGGGAGGGACGGATAACGTATACGATCCGGGTGATTCCGTATTGTTCAGACATGCAAACGCTTATACTTGTGTTCTTGAGGGAAAAAGAGGGTCGCCAAGGGGAATCGAGTTGTTCAAAGACAGTATTCTTTCGGTGTAACCTTGTTTATTTGCTTGGCCTTTCTCCCCCGTCGACCAACCATATCGTCTTTCATATGTTTCTCCCTCCGCGTCTAACGTGGACTAGAAAAGTAATGATGAAACAGCAGAGACATCGTCCCTCGAAAAAAATGACAATACAGTTTACGACGAAACTTATCATCCACGCCGCGGACTCCCGTGGCGTGTTTCCCCGTTAGACATGAAAATAGAAAAGAGAAACCTAAAAAATGAGCAAGGGCTCATCAATGGGTTACGCGCGCACTTTCGTTATCCGCGCAAGCTTTTCGTTTAATTAATTAATTGATCAAGCCTCGCCGTTGAGTTTGCGACTCGCGTGATTGATCATTTAGCGCACTCGTTCATGGGGCACACGGGGTTATACATAGATTTCCCATCCGTTCTTAGATTCCTGTTTGTTTTCGATTGCAATCCCGAACAACAATGATCGGATCGAATAGCATTGTCGGAATCCCTGTGATAGAATGGATTACAAAGGGAATTTCTACAAAACCTTCCATTAAAAAGCATCTTGACTTTTTTCTCTCGAGTTACTCATTATAAATAATTGGAGGCTGGCGCCAGAGAACGAAACTGTTGCCAACAGTTTTACGCCAGGCACAATTTTTTAATAGCCCATAACCCTCGTACCCATCACCACCCCCGTTCATCCCTATCACCGGGTGAGTTTATTAAGGGTTCTCGATAGAGGGAGATAGGGTTCTATCCGGGTTCTTTTTTTGCATCGATGCCTAACGGAAGTATTCGATCGTGCTTCGATAGTTTCCCGTCTCGCTGGAAAGTGCTGGTAGACCAACTAGACGGTTGCTGCCTGCTGCTATTTCTCCCTGTTGTGTCTGCGCCGCCCAGAACCCGAAGAACAATGACTGGATCGAACAATCGTATCGGGATCCTTGAAGTGGAGCAATGGCAGGAATTTACATCCCTTGCTCGCTCGAACGATCGCCGCCATATGTCTGCTCCCCGCATCATCCCTCTAGCCGCCTACACCCCCCTCGCGGTTCTCCGCTTGCTCCAATTTACGTCGAATCGCCGGCACGTTCCGCTTCCTTCGATCAAATTGCGATTCGCTACGTTACTTCCGCGATTCCAGGACAAACCAATTCGACGTCTACTGCGGACCACCCTTGGCACTCCCGCCCCCCATCCTTCGAGGAACTCTCGTAAAATATGGACACGAAACTACCGCGCGGATCCGATCGTTTCATCAGGATTGGAATCCGGGGCGGAGGTTGCATTTCTCGAGATGCACCTAAAACGCAACTAGGAAATATTTAAGAGGGTTGGACTTGATTTGCCGTCGTAGCTACACGCGCGGAACGAGTTCCCTACACCCGCGCATTGGGAATTTGCCGTGAGACTCGGAGGGGTTGGGGAGGGGGGACGGGGGCTGCCGGAACCTTGAAGGATTTATTTCAACGCGAGCTTCCAACGTGTCTAGGAAATATTATTCATCGATTCCTGCCAAGGTGTAACGCGCTACACTCGCCCCACCACCCTCTCGCCCTTCGCCCTTTCGTCTTATTCTCCATTCCGTAAATACAAAAAGAAAAGCACGCGACGCCGTCTCTCTTGGCATTAATAGGAATCGTTGAGGCTTTTTTACGCGCCGCACGCCCTGTCTCATGTTAAACAAGTTTTTCACCCTCTACTCGCTGGAGACGCTTATCCTCGAGCATGACCTCGCGATACTCGACTTGAATACGAGCGGCCTTTTTTCTCCCTTTGTATTCACCGGGGGGAGGAAAAGTGAGGATTTCAAAAAAAGAGACACATTCGTTTGTAGGGTAAACACTCCTCTCGGTGCTATCCGAACCCGTTATAAGGTATACAAATGGGATACTGGGAAAACACTGCGGAGGGTGCTTCATTCCCGTAAGCCCCTGCCCTGCCCTACCCTACCCTACCCTGGCCCGGCCCGGCCCGGCCTACCCCACCCCTGGCACACGGTAATGAAGTTATGATTGAAGGTTAAATTGCATGAAATTGCCTCGGTTATTAGAGATTATTACGAATCCGGCTTACCGCACGATTACAAATTAGAATAAAGCACGCGTTAAAAGTTTTTCCAATTCCTAGCGGATCCCGCGCGTGCAATCTCGAGTACCCACTTGTTTCTCCTTGGCGAAATCCTATTGTCCCGGAGAACTCGAACTGCGAAATTCGTCCGAAGGACCACGAGGGGGAGATCGCTAATAAGTATTTCAAAAGGGGGGTGGTGGTGGTGGTGATGGTGACTCGATTGGGGCGTGCGGCGGGGGTGCTTTTGTCCTCGGGATTCTCGGGGTGGGTAGGGTGAGAAAAGGACCGGCCGCGCTTTGCGGGCCCTCTAAATAATGAAAACGGAGCTTTGTACGTTCAAGGTCAAGTGCGATCCCCCGGGTTTGCGCGAGGGCGTGTTTTTCGTGTTCCGAATTAGCCGGCTGGCGCGTCTCTCGCTCTCACTCGTGGACAATGCAAACGAAGCCACAGATTCCCGCTTGCCGCTGCTGGCGTGCGGACCGTAAAATAATAATGCATTTGTGACTTGCGTAGAAATTGAATAACAGTCGTGCTTGAATAATACAGATATGTAAATGGAAGTTGGCGCGGGCCGCGCGGCGAAGGGAGACGCCGGGTACGCAGACGGGATCATTTATATTGTATCCAAGCCGTCGTTTTCTCCTATCTGCGCAACCGGAGAGTTTTGAAGCTCCAACACGTACCGCGCGTAGTACCTCCTCTCGTTCGCTCCGCTTCCATTTCTCCTCCAATTTCTCCTTCCTTCGCTTACAAACAAGCCTGAAAACATACACGGGCATAACAGTCATCTATTTGCCGGCCCTTTCCCCTTTTTTCTCTCTTTTCTTTTCTTATCCCCTCCCCCTCATCCACT
The DNA here is from genome assembly GCA_037305995.1 of Sclerodermus sp. 'alternatusi'. Classification (NCBI taxonomy): domain Eukaryota; kingdom Metazoa; phylum Arthropoda; class Insecta; order Hymenoptera; family Bethylidae; genus Sclerodermus; species Sclerodermus sp. 'alternatusi'. Next base: position 10,331,738 of record CM074547.1, read on the forward strand.
CTCCGACAAGTAACCCCTTCGCATTAATCCTCTGCGCGAATTTGAAATTCGCTGCTTTTCTCACTTTGTATATTTTTCATCCCCTGTGCCATCTTCGGAGAATAAGGAAAAGGAGGTTTCCCTTATTCGCTCTTCACCCCTCTTCCGTTCTACTCATATTAAAATCTCTTGTCAATCATACTTTTCGCTCTCGTATTTGGGATACGTAGAGTTTCTCTCGCACAGTTCCTATATCCTCACCCTCGGGAACGAAGATACGTCTCCTACCTCGCGCGAGTCTTTTCGTCTGCTCTCATTTCTCTTCGTTTTGTTTTGTCAGCCTCGCGCGAGTTTCGTTCGAAAGAATTCCGGAGCCAATGGCTTATTTCCATGGCTCGCTTATTCATTTCTCGATCATTCGCTTTGCATTGCCCTAAATTATACCTTGCTCGATGAATTCAGAGGGTCAGTAAAATCGTCGAAACTTCAGCATATTTATTCAGATTTTTGAGAAATTTCACCAGAACGATAGCTATCGCGATATTTTTGTTACGCCCGAGAGTTGAAGCTTGTGGCATCGGGCGAGTTTTTACATTTCGCTTGTCTCGCATTGATCTCGCACAGTCGACATATCGCCGGGGGTGAATTCGTTCGTTCGTTCGTTCGTTCGCTCATTCGCTCGCTCGTTCGTTCACTCGTAGAAACCGCGAAGCAATGTCTCGCATAATAGCTACGGCATTGCGGTCGGATCCTGGTAAAAGAGAAGAGGCCATCAGCCTTCCCACTCGCGCCTACCTTCTTCTTTACACCTACATCCGTCGAACTCACTCACTTTTCGAACTGCTCCACGGAAATATTTCAAATCGCTTCGCACTCGGAGAAGGAATCTCTAGAATTTAATATTAAGCATTAGAATATATCAGCTTGTCAAATAGCGGTCGTATCATCGCGCGTCGAAAAATTTCCAAAAAAGCACGAAGCTCTGAATATTTTGCCGCCTAACGAGCCAGAACCGAAAGAGGGGGTACAGCTCCCGCGTCGTTTCTCGGGAAAAACCTGATACGCGCTGTTGCTTCGTCTGAATAATTATTAGCGTGGATCGGGAGCAAGTTCCTCTTCTTTCTTTCTCCGCGTGCATAAGGAAAGAATCGTTCCCCCGAATAAACGAGGAATATGGGAAATTTTAACGCGGAGCTACAGGCACGTGGTACTTGGCGAACGTCGAGCAAAGTTTCCGAGACTTTAATAACTGCTTACTAGATTTCGGCGGGTTATTCGATCGCCAGGAAATTCGAGCTTACGGTGCTCAAATATTTCTCCAGTAGGTGCACACGCTTGTGTCAGCGACCGCCGATGGTATTTCGGGACCCTCTTCTCGCCTCGGAAACTTTCCTCGGAAAATTCAATGCGAATCGATTCGCGCGGCTGCCGAGATAATTGCTCCCGAGAATTTGTTCAGGCATTCGAAATCGAGCCTGAAAGCCTCGAGTCGCAAAAACGCTCGATTCCAAATTATTACGATCGTCCGCGGCTGATAACGAGGATCTTTTGGGCTGAGTAGTGGTGCGGCAGAGCCAGCGTGATAAGAAAGGGAAGAATTAATGGCAATAAATCAATCTCGTGCCACGCAAAATGATTTTCGCGGATTGCCCCGATGGTTACCGGATCCGAGCTTCGAGTATTCGAATATTTCTCCAGAGGTCTTACTCTCTCGCGATGGCATCTCCTAGTAGCACCCTCTTCCCGCTCGAAACTTTCGCCAGAAAATTGAATTCGAATCGATGGCGCGGCGAATGCGCTCGTCTCGAGTTATTTATTTCGCGACAAGAGAGTCGCTGCATATAGAGAGGCCTTGAATGCTGAGAGGGAAAGCAAAAGACACGGAGAGAGAAAGAGAGAGAAATAAAGAGTTTGGGGAAAAACGAGGGGGAGGGAAGAAGCAAAAGAGGGGAGGACTTTGGCCAAGAAGGTAGCGAAGCTTTGTAGGATGAGGAGAGGATAAAAGCTGAACGGGAAAGACCGTGAAAGAACGGAGGTAAGACATTTGAAAGAAAGGGGCAGAAGAAATTGCCGAATTGAAGTGTGTAGGAATGAGCAATGCCGAGGAATAAGCTGAAAAATGAAAGCGAAATCGTTGGGAGAGGGAAAAAGGAAAAGAGAGAAAGAGAAAGAGAGAGTCCAACCCGTCTGCGTTGGTGTAGGTGGTAACTGGTATAGGTATGGAGTGGAGCAAAGTAGAGATTGCTAGCGGCAGGTTTAGGGGTTGGAAAGAGAGAAGGAGGAAGCGGAAGAGACAGAACGGGGGAGCGAGGAGTGAAGGGGGAGAAAACAGAGGAGTCTGCCCGTGGTCCAATGGGATAGAAGATTTTGCTCGAGGAACTCAATGACTCAATAACCAATTACCGTTTTTTACGGTCTTGGAAAGAACCGCATTTTATCGCGGTAGGCTCCCTTGTTCCACCAATGCTATTTATGCAAATTGCTATGAAGTTCGGGCGAGGGAGGCTAACTGTAAAGTACGGTTAGGAATTTGGTTACATCCTCGACTTCTCATTAAGGTGCTTCCCTGGCTCGCCCTATCTACACATCGAGATTTTCCTCAACGACGACGTTGCCCTTTTACTGTCGCATCAAGTTCCTCGTAAAAAAACGCATCGCAAACGTACTCATCGGGCTTAACTATCTATTGACCGAGCGAGAGATAGAAATTCGCTGGTGGCAACCACGAGAAAATCAAACGCGTGCGCCGCCGGGAACTGGGGGAGAAAGCGGGAGGGATTAATCCCATTTCGCGCGTACAGCGAGACCAAAAATTCTCCGCGCTTACTTTACCTCGGTAGATAAGTTTTTAATCAATGCGCCCGCGAAAGGAAAATAGAAGCTTTGCCCGACACCGAACGGGGTACACTGACGGGAAAAAGTCTTTTATATGGAAATCACGTTTGCACTATTCGAGCAGTTGCGTTTAAGAATAGCCTAGTCACACCCCTTCCTCCCTTCCCCTATTTCATTGTTTATCAAGTTGGGTCATTTGGAAGTGTATGCGAAACATAGAGGGGGACGAGGGGCTACGGGACATTATTTATAAGTGATTCTGGAAAGGGGGTAGCAGGGGCCTCCTGTATCGGCATCGGTTGTCTGCTTCAAAGGAATTACCGGTGACAAGCTAGCCTTAATGACTTCTCGACGACACAATTAGGTCCCCGAGAAACGACGTGAGATAAATTTAAATGTATCAGCCCAACGCGCACTTGCCGGCGCAGAAATTGTAGCAGCTGGACAAAGTTCTCGCGATAGCCCACCCCGAAATAGTCCGTTGCTTTTTATCGTGATCCACTACTTGTACTACTACTATTACTACTACTACTACCACAACTGCTACTATTAATGATGCTGTTGCTGCTCGTGCAATAAGAGTAGATAGAGGTACATTGCTGCTGCTGCTGCTGTATGCACGAGGTTCTCGATGATCTATTGTTTTGAAAGAGGAAAGCGACAAAACTCGCAAAACATCTCTGCTGAAACAAAATGACAATGCCAAGAGACAATCTTTGCCGGAAAGCAGATAGATTTGTCGATATCGCGCGGGGGGACGTTTTCACGGTAATGGCCGCCCACGCGAATCTTAGCGAAGCCTCGCGCTTTTTCGCTTACCGCATATTTAACTAATGAGCGAGTCTCCGCGGGAATTGGCGAGCGAACCATCCAGATAGCGGGAAAACACGTGACTTTTATTTCGGTCTGCTCGAGGGGTGGAGAGGAACTTAATGCTCGAACACTAATGGCTATAAAATATAAATCTCGCGCGAGGCCACGGGGGGCCATTGTGTACAAACTGCCTTCGATGTTAATTTATAGGTCGGGTAACGACCTTCCGATCTTGGACACTCGCCATAATGCCGGCGGTTCTAGGGGTTGGTTTTACTATATGTCGAATAAATTTCCCAAAAGCCCCGGGTCCCACCCCCATAAAGAAGGAATCTTTGATAGCTGATTCTCTTATCATACATTTTCACTTTCATCGCTCTTCTCTCGTTCGACCTACTTTATTTTCCTAAAGCTCCAGTCACATCGCTTTTTTCTTCGAGCATCGAAAAAAGACGTCGAGCAAAAAGAGATTTATTAACCCAGATTTTGAGCTGTGGAGCATCCCTCTCTCTCTCTCTCTCTCTCTCTCTCTCCGTACTCGTATATAGGTACACACAGTGTACCGTCTCTGCATGGGCGTGTGTGTGTGTGTGGTTCGGGGATACTCTCGATGAAGCTTGCTTGCCACTATGGGAACGTGGATTCTTTGCCCGTAAAAAAAAAGTGTCAGTAAAAGTCGCGCGAGAAACTCGTTACATTGGCGAGCCGTGATTTGTCCGACTTGGCAGAAAATCAATGACGAGCTGTCAATAAGTAGACCTCTGCTTTCTGCGTCCATGCCCATAATCCTTGGACGATGGGTCAAATCTTGAGACAAGCTCGTTTTCTCATTTTCTCCCCTCGAGATGGAGTTTGAAAAATTCAAGCAGTCGTACGGTGTTTGCCTAACGATGGCGTTTCCCTTTAAAGCAACATCCAGCGGTACACCGATACTGGGTATTGGTAATGGTAATGGTAATGCCTCTCTAGTATCCATTACTACCACCATCATGAGTTTATTTGGACCTCGCGCGTATACTGAAATTCTATTTAACTTATAAGTTTGTTAGAGGTCTTCCCCTTTTTCGGCTTTGTAGTAGTGGTGTTTCTGACGAAGGACAAAGCTGAGGAGAAAGTTTAAGGTGGCGGCGGCGGCGACGGCGGTGGGGTCCTGGGGTATTCGTTTTTCATGGTGATAGCTGTTCGCGAACCGTGGAAAAGCAAAGTTGTTCAAAGACCAATGTACTTAAGGCAAAATTGTATGTAAATTAAAAGAAAGGGGGCCGAGTGAGACCGGTAGAAAAAATGTTATTGCGGTTTCCATGGGAGAGAAGATGGTGCGATTGGCCGCGACGAGGTTTCGAGATTGAACGAGCGACTTAGAGAGGGCTCTTAGAAGCCAAGAATGGCCCTAGCTTGGGGGGAGACAGAGAGAAACGTACTCGTTTCGGCTAGATTTGGTTAGGTAATCCCTCTGGGTGGAAGAGTAGTTGTCCTTCCACGGTGAAGAAATGCCAAGCATAATAATTTCATACTTGTACTCCGCTCTCGGGATAAATCCACCCCATTGAGAGAAAGAGATAGAGAGAGAGAGAGAGAGAGAGCTGGTTCGTTCGCCCCACGGACCACTGGAAAAGTGAATTGTTGGGATAATTGGATTGCCAGTTGTAAAGGTAATTCAATATTGATAGAATTGAAATTATTTCTGACTGCTATATGAGAATTATTCGATTAGTTTTATTTATGTACACATAGACTTTGATATTTATTTATGAGAGACTCATCGATCCAAAATCATTCCTCCCTGGAATATCACTGATGCTAAAGTAGAAATCTTTCGAACAACGTTGAAAGTATAAAAATTGCGAGATTAAAATTTCTGTGAAAGTTCAGTCGGACCAACCAACGTTCAACCAACTCATTATACTGTATAATCTTGCGTATCAATCTGGAATCTTGTATAGCTGATGACGACAGGAGAGACGCGTGCTTTTGAGACACATACGCGCGCGCGCGCTACCAAGATTGTATTTTTCACCTGTGATTTGGTTTATTGGGGACCATCCGCGTGTAATCTTGAAGCCTCGTTCGATGTATCCTCGGTTTCCGACGGAGCCAATTATCTGTTTTACCTTTGACGCTAGTCACCTTTCATGGGTGTTTGCTGCAAACAGCTCGACCCCTCCTTGACAAAGGATCTTTCTGCAAATCCTGCCAGTGCGAGGACTTTATTTCCCCGATAGTTTGCTAAACGTAGCGAACGACCTCTTTCATCCAAGAACAAAGCTGCTAAATCACCGAAGAACTTCTTTGTAATTGAAGTTTACCTTGCACCACGAGCAGATGCTGCGCTCTATGTTAATAATAATGACGACCATCTCCTCTTCCCGCCCCTCGTAGTAGCTGCGAAAGATGAATTTCAAAGTTTTATTTCATTCTTCCCGGGGATTCTCGTAAAGAGCATCGAAAAACACGATGGAGGGTCTTTGAAAAGTCTTGGAATAGGACCGAACTACCCTGAGAGGGTATTTTTTTCCAAGATCGATAAGAGTCGAGTGAGAGCGGGAGCGAAATAGGGGTGGGAAGGGAAGGGGTGGCCCGATACAAAGCTTCACTCGACTCGACTCGACGCGAGACACATACACTTCGGGGTCAGCTATTTGGGTGAAAACGTTCTCCCTTTCCCGACGATAAAACTCGGCTCTCCGTGGGGTCGCAGGTAAATTATAACGACGCTCAGACTGACAGTTTGCAGAAAGTAATAAGGTGTGAGGGGGGGAGAGGGGGTCTTAGGGCGCGCGTCAGAGGAGCTGCGGAATTGTTGCAGGACTTTGTGTTAATCTGATCTCGGGGATCGGAAATCGTAAAGACGGACCACCAGGAAGGCGGCTTAAAACAGAAACGTGAGGGTGTTACAAAGTCTCCGGCGGAAATCCGAGCCTTTCGTTGTGGAAAATTTTCACCGAAGAGATTCCATCTCGTATTTCTCAATTGCGACGGATATTCGCTCTCGTCTGTACACGGCAAGTCGTAAAATTTCATGACGCGCGTATGTTATCCCGGTGAAGAACCATCGAATAAAATGCACTATTCTTCGGGACCGCGAAAAACGTCCGTTGCTATTTGCAGCGTACGACATGATTTCAATTTCCTGCTATTTCGCTCGCATATATATGTATGTCGCGCGTGCACCTTCTTCCTTCTCTTTTTCATTTCAATGAAAGCTCTATGAAGCAGATTCGCGGATTCGCAGATTTTCACTTTAGCCGATCTCCCGAGCTGCCTAAGCAGACGCGAGCGGAAACAGATCTCCAGTCGATGCAGCCGCGTTAATTTTTTTGTCCTGACCTCTCTCTCTCTCTCTCTCTCTCTCTCCAACCCCCCTAATCCAACTGTAGGCCACCACACGTTGGCTGGGATTAATAATCTCTACCTGTGTGCAACTGGATTAAATTGTCTACCGCCCCGCCCCCCCCCCCTCCCCTTTCATTAGGAGCATTGTTGCTTTCGTTTAAAAATTAATTATCTTTCCACTGTAAACGAGGAGGAGAGCTCTTCAATCCACAAAGAGCTAAGTAAAAGGATCCAATTTTGTTCTGTTTGCGGGAGTATTTTGACCGTTTCCCTTTTGTCCAGTTTATTCGGTTTTTAGGTCCTACGAAGTCGCGCGCGCGCGCATCGCATCCACCGCCACCACCTCTGTCTCTTCCCCTTGTACATATAGGGTAAACTTGGCAAAGAATCCCCATTTTTTCTATTTTGTCCGTCTCCATTTAGCCGGATCCCTTCATTAAATTCAGATTTGTGTATTATACCACGGCGGCCGTTGACCCGTATTGTTAAGGAAGACAAGGGAGTTTGCATTATTGATTGCCGCTCGTGTACGCTTTTCAGTTACACGCAGCGTGGAGAAATTTCTTAAAAATTCTCAATTAATTTTCATCATGAGCTTTCTCCGTCTTCTCCATCTCTCCTCTTCTTTTTCTCTCTCTCTCCCCCCCCCCCTTCCCCTTTTCCTCCCTCCACTCTGTCTGGCTTCTTCTTTACCCCCGCGCGCTTTCACCCCCGGATCCCCCGGTAAACTTACCCATTCAGGTTATTTCCTTATATTTCCTTATGATCCCTTTCACTCGAAATCAAATTTTTCACTCCGCTCTCCTTGCATCCGACATCATCGTTCCACGTCATCGCCGGGCTTCCACGCGATGACACGCCCAACCTGCACACGTCCACCCACCTCCACCCTGTTGCAATAAAATGTATTACCGAAACTAATTAGAGATTTACTGTCGAGTTTAACTGTTCTCGTTTAGGATAGCGTAAGTTAATAAAATTGGGATAATTGAATTTTGCAGATGAATGCAAGTCGTTACATCAAATCTAATTGCTAGTTACCAGTATCGCGTTAATAACACATATTATATGCGTGCATGTTATATTCATTTCAGCGGAGTAATAACTAGATTTTGCCAGATCTATTTGTTATTTAATATGTAAATCGCATTAGCGAGCAATACATAACCGATGGCGGTGGTGGGTAGTCATAATCAATGCTAAATTAGTTCATTAATTTTGATAGTTCGTATTTCATGTCAACCGGATACGTCGGATTCTTTGGCGGTCCTCTACCGCCATGTTTCTTCGGTTCCCGCCTAAATTGCATTTTACATCTATCCGACGCAATTAAATGTTGCAGCATTCTCGCATAGCTAATCCTCTAATTAAATAAACTTTCCTGGATTTGTATTTCGTTAGTTTCCCGCGTGTTTTTCATTCACTTTCACTCTCCCTCGTTACGGGGCACAAAGAGGGTAGCAAACAAGGGATGAATTCTTTGCCCGGCATAATAAGGTGCATTAATATTTGCTCGTTTCTCAAACGATAAGTCGATGAATATTTCAGAGGCTCCGAGGGCTTTAGGCAGACTCATTGTCTTGTACGATTAATAATTTAACTTTATAGTCTGAGACGAGCTAATACGTATACACGAATACACTCGCGTATCTTTTATGGCGCCCGCGCGTGTTTGTCTCTCTGCGTGCGAGTGGAAGAACCCGAGCTAGCATTATCACGTCGTGCAACCGTACGTTTGTTATACTCTTCTAATTGCCTCTCTATTTTCCGGGGTTTCCGCAAAGTTGAACATCTCCTTCTCTGCAATATCGAGCGCGTAAATGAGAGATTTCCTGAAATGCAAATCCTATACTGTTATGTGGTTATATCGCGCAGTAGTAAAAGGCGTTCAAGTAATCCCCCGCTCTTATATCGGTGGAGTGCTTTTGGCGCACAGGCAAAGTCATTCCGATTCCAGTATTAGGGCAATAATTGCGAGTCCCTTGTCCGTAATTGGCGAGCAATAAGATAGAACTGGGAAATGAGATGGGTTTCCTCGAGAGCGTCCTATTGCTTTTTTGTCCTACTTTTTGCAGTTATCGTCTTTTAAACTTTCAGGGGTCATATATATCGGCGTTATCTGGTCTGGGTACTACGGCTACCGACTGTCTCCCGAAAATTGCATTTTTATGTAATTAAAATTTTGTCCAAGCACCAATGGCAAAGTTCCCTGATAATTTCACGACCCTTCCCACACTCCCTTACGTTCGCGTCGTTATCGCCAAACTAGATTAGAAGGAAACGAGGAAGGTGGTGTGTATGGCATTACACTGGCATTTAAAAGCAGCGGGGCTTGAGGAAAGTGACGATACGTTTACTATGAGTCCATTTATTCATTGTCTTCTCGGAAGAAACTTTATTTTCACTGCTGAGCAGATAGCACTCGATATTATAAGAGATCGATTCGTTTGGCTTTATCACTTGATGTATCGAAGTTTCGCTCGTAAATATTCCTGGAGATTTCAGCCTCGGACATTGGTAATCCTGAAATATACGACAGAGAGAGAATAAATCGATTGGCCGTACGTATTTTTGGCAAGTCCCTACTGTTAATGGAGGCCAAAGATTCTGCATTGTTTTCGACTCTCGTGGAGTTACGTTTTTATAAAACTTTGAAAAATACCTGGAAAAATATGAGAGCGTCGTAAACAAGCGAATCATGTATCGGTAAGCACTTTAATATCTAGAATTTTTCTTTTTAATCTTTATCCTCTTATTAAAAAAAAAAAAAAAAGAGAAAAAAGAAAAGAAAAATAATAAAATAAAATGAAAAAAATACATATCGTACATACAAGCATGCGCGCGACAATGCTGAGATATGAAAATTTCCCTCTCGACTACTCAATATACTTTTATTATACGTATGTTAGATTTATGTATGGTAGCGCGCATCATCCTCTCTTTTATACAGTTTACCCCCCCGGTATAGATATAACATCAATTTAACTTAGACGCTCATTTATTTTAGAGTATATGCAATATAATAAATTAGAAAAGTAGCATTTAGTTGAACCGCGCAAGACTTTAAAAATATTTGTGGCAGTAAAAAAGGAACAACATGGACGTTACTCCGAAGTTGCAGTAGGATCATGGTCGTAAAAGATTTAACGAAATTAAATGGCAGCTTGGGCAGGATCTGCTACTCGCCAAAACCATGATAGTAAATCGCGCGTGACAGTAAATCCGTGGTTGGTGCAACTAACTGTCGTAAAGTTACTTGCTATTTGATATTACGCCGGTATCTCTGGAATTTTCGGAATGACTATTCCCTGCCACTTTTTAAAATCGATCCTGATGTACCGCAATTCAATAATAATAATAATAACAGTAACAATAATAATAATAATAATAATAATCTTTTCCAACTGGAGTCGCATCTTCCACGAGGAAATAAAAAGTAAGCAGTAGTGACTAATATTTTTTGCTATCTCAAGTCCAGATGAAAGTTTCCAGTTTAGTCTGATTCATGTCTTTGCATTTACATATCTTTATCTTCTCCTGCATTTTATCCCATATTTTCCCTTCGTTGATTTAGCACTTGTAGAAGTAGAAGCTATTTCTGTACACAATAATTTTTTTACGCGACACTAACGAGAGTGAAACTAAACTAAAATACTTGGATTGTTCATCTGGGATTAATGAATATCCGTGAGCGAATCGCTATTTTCGGTGTGTCGAGTCGTCCGGAAAGTTTCCAGATTTTCGACGCGAGAGGGGATGAAACGCGAGGGTTGAAACTTCTACGTGATTCTCTCGGCAATCAATTTCAATTATCCATCAGTCAGTCTTGACGCGTCGTAAAAATATGCACGAGTGTCTTTGGGTCTGGGATTGAAACGACTGTGTTCTCTATCCATGAGTTTCACTGGCAATGAAATTTGGCGAATTTTTTGGTCAAGTAAGCCTCCCTCCCCCTCCCCCCTAGTCAATTGGCTCAGATAATTATTTTTCGGTCCCTCAAGCGGAAACAAATCAATCACACGTAAAACAGTGGCTGCGGATAATCGCCCTTAGCCTGTTAGCATTTTTCAAATGTTGCATATTCAGAATGGATTTAAATTTATCCCACATACAAACATCTGCCATGCAAGATTACGATGTAAAAATAAAAGCGGGAATTTCTCTACTGCACGTTTACTTTGTTTCAATGAATTTCACGATAGACAGTGCGCTACAATAGTAAAACAATGTTTATCGTATCGTCATAGTAAACTATTCGAGTTAAAGTGGTGGAACCACGATCGATTACTGGAATAACACGTAGAATTTTATCGCGCCACTAGAAAGCTTGATCGAGGGCTATAGAAAAACGGAACTTTATCAGCTATAAATTAGCGCGCGCTATGCAAATTTCCTTGCACACGCCTACAGTCGGAAGAAGAGGCGAATGCAAATAAAGTAATTTCGCAGCACCGGACGAAATTCCAAAGCTTCGCATTAGCAGTGTACACACACACCTTACGTTCTCAAACAATGAATTTTGTAGCATTTATGCATACGAGTGACAGCGCACGCATTCTTCGTGCGTGAACGTTAATTACAAATTATGGGCAAAACTGGAGAACCACGGCACGTAAATCAGATTAACAATTTAATAACCGTAAATGCTGATGAGACACAAGGCGCTGCCACAATTGTTTGAATAATTTCACGAAAGAATCGACAGTATCGTTTTTTCGCGATGTTCCGCCTGAAAGTTTTCCAAGTCCCGCGCGAGATTGGAAGAAGAAGAAGTGGAAGAAGAGGAAGAAGAAAAAGGAGAAGGCCAAGAATGAAATGTAGACATAACTATTCATCAGCGAGAAATTAAAAACTGTAATAATAAAGAAAAGTGGCTGACAGAGAGTCCCAAGAAGTCGTTTAATTGTGTCCCTCAGTGGGTGGTTATACGTTCCGTGTGAATTTTTTAGAAGCAATAGTCACGTCGTAAAGTGCTTTATGTTCGTGGAACTAGTAAAAGTGGCGTAAAGTTTCTGCTGCCTCGCTTCACGAATTTCTTGCGCATAGGCGTCCGAAGAATCTGAGCCCGTCGCCTTTCCCACCCCCTCCTCGCCCCACATCCGCCTCGCACTTCATTTTAAAAAGGTGCACCTGCATAGATGCCTTCCGCGCAATATGCTCGTTGCCGAGTACTTTTACCGGAGAAATTCTCTCCACGGACCCCTTGCAAAACGCAACGCGAGATACCACCCCCGACGATAAGTCCCGCGACAAATTCATTTGAAAAATTACACCCTTCACCCTGGCGGCCTATCGTCGCCGAGGTAATCGATGACGATGACGATGACGTCGGCGAAACACGATAATCCCGCGAGCGTTGATTCCTCCTCCCGATTACTCTCGACGATATTTGCATGAGAAGCCCCGTGGACTCTCGCGAAACTCCCTTTTACTCGAGGACTCTGCGCTACTGTTTCCCCTTTGCGAGAAACAACCCCCTCTCGGAGTTTCTCCAACTTTTTCTTAGGAAATCTCCTCCCTCCTCCTCCTCCTCCGCTTTCTCCAGGAAGATACAAATATTTCTAACACCGGTATTATTTCATTTGCATATTTGCCGGCGTATCTAGTAGCGCCTCGTGTACTCTGTTTTATCGCGACATTTTTAGGTGAAAATGCGTGACATCTCCGGACTTTCAAAAAGTACAAAGGAAACATTATAATTCAGTATTTTATATATGGTCCGCTATTACGCGACGCTCTCCTTGCTCTTATTTTTTACCTCCGGCGGTGCACTCGCACGTTCGTTATGTTTTATTTCTCAATGCTGACTTCACGTAACTTTATAATGTATGCTCATATTGAAAATAAGGAGAGACGCGCCCCCGGCATCGGAGTAACAAATTCTATTTTATCCAATGGACATCGCGCATGTATCAATGACGGCGCTCGCGCACTCTTTGATACATTTATCTTTACTCTCGATGACTCGCTGCTTCTCCTGCGCGAACAACCTCCATGGTGTACAACATTTTTTAACCAGCTCGTCGCGATATTTCATCGCATTGATAAAACGTATTCCCCCTGTTTAATATCGCGGAGGAGGAAAGCACACCGAGCGAACGCGTTATACGTCTACGATGTACCGATTTTTTCAATGCGTCAAGATTTTCGCGCTAAAAATCTCCAGCTTCTTTGGTAGCCACCCCCCTCCCCCACCCTCTCCACATGAAGAACAGTGGAAGAAACATAAATTAATTCTTTGTACGTCACTCTCCCCATTGTAGAACGTTTTCATTATATTCACAGTTTTACTATTCTCTCCGTTCCCCTCTCCCCTGGTTTCCCGCTCTAGACTCGCTTGCTTTATATTCGCATGCACTCTGTCGTATATGATGCAGAATTCATTAGAACATTGCACAGTTGGTTTTGCCAGCTATTCCCCAAGTTTTTAAGTCACTAATTGCCAATGTTATTATTCCATTTGTTGAACACAGAGCGCATTAATGATTCATCGCTATTCGTACGATGATCGATATGTTGCATAAATTACTGATTAGTTATCGCCCTGTTTTTGCTGGATTATTTCCATACTGGTTCGTGTACTAATTTATTATTTAGTCAATTTACTCGAAGCACTCTCTGGATAAAGATATTCTCCCGCCTTTCCCAGCGTACACCCTATAAATGGCAAATCTGCAAATAACTTTTCGATCAAAGAGTTATTAAGGGGGCTTAACGTGCTTCAGAAATATTCAGCATTTCATTAAAGCAGTAATTAGGAACCATGCCCAAAAAGCTGTCAACAAACTGTCGGTTCCATATCCACGAATGCACGGCTTCCCCGAAACAAGCGGAGCGTCTCTTTTGATACTGAAAAGTAGTACGGAAATTGCAACTGAAATGCGAGCATTAATCTCACTTTTTTTCTCTCCTTTTTTTCCCTTTAACTCTACTACGCTTAACACGGCTGCTGATCAAATGAATAGGCAAAGGAAATTATAATTATCGCGTATATCTGTGTTTCTTTTTTTTTACGTTTTTTTCATTATGTTAAGACAGGAAGAATACGAATGAAGAGGGGAAAAGAGGAGTGGGCGATGAAGGAGGGTGAGGGAGGATGAGAGAGAGAGAGAGAGAGAGAGGGAATAATTAGAAACAAATTGAACGCGGATAGTACGTTTCTTATTCGACCAATGCAAATTATTTCATTTCGAAAGATTATGGTTTTACAGCTAAATTGAAAATACTTGCTGCTCCTCCGGTATAATGACCGCTTTTCCTCGGAATGACGACTCTAACTTTGATTGCGAAGCGTAATGATCAAATTTTCTTGGTCTAACTAGATAAAACCTTCCAAGGAAATAAAAATATCGCTAAGCCAAGAAAAACCTGTAACGCTCGGCAAGATTGGTGGCTTGAAATGATCGAAAATGAAGCGTCTGCTTTACCTCCCATGAAATCTGTTCTTCCTACCTTCCAACGTCGATGCATTCTTCATTTATTTCACTTTGTTCGCTTCCATATCACACTCTAATCTCTCTTTGATTTAATTCAAATCGAAAGGAAGAGAGCGCGAGAGAGGGAGAGAGAGAGAGAGAGAGATAGCGAGAAAGTTATAGGCCACGTCCGTAAACTTGACACAGTTCCCTCGTGTTACAATTTATTAGGGAATACCCGCAATATCTTTTGAAACGTCCATTTTCCATCTTGCCCATAACTCGATTCGCGTAACTCGATTAAAAATGCAGAAATGCCGCGGGGCGATAATGCAAGATTATATTATAGATTAATGTGCCAATTGTGGGTACTATTTGGCGTGACGTTTCGTCTCTCGATGAGTTGCAATTGCTAGTTTATATGCTGATTAGTTTGAAACTGAATTCTGTTTTTCATCGATGAAGTCAATATTGCGAAATAGCATGAGCGTCTGGGTAAACCCAGGTGGTATACGATGGTACGGGTAACGAACTTCTGCAAGATGTTACTGAATTTGCCAGTTCCATGGCCTGAGGTGAACTGAGAGCTGCTATTCAGTGATTAAATTTGCGAGTTGCACTTTGCGAAGGACTATTTCGGAGGAAATTTAAACAAAGACTTTAAGAATAGTACCTAGTCCATTTTGAAGATTGCTGCTTTATATGCCGTCTGTGTCTTCTGGGTAAACTTCCCTTTTCTTTCTTTTCCGCGCGCGCGCCCGCGCACGCCCAGAGTTTTTCTGCGTTACGCCTGGGAATTTGTCGTCGCGCAATCAAATCTACACTAATATCTGCAAATTATATTTGATTCCCTCAATAGAATCTCACTTTGCCATTTCCCACGCGAAACTTGTTCGGACGTTAGAATCTCACTGGGACTTTTCCCACCCTGGATAAGGGTTACGGCCGCAACCCCCCTCTCCCCACCATCCACCACTGGAGCCTTCGGATATACCGAGCACAGGAGCCAAAAGTGATAATAAAATCAGCCTCGTGCTCCGCCTGCTCTACCTGATGTAATCGAATAAACTTATGGAACGACCGACACGATTGAATTTTCTTCGTTTGTCTTTGGCGGTGTTGCGCAATTCTATGATGGCAACCCCTGGAAAGGAACGGAGAAATGTGTTTACCACGTAAATGCCTGGGAGCATTCAGTGTTTATTGTCCATGGAAACGGATACAGGTTTCAGCGATGTGAAAAACCGAGATTTTCTCGTCACTTGTCGATCTTTTGCTTTCCAGATTCTTTTATCTTCCATCAACTTGTTTTCCTTGCCGCTCCTCTAATATCACAACATTAAAGATCGATAGCTAACTCCGGGCTCTGCCGTCGTCTTAAAGTTACAGCAGTCACACAGGAGCGCGCTGATAAAGCTAACTGCTCGATGATTGAAGTTACCTCGAAACACGTAAGACTCGTTTCATCGTGGAAAACTACCCTCTGAAACGACTGCTCGCAGCTCACCCTCCCTCCCGTGATCTTCCAATGCGAACCATTCGGTGTTTTTACTTACCTGCTCCGTAACGTTGAAATTTTTCAATAAACAAAAGGACGAACGAAGGAGCGACAACCACCGAAACTGATATTCGACGAATAAAATCCTTGTTAGAAAATGAACAGAAAAATGTCAGGCACCATGATTAAATTTCTGACATTGATTATTCGAGAAAAAGAGAGGAAGAGAGAGAAAGAGAGAGAGAGAGAGAGAGAGAGAGAGAGAGATAAAGAGAACAAGCTCGAGTCGTACAGTAGCGTGCAAAGAAATTTGAAAAGAGTTCACTCGCGATTCTTTCCAAAGAGGAGCCTGAAAAAATGCAAAAATTCGTGCGGGGGTGGATATCGCGAGGGTGGGATCTCCCCGGATAACGGGTGTTTGCAAACAAATAAAGGCAGTAAAGTGCATCTTTGTACATCGGTTTATTATCATAATGGTACTTTGACACTGGTTATTTTAAGAAAGATAATATCTAGCCTCTTCGTTATTTCATATCTCTTCTCTTTAATATTTTTATTTTCTTCAGGAGTCTTGGCAGCATTCCAAGCTGCCAGAATTAAGTTCGGAAGCAAGGTTTCTGTACAGCAGAGCTACTGTCGAGAGCGGTTTCTAGCCAGAGTTCTCGCAATGCTCGATAAAAGTTCCTCGCTCGGCATTCGCTCTCGCTTCCTGCCTCGTTCTGTCATTCAAACGGACAATCCTCACGCCACAATGAATTCCACGGCTCCACCTTCCAGTCCATCCCACTCACCCCTTACCCCCACACTATCCTCCTCATGTACCCATGCTTCAGCTCCAGCTCCTCTGCTCCTGCTCTTGCTCCTGTTCCTGCTCCTGCTCCTGCTCTGGCTTCTACTCTTGTTCCTGTTCCTGTTCCTTCTTCTGCTTCTCCGCCCCTCCACTTTTCACCGTCTTTTGCTACTTTCTTCTTATTGCGCCAACCACCGTTTGCCCAGTCACAGCAGTTTCCCCGGGCATACCGCGAGAAGTCAGAGAGCCACGGTAATCCGATAATTATTGTCACTGTGTTGTGTTGCTGTTGTTGTTGCTGCTGTTGTTGCTGTTGTTCTTGTTGTTCTTGTTGATGATGATGTTGTTCGTCTTCTTCTACTTCTTCTTCTTCTTCTTCTTCTTCTACCGCACTCGACCAGCTGGTCGTGCGCTTATTATTGCCAGCTAGAAAATTATCTAGCACCTCTACGAATAGGAGGAGCTCTCTTTCTATTCCTCTCTCTCTCTCTCTCTCTCTCTTTCTCTCTTTTTGGATTTAACCAGAAGGTACGTTTTACACGTTACACTTGTTTTCCAACTTGGCAGCTTCCTCTCGTAAGGTGCGTTCGTTCCCCTCACTTGCGAGGACTAGCTTCAACTAACCGGAACTTGCGTAATTTACTGTTGCCTCTCGCAGGCTCAACTTTTGCACACGTTGCCTTTTTCAAAAGGAAAAATATGATGTTTCATGGGAAAGCAGCTAGCTTCCCTTTTGAGATGAAACTCTCTTTCTCTCTCTTTCTCTCTCTTTCTTACAAATACTGCCGCTGAATTACGATAATTCTCTTTTATTCTTCCTAAAATATTTAAGGTCTCTCCGATGACCCATCTGTCGCGCCACACACATACGGCATCCACACGGAGAGAAAGAGAGACGCGTTCACACACACTCGCACACATACACGAACGTAGATTTTATTGGAGGATTTTATTTGGAGTCTCTAAGTAAGCTCGGAAGAAGAGAACAACAACACTCGAGAATCATTTTTCCAGGCGAAAAATCATGCAGAGCTTTTTTCTAGTTGGAACTCTCCGTCTCTGTCAATCCGTTCGTCCGTCCGTCCGTCCGTCAGTCTGTGCGCCGAATATTGTTCTCGACTCTGTCTCGACGTTCGCCCATTTCTCTCTCTCAAAAATTGGAATCCCCGTCGTCTCCCTTTGGCACGATTATTACGCGACGAGCGATCATGAAAATCATCACCCGATGCTCCTCCTCCCGTACGAAAAGTCCTCGTGATTTCTTCGCTTTTCTTCCGTCTCTGTTCTCGTCTTCTACCCCTTCATCCTCCTTCTTACCCTCGTCCTGTTGAATTTGCGTGGCAGCTTTTTACATAAGCGATGCTGAACATTTGTCTCATCGACTCTACATTGTAACCCTGGCAAAAAGTTTACATCGGCGCATCAGCACTGGTTGTTCCTACATTATTGCATCGGAAGCTAAATGAAATTTATGTATCGTTTTCGCGCAACAACTGAATGTCATCCTGGTAATCCAAAAAGTCTTCCGTCCCTCCAACAATTTATTCTTCAAAAACGGATAATCGCATTACGTTTCGGCCGTGTAGCGACACTGTTGCAATTTCAGCGATTCGCCAGAAATATTCCTCGTGTCCCACGTCCGCAGTGTTATCATCGCGCAACCGTCTAATTATGCAGAAGTACTATGCGTACGCACGAGCGATTATTATCCAGCGTCGTAGCCGCAGCCGATACATTCTTAGAAAACTAGTCAGGAACCCGAAACGACAGTCCTCGCAAAGTCCTTCGACTTCTTCCACTTGTCTCTTCTCTCCCGCGGACACTCCGGTCCGCCTACGTCGTCCTTATCCCCTTGTTCTCCACTGGCTCGCGACGCGTGGCCTTGAGAAATCGCGCGTATCACCGTGCGGCGTGACGTCATCGCCCTGTTAGCGTTCCCGGAGGCGAGAGGAGCATCCCCCGATTCCGAAGACCGGAAGAGAAGGAAAGCAACGACACGGGCGTGCACAGCCGGCACGTTTGACGAGTCTCAGGTCGATAGGTCAGAGCGCAGCTGTCGCAGCAGAGCTAAAAGTCCATCGGGGCGAAGGGAGGAGTCCGGGGTGCGTCGTGCTCGGGCAATCGCCGTTGCTGTTTCCAAATCGAGCGGAAGTACTCGGCGATAAAACGTGCGCTCGGCGAACCGGAAGAGCCGGTCGAGTTCTCGAGGCCGCGACTTCCGGTACCCTGGGGTCGGTCCCCCTCGAAGAGCCGGCTGTACTCCGGCGACTCCGGTCACCAGAGCTCCATGGAGGGGGTGAGCGTGTGCACTTCGATGTTCTCGTGGCGATGATACCTCTCCCGACGCCGAATGGTCGCCCTCCTCGACAAGACCACCGTCAAGGCCGCGGCGGCCCCCAGAGCTGCTCCCGTCAACACCAACATCCCCGGATGGGTGCCCGCCGATAGGGACTCGGACACCCGGGCGTCCGAGTCCGTCGCTCGGCCGCTGAACTCCTGCGCGATCGTGTTGGAACTTCCGGCCTCCTCCAGCAGCAGATTCCCCTTCGTCAGGTTACTCCTGCTCCCCAGGTGACTCCGGCTGGTCACTAGGCTCTTTTTCCGCTCTCGCGGCACCTCTGGTCTCGACGACGACGTCGACGTCGAGGTCGACGTCAACTTGGAGGGGGACACGCTCCTGGTGCGAGACACGTTGACTTTTTCCACCCTCTCGCCCTCCCGACCGCCCACGCGACTTCCGGAACTCGACGCGTTCGACGGCGACTTCAATACACCCCTGGAGGTCGTGACCCCGTCTCTCGAGGAATTCCGCCGAGACTCGTTAGGTCCTCGGGATTCCGCGTCAATTTTTTCATCGTCTCTCGAGCCTTGCCCGTGCCTTGCCACGGACGCTGTGGCGTTTTTGAAGGACGTCGGTGCTTCGTAAATTGGATGTACGACTGTGCGGGTAGTAGTACTGGTAGTGGCAGTTGCGGTGGCAGTAGTAGCAATAGTAGTAGTAGTAGTAGTAGTAGCAGTATTAGCAATAGCAGCGGTGGTAGCGGTGCTGGTAGTAGCTGTGGAAAAATCCGATTTGCTGGAAACGCTTTCCCTCCGAGCTCCGCGATTGCTCTCGGTGGGTTTTGTGCCGCTGGCGTTGACGAAGTGCAGGAAGCCGACGCTCGGCTCCGAAC
This sequence comes from Sclerodermus sp. 'alternatusi', assembly GCA_037305995.1. Taxonomy (NCBI): domain Eukaryota; kingdom Metazoa; phylum Arthropoda; class Insecta; order Hymenoptera; family Bethylidae; genus Sclerodermus; species Sclerodermus sp. 'alternatusi'. Next base: position 10,351,574 of record CM074547.1, read on the forward strand.
TCCCGACCGAGGACTCCTCCGGGATGCCGCTACTGCCGGTAACGATGTCGTCCACGACGAAACGAGTTCCCGCGACCACCACCCCCCTCGTCCGTACCGTCCCAGTATCCGCGAAGCTCCCGGTCGGAAGGAACGTGGGTAACGGATCACGTGGAGCTGGCAAGTCACGGAGGAGCGTGCCAGCCAGCTGTTCCGGCCAGGAACACCGAGCGGGTTCCTCGTCGTCGCTTTCCCGCTGCCTCGTCCAGTCCCCCAGCCAGTAGAGATCCTCCGTGCAATTCCAGTCGTTCTCCGCCAACCCCAGTCGCTGCAATTGGGGCAGCTTGTAGGTCAGGTCGGACCTCAAGGTCGTGAGATTGGCCGCGGCGAGGTTCAGATCCTGGAGGCTCTTGCAGGCGGAGAGGGTGGCGTCGTCCGCCAGGAACTGGCCCACCAGGACGGGACTGCGAGAGACGTCTAATAGCAAGAGCCTCTCGGGGGTGGGTAGAGGGAACGTCATGTCGCCCTGTGTCTGCCGCTCCCTCTGGAGCGAACCCAGACCGGACATGCGGAGCACTGCGAGGTTGCTCGGACCACTCAGGGTATTAGCGGGCAATGTCTTGATAGGATTATCGGAGAGATCCAGCTCCGTTAAAACGGCCAGTTGACTGAGCGACCCCTCCTCCACCTCGCCGATGTCGTTGTCCTTGAGGATCAGGGACTTGAGATTGTAGAGGCCTTGCATGTCGCTGAACCTCAGGGCGACTATCGCGTTCCTCTGGAGGTCCAACCGAGTCAGACTGCTCGGCAAGCTGCGCGGCACGTTCACGAGCACATTCCCGGAGATGTTGAGCTCCTCGAGAACTTCCAGGCGACCCAGAGCGTCGTCCTCGATCTCCGTCAGCCAATTGTCCGAGATATCCAACGTTCGAAGAAGGGGGTAGCTGTCCAGGTCGCCGCTCCTGATGTTGCTCAGTTTGTTGCCGGCCAGTCGCAGGGTCCTGACGGACCGCGTGAGGGCGGCCGGCACCCTGGCCAGGCCCGTGTGCGATGCGTCCACCGTTTCCAGTCTTCTGCCCGTCCCCAGAAGGAGAGACACGTCCCTCTCCTTCAGGGGGTTCTCCGCGAGTCTCAGGACCGACAGTCCTGGCAGGGGTTGCAGCGCTCCGGACGCCGCCCTGGCCAGGCCGTTTCGCGAGACGTCCAACTCCCTCAGTCTGTCGAGACTCTCGAACAACCTTGCGCCTAGCACTTGCAACTGGTTCCCGCTTAGGTCCAGCTTCTGCAAGGAGTACAGGGAGGTCAGAGCTGAGTCCGGCAGGTTCGACAGCCGGTTGTCCGACAGATCCAGCCTCTCCAGCTGGTCCAACCCGTGGAAGGCGTCCTCGTGCACGCTCGCTATGGCGTTCCGCTTCAGGCTCAGGCGGATCAACCCCGCGAGGTCCTTGAAACTGTCGGCGGCGACGTCCGTGAAGAGGTTCCGCGAGAAGTCCAGATTCGTCAGCCCGTGCAGGTTCCTCATGTCGTTGACCCGGGCGTCGCTCAGGCTCGCGAGGTCGTTGCACGAGAGGTTCAGCGCTCGCATACGCTCAAGTCCGAGCCAGGAGACGTTCAAGGACGCCAGGGAGCAATTGGTCAACGCCAGCTCGTCGAGGCACGGCAACAACCCCCTGGACGCGTTCCCCGTGGACGCGTCGGGGGACGCCTCCAGACTCCTGGTGGCCTCCTCCAGCTCCTCCAGGAGTCCCGCCACTTCCTGCTCGTCGGCACCGCTCACGAAAAGTCTCCTGGTCTCCGCGGGCAACTCCGAGAGCTTCGGCGCGCGTCCGCTGCACGTCACATCCGTGAAACTCGCTCCCGCTCCCGCTTGCTGCTGCTGGTGGCACTCGCACTGATCCGGACACGCCGCGGCGGAACTGCTCGCCGTCAAGGCCAGCAGCAGCATCGTCACCGGAAGCCACATCGCTTCCTCCGAGTCGTCTTCACATTTCGATCAAGCGGAAATTCCTCGATATGAGCGCCCGAGCGGAACTCTGGCACGACCTGGACGACCCCGCCGTCGGCGCACTCATCTACGAGCGACGAGCCCACGAGATTCGATGAAAAATACCGCGATGCTTACTGAGAGAGCGGCTACCGCGAAAATTTTAACTCTCGCGGCCTGATGGCGATATCGGAGACTATCAGCCGTGAGACGGACGTGATGTCCATACGAAGGACTGACAAACACTGCGGCACCCGACTAGCAGCTGCACCCGCTTCTCTCTCAGGATTCTCTCTCTCTCTCTCTCTCTCTCTCTCTCTCTCTCTCTCTTTCTCTTCCTCCCTTCGCGCCCTTGTCCTTCTCTATCCCCGCTTCGAGGTCTCTCCTTCCTCCATGCACTTTCCCCGTTGCCTCTCCCCTTCTCTCACCCCTCTCTCTCTCTCTCTCTCTCCCACCTGTTCTCTATCGTCTTCACTCCATCCCGTTCTCTTTCGAGCTCATCTCTCCCACCTAAATCTGTCCCGCTTCCTCCCTCGTTTCCAACTCGACTGCGCGCCGCCAGCAACCACCTACCACCCTTCCGCCGTGTCTTCCCCCCTCCCCCTCCCGATCCCACCTTCCGACGACCCCACCAGCCGTCGCTTTTGCTCTCGAACTCGATAAGGGGGTGCGCGCGCTTGCGTCCTCTGACAGCGTTCTGATGCGTAGCTGTACCCTACGATTTCAACAACTACCCCTACGCTGGCTGGCTGACCGGCCGGCCGGCGGCCCGTCTGATACTTGGCTGCTATCTCCTACTGCTTATCCCTAGCCTTGTCTTGTTTCGTCTAGTCTCGCCTAGTCCCGAACCATTTCGTCTCATCTCGCTTCGTTTCGCCTGGCCTCGTCTAGCCTCGTCTAGCCTCGTCTCGTCTCGTCTCGTCTCGGCTCGTCTCGATCCTCCCTCTCGTACTCTCCCCCTCCCTTCAGTCCCTACACTCCCTTTCTTTTTCTCCTGACACAATTGCGTGCCGTGATTGCTCCATGCTAGAATTCCCAGTCGACTTCTCCAAGTATTAAGACAATCAACTCTGCGCCCGGTTATCTTGATATCATATGAAATTTCATTGGCTCGTCAGTGTCGGCTCATTTATTTCGCACTTGAACTACTTGGGGTAATTGAATTCCTTCGATTCTTGCACTCGGCGCCCTTTGCCCTCGGGTTTCGGCAGTGCTTGTACAGTTTTATGGGATTTCGATGCTTCTTGCGTAAAAGAGAGAGATGGGGGTGGAGGGGGGGAGGGGGAGGAAAAAGGTTTACGGTATGCATGGTGTTTTAAAAGTTTATCATTCCCCGTTCCTGCCGCTATTTCCCATTCTCTTTTTTCAATCTAGGCTACCTAGTTTCCGTCGGATTGATTTGACCTAGCATTTTTAGCGTTGAGCGACGTCATGAAATTCTGAAGATTCGAGGTCGAAACGCTATCCTCTGGTGGTGGTGTAAGGCGAAAAGCCGAGAGCCGCTACTTCGACTCCCTGCGCACGTTAGCTGTGCACGTACTCGCCATTACGGAAGCGCCCCTTTTACGAGATTAACTCTACATTAAGTGCAGCCGGATGATGCGGTGCCGCTGAAATTGTGACGATCACTTAATCGTTACACCGGTAATATACAGTTTGACAAATTACGTTTAGCGACTTTTAACCCTAATCCGTCCTAATTAAAAATACCCTCGGTCGTCATTGCAATTCGCGTTGCTCGGAGCCCAGCCCTTTTTCGGAATCTTCCCTCTTTTTATCGCTCTTCTTTTGCCCTCTCCTCTCCCCCGTGGAGGACGCGCGTCTCCTGGAAATGGTCACACGCGATACGTACGTATCTCCCGCTTCCTTCCGCTATTAGTCAAGTATAATTTGGCGCGGCGCGAGCAAAGTTTTCTCGTCTCTCGGCCCAATAAAAACAAGTGGCAAACTATTAGTAAAAGTTGCTCGCGAGGAAAGCGCCGCTCTAATTTCATGGCGTAGCGTGGCTTGGCGTGGCGTGGCGTGGCGTGGCGCGGCGTTCCTTATGCGAATTTCATTTTGCATGATTTCGTTATAACGACAACATGTAAATGGTTAGAATAGTTTGGCCGGTCTCGACGTTTCTAACCGGCGAACAGCCAGACGTATATAGGACACACAGTCTCTCTACGAAGCCGGAATGCTTTCGAGAGCCATAAATTAGTTTCTCAACGTGTCTAATCCCCTGGGAATTACTACACTACTTGCCGGACTTGGGAAACGATCGAATGTGATCTTGGAGCCACCGCGTTACCCGATATTTCGTTCCAGTATGCCGCGGAAGCACTGACGTACTTGGCTTATCTTTTCATAAGCTGCCAGCCGCTCTGGAAAATTTGCACAAAACAGCATTTTCCTTGCCTGGGTGGCCCTTCCAACGAAGTAAGATCGTCAGCGAGAATGTTTCCTGGCACCCTAAGAGAGAACTACTAGACCCACTCGAACTATTAATCCCGCTATTCCTGATTGCCTGGAACCCGACGAAATCGCCAGGGTGAAACGCAGAAGAGAAGGAAGGGCTGGCTAGTAGGAAAAGAGGAGAGAGAGAGAGAGAGAAGGAAAACAAAATCAATTCCCTCGAATTATCAAATAATCCGATGGTGTTAATCTCCGCCGATTCTCCCGATCCACGTTCGACGATTGGTCGTCCCACCTTGAATTTCGCCTCTCGCGTAAATCTTCCGGTGTAAAAACGCCCGTCTATGGCAGTGGGCCGCGATAACCATTTGGCCCGACTACGAATCTCACTGATAAACTCCAGTTCGCTCCTAAAGAATATTCGTCGAGTCCGGTGCATCCGGCCACGGTGGCCAATATCGGATTTGCGCGGAAAGCAGAAATAGACGCGTACAATTAGTCTTGGCGAATCCAGAACGCTTTCGAGGACCATAAATTAGTTGGCCACGTCTGAAATCCCCCCGGAATTACGGCAGTACTTGCCGGACTTGCGAAACGATCGAACGTGATCTTGGCGTACTTGGGTAACCCGATATTCCGTTCCAGCTGGTAAACGATCACTGACAAAGTTACCGCCGGTTAAACACTTGAGCCAGAGGACTTAAAGGGAGATCTCGCCGGTTCCTGTCTACGTAACTGCAACGCGACTTCGCCGAAGATGCCTGCTTAGCCAGAGTTCGAAAGTTAAACGAGTCAGGCTCGTCGATGCTCCACGGAAACCATAAATAAAATGTCCATTAAAGCAGAGATCCGGCATCATGATAACGACCGATGAACCCGTGTCCCTTCCCGATCTCTCAGATTTGCCTTCTCAACTACCTCCCGCCCCCCGCCCCCCGACCGTGTGGCGGTGATCCATTTTACACTTCGCGAAACTTGCCGAGACTCTCCACCGAGTCAGCTGTCCGACCAGCGATAAGGCGGAAAGTATACAAAATTAACGGTGCGTCAGCTTTCTCGGCGGACTTTTCGTTGATTTGTATCACTGAAATTTCGGTAATACGAACAAATCGAGATCCCAGCCTGTCCCGTGGGAATTACGAAATCGCGCTATCATTTCGCACGTTATCCGAGTAATCGTTGCGCGTAGGTGCGTGTAGCCAGGGCTGTTTTTACCGCGTCTTTTATTACCCGAATACGAACGATAACGTTAAATACTCTAACTCGATTAAGCGTCCTATAAACTCGACTGAAAAATCAATGTAACTCCTGTAGCCGCTGTTACGCGTTATGATTTAATCGTTACGATTGACTGCGCCACAATTCACACATCGCCCTTGTCATCCATCTATACATTGACCAGTTTTCATTCCGGCCGCGAAAAAATACGTGAAACTTTTCTCCCGGGGGATCGTCGCAGCATTTTCGCTATAATCACTGGAAAAGACGATAGTGGCTCAGCGAACAATAGTTTTCCCGCGGAATTCTCGGATTACGAAACGAATAGTCTGTAAGGCTCTGCGTTATTAAATTGTCTAGTTTATAGAGGGGTTGTTACAGTACAGGTGTCTCTCGCATAAAAACTTGAATCTGTCATTCCGTGTATGTTTATTACGTTTCTTCCCTGTTCTGTGTACGCGTACAAGTTTCCTGTACTTCAGCGAGGAAATTATGCGGTATATCAAATTAACAATTCCGTTATAACGAACTTTGAGTTTCGCGGTTTCGTTAAAGGCCAGTCAGAGAGTGAATTTACAGAGAAGTAGGAGGAGAGGGGGTGGCTTTACGAAGAAAGACAGAGGGATCGGGAAAGACAGGAGATAGAGAGTCGTCTTGATAAGGGAAACCTTTTGGGCCTGCGGTATAGGAGGGCATGTAATTTCAACGAAATGGAGGACAGAATCCTGCCGGATACTGCTCGTGCAAAGGTTACAAAGTTACTTTTACGAGAGGTGGGCAAATGTAAATGCGTAGCGCGAGCTGGGAAGACGTAGAGACTGCGCGCCAACAGGGATAGAGAGGAAAGAGGATAAAGAGAGAGGGAGAGCAGGAGCAAGAGCAAGCTCGAGAACGAGCGCGAGGGAGAAAGAGAAGGAAATGAAGATGAGGAGCGTGCGAAGCTCGAGCAAGACGAAGGATCAAGCAAGCAGTTGAGGCTCGGAGGGGTAGGGGGTGCAGGGGTGGGAACGCTGACAGAGCATGAAGCAGCGTGCTGATGCGGAAGCGACCGAAAGAATCGGAGCTTATACAGAACTAAATTACAGAATGGAGAACTTTAAGTGAAAGAGACAGTATTAAGAAAAGAGGAGACAGGCTCGAGTTAGGGAGAAGGCTATGATTTCAAATGAGGGGATCGAAATAAGGACGACGAAGAGTAATGGTAAGAGAAAATGTAAGCAGATAAGATGGCAGGTGCAGATGAGAAGGAAGAAAAGAAATGGAGCTATTCGTAGACGTTTGCCGAGGGGGAGCGGGACCGAGTGGAGGGGGAGGGTGGGTTAAGGGCAAAGGGCGAATGAGCGAAAGAGGGATGGAATCGAATAAAGCGCGACAGAAAATTACGAGGAGGCCACGTATAAGCGTAAAGAGTGCGAGTTGAGGATTGGTTCGAGGATGGGGGAGGAATAGGGAAACAGAGACTCGGCAAAGGGATGAGACTGGCAGAGTTTGTAATTGCAGCGGCTTTAACGCGCTGGTGATGGCCGATGGCACTCGGGACGAAGGTAATGGCCTGCACCAAATGTCTCTTCTTGCACAGGAGGGAACCACGTCGAGGACGCCCAGGCGAATGGAAAGACGAGGAAAAGAGTAGCGGAGAGATTGTAGAGTAGGGGTGGTTCTGTTCTGCTGCTGGTGATGGTGATCGTGGTACTGGTCGTGGTATTGGTGGTGGTGGTGGTGGTGGTGGTGTGGTAGTGATGCTGCTGCTCCTGCTGGAAGCGGATCGAGGCACACATGGATCCTCCTCGTCCCTTTCCTCCAGGAATCCTCGCCCGGTCGCTTTTCCCACTCAACGACCCTCCACAGCTGCTGGCATCAGCTTCCTCCTCTTCTTTCTTTGCTACTTCCTCGCGTTGATCTCCACTCGGGATATAAGCTACCAAGCAACAAGCCACTTGCCGCCAAAATATTTATGTCCTATGATTTCCAATTCCCAGCAGCCATCGCTGTCCGCAGAATTAGGCTAAACTTCCGGAATCACCGGCCACCCCCGTGTAATCCCTCATGCAAGGGGACTTTCTCCCCGTCCGATCATTGTGTCATTCTACTACTTGTATCGCTTCTCCCCGCGTGCTGTTGGAAAACTCCCTTGTTTCTTAAAGTCCGACGGACGAGGGTGATCAATCGATCGAGACAAATCACGGGGATTCTCACTTTTTCAAAGTAAGAGAAAATTGTTGATCGAATCTCGTACGAGAGAGAGAGAGAGAGAGATTCCGATGTCATAAAAATTTTAGTCCTTTCCACTACGATTCTCAAGTTCTGCCTCGACTTTTATTTTTCTTTCCTTCCCCTGCGACGATCTGGATTCAGAGTATCAACTATTGAATGCGCAACAAGCCACTTGCTGGGCAAATATTTAAATTGTATGACACTACTCGTTCGCCTCGGGAAGAGAAACAGTTTTATCTTCAGCTTTCAGGTTATTTACAGCCGAATTGCTCTCCGATCGAACTTTTCAGTTATCTCACCCCATATAGCTTTCCCGAGGAATTATTTTAGCCGCCGCCCTTCTATTTCCACAGCTGTTGATTGTTGCAGGAATAATAGATTTTCATTAATAAATCAATCGCTCGGATACTTAGCGCCAAAAACCCTCTGGCGCTCGAGCTTCAACTTTCCCGGGGACTTTTCACATTCTTTTCAATCGCTTTTTAAATCCACTGGACGGTGATTACCATCACCCCGAAAATCAAAATTCAAAAACCAAATGTGCTCTCGTGCGAATATCCCGCGTTCTGTTCTCTTTATTTCTCTCTCTTTTTTGTTTGGCACTATCACAGCCCGTTAGAACGTAGCCAAAATAAAAGTTGGCACTCTGAACTACCGAACGCGAGTACTCGCCGTGCGAGAGCTAAATCATGCAAAATGCATGCGCTATTTTTCATTAAAAATTGTTATGTCGCAAAACCAAGAAAATTCCATCCGGAACGGTGTTCTTCCTCCCTCGTGGGGGGAGGGGGGACGGTTCTTGTTTGTTTTCCCGCTCGATTTGCATAACGTTACTGTTCGCCCGTAAGATCAAGGTCCAATATCCAGTTTGGCCCACTTAGAAAAATAGACTCGATCGTTGTTAAAAGCTCGTGCGAATGCAAATGGCATTTTTCTTCCGACGAAATGTCACGTTCGCCCGATCCTCGTGAAAATCTAGCAAGGTTTCGTTGAAAGGACAGCGCGGCAGCATTGGTATCATATAACGTGTACACGAGCTATATGGGGCTTTAATGCCGCCGGTCCCGCGGATACAGAGCCAATGGCTCTCACCTCTCCGATAGACGAGTTCAAAATTCAAAGGATTCCGGGCATATTGATCCGTCAAGATTGTAGGTCACGCGCTCTGGCATTCGGCAAGGAGTTACAAGCTGCCTTATAAACTCGGATTTCCTCAGTTTTTTCCACCCCCACCACGAGATCTCTATAAAAACCTGATAATTCGCTCGCTACGCCTCACCCCCGACCACCCCTTCTCGCGTTCCCGCTACCCTCTGCCGCTTGCTGACGAAAGACCACCATCGGGATGGGAGGGGTTGCCAAAAGAAATCCTTGGAAATTTGCAGACTGGATAAGCGCGGGTAGTATTTTGCTGATATGGCGCCTCCGATGAATAAAATAGGGGTCACAGGTACACAGTTAGTCCCGTGAGTGTTGCACATGGGATGGAATTGGGCGTAGAATAGAGGACAGATACAAATGTTACGAGAGATGAGTAAAAGGGAAGGAAAGTGTCTAGGGGGTCATTTGATATCTCTCGGATAAAATAGAACCGGCGCTCCGACTGGAGATAAAGGTGAGAGGAAAGAAGACTATGCTACGGGATGTATGTCACGGGGTAGGGTCTTATTTTCGAACGATATATGTACGTTCAAGCGCAATCCCCTGCTATTCCGGTATTTTGCAGTTTTGCATCTGATAATCCCGAGGGAAGAATCTGCCGAGTGGAGAGTCCTATAGAGCAGCGAAATCGTATCGCGCTGTCATTCAAATTTTTCCGTCGCAAATTAAATTCTAAACTTATCGCGCGAAACATCCCCCTGCGCTTCTTTCAAGTTTTATCTCTGTTTCTCTCTCTCTCTCTCTCTTTCTACATTAAAACCACTACGTAAATGGCCGCTGCCGTATACCACGCGTGCGTGACTGTGAAAGACTTCGTACTTATTTTTATTTACACTTTTGGACGGTCCCTGCGCAACACACATTCTCCGGTGGAACAGGAAGAATCATATTGTAAATCTCCCTCTCGCAGCCTGCAGGAAATTCTCTAGCGTGAAGTAACCTTGTTAGAGGGGGGAGGGAGGAGAAGACGAAATAAAAAATTGGAGAGAAGCGCGCGGCACCGAGGGGTATGCAAAATTAATTGGGGGAAAAGAGTGCGTGTGGCTAATTAGGAAAGTTACACAGTGTTGCTCTTGCGAGGGGGGTCAAGTGTAATGCGATTTTCATTTGCCCCCGACATCATCGGGTTTTTCAGCGCGCTGCGTTTTACCTCCGCAATTTCTAGTCCCACCCTCCCCCGTAATACTTGGAATGTTTGGCTAGGGGGATGAAGAATCTACGATCCTCTATTGTTTCTTTGTCGTTTCTTCTTTCACGATTTCCTGATTTCAACGGTGGATTGGTTGAAAGCCATTTCGCGGTCGTTGGGTACTTGATGGATCTTTCGGGATAAGTTAGTAGTAGTGCTCGTACATGTCCGAAGGTCGGAGTAACAATTTTTTGCCCTTATCTCCATCACTGTACAATACTGTAGCTTTTGTAACAAAAGATTTATGTCTAAGACATAAATTTAAGTCCTTTCCTCGTTTTAAAATCCCCCCTCCTCCCTCCGCCACCTCCTAGAAAGTAGATTTCCTCCGTAGAGAAATAGTCTAGGAGAGATAGATGAAATAAATGGAAAATATTAAAGCTTCCCTAGTTTGTATCGCGCGATAGAAATATTTCCATCTTCCTCGCGTATCCTATAAATCGTTATTCCATCGTTTCATCGGCAAGTGGAGGACACTTTTTGCTCCAGCTTACTTTTACTTTTCGTACTTTCCCCGGATTCCTCAAACTCTTCTTGGCGCAATGCCACCGCGCGGTTATACTTGAGCGGTAACGCAGAATTCTCAAAGTTTATCCGTTTCTCCGATAAATAAAGGCTCGTTCCTTTAATTAGACACATCGGTTTAAAATAACCGAGGCTCCCCCTATAAATCCACGGGAAACGTCCAATGAAACAAATTGATGAGCTTCCATCGATATTCATCCCCCTGGAATTTATTTTCAACGAAAGCGGAATCCTCGCGCGGGGAAGGAGGCAAGAAAGAAAGACAAAAAAAAATGGAAAATCGCCTTTCTTTTTTCGAGTTTTGCGTCAGTGGGCAAAATTAATGAAGGTCCATTCGATTGAACTTGGCAGCCTTGCGCGGTTGTCTTATATCCCGAAACGTATAATTAATCATCAGAAATCTTTGAGGGTGCGATCATTTTTTATTTCTGGTCCTGCCGGTGTCAGCGGGGTCTCCGCCACAACCGCGGGAGATGCCGGTGTTATATTTTCCTCCCTTTTTTTTTTCTTTTTCTCCCCTTACCCGCAGCTTCTCTCTCTCTCTCTCTCTCTCTCTCTCTCTCTCTCTCTCATTCCTTTTTCTTCGGGACTAATTATGTTTCCCCGTCATCCACATTCTTGGCGCATTCGCAACATTCGTAAAAGTTTCGAACGTTCCGTGAGAGTTGAAATGGCGAATTTGTAGAGTGAGAGAGGGGAGGAGGGTGCAAGGTTTGCCAGGACGAGCGTGCGCGCACTTCACGTCGAATGCATTTCGAGGAAGCGTTATCAGCGTCGTTCAGAAATGGAAAGGAAGATAGGGGAAGCTCGAGTGCACTTGCTACCATGTAACTGCGAGCTTCAACACGATGTACGCGGGGGCGGTGATATTCCGCTGTATTGTCCGACCACAAATTTGCGAACGGACAAGCTATCGGTGGTACCCGCTCGATGCTCCAGCAGCAGCGTCTGACTAAAGGCTGAGCTACATCACTGAACTTGGCGCAAAGCCTACGAACGACCACTCCGACAGAGCCATTTACTTAGGGGGCGCGTGTTGGGGAAATTTTATGCTTTTCATCGAGTCCCTTTCAACCTCGCTAATGTCAGGAACCGGTAGGAGACGACCATGATTCCATCATCGGGATTTCCAAGAATAACGTTATACTAAAAGCGAAGCTTACGCGCACGCTTTTCTTCATTTATTTGCAATAATAACCCTCGTGCTCTCGCTGGATGCGGAATTCACGAACAAAGCCTCCCTCTCTCTCTCTCTCTCTTTCCCTATGGTGATGGAAGATACCAAAAGGGTATCGCATAAACCGAATTAGATTGTTCGCGGGTGGCCTTGTGCTCCGCGATGAATTTTCCGCGTGAAATTACGCAAAATCCGATCAATAAATTCCAAATGGTCTTATCGATGATAGAGTATCTCGCGCTCGGGGTGTAAACTCAAATTTCACGCAAGACTCGGCAGATAAATCAATCAGATTTATTCGGAAAATGTACTCTTATTAACTCTTGTGGAACCTGCCGCAGCATCCCCCTCCCCCAGTCAACCCTCTCGCTTTCTTCACATTTCCACGCGTCGCTCTCTTACGCATCTGAGATCAGCGAGGCGATTTCTCAGTTAAGGACCTCGCGCGCCAGTGTTTGTCTTCGACCGTTCTCCGTTTTCTCCAGTTTAGAATTGCCTGAAACTGCTGAAATCACGCGGGTGTCGCAAAGCGCCGGAATGGAAACTGGTCGAGAGAGAGGAGCGGAATTCGCAGGCTCGTTCCCCGTCGAGTTTCCGATCATTCGCTATGCAAACCGCGAGACATTGTCGCAAAAATCACTAGCTTTTGCCCGCGATTCGCCGGGGCTCGCTCTCCGCCGCGTGTCATTTCCGTGGTGTTATTTTTTATTTAGCGACGAACACGAGGGCGCAGGGATGACGGACGGGTTGTTCCGGCCTTGCGACATCGGGCCTGGAAAATTCTTAAAGTTCCGAGAGGCGAAGGATCGGGGATTTTTGACGAGCGACGCGTTTTTCCACCGTTGGAAGAGCAGCGTTAATGCGAACGCTCAACGACAGCTTCAAGTATTACGCCATTGCTGAACTCTCGGTTTTGTTATGCACGCTTTTCGAGCAGCGTACACTCTAGGTACGCGCCTCGCTACACTACGAAAGCCGCCGGTGGACGACCATTAATTTTCAGATGCTTAGTTTTGCCCCTTCACGTCAGTTTTGAGTCATCCTAGCGATATATTACCTTTTTTCTTACCTATCGCACCACCGTCTTGTCCAGCCACACGTTCTTTCGATGCCCGCCATAATTAATCAAGACAGACGGCTGCCTCTTATTTGCGATATTAAATTACGAAAGTTTGTAAATAAAATTTTCATTTCTCATCACGTTGTACCCTGATGAACTTTGCGATATTTCTTCCGTTCATCCGCCATCCCCCTTCCACCCTTCTCGTTCTCCTTCCCTCTTTCTCTCGGCGCGTGTATTATTATTCCTTCGAAATATTCAGGACTAATCAATTCTTCTGAATGGGTATGAGTGCGCGGGAAAGATAGATGGTAGCGAAGCACCTGTATAATATGAACTGATAAAACCTTTTGTGAGCGATGTTGGAAATTTCCACCTACGGCGCAAGTTACTAGGTTATCGAAGTCCTGTTAAAGGTATTTGCTTGACGTACATTCAACGCTATAGAGTAGAAAATTTGAATGATTCATCGTTATAAATTTTCACATTGATTAATACATTAAATTTATATTCATCGCTTGTCTCATATAAACAAAGTCGGCAAATCCGGCGTTAATTAGTTTGTTCTCTTTTAAAAATTAAGAGAAAATCCCATATTGCTTTATGTTGATTTAATAAAATCGTTCCCCCGTCATTTTAAGCTCGATCTGACGCGGAGATTTTTGTTCAATAAACCTAAAAAGGTCAAAGATAAATAAATTATAAAACTCATGGCCGGGCAAATGCAAAAATGCAAAATGCATCAATAATCCTTAATGGAAAGCTTGACAAAGAGATTTTATTCTACCTCGGTTGAAACTTTTCGATTCGGTGTACATTTTCACTCTGTGAAATAATATTTTGGGTCAGTACTCTTTCCTTGAATTAATAGAATTATATTCCTTCATTGTAGCGGCCCCCTGTCCAAAGTTCTATGCAATTTGCAACCGCATAGCAATTGAATTTCGACTATTTTTACATGGGCCACGCTACCACGTGGATATCGGGCTACAAAATGGCATTTTAGGGGTTTAGCATAATTGACAGATACACGCGCGTTACGTGTGTTTCGCTTTAACAATAGAATCGGCGGTCTATTTATTTTCAACCTAACACAGATGTATTTAAAAGTGACTGACACCTCGCTACGAAAAAAGAAGTGTCTGCTAAGAATTGGCGTGCACCCCTTGACAGTTCGCTCTCATCCACACACACACACACACACACACACATATCGACGAGGCAGATAATAACTATATCTACCGTGACATTGCCATTCTCTCTCATTTCAAAGCGGGCCAAATTTGCTTCTGTTTGCTTAATGCAACGTCACGTTGATTTTGACGTTAGCACACTGACTAAGGTATAACGCAGACATTGTCTCTAGATAATAATAACAATTTCGTACGGTCAGATAGTTGGACAGTTTACACAGATAGAAACCCGTTTATTAGCTAACCCAGTTTCAGTCATGTTTCCAATGCGTTCAGTGAATGTATTCAAACTTATCCGATCAGCATAGGAATTTGGCGGCGGCGGCGGCGGCGAGAGTATCAGGGTGAAGCTACCCCCAAAATAGAATTGCCAATTTGTCAATAGAGAGCCAAGCGGAAGTTGATGATTGCGCTCGGTCGTGTTGCCTCTCCTCGGTAAAAATCATTGCATTCCGTAAGACCGTGCGTAATCGGAGCGATAAGTAGCGCCAAGATCCTCGCAAACCCCGTACAAACCCAGTTAGCAAACTAAGCCATTAGTATTTATGGCGGATATATTAATTCTGCAATTCGCGTAATCTCCAAAGGGACCGCTCGTAAGAGTTATGCGAGCATATAAGAGTAACAAGTAGCAGTAACGGTATTAATAAATCAAGCAAAGTAATTGAATTTTCCTCCACCCGTGACCGTGTGCGGTAGCTACATTGTTACTCCGGAGGTATAGATTTCTCCGGCTAGAGTTTATTCTTCGAGTATTACACCCGTCGAAGAGGGAGGGGTGGGGGGAGGGGCCTAGCAAAACCCCGTTTCTTCTCGAATCTCGAAGGGGCCCTGTAAAATTTCTCAGGAGCAGGCAATATTTCTGAAATATTGTATCATCTATGAGCCCCGGCTAGAATAACTAAGTTTCAGTGGTAGACTCGGCGCATAATTCTCGAGATATCGAGCGTGATAATCGTTGCAACATTAACGCGTTTAGCATAACAAGCGAGGTCGTATCTGGCGAGAATATCCGCCCGATAATTTTAAAGGCGGCTGCAACGCTCCCACAGGCTGCCAGGGAAGGTTCCTTGAGGAAGCCCAGGATCTGCAAACACCGGGATCAAACGAAATTCCTTCCACTGAATCCGTCCTTATGCAAATCCCTGCAAGCTCGCCAGCCTGAGCTTAGAGTCAGGATGTATCCGTACATCTACGAAATGACCTCGAGGAATATCCACACTCGACGCAACTTTATTACCTTATTGGCCGACGATGACTCGCGCGCCACTCCGTCTTTCAATTTTCCCCTTTAATTTGCACGTGCTTTCTTCGCGAGTAACTGCGAACAGATTCTTTCTTGGAGTTTTTTTTTTTTTTTTTTTTCTTTCATCTTTATCTATACATTTTTCACGTCTCCCGATCATCGTTCCACGTTTTTGATTTTTCGATTTTCGTTTTAACCTCGGCGAGAAATTATCGAGAAACGTGAGATTTCTCAGAGTGACGAAATCCAATCATTTAAGGTCTTTAGGGGGTGGTTGAGAGAAGGTTGAAACTGACATAAGTCCTTCGTGGTAGGAGAGGTCGACAAATTTTCCACAATGCATTTGCTTTCATGCAAATCGCCGCAAGCTCAGTCGCGTAAGCTTGGAACGAGGACACAGTCATCCTCGAAATGGCCCCAAGGAGTATCCGGCGCTTAACGCAGTAGTATACATAAATAACAAGCCCTAACAGGCATATAGGTTTTCACTGGCCGCCAGTGGCTGCGTGCAAAGTTGAAATTAATTCATTTTGCGGCCCAGTTGTGCGCTCTACGAATACCAGCACTCATTTGCCACGCCATCCATATTCATTCACTTCCACTATCGTCTCTTAACATGGTATACCCTTGGGTAGAACATATTGCCCTACTTAAAACATTCTCGCACGGTTTGGACCAGCGGTGCATTGGGCTGAAGCACCCACCACCTTCTCTCGTCCGAGACTACGGTTCGTGCGAGCGAATCTTACGTGCAAATATATTAATTAATTATCCTGCGAAATACTAGCTGGGGAAGCTTTGCCAGGCTAGTAGCCTGGCAAAGCCCCCAAGCGTATTCACTAAAATTCACTTCCACTGAATATTTTATTCTCGAATGCTTATTATAGAACTTACCCGAAGGTAGTTTCATTTTTATTTTCGTGCTTCTCCGCCTCTTCACCCCCCCCCCCCCCCCACCTCTCCATGCGTTATATCATCTTGAGGGGAATATCTGTCAGAAGACTCGCACGAGAATTATTCCGCTCGGACGTTGCTCGGAAAATTAAGCTATTTCAAAACGAGGGAATATTTCACTGTCGTTCGTGGACGTTCAGGCGTCGACTTTTCCACTTGTTTCATCAATTAGATTGCCGAGACTTTGGTTTTACGCGAATTTAGGAAAGGGGTCGTCAGCCGTCTCTTTTCTCTCTCTCTCTCTCTCTCTCTCTCTCTTCTGCCTCTTTTTTGTTCAATCGACAATTAACGTTGGTGGAAACGCGAAGCGTGGAGGGAAAAAGTACATTATGAAGAATGAAGCAACAGATTAGGGACTGTGTACCTCCGGGGGTGGCGGTGACGCTGGTGGTATCCAGTAGCGAGGGTAAACAGAAATTTATTCATCTTCATACTTGGCGCTTTATACGACTCGTAAGTTATGCGTAACGAGTTTTCTTTGTCGTGAAAATTAGACCAGGTAGAGTTTCTCAGCTGGTATTATTCCGATCGTATTTCACGTTCTTTTATGAACTCCACATTACCAGAGTCCCGTCGCTCTTGATACCCCCGCAAATTTCAAACTTTTTTCAAAGTATTCCGTCGAACGAGTGATTCTTTCGTTTACAGGTCGTAAACCCGATACGGTTCTTTCGAGTAATTCGGAAGCGCAGTGCCAATTCCGCGAATTCATTTATGCAGGGGATCCCCGGGAAACTGATGAATCCCGAAAGATCGAGATAATCCTCCAAGCGGATTCTCGCCGTATAATAATCCCGATTGGTTTAAGGCTATCCCCGAGTTATTTGGAATTTCATTTTTTATCGTCTCTCCCTCTCCCCCTCTCTCCCGGCGTTGACTTTTCACCGTTTCACGGGGCTGGATGAAAGAAAACGGGGTTGCGTTAGCCAGCGGGGGGATAAACCGTTTCTCCTGTTTTTGTCCCGACGGGTTTCCATTTTCAAGAGAAGAAAGGCGGCATCCAACGCCACCACCCGGGGTGCTCCGCGAGCTTCTTTGTAAAATTTAATTTATATCTCGAGGCTCGATGTGATGCACGGCGTTGCGCGGGCGGAGCAGTTCGCGACCGTGAAACCAATTCCTCTCGCTGCTGCGCTCGCTGGATCGTGTACCGTTACGTAATATCCCAGCTATCGTTTTTACCGTTGCTTCCAATAACACCGCACGAACGACGTCGGGGTGGCTCTGGCTCGTCCCGATACCCGGCCCAGCGTCGATTCCGCCCCGTTACGACGACGCCGACAACGCCGCCGCCGCCGCCTTCCAACTTTAATGTCGGAATAAAGTTTCTTTCGCGCGCCTTTGCTTATCGAATTACACCGATCGCAACGCGATTGCAAAACTAACATCTTGCGCCCCACCGATAATCGAATATCGGACGATCCGTGCTGAAAAAGAGAGAGGAAGAAGCGCGGGAACGCCGGAAGGGGACGGTGGAATGCTTCGATCTCACATTTCACAGTGGTTCGAGTCAACGCTTTCACCGACGACGCCTGGCATTTTTCCCCCGCGCGAGGTAGAGGACGCGCGTCGCGATTCGGGCGCGCCGCGAATACGACACACTCGCGTTCCTCGTACTCGTTATGTCTCGATGGGTCGAAAAAGATCCGTCAGAGAGACCGGCGATACCATGAAAGAGAATAACAATGGCGGGAGATACTGCCCGAAGCTGCAATATTCCGTTTTCATAGCTTTTGAATCGGCATTCCTGACGCTGCTGCCATTCACGAGAGATCCGCTTACAAAGATTGCAACGTGATTGCGATTGTTGTTGTTCATTAAACGGTCCATTGTCAGAGCAGTTGCCTCCTAGGGAAGTACGCGCGCGCGCATCTATTGGAACCGGCGCGTAGCGTAAAACGCGTGAAATTCCCAAAGTCAACGACGACTCTCGGTAATTTCATAGAAAACGCGCAGGGGACGGGGAGAAGCTCCTGAAATATTATTCTCATTTCGTTTGAACAATGCTAATGCTCTTTATAGGGAATCCGTTTAGAACCGTGGGCAGGAGCGAGGGGAGAAGGGCTGCAATTGTCCTTGGCGAACTTTCTTTGGGCGAGAGTTAAATTAGCAAAAAGAAAGATAGCCGGCGGTTGTCGGTTATAGTGTGGAAACTTTGGAAATTCCAGCTCCCCTTTTCCACCCTTTATGATCTTTTTTCTTCCTTATCGAGGAATATACAGTGACCCTAATAGTCTGCGGAAGAGTTTCGCCATGGTAGATTTTCCTGGTCACCATAAATACACTGCTCTACATAGGCGAGTATTCATTGTACATTTTTGCCTCCACCCACGCAGACGGGGCGACAGGGCCGACTATATTCTCCGGGCCTCGGGCAAGAGTTCAACAAGAACGAGGCAGGAGGGGTAACGATAGAACGTAATCCCGATATCCTAGCAGTGCAATGCAAGTTCATTAAGCCGTATTGTCTCGTAATGTGGCAAAATGGACGCCTACCCCCTAGACAGGTGGATTACGCAGAGAGACCGAAATACACCCTCTCACCCTCACAGACAGACACACACACACACACACATGGACTTTCGTTCACTCTCGTTCAAATACCGTCCACGAAGAATTCCCTTAAAATTTCATACCTGAAAGTATTGCCGTGACAGAGGACGCTCGAAATAACACGAAGAAAATATTAGAGTTTCCCTTAAACAATAGCGGATAAGGGAGGAGTAGGAGGGTGTTAAGTTAAAGGCTGTTGGGAATGACGGACAGAATGCAAGGTGAAGGTTCTAACCAGTGGTTGGCTGGTTACCGCCGCTGCTTCTGCTGGTAAAATGGAGCAACGGAGACGAGAAGAGGAGGAAAGCAACAAGAGAGAGAGAGAGAGAGAGAGAGAGAAATAGCAAGGGATAGAAAGGGAGAGAGAAAGCGATACGAAACGAAAGGGTAGTATTGGCGATATCGGGCGTGGCACATGCATTGTCTGGCGGTAGCTGCATGCTCATCCTATTACCCATCTGATGTCAGGACAAAGGCACTAACTGGAAACTGCATCGACTGCCGGCGTCGCTGGATCCCCATTGAAACGCGGCAGACGGCCGGTCAGGGTAGGGTAGGGTAGGGTAGGGCAGGGCAGCGCCGGGGGTTGGCTCCGCAACCGGAATGAAGAGAGATTGCTGATACGACCACTGAGAAATAAGCTGCGAGCCGTTTGATGGAGATATTACAGCCGGTCGCATGTTGCCGGCTCCCGATGCCACCCCGAAACCACCACCCTGTGAACGAGCATCGTAAGACCCGAAGATAGCGGGAGACGCACGCGGGAATATCTCGACGAATGCTTCAGCAGCAGCGGGTTCACGTCCTAGGGACACTTCTTCGAGAGTAAGTGGTCCGCTGGCGCCAATGCAATTTTAGCCGGACCGATGCGAGGAACATCTCGAAAAAGAAATACGAACGAGTTGAACCCATTATTTATTCGACACACCCTCCAGCTCCGAAAGGTGCGGTTGGGAGGGGGCGGGGAGTTGCTTTCCTCTCCGGTGACTCCATTTCTTTTTCCTTCCTCTTTTAACAACCCCCTTCGCACCCTCTCTCCATGTCTATTTCATAAAGCCAATCGTAATGGCGGGCAGAACGCCTTCATCTTGCCGAGGTCACAACTTTGTTAACGAGTTTCAGGAACACTAAACGCACTTTTAGGGGCAATTTCTGGACAGCGATAACCGCAACTGCAACCACCATGCACCGACAGCAACTCCATTTAGTATTTACGAGAATCCTTGGGATTTATGGGATCAAGTCCGCAAACTGTGCGCTGTTGCAGCAGCGTTTACACGATAAATAAAATTTACCCATCGAACAAGAGACACCGTTCGCGCGGTCAGGGTTTAAGTTTTATGTCATATTTTGCCACGTCATTCTCCCGCTAAGCTCCGCGCAACTTGTTTGCTCGCCTCCCCTTTTTTCATTCGGCCATTCTCGGAAAAATTTCAATTTCTTTTTATCGCGCCGCGCATACCCCCGACTCCCTGGTCCGTCTAAATCTTTTAATCGTCATATTTAAAAAGATCGCTCCTTACTCCTGATAGGTATTGCTGTCGCAGGTGCGCGTGCGTAAACGCGCGCGCGCAAGCTCAACACTTTCCTATTAGCATCAAAGCTGCTCGAGAGAAGTAGAGCGGAAATACTCTCCGGTTAAACTCACTTTGCGGAGGAGCGTGAAAGAATTTATTCCCCCTGAATGCAACAATCTTTTCACCCTCCCACCCCCTCCACCAGTGTTCCCGACCTCTCCCCACCCTCTCCGAGCATCCAAGGTCGAACTATCCTCGCGAAGCTCCGATACTGCACCCCCATCCCTTGGCAGGCTGTGGCGACCGTTTGCCCGAGAAACTTGTCTGAAGAATGTAAAACAGTTTGACGAGGTTGTAGACCTCCTCCTACCCCCCGCGCGAAGGACGAGGGTGCAAAGTCCAGAAATTGCGATCGATTCCTCGTTCACGTGTTCCATCCACCTTTAGTTTTGATTGGCTGCACTCCCGTGTTTACCTGACTACCCTCGCAGGGGTGGAATATGACGCAATTAAATTCGATGCTAAACTAAAATCCTCCCCCTCCCACTCGGTTCGATCCTGCGTTTTCGAATTGCCCTATCAACCGTATCGGGGCTTCCCCATACGTGCTCGATTTTAATGGACGGTTCAAGAATTCCATGGGAACATCAGCTAAAGAGCGGTAATATTGCTTTCTATCTATGTCTTTCTCCCTATCTCTCTCTCTCTCTTTCTCTGTTTTTTTCTCCGGGAGTACTGGGAAAACTCTCTTTTCCCACTCGCTAGCATTCCACGTAAATTTTCATAACTCGATATACCAGGAGAAACGATGGAATATCACAAAAGGGGATGTTTCCAATCTTATTATCAGTTTCCTCGATGGCAAGTGGCGAATTGCGAAAGCAGACAATTTCCCTTAAAGATTATTCGCCTCATCCTCAAAGGGCTCGTGTTTCTCGCGTTAATTCTTGAAACGTCTTAGTTGACACGAGACCATTCTGTACTGGGTGAGAGTATCTTTTCTTTGAATTTTTTAGGAGTTTCAGACGGCGCTCCGAAGCGTCGCGGGACTAGAGACAGCGAGTACCCACTGACTTTTTTTATCACCATAGTAGATTTTCATGTACCGTGTCCTGTATACTTCTCCCTTTTTTCTATCCTTTTACCTACACATTTCCCTATTCGCCCGGTCCCCTCTCTCTCTCTCTGTTCTTTATGCGCATACGCACACCTGTTTCTTTATCGCGCGTTGCGACAAACCTCTCTGCGAGCTTATGCGAAGAGATTCTCATTGTCCCCCGCGCATTCGTTCATCCGTAAATTCGCTACGATTCATCACATCGAGGCTTCCTCGGCGAAAGAGAGCTCGGTTGCGAGCCGTATCCTTCGATCAAATACCGATTGGACCTCTCGGATGAACGAGAGAGGCCCCGACAAAAGTTTTCCCCAGCAAAAAAGGGAATCCTTCGTTCATTTGCCAGCGACGCTATTAAACGCTGCGTTCGTCCGGATAGACTTTTGCTATTCTTTTCGAACCCTCGCAATTTCTCCCGAGCCTCTCGTAATATTTCTGACAAAACGAGAGAAAAGTGAGAGAGGCAGGGAGCGGGGATTACGGTGGAGCGACGGAGATACCCCATGCAAGGGGCTCGAGACAAATTCCTCCCCAACCAGCAATATCGTTATCGCTATTGCAATTCAAGTAGGAATTCTAATGACGGAGTTGCGTCACGAAACTGGCAGCGGAAAGCGAAAGCCCGATCGATGTTGGGGGCACTTTTCGATTCCAAGGACGACGGCCTCCGCGACTTATTTGCAAATTACCCCCGTAAACCGATGACTGTGCGCAGACAGGGGTGTAAAACAGGCCCGACTCGCTTTATTCCCTCGGCATAATGAGACCGGTTGCGAGCGGGGGTGGGTAGGGGGAGGGGGTTGAATTAAAAGGCTCGCCATAACCCAAATGAGCTCGTTCGCCAGGTGTATCCATTTAGGTAAGCCGAGCGGAGCGGAGTGGAGCGGAGATCAAGGGTTTAACAGCTTTCCCCCGGTTTTCATCCGCAGATAACTCGTACGTCCGTTTACTCGCTCAGCCGCCGATTTGTCCGTACAGCCGTGCGAGGAAGTCGGTGTAGTGGCATGTTGGCTCGAAACACCTCAGCCTTCAGCTTCGATAACGCTATTTCACTCCGGGGTAGGCGAGCGGGCGGCGGGGGAGTCTCCTCCCCGAGGAAAAGCCTCGCTGCGGTGGCTTCGTGTAAAATCTAATACCGACGCCGTTTCCCCGGTCTAGCCGGAGCCTTCTTAAACGAAACTTTTCAGGGGAAAAGCTCCTGCTTTCTTTCTATAGGTATATTAGTCGTTGCGAATGCCACGACTGCTTTTTCCCTCTCGAAAAAAGTGGAGCGCATTTTGTCGAGGTACGAGCTCTTTCAGAAATTTCACAGTGGCGCACAGACAGCCGCCGGATTTAAATCCTTTTATCGCAATAGCTTCCCTCTCGTGAATGGCGGGGCCCAATTTTTTTGGGAAACTCCGACTGAAACACGCGGCGGCCGAGCGCGCGCGCGCGATCTATTGTGTCGTCTTGTAATTCGTCGGATTACAAGGCTGGCAAGGCGCGCCGCGTTTCTAATTAATTTTCATCGTCCCCCGGATACCGGAAACCCGGGGGAGGAGACGCTCGTTTCGCGGAGGACGCAAGAAAATTTGACACTCCACCTGCTTTTCATTTGTTTTTCTCCCCCGGCAAACCCGACCCCGCCCGACCACCCCCGGGAAAAACTGCCAAGACATTCGCCGGAAGATAGCAAAAGTGGAACACGTTTTATCAGAGAAATGAATTCTTTAGAAGATCTCAAGATTGCCGTACACGTTGCACTTGAACTTGTTTCCCAGCTTAAACTTCCTTCCTACCTTTCTTCCTGCCTGCCTGCCTGCCTGCCTGCATGCCTGCCCGGCTGCCTTCCTTCCTTCCTTCCTGCGATGCTGCTGTACTTTCTGGACAATATCTCAGGAACTGATGCTTCTTATGAAAAACTTTTATTCCTCCCTGCTGCCACACACTCGCGCAAAGTACTTCAGTGGCCGGCCATTATCAGTGTATCGGCCGTATCTTGTAATGGATAGTTGGACGCTACTTTTTACACGATACACTCGTGACACGCTAGTCCCAAAGTTTTAATTAAACGAAACAGACGATAGATTTCGAGCACGAGATAAGAGACCACCACCACCACCACCACCATGGGGCCTTTATTGCACCAAGTAAGATAGAAGCGGGTTTGCTAATTATGTTTGGAAATAAATCATGGGCAAAGGGGCTTGGGGGTGGTTGGTACTGGTAGTTGGTGCAGGGGTAGCTGGGTGATTCGCGGTACTCGAGGAAAATAACGCGCTGCGAGCGTTAAAATCTAATTCCGGCGTTAGCGCTTCAATGGCGAGCGAGCGCGAGTCTTTCTTAAATGAAAGTTTTTAAGTGGAGCGCCGCTACCGTTTCCTGCCTTACGGCTGTATTATTTCTTCGGAAGAGCGCCGGCGTTTTTTCCCCCGTAAAATGCCCGGCGCATTTTCCCCGAGAAATGAATTTCTTATAAGATCTCGCATCCCCCCGCGCCCGCGCCGGGCTCAGCCGGGGCTACAGTTTAGTTTGTTTCGCGCGGCCCGCGCGATAAACAGGCCGCCGAGTGGCATCGTTATCTGCCAAAGTTTTACCCCATAAAACATCCATACTAATATCAGATCTCACGAGGAATAACGCGGCCCGTATAATTTTAACGTTTACAGTGCCGGAAATAAAAGGGAAAAATATCATTCGAAACAGTAACACTCGTTTTACCTGGCGGCTGCGGGAAACCGCATTACCTTCGCAGCTTTACGACTTTACTGAAAAGTGCCGCGCTACTGTCACATAAAAGTTACGCGAAGCGCTTGTCATACACCGTGAAATTGCTTGTGTTTCCAGAATATTGTAATAGTATCAACGATGCCCATGGTATTATTGGATTTTATTCAAGGGGGAAGGGGGGGAGGAGCGTCGCGCGGAGGGTGGGGAGGCCGGAGAGACATTATTAATCTCACCCCATGAATCCCCGTGGTCTTAAAGTGAAATTACTTTTTCCAACTGGCGGAGCGTGTGATGCCGCTACTCCAACTCGATATACAAGACCGTGGCCGTTTAATGGATATCATTTAAGATCGTTAAAAAACTTTGAGACTCTTGACCTCCTTCGGCGGTGGCTCCGGAGGATGCGTCGGCGAGGGCTCCGTCGGGAGATTGATGCCTCCGGGCAGGGGGTGTATTTTTTTAGGGCTTCCTCCGAGGAGTCCCGCGGGACCGTAATGGAACCCGCTCAAGGACGAACGAAAGTTCATTAGGGTCGTGAAATCTTGCCTCTCTTCTAATTTCGTCGTTTCTATCTCAAAGGGTTGACGGGGGTTCGGCTGGCGACAGCTCGCTTGGATAGTTTCGGGAGTATCAAACACTGGTAACACCAACACCACCACCACCCCCTCGTCGATTACAGCCAATTATAGCTGGTCCCGCGCTTTGTCAAATTTTATTGGAAAAACCTAATTGCACGCGAGAGCCCGGCTATTTTCCTTTTTACGATCAAAGTGCTAAACTTGATTACCACCGGGGAGACTTTGTTTCAATCTTCCACAACTTTGCCGGGCGTTTAACTTCGACGGCATCGAACGTCGCGTTAAATCCGCATCCTTTTCCCCGCGCCACCCAATTTATGAACGTACGTGCGCCAGAAGGATTACAGGCCTGTACTTACCGTCCGCACCGTAATTCCGCCATCTTGCTTGCCGGCATGCGACGTTACGCTAGAAACTTTGAAATTTACGAGGAAAACATGTCCCCGCGATAAAGTACACCAACTCATAAACGAAAGATAACTCGTTGGGGAGTGGAAAGCTAGGGAGCCGTCGACGGATACTGTCGTAGTGATGGTACCGTTGAAGGGGAATGGTTGTGGTGGTGGTTGTGTAGTGGTGCTGGTGGTACTGGTACTGGTACTGACATTGCTGCTGCTGGTGGTGGTGGTGGTGACTGCTGGGGCTCCATAGGCATGTTTCACTCTATGAACGCACCTCTATGATATGCGAGACCGTTATAGGAAGGATCAAGGTCTCACCTGGGTATTGGAACGTAGTCCCATAACAATAAACGATCTATGATCTACCCGCACTATGTAGCACCGCGATGCTTCATTCTTCTTACAACACCCTTTCTCTCTCTCTTTCTCTCCGCACTCTCCTCTTTTTCTGTCCGTCTCTGTCTCTACTTCTTTTTTTTCACTACCTCCTCTTTTACACTTTCATTCATTGTTTCCCCGAACAACGTTCATCCCTCTCGCCAGTTTCCCGCGCAGTCGTGTACTTTGAAAAAAAAAAGAGAGAAAAAAAACGGATGGAGGAAAAAGCTTTTTTTTCCAGGTACAGCAGCCTATCACCAGTACCCCTCCCCACTCCTGTGAATATAGGAGCCAGCAACCCTTAATTTAAGGGCTATTGACGTCGCCTCGTCGATCTGCGCAAGTTTTCACTGTATTTTTACAGCGAAGCCTCTCCCCTTTATTTCAAAGGTAAATGCCACATTTTCGCGATCGGGCATTCCTGACCCACGAACCGCCTCACCCCCTCGCCCGTTCCCGCCTCATTATGCTTCCGCGCACTTCCGAGACTTTCCGTATTTCTTTTCTGTCTCCGGTGGGGAAAAGTTTTCCTATCTACGATCTTCCTTACGGCGTGCCCCACTCTCGGCTCTGTCCGAAGCCCGAGGAGTCAACACTCGAAGCTTACACTTAATTTAAGAGGCATCGACGTGACGAGAAAATTACTACGCAACTTTCCCTCGCAACTCATGGATTTCCCCATGGTGGTCGCGACGACAGACTCGACTCCCTCCTCCCCGTTCCTCTTTTACCGGGAAAACGCGCGAAATTCACGGATCTACCGAAATATGACGCGAGAAATGTCCCCCTCCTCCTCTCTCCGAGTATCTCGCACGTTTACGAGGTTCCTTCTTCCCTCGTTATTTCGCTGGATCACTGAATTTATTTAGACGGAGAGACGTTCCGGAGAAACGCTTGAATTTTCCCTCCTATTTTCGAAAGCAGCAAAGCGAGAATCTGACAAACGGGGGCGGAGAGGCGGGAGGGGAAGAGCGCGCGTGTCCACGACGATCCCTCGCCAAGGTCTTCCGCTGAAAAAGTTTCGCGGCCATTACAGGGGAAATGAGCTGGCCTAAAGAGAAGAACGCGCCGAGGTTACCATTACTCACAATTAGGTCCAGTTTTTCAATTAAGGTTTAAGGCTTGGCCCGGCTTAAGCTCATAAATATGTATGTGCTAAAGCACGGTTTTTATTTCAGGCTCCGCTGGGCTGTGGCTCGGGACTTAATTACGAAACCCGCTCAGTAGCTCAGGAAACGCGCTATATATACGTGCTTTAAGTCGCTGAATCGCATTACGTCGGGTTCGATAGCACGCTGCTGTACATAGAGCGCCAACCACGTTCCCACCCCCTCCCGCCGATACTCGCGAGCGCTAGCCAAATGCGGCTTCGCCTCTAACTCACCGAGAGAAACCCTGCGCGCCATCGGAGAATGCCAAAGTTTCACTACCAAATCTATTCTTGGCTTCCTCGATCATTCCTTGTATTTCCCTAGGTAAAATTTACGAATTACTTTTTCTCGGTATCTCTCTCTCTCTCTCTTTCTCGTTTTCATATTTTTTGCTCGAAATTCTCGTTCTTCGGCAATATCGTTCCTTTAATCCCATGACAGGTGAACGAGTGCCCAAAAGTTTCATGAAAATTGTTTTAGAATATTTCGAACGAGAGGGAGAGAGAATCTTTAGAAGAATATTTCTAGCGCTGTCAACTTTCATCAACCTCGCATGATTATTGCATTTTTGAAGCGAACTTGTCACTCGAGCAGAAATACAATTTTCTCGATAAGCTATTTCGTTGAATTTCTCGCGTGTTCTCCATTGTTCCTTTGGTTTCCATATTTAAGGCGGATGTAAAAAACTGATGGTTTTTAACTCGTTTCGCAATCAGGTCCGATACATTTAATGGCGAGACTCACTTGAAATGACTTTATCGCTGGACCGAATTGCCGATGGAGAATGCATCTATTCGTGAATGCACATCGACGGGATTAAGACCAGTGGAAAATATTTGTTGCGCCGATATCGATTGGTCAGAATTTTCTTGACGGAAACCGATCACAATAAAGCGCGATTTCATCTATAAATCCTCCCTTGTCAACAACTATGCTAGGATATGATCACGACACACAATAGCGCCATTTCCGGTAGCTATCTAAAAATATCTTTTCTGCTCTTGGCAGGTGCAATTACGAACGTCACAGACCAGATATGCCATTTCAGCTAGGATCAAAGTTTCCTAAGAATATTGAAAGCAGAAGGAGGAAGGAACGACTCGTTCCAATTATTAAAATCAGATTTTTACTTGGAACTTATAATTTTAGGCGAGGATTTTTACATGAATAGTTTTTAATTCCGGGGGAGCGGCGTTTCCCAGCGTGGTGGTAAGTGGGCTCCGAAGAAAAGGGAGTTTGCTAGCATGGCCACGCGAGGATGAAGGGAGAAAGAGGGAGAGAGGGAGAGAGAGAGAGGAGCACATAGCTGTAATGGGAAAATGGTAAAAGTGGAAATTTTTCCAACTTTCCGAGGAGTGAGAAATTTTTATTTTGTGCAACTCTGACAATTCCCCTCGTAATGGCCGAAGCGCTGAATTCTGGTGCGGAGCTACCGAAGTAGAGCATAAATCGTCCACAATGTGGCGCGCCATAAATGACGGCCGCTGGCATTCGAAGCCACCAGACAATCGGTTCTTCTGTATAATGTATGTGGTGTCAGCATTAAGAGAATCGATCCGGAAGGAAGTAAGATTGAATCCATTGTAACGATTCCTCCTGTCCCTCGATGGCGCGTTTCCCTTTTTGACCTTATTCTCATTGAATTATGATCTTCCGAGCTTCGTCCGACGAATCTTCCACCTACTTTCCCAATTATCATCGGAATTCTCGCTTTCCATGAATTTTCATGCAATGACCCTCGATACTCTCCTCCACCATTCGCGCTCGCTAATTTTATAATCGCCCGTAGTTAGTTCGCACCTCCATTCTATGTAATCAGCGCAGTTTTTCCCGGTAAGAGGGTTCATCCCGTCCCGATGACACAATTCCAGACTTTTCCAACCACCCGATATTTCAGTTTTTCGCTTCACTCGCTCTTACCGGAGAAACTTGCGAACCTGCTTGTTGTTTCTCAAAAATTTTAAGTTCGATGATTAACGAGGAAAGTCTCACACCGGTATCCAGAAATATTATTTCAATTCCACAGACTTGCATCGTTTGCCTGATACACCGAAACAAGAGAGAGAGAGAGAGAGAGAGAGAGAGAGAGAGAGAGAGAGAGTTGTGGAGCAACCCTTACACCACAATCGTGTGAAATAGTATTGTTTCCAGCACCGATGCCTCTGGTTTAAGGAAAATTTACGAGAATGCGGGTGTCTCGCTCTAGGCTGTAGGAAGAAAGGTAAATCTTTGCCCTAAAGCTAAGTCATCCGGATGTCCGTGCAGCTGTGACTAAGACGGCTGCAGCTTGAAGAATTAGAGCAAAGATTAAATCCTCGGGGAAGAAATAGCAGATAAAAATCGTGCGCGGTAAAAATATCCAAGAAAAGCGGCGGGGAAACTCGATAAGCAGAGTATCAATGGTAATTGATAGGTCCTACGAAGGTTCCATCCCCGAGCTGCTCGGCAATTCTTGAGAAAAACTTAGGGGTTGTCCGATATTGGGAGGGGGGTGAGGACAAAAGGGTGACAAGGGTTAAAAGAGTCAGAGATATCGCGATGGCTTATTGCGCATCGGAAATCGGCGAGTTTAAGGGAAAGCTGTGCGGGTAATCCTGTTTGGTGAGAAAAATCAAAGGGAGGATACAACAATCGAATCTCTCAGGAGGAAAATTCCTTCTCAGACTCTCGAGATTTAGCGGATTGCCAAAGTCAACGGAAATCGCGCGGCTGCCAATATTCACGATGAGGCGCAACCTTATTGAAGGCGATGGCGTCGAATTTTCCTCCATGGCGCAGCCACTCCCAGGATCTCGGAGTTACGTCGCTTCCTCCCCCTCCGCCCCAAAGTCAAATCGTCAGGGGGTTGACGCGCGTTCCGTTTTTATCCAAGATGGACTCTCGGAGTTCCCGGCGGAACTCGCTGGTACCACTTGGCTGATTTCCGAGCCGCCATATTTGTTTCTCGACTACCGCAGTGGTAGCGGTAGTGGTGGTGGTGGTGATGGTGTTGGTGGTGGTGGAGGATTCCACCCCTGCCATCCCCCTCGTGTACTTGGAAGACACGAGTGCTAAATCTTTGCCAGCGGTTGACCGTAAATCAAATTCGTTTAGCGAGAGAAATCTCTCGTGAAATTTATCATCGTGACCACTCTGGACCCTCTAGTCATTTCGGTATTCGAGCATAATCGAACGGGGCCAATTGATCCCGAGTGCTTCGAGTGACAGCACTAATCGCGCTATTACCGTCTCTTTATTTTCAAGCAAAGTTTTCCAAACGCGTAAACTGTCGTGGGCACGCTCATCATTTTTTTCTCTCCGCCGAACGAGCGAAAATATCATTCAGGGATCATTTATGAAGCACGCTTGCGAATTCCGTCACTCGATCACGCGGTCCCCGTGCTTTTTTATTCTCGTTTATCGTCAATGATCGAAATAATTAGGTCGTCAACGGATAGCGGGGATGTCTGGGGGAATTCCGCTCGTCGATGTTTACAAGCGTCCGGGGAGCGCTCGAAGGTGATTTTCTCGCATAACGACGCGAGTGGCGGCGGTGATCATCCGGAGGAAGAAAAAGTCAAGGACAAAAACTCGGGCTATCCTGAGGGATCCCGTCGATGGTCCTCGGCGCTCTCCACCAGAGGCAGATCTTTCAAACCAAGATAAATTACCTTCTGACTCCTAGAGGCTCTGGCTGCCTGGAAAGCGGCGAGGTGCCCGTCTAATCTTGAAAAACACTTTAAGTCAGAGAAAAGGATTATTCAAATCCCTGGGATATGCCCCGGGACGGAGAGGCTGATAGGAAACTCATTTGAGAAGTAGTCAGTTTGAGAAGTGGCGGTAGCGCCGTGAGAAGGGAGCGGAGGACGAGGCGGGGGTCAAACGAAATCGATGAAATCACTGGCAGAATTCGATTCGATTCGACTCGACTCGACTCGACTCGACTCGACTCGACACGGCTCGCCACCCTCCGGGGGTAGCTGAATAAGATTCGTGAGTAAAGCTCGCGTTTAATTCCGCTGAATTTCCAAACCTGTGTTTAAGGGATATTCCCGCGGGGTGCACTTCGGGGTGTCGGATAGTTTAGACGTAAGCTCGTCACTTACGAGCAAGCACCCGGGTGTGCCACGCAGTTCCGACGAAATGCCTAGGAGTCTTCGCGTTATTATGCTAATTCACGGCGAACGAATTGCCATAATTGAACGGTATACCGAGACACCCCCTGGAGACACCCCAGCGCGTCATTGATAGCATCAGAAACGCTAAAAACCATTTGCCTGTCGCTTGGCGCGAAACTCACTTCCGGTCTTCATCTCCGATGTCTTTTCTCTCTCTCTCCGTATCTCTCTCTCTTCATCCCCTCTATCCTCGAATAATAATTATACTTGGCGAAACAATCGTGTGCCAAGCGATGACGCCTTCGCGAATGATATTCCCCGGTGAAACGAAGCCGTCTCCCTTCCAGGATGATTTTCCCCTGGCAAAGTGGAGTTTAATTATTAGACAGGCGATAAATCATCCAGGAGACGTGACTGAGGCTTCCGGGACAGCGACACTTGCTCGGCGAACGCACGAGGATGCCGGAAAACTAACGCGGTTAAGGAAGGTATCGGAGCGATGCCTGTGGGAACTTCATTCCAGTCGCATCCACCCCCGCGCGCGCCCGCTCTCACTGCAGCGTTGTCGTAAATTTTGTCATTGTCGGATTCACCGCGACGCGTGTTCCCGACGAGTTACCTCGTCGAGGTAATTTCGGTGCGTGGAACGTGAAATTGATGCGCCGCGAGTCCCGACGCTTGCCGGAGTGTCGTTAGAGAGCGCCGTTAATTATCATCGGGCCCACCCCCACCCCCGCCCGGCATCGCCGTGGCGGTTTCCGCTTTTTCGCCGACTCGTCCTACGTGCATTATCAGCTCGGCAAAATATGCACGCATCGGTTTCCCCCGGTGAGATTGCGCCGATAAGGGAATTAAGGCGAGAGCTTCATCGGCCAGCTCAAATATTTTCTTCTAATCTCCCGGGTATTTCGCTGTAATGAGGTATCTGTATGCAAAGCTTATCACTGCTTGCAGAAATATACGATGAAAAATATATGCCGACGGGTCCTTTCGATTCCGCACTTGATTCAACGCCCGAGCCCCCTCTTATTGCCCCCGGAGTCTGCGAGATTCTCCGATTCAGTGAAACGAGTCAACGATAGGTCAGCCGTCGATCGATACAGCCTATCAGTTTGAAGGAATTAAACCGAATCTTTCGCGCGTGTCTTTTTCTGTTCTCTGCGTGGGTCGGAAAACGATAAACGGGGGTCGGTGGGTTTATCTCTAGAAACGCGACCGGATATTCGCCGAGAGATAACTCGTTGGCTTTTTTTTTTTGACGTTAAGACCACGGAGTTCGGAGCTGAAAAAGTTCAAGCCAATCTTTTAGCCGGGCAAGGTAAATTTTCGCCTAGTCCGCGAGTGATAACCGAGCGCGCGCGCGCGCGTTTATCTGTAAACGCGACCGGCAATTCGCCAGGTGATAAGTCGTCTGTTTTTTAATCGTTAAATCCGCAGAGTTCGGGGGTGGGTTTTTGGGATATCACGCCTCTTTCTTGCGCTTGTTATTTTATCCTACATAACTGTTTCCTTCGTGATATTCTATTTATTCTATGGCCACGTTGAAGCGACGTGATATCGCACACGTACGGCAGCGGTGGTGGTGGTGGTGGTGGTGGCGGCATAAAGATACCACGATGTGAGGGGATGGAATAACATTCCTCGCGTGTATATTATGTCTGGCATATTGAAACGAATAAGAGAGACGTTGGGACAGCGCTCGAAATAAAATACGAAATGTTGAGGAATAGGCGAATGTGTGTGTGTGCGCGCGCGCGTGTGTTTTCGCACGCGTGTGCTGGTACGTCGGATTAAAGAGAGTGCTATTCGTGAGTTAAGTGTCAAATCACGGAGCGGAATACGAGGCCGTTTCATTATAAGATTCCCACCCCCGCGACGCTCGCTCTTTTTCGCCAAGTGGCGCTCTCTTTCCGTAGAAATTAATAAATAAAATTTGCAAGCTTTGCCAAAGCTCGGGTTACGCGTCAAGCTCGACGGTGCCCGTAAAGTCACGCGTTTCATAATAACCTTGCGTAATTCCGCGTGAAATTGACCATCGAGAATTTAATATCCGTTTCCAAGGATTCTCGTCGGACCCACTCTACCCCCCAGCGTTGTTTCCATCGAACCCTTTTCAGCCATTTTCGCGAAAAATTTTATTTCGTCGGGCCTGGCTCTTTCTTTTTCTTTCAAGGGGAAGGAGGGGCCCGGCAGGTGAGAAGGTGTCGCGAGTGATCAAATCGCGCATTTCGCCTACCAGCGAGTAATAGTCGGAGGGAGCTTCTCCGGAGAATGGAAGTGGGGGTGGCAATTTGTTTTTCCAGCGGAAAGCAGGAATCTGCGCTAGCCAGGTCCGCGGGGTTTGTATGATTTAGTCGTCTAGCCGCGAGTTTCCGATGCTCGTCGACGCGACGCTTCCATTTCCCCGACTGACGGGGCGAACCACGCGCTGACTTTCACCACTGGATTCGTCGGGCTGTTTTTTGCGTCAGTCAACGCGCGGCAATTAAACGAAATGAATCGTCGAAAGAGCGCGGCGCTCTCCACTCTTGCACGTTCAACCACCCCCCCCCCCCCCAACCCCGTGCATCCTCTCAGAGCCGCAGCCACCCGCGTGCGCGCCTGTCTGAAAAATCCTCGAACTTTACCACTCGCTATTTTCCTTCCCGCTGGATCATCCGCGAGAATAAACAAAGCGTCCACGCACAGGGGTAGGTGCCACGTGAGTGCCGCGATATGAAAAAATTCTTTACAACAGCCGGGAATGATTTATGGGGGTGTGGGAGAGATCCGGCGGCGCCGGGGGTGTTTTGCTGGAAGAGCACGCGATTGTTTAGGCAAATAGGGGAAATAGCCCAGGATGTCGGGGACGCGCGGAGAGGGAGGGGGTAGTTCGAGTGGATCGACTCCGGTGCTGCGAGTCCACAATTTCATTTGCATTAATCTTGATTGACTCGGAGAAAGCAGAGAGCTTCCCACCCTCTCTCCCGGCGAGATTTTCTCAGAAATTCCATGGAATCGATTCCTCGAGCGTTTTGCCGTGCGTGCATTTGCTTGTAAAGCGACGTTTTCATTGAACGGCCCGTGCCGAGTGGCCTGGTAGACGTGAAAATAGGCAGGCGGTCGGCAGGGGGTGGTCGATCGGTGCCCGACCACCACCACCACCACCACCACCACCCCCATTGAACCGGGGGCTACACAACGGCGCACGTACGAGCCAGGGACTCGACTGTTTAAATTTACCGAGCCAGTCGTAATGGAAGGGTAAGTGGCATAATTGAATTAATCCCGGCCGGGCGCCAGGGGTGGGGAAACTTCTCGCGACCTCGAGAAAGCTCCCAAAGGGCCCAAAACTGACGGCCGCCATTTTCCAGCACCGGCTTGGCGCCGGCTTCGTGAAATAAAGCGGTTCTCGAGCCGTGCACCAGGTCTCCGCGTATTTGGCAAGCCGGCAACGCGTTCCCGGGGATGGACTCGATGGATTTGCATTTGAAAGGTACCAGCGCACCCTTTTGCGGGAGCCAGCAGTCTGGATGAAAGAACGGCTGGGGGCCAAGCACAGTATTTACCCGCCGTAAATACCTGATTACGAGGGGGTTCCTGACTTTTATATTGATTCCACCCCAACATTGCGTCGCGTCGCGTCAGCCATCCCCGGCCTGGCTTCCTCCCCTCCCACCCGGTCTCCTCATTGAGCGGCAACCTAGCCGAACCGTACTTCATAGACGGTTTCCCAGCGATCTCCACGATTTTTCGGGAGCATCCACCAGCGGAACTTTGAGATTTATCGGCCGATTTACCTCGAGATTTCATTGTCGTGGAAAGTTTCGACCGCGCGCACAGTCGCCGGAGCTTCTCGCAATCGGAGCGGAAGACTCTCGGAGAGGGGCTGGGGTGGCCAACACTCGTCTTTTATTTGTCGAATATTTTATGCCGCCCCGAAAAGAAAGTTTTCTTAGTTAAATCTACGCGGGATCGTCGACGGTGTTGCCGCCCTTAATAATAAACTTGGCAGCGCGGAGCTTTATCGAGTTTTATATCGATACGCGAGCGATTCTCCCGTCCATGACGAGTTCCGCCGGCAAGGGTTGAAACCCCCGCGGTGAAGCCAGCGGCCGCGATCCCCAGGATTTTTCGCTAACATCTGCTGCCAAAACTTGGAGATTTATCAAGCCGTTCACCACCGCGAGACTCCATTGCCATGGAAACTTTGCAGCGCATTGCTACTTGTTACGTGTCTCGAGTTACCGTCGTCTGCCGCCGTACCCGCCACCCCCTTCACCCGCCAAGAAAAGCTTCCTCTTGGAAGACCGGAAGAGCTTTCCGATACGGGAGGAGCGTTCTTGAAAATTCTCAGCTGGACGGACCCACCCCCTGCAGCTTCCCGAGAGCAACCTCCTCTCTCTGTGGGAACTCGCGTTTCGGCCACCGGGGGTTGTTTGCCGAGGGGTGCCGA
Source organism: Sclerodermus sp. 'alternatusi' (assembly GCA_037305995.1). Classification (NCBI taxonomy): domain Eukaryota; kingdom Metazoa; phylum Arthropoda; class Insecta; order Hymenoptera; family Bethylidae; genus Sclerodermus; species Sclerodermus sp. 'alternatusi'. The sequence continues at coordinate 10,386,807 of CM074547.1, forward strand.
TCATTAACGGAAATACACGAGGGGCCTCTCCGTACAGTTCAGTGTGGAAACTCCACCACGCGCTGGTGGAGCGGCAATAACGAGAAGATTGCGAGGGTGCGAGTGGACCTGCTGGATCGCTGAAACTTAATATCTCTGGGTCCACGGCGGGGGCGCATCTTCCCTTGATCCAGGCAGCCATGTTGGGGGTAGTAACAATTTCCGGGAGTATTTATTGCGGCTCGTAAAGACGCTCGGTGGCTGTTATGCCTGTATTCGAAAGAGAGACAAATGCCCATCACATATCAGCGGGGTCGCCGTTGAAAGCGAGCGTTTCGACGGGGGTGGCCGGGGGTGGGGGCTTAGTTGTACAGATTGTGTTTTGACGATCGATAGGCAGAGATTCCTGACGGCACATTCACCGTCTGCTGCCTATTGACGTTCGACGGCGCGATCGTAAATCGCCCCGAATAAGCTTCCGCAAAGCACACTGCCGAAAATTGACTGGAAACTTTTTACGAACCCTCCCATCCCCCGCACCCCCGAACGACGTCGTTCGCCGGAAGATTCGTCTCGCAATAAATTAGAAATATGTTCTCCCGCTCCCGCACACGGCCCTATCCGCGCCGGCAAATCTGCGGAGTCCGAATGGCACGGGGTATTACGGGGTGGGAAGGTGCTGGGGGTGGAACCGGGAGGGGGGGGTCTCGTAATGTTCCAAATTTATCTATCCCTCGCTTTTTCGATATCCGGCCCGCGCGCTCCACTTTAAGGGAACGATTTGAGCATTATTGCTACTTCGATTTGCAATTTAGCCCAGCGCCACTGCTCGGGGAGAAATTTGCGTCTTAAAATGCTCGCCCAAGGGGTGGCTCGCTCGCCGCTACCACCACCACCACTACCCTCGTCGGCCCAATTGCACTTGGCGGTTCATCCGGGAAGCTCTGGACACCCGGTCATCGGCGAGCAACTCCAGGGGCGACGCCCTGGATTCCTCGCGTGTGCCTACGCACCCCCACACACATGCGCGGGCAGGGCCGGGGGTGCGAATACTCGTGCCAGCCGGGGGTTTCTCGCTAAAATGAAATTAGATAAGTGTCCCGTGACTCGAGACAGGACTCCGGCGTGAAAATTGCATCTCGTCTGGTACGACGCGCAGGATTCCAGGCAGCCAGGATGCCTGGATATAACGCGACGCTGACGGGGGTGCGCGGCATACATCAACCGTTTTATAATTAAAACGTCAGTTTTCTTCGCGTCTATTTACATTATCGACAGGATCTTGATAAATGCTCCAGTACTGCCGGAGTTCGGGAGCAGTCGAATTTTCCGTAACGCTATTCCGGCTCCGAGCAGCAGCAACCACCACCACCACCACCCTCACCGGAACTGGCGGGATCGTCTTCGGGGATGAAAGGAAATCTAATAACGTTAGCCGACTCCTTGTTTTCCTTCTCGGATCGCTGTAATCCCGTTTTATAGAGTCGTGTGCGAATACGTATCCTGCACCTATAGGCCACCCTCGCTGTGGGGGTGAGTCCGCGTGACCCGGTGGCCACACCAACACTCGGTCCCGTGTGTACGTACAGGGCAAAGAGTCGTTTCGTGAAATCGCTCTATCCACTTACCCTCTTTGAGTCGGGCGCGCCGCTAGTGTCGGACACATTCTTAATTTCTCCCTGGAAATACTCGCGCGCACGCGCGAAGGGATGCGCGTGCGAGTTCCTTCCGCCGCATTGAAGAATCCAATCCGAGTTTGAGACTTTAGCATGATGGGATGTTACTTTGAGTTAATGCGTTAAATTTCGTGGCCGAGATTGGAATTCCAGCGTTGTCCCGGACTTTTTCTCGCGTCCTGACCGAGTTGCCGCGTCGCTAACCCCCTCGAACTTTAAGTTACCTCTCGTGCCGATCGGCTCAACCCCCGTCCTCCCTAATCGGGGTAGCGTCGCATCTCGAAGCTACCCTCGGAGTGGCGGCAATCTTTCGCGGTGACCTCTCGCCGCCACCCCCGGGAGGGTCCGTTCAATGTTTCTGGACACCCCGTTAACGCGCGTTTATCTCGCACAGCACAGGGGGTGGCACACCCCCTTTTCGAATTAACCGCGCTCACTGTTAAAATTCCGCGGCAGCTCGAAATATCTGGGCGAGTGTTCCAAAAGCAGCTTGGGGTGTCACGTGCCGTTGTACGTGGTGGAAGGACCGTCGTATTATGTCGCTCTACTTGCCACCGCTTCCTCCGATGCTGAATGCAAGATGGTCAAAGGGCTTGTGTGTGACGCGCGGAGTACATTTGCCGGTGGTAGCTCGGTACTTGCGGCGGACTGAAATCCGCCCATCCCCCCGAACAATGAAAACCATCAATCCCGCTCCCAAAACGGAGCGGAGAGCGGCTCTCCGGCTCAGCAGACGCGTATCGCGATGGTGCACGCGCCCTCGGAACACGAACACGCGAATTTACGTGCGCCTGTTCATCCCTCCAACGTGGCGCTCTGGGCACAAAGGCCCCGCTATATTGTTATTCGCTGTAAAAACCGACGCACCCCCTCCCTCCCTCCCTCGGATAGAACGAGCGCACAAATTGCAGCAGCGCGCGCGCGCGAACGACAATTTTAAATCAACCGATACAACCCCCTGTGCGTCTACTCCTCCTACGAATTCCTCCGACGTACCGCGGTGATTCGCGAGGGGGTGGCGGGGGTGGGGCACGGTGCCCGACAGTTGAATAATTGCGCGCCGAGCGACAATAAATTTGTTTTGAAAATAAATATGAGCGGGGGTGTCTTCGGGGGGTGAGGGTGGTTGCGTCGCGGGAAGAGTACGACACCGGGGGTGGCGCCGGGGGTGGGATTATTATTCAGACGGTGTTCCCGGCGACACGTGCATCCGTTCCTAAGTGGTGGGCTTAACGCAAGACGCATTCGCGCATCTTCGGGGTGCACCATCGTGATGCAGGAAGCGAAGGTGCGTTGCCAGAGTGCAAGTGATACGCATTACGCGATTACCAGCGAAACGCAGTTCATCGGCTCCTTACGACGCACCCCCTTCCCTCCGGAGGAGCGAGCGTACGCCGTGCCTTCCATTCGACGCGGCAACCCCGTGGTGGTTTAAGCTCCCAATTGATAGGGGGAGGTGGCTATCGATTCCACCCCCGGTCGATACAGGGAATCCTGGCGATAAACTACGTCCCGAAAGGCTCGTAACTGCATATTTTTCCGTGCGTTTACCCTTGTTTCGTGGGCGAGGAAACGTGGTGCTTATGTGCCCGGGAAATAAGCCCGGCCTCGTATCGAGTACCTCCGGAATCCTTTCTCCCCGAGAACCACTTCCCGGGGCACTCGCGAGGGTCCCTCTCACTTCCTTATACCCGTATTCCCGAATACATTTCACCGGGGGTTCATTTTCCTCGGACAATTCGGTCACCTTATTGTACTTATTTTCTCGTCCCTCTTTGTCGTCCCCCTTTCTTTACCCTCGGCCAACATATTGGCTCGAGAGAAATTGCCTGTATATCGTACGCAAGGATACGCGCCCCAGGCGCCTCCTCTGCGCGAGTCATCTCTCCACCGCTCCAGCGCTCTGTTTAATTCCGCACGCACCAACCCCCTGCGAATAACGCTCCTTCCACCCCCGCGGTCCTACTCGGGAACGGTGCGCGGCTACTTGGCAAAATCGAACTTTCAAGCTGTTTTGCTCGCCGAGGAATTTTATTAACGGCGGACAACCGAGAAAAGCCTCGGAGACGACCGTGCAGCGGAAACCACCCCCTCTATACGTTGATAATGTTTTCACAGGGGGTGTACACGCGCGTGTCGCGGAACGTCGCCTGGAATGCCAAACTTTTCAGACCCACTCAAAGAAAGGCGAGTGACTTTATTGAAAATAATTCGAGCCCGACTCCGCGCGAGATGCGCCGCCTGCTTTCACCCCGCGCGGCATCCTCTTCAACCCCCGTCTGCGCGCGCTGTTTCCTCGCCGGGGAATATTCGGTTGCCCCGTTGCCACGTGCGCGCAATCGTCGAACGATGCAAAATCTCAGTGACGAAAAGGGTGGTCGGGACATCTGGAAGACACCACCCCCTCCCCCCGCCACCACTGCCACCGCTCTACTAAAGTTGCAAAATATGGCCCAAAAAATTCCGCTCACCCTCGTTTCCGGTTATTGTTCCGTCGATTCCTTCAATTACGAGGAAGACGCGAGATTTTTCACCCCACGAGTTTTCGCACCCCCTCTACCCAGAGCTTTCCTCGGAAAGACTTGTTTTCCGGCACACGCGCGTCTCAATTTCCTATGGTGTGCCAAAGGGACTCTTTGCCGAGGCACAGGGGATGTGTGTAAGCGCGCGGTGGCTAGCAGCTGATATGAAATCGAGAAGACGCTCCGCTAGCTTTTCAACGTGGAAATAGTTCGGATGCCGTGGATTCTCGTCATATCGGCTAAGGACTGCTCGCTGGAGGAAGGACTCTCCCTCTAAGCCGGTTATTCCGCGATGGCTCCAAAGAACCAGTGAAGAAGGACATTCGGAGACACCCCATTCCTCCTCATTTCCTCTCTCTCTCTCTCTCTCTCTCTCTCTCTCACCCACCCCTATCCCTGCCCACCCTTCTCGTCTCTCGCACCTTGTCCCTCGCGACGCTCCCTTCTTCCCATTTTCCTCTTTGGCTTCTCTTCATTTCCTCCGCATCTCTCTTCCACCCTCTAGCTTCATCTTCTTTCTGGCCAGGCGATTATCCCACGGCAGCGATAAAGCGATTAGGATGCTTCGTTGTATGCGCGCAGCTTAAGGAGAAAGCAGGCCGTAGGCGAGAGCTTTCTCGAGGGGTGGAAAGGCGCGCGGGGGTAGCAGCGACGACGACGACGACGACGACGTCGACGTAGACGTAGACGTAGACGTAGACGACTCTTCCTTATAATACGCGAGATGCCTTTAAATACGAAATTCCAACGCATCGATTATTCCAGATATGCCGCTAATACGCATTCTACTCGTGCTTCGTGACGCAACCGCTCCGGCAGCCAACGCAAAGCTGCGTTTACGCTTGCCATCGATATGTATGAAATAAACGTGTCTATTCGATTCTCCCCCTCCCCCCGTGATCTCCCTCAAAGTCGCTCCCTCCCCGGATCTACCCCTTCTCGCAATAGGCCACGAGCCATCTCGCTTTTCCCTAAGTAGCTTCCTCCATCCCCTCGACATCCGCCACCCTCCAACCCCCACCGCGACTCGCGCGTGACACATTATAATTTGACGACGGGGGTGGCTGAATATAAATATGCATGTCCCGGCATTTTAATGAATGCCTGAGTTTATTCAAATTACAGCCACTATAGTCCAGTCTGATGACTGAGGTTATTTCGAGCCAGCAGCTTTATTAAATAAGACTTGACGAGATGTAGCTCGGCTGCTTAATTTACCCCTTCTAGGCGCGCCTAAATAACTTTACGGAGTTCCGTTATGGTAAACGCGTAACTCTACCTAGGACAAGTTCATCGCCGTTGTCGGCAGAACCCTAATGACGAGGAGTATGCGGGACCACGGGGGGTAGTTTTTTTTTCTTTTTTTTTCACGGAAGGGTCGAAAGCGCTCTTGATACTCCGGGGAGGGGGAGAGGGGGTGTCTTCAGATTTTCCGGGAGTCGATGGAGCAAACCTGCACGCTCGGACAATTCCCCGAAATCCGTGAGCTGCGGGTGGACCGGAACGTTATTACTAAGCTGTGTGGAGTACGTTGAAATCTCCTTTCATCGACCACAGGCTCCATGTTAATCCCCGAACGAGGGAAGGATTAAAACTCGTTTCGTTTCCCTGATCATTATTTTCAGCCACTCGTTATCGGAAGATTAATCATCCTTCGAAAGCTACGAGGACAGCAGGTGCTTCTGATCGATCGACGCACCCCCCGCACCCCCGCCCACCCATCCCTCTCCCGGTCAAATGTTGCCGCGATAATTAATGAGATTAGCCTGCTGGCAAATGTAACCGATTCTTCGACGATCCACTGGCATTACCGAAAATTCGCTTACTCTCCCTTTCAAAGCAATCGGGACTCTCCTGGGCTTTGATTTTTATGTAAATCCACTGCTACTGCACTTGGATAGAAAACGATTCCTATATACGTGCGGTTGTGTGTGTGTGTGTGTGGGGGGGGGGGTGTATATATCGTCATTGCCAAACTTTTGAGCTTTTCCCCTCGTAGGATACCGTAAAAGAAATCGATTTCGATCCCCTCGAGAGACCGAAAGCGTTTTTATTAGAATTTTCCAATTCTGCCACGTGGCGTTACCTTCGCTATTTCACAAAGCTCGCAGAACACGCTTGAAGCGTGCATATCCAAACACTGAAAGCTTAGAAGAGAGCCCTGAAAATTTTACCCTTATGAAATTTAGGGTGAAATCTTCAAAAGACTGCTCCGCCGACTCGGCCCGGACCTCCTTTTTCCCTTTGCTCTCTCTCTCTCTCTCTCTCTCTCTCTTTTTGTCTGGTTCCCCTCTGTGCGGGATCAAGATCGAGATCGAGATCAAGATCGGGAAATGAGCAATTTTACCAATTAATGTCGCTCTGGTTAATTTTGATTTTGCTGTTCAAACCCTAGCGAGGAATAAAGGGATTAAGACAACTGGCTGAACTTCGTATCGTCCTTAGAAAGTTTTTACTTTTAATACTTGGCGGTCACTACTTAAGCAAATCCCCTCCAGTTTCAACTTTCCAATCTCCCGAACGACCGCTGTCTTCATGAGTTCCAGAAACTCCGTTAAGCGAACACAAGCGGAGCATGTCCAGTCGCAAAGAGAGAAAATCAAAAGGACTCGAGAATAAGGAAATTCTCACGTTTTCCTTTTTCATTTTTTCGCAGCGCGTTTTCTTGGCTTTCCACGCTTTTCCACGGAAAACTTCCATGCCGTTCACGTCACGCCTTGTTTTCTCCCGTGGCCCTTATACTTTTTCCACTTAATACTGCAAACGCAAAGAGTCTCCGAGTAAGCCTAAGATATGTTTTCGTGTATTATTCAATGGTCTCGGTGTGCTTGGTTCTTGTTTTTTATTATTTTCCAAGTTTATAAAATAATTGTATCGCGAACCTCTGCGAAAAGATCACTTTCGCAGAACGAGGAGAATATTTAATATGAAAAAAATGGAATAATCTTATAAAATACCTTTCATAGGAATCCACGCGCACAGTGATTTAATTGTAATTTTAGACTTCAATTATTTAAATAATTATGAATTCAATTTTTCACGTGTACATATATTTTTCTTCCCCTGTACTTGGCATCGAGATGTTATTACGTTTCTTGATTATTGAAAAAGTTTCAATTATGCCAGTCATGAAAATGTAGACGCTAAAAACGTTAATGAGAATTTGTGGGCTTTATCGGTACATTTCAAAGTTCGCCATCTCTAATATCGGTATTCATTAAATTCTACTTGAATTTATGTTAAATGTAATTATGATTGTTCTTATCCATAAATACAAATTGCGGTACCTTCATTAAAAGCTCATTTAACGCGTACAACACATGAATTATTTCGTACTCTGGGAATATCAATAATGAAACGTCCTACCGCGTAGTTCTCTTTTATCGAGAGACAATATAAGTTACAAACAATAGCTTCGCATTAATTATGAACGAAGAAAGAGCATTAAGATCTTTTAGGCAAAAGTTAATAAATAATTCAATAATTGACACGGACGAACAAGCAACCCGTAAATTTATGAATTGACAATTGCATTTTTTCACCACTAATCTCCTTAAAACTCCCACGCGCATTTTTCTAGCATACCACCTTCTTTTTTACAACACAATTAAGGAGGACCTCATTAAAACTTCATTTTCTCCGCAAAGTGGGTATAAACTATTTGAAGCTCTCGATAGAGAGAGCAGAGGCTCGTAAGTATCTGGTTCATTGACAAAAATTCTTAAAATTCCCTAGCCTTTGTCGTTTTGTTATTGAATTCTCCCCCGTCCGCTCCCCCTAATGGCGGAAGGGGGAATCTGTAAATTATTTTTATTTCACCGCGCACACACAAGCCGTTGGAGAAACGACTCCGTTTTCTCCATTGGCCTACATTCTCCCTTTCCGATCTTATAAAATAATGATTCCTACGCAACGAAACCTGCCATTTGCGGCGCCATGTTTTGCACATCTCGGGTTATGTACCGGGAGTAGTTTACTTTAAATTATAATGCGCCGCGAAAATTATTATACCGGAAGACTCCGGCGGGCCTGGAGCGACTTGACCTACTTGGAAAAATTCTCTCCCGAAATGCCTCGCCGGAGAAGATGGAAGCTCGATGATAATATTTGTTATCGTACACCATAAGCCCTCCTCCTTCGATACGCAGAATTTCGCGAATAGATAATTTTGCCCAATGCAACACAGATTTCCTCCCAACCCGCTCCGCGACTAGGCTAGATGGAAAATAACCACTCGAGAAACAGCCTCGATATTATTAATTCAAACTCCACCCCTCGTGACAACCACCCCCACCCCCCTTTTGGGTCACGGCGAAAGCAACGCGGCGTTCGCGATCCGTCACACGACCGACGTGTCCACTCGATAATGTCGAGCAATAATTAAAAAAAAAAGCTTTCATTAGACAGAACTCAGGCAGCCGATATTAAATCGAATGAAAAGCACGGGGGACACTCGCCTTGTTAATAAATTTCATAACGGTCGAGATAATTAGCGATGAAATTTAGGACGGGCCGCGTGTCCCCGCTGTCATCGTAATATTCCTGAACGTTTTCAATTTCCGATTAACCGATTCTCGATTGTTCCATATTAATACGGTATTATTATCGTTATTATTGTTATTATTATCATCGCGATCGTTGTTTATAATATCGGAGCTGCGAACGATTATCAGGAAAGCCGCACGGCAGACGGTGCCGACAGTCGCGTATCGCGACTGGGAAATTTTCACGTTCGACGGCCGTCGACGGACAAATGGAATTTGAAAATTTAGGTCACAGCGGCTGCGACAGTTTGCGAATCGCCGAGCCAAAACAATGACGATAAATTTCACGCTGGCCAAAGTCCGTCCAAACTTGTTTATTAATCATCTATTATGCGCGATGCGTTACACAGATTGCAACCAAGAGGGACGCTGAACGGCCGCCGATTTACGGAAACTGCAATTTTAATGCTTTGCCAAGTGGAAATAATAGATTACAGATTTGTGGCCGAACCCTCAGCGCGCACGCGATAAATCCTTACGGACTGCGCGAGGCTTTCCATGATTAATCGATTAACTCTCAGGTGAGTTTCAAGTGCAGCAGCCTACATCCCCTCCCCCACTCACTCACATACCCACCCTACGAAGCCGCCCTTAAAAAAGAGGAGGACGAGCTGCTAAATCCCCATGCTTCGTGGAAACCTTTAATTTAATCACCTGCAAAAAACTTTCGCCCTCTTTGCTGTTTCATAATGAACTTTGAAGGAGGGAGGAGGAGGTGGATATGTGAGAAAAAAGCCCTTAAATCTTTTCTTTCCCTTCGAATCTACTTATGCCTGCCGCGAATAAGGGAGAGATCGAACGTCGAAGCTTTATCAAGCTACTTTTTATCAAGTTTTGACGTTTCTTGTTGTTTTTTTTTTTCTCTCGCCGCTCCTGCCTCTTTTAATCTTCTTTTTTGTCTCTCCCTTTTCTTTCGCCTCTCTCTCTCTCTCTCTCTCTCTCTCTCTCTCTCTCTCTCTCTATCTATCTCTCTCCTTTTCAACACGTCGCTCGGAACTTTTAATTCCACACTTATTATTGCGTTCCAATGATTTCCTCGAGGAATCATGCTATGTAAGAGAAACAACTGGCTACAACGATTTTGTATTACGGACTTTTCCTTTTTAATGCGTTGCCAAGTGGAAATAATGGATTGCAGTTTTGTGGCCGAGCTGACGGTGGTGCCGCAGTAAATTCTTTCGACATCGTAACTTTTTTATGATTAATCGATTAACTCCGGGATGGATCCGAAGTTTTCTGTTCTCGTGAATGTACTTTGAAAAAGGGGCAAGCTGCTGTTTAGAACTCTAACGATATTGAACCGCACACGCTACCCCCTCCGCTCGCGTCATCGATAGCCCCTCACCCCTCCCTCCGCAACTTACAGGATATTTTATACTTTCTCCGGTGATTCGGCTGTTTTAATTAACCGGAAGGGGACGGGGGGTGGCTTATAAACTATGCCAGCGATGAGAACGGGAGTCGCTAAAATTCCGCAAATTTCTCCGAACGGTTAACAATGTGATCGCCGATATCCCAAGGGATGCTAGCAGGGTGTCTCTGGCGTGGTACGAATATTCCTTGTATTTTCTCCATTGCCCCGCCAAACGCACTTCCAACAAAACTCCAGCGCAGTGTCTTGCGCGTATCCGTAAAACGAAGTAGTAAAAACTTTTAATGAGAGACGCCGGTACATCCCTTCCTTCCCGGCGCGTTTCCCGGTCCAAGGGATACGAGTAACGAGCGAGTGCTCCGCCATACTCCGCCAGGATAAAATCTAACGGCTATAAAAAACGATGAATGTCACAATACACATGTCCGTGTACACGTGGACCCTAACATTCGAAGGATAAAGCCCGCAGGATCCAAGTAGAGTAACATTATGCGAAGAGAGGCACGGTCAGCCATGGGAAGGGGATGATCTTAAATGTGTTGGCGCGCAGGTGTGCGGTCCTGCCCCAGTGGGGGGTGGATGTAAAATTTTCTTTTCTACGAGCGCCCGTCTCCTGAAATATGCGTCCTGTCTTCCCCAGGTTTTTACCCGGTGGACAGGCTCGCGCGTAACGAAGTTCCAGCATAATTTTGTCTGCCTTATTTGGCACTACTCCACTGCCGCCGCGTTGTCCGTTGTTTCTCTCGGTCGCCGTTGCCGTTGCTATCCCGTTGCTGCCGTGTTGCTTCTGGTGCTCCGCTGGTGTTGCTGCCGCCGCTACTAGGTTTGTAAGAATTCACGTGGAAGTCGCACCGGCTGCTTCGTGAAATATTTAGACGGCAAGCGGTACCCTCTAAACCCGCAATGTATCCCGCGCAAGAATTCTGCATCTACGCCTAGAAACGACTGGTCCTGCAATTATTTATTTATGCCTTTCCACTAAGGCTGCTAGCGTACCATCCCCGCAACTTAACTCTACTACATCGCACCATTTTCTTTTTCAGCATTACTCTCCACCGCACCACCACCACCACACCACTACCACCACCACCAGTATCACCCCTCTCTCGTCTCTGAAAACCGCAGTACCAACATAACCGCCATCGGTCTCCATCACCCTTCACCCAGTTCACTCGCTCATTCCAAATGTAAGACACTGTCCGACGGATGACACGCGCGTTGATCGGAGCCTGTTTGCGCGTCATCGAGGAAAATTCGTGGGGGGTTGAGCTGGATTCGTTGAAGCAAAAACACGGAGATTCCGCGATGATTTTCTACCCCTCGGTCTATGTCGACGCTGCGGAAAAGAGAGAATACTCGTTGAAAACGGAAGCGGACGATTAATTGATTCCACGTTATCTCTGATAGACATAAAATGCTGCTGGGGGTGGGGGAGAGAGGGAGAGAGCGAATTCAAGTTCAATCGTATCGTATTTCAGGAGTTCCGGTCGTTTAAGCGCTAATAATCCGCTAATAAAATATTAAGCGAAACGATTTCGGCATTCCATATCACGTTTCTCAACACTGGCGCTCGCTGCGAGTTTCACAGTCCGGCGAGCGTTGCACGTTGCACATTCGAATTAGTCCTATCGAGTGATTTGCCGGTGCTGAAAATCGCGCGCGCGATTAAAATAAATTAGCCGGATGCGTTTACTCGTTTGGCCGAGTTGCAACGAATTTCTACGATGGAATTGTTTTCACTTATGGTCAGCCAACTCGCGCTGGGAAGACTAGAGCGTATCGATTGTCCGTTTCCTGTCGGGCTTTTACTAATTCTAAGCCCGCACACATGCACACAAATGCACGAAGCGCGGTCGTGAATTGTGCTCGTAACCGACTCGTGATACCGGCAACGCTGCCAATTGCTGTAACATCGTTTTGTGGTTCACGGTAATTTCGGTCCAGCGAGCCCAGTCAGCGCGACAGGAGGTTTGTCTCGCAAATCGAACTTTCTTCGAATCAATTCTACGATCCCGATGTCGCCGGTGCCGAGATAAAAGTTTGCTTTTAACGAGGACGTACAGAGCTCGCTCGTTCGACCCGATCAGTAGTACAGCTTTTAAAATCCTCCTCCACGCGTCAAATTCCGAGTAATCCGCGTGTGGCGCTCGCGCGATAATACGCGTCGTGGTATCCGATTTCCGGTTAGAAAGTATCTCAGCGTACGGTGGAAGCTGCGTGAAAATTTTGCCCTTCGTCGGATCATTTTCGGGTTTTACCCCTTGCGGGAGAAACCGGCGTTCCACGGGTACTGCGCGCGAGACGTCGGGGCAAAGTTCGTCATCGGTGTCGCGGAACTCTGAACGACCGCGTCAGCGTAAAAAATGACGGCAAAACACACGGGGACCCTCGATGGCAAACCGCAATTTACGCTCGTACTCGTAATTAGGGGGGGTTGTAATTGGCGCCAGAACCACCACCGGTGTGTGGGAATCGAGGGCTTACCGGCGGAGCCATTAGATTATCCGTTTCGCGGAAAGAGAGCGAAGTTTGATGGAAACGCCAAGGCATTTTGCAAGTATTTCTCTAGCTCGAATGAAGTCACGTAAACTTCAATCTATGCTCAAACGAATACACTTCGTCCGAGCAAAGTTCATGCTAGGTGCATTCCCGTGTTCTTTTGCTCCAACATTCTTTTGCTCTCTCTTATTGCTAATAAAAAGTCATTCTAGAATGCCCATTATTCTTCCGACGAGAAATAGAAACAGAGGCGTTCACGGGAATTCCCCCGGATTTGATATTCCGCTCTTCGTCGAGGGGAGTGAAAGATAGATGGATCGCCAGTGGAAATCCCCAGGATCGAGCCAGACTCCTGAAATCGTTCGATAAGTAGAAAAGGATCGCGCATCTCCCAGTAGTAACGGCAGCAGCAGCAGCACGGGCAACCTTATCGTCCTTATTATCGACGCTGCCCAATCGGCGTCTCCGAGAATGTTTTTGCAGGACATTTTTTTTCGGGGACGATTCGCGTCGGGGGTTCGAATAAAAATACCAGCGGAGGATCCTGACGGCGGGAAATTTCTCTGGCAGCGGTGAAACATTCCCACGGGCATTCGGTAGAATCGTCATCGCGCAATTATGGTTTGGTGCTTGGATGGGAAGAGCAGAGGTTGGATTGGAGCCGGTTGCAGAGGGCTGACGCGTCATATGGAATGGCAGGGAGGGCTGGGGGAGGAGAGGGTGCGGTGAAACGGGCTAGAACGCTCGTCCTTCGTGGTCCGCGAAATAAATGGCCAGACTCGGCCGCCGCCATGTTGCCCGGCCTACTCGGCTCGATAGAGCATTTCGACGAATTAAGCTGACGCAAAATAGGAATTTGCCCCCTGCACGCACCCCCGCACCCCCGACAAGAAAAGAGCGGAGCTTCTCGTTTTCAAGCTCCGACCTTGAACAGCGGCGGGAACCAAAATTCCCGGTTAGACTCTTCGCGTCGCGAGATTATCCGCATCGCGCGGCCACTTCCGGTTGCGAAAGAATCGTCGAATCATCCATCATCGAAACATAATTAATAGTGGATTAACGCGACGCGACCCGCGATAATTGCATTATGGGTAAAAAGTGGAATTAGCATTCGTCCTATCCGTTCCGCGGAAATAAATCATTTAGCGCTCGAATTACGTCAGATTAGAGTACGGAGGGGTGGCATGATTCATCGCGGTGGCGGGTGTTTTGCCAAACTTTCCAATTGGCTGTACTGGCGAGCTTTTACTTTGCGCTTGAACTTTTACCGATCGCCAGAGTGAAAGAGAGAGAGAGAGAGAGAGAGAGCGAGGATGAGCAACTTCCGGTTCTCTCAGCCGTGATACACTCCGAAGGCTATCGATGTCTTCGCAGGGCGGCCACTTGAAATTGAGTTTTAAAAGACAAAATTCGTTGGTTCGTGCGACCTTAGAAAATGGCTCGGAAGACACTAACCTTATTTCCCACCTCCACCCTCCCTCCCTCCCTCCCCGAGAAAGAATATAATCCCCAAAAGAAAATTGTCGAGCTAATAATGAAATTCCTAATCCGATCGATGCGATTAGAGCGTTATCCCGTTAGAACGGGGGCGCGTTAATAGTTATTAAAATCCGAATTACAGCGATAATACGATAAATCATCGTATATCCATCACCGTTGACGTTAATCGACGTGGCAACAACGCAGTAACGGAATGTGCCCGTGAAAGCGTTAACCAAAGTTCTCGGGGCGAGTGCGAGTGCTTTCGGGGCTTGCAAAAAGACCGCTATGGAATACTAACGAAAAGTAGCGGGCCCCTCGGGGGTTGGTCCATTGGGTTAGGCCGGACGTTTCCGCTGCCCGTTTGGCGGAGGAACCACCCCCGTCATCCCCGTCATCCCCGTCAGCACCATCGCCACGAGTGGTCCCGACAATCATACCATTATTGTAGAGGCGTTAATGTCCCGCATACCGAGCAGTTTCGTCGTTCGCCTCGCGCATATTAATCGCATTCGCGCACGCGCACACGCACACGCACACATCCGCGTTGCTCAATGGGAACGCGACCGCGAAGACCAACGACCATCGCCCGTCCAATCTGCCAGAGATTTCGCGAGACACTTTGTATCGCAATGGGGATGCCTCGATGACGAATGCACCGAGCGTGCATAGTCCATCGCTAATGGTTGCGTGACGTGACGCAACGTGTCGTGTCGCGTCGTGTCACTGTCCCTGTCCCTGTCGCCATTCCTGAGTGCTTGCTTATTAAAGCTAGTCCGGAACAATCGAAATATTCCGAGGCCACAGATTTTTAGCCCAAATCCACCCCCGGGGCTGTTTTTCTTTCTGGTTTTCGCGACTTCACGCGACTGGGGGTGGATCGATCGTTTTCACGGCTGTACCTCGATGATCGCGAAGAAACTCTCGGTTTCGGTCTACGTTGATTCTCCGTCGGTGTAATCGGAAATAAAACAATCGTATTTAACCCTCGCGTTTTTTTTTTATCGCGACGCATACCAGCGTGTCAAGGTCGATCCAATTATTCGACTTTTTTTCAAGGCGAATGCACGCGAATGGAATATTTCATAAAAATAATCTCTGGTCTCTCTCGTTTTCTCTCCACCTTTCATCTCTCTCTCTCTCTCTCTCTCTCTCTCTCTCTCTCTCTCTGACTCTGGCGCTCTTCGGTTCTCCCAGTGCCCGTTTTTCTTCCGTCCACAGGTACGCGGCACTCTCGGTCTTTCATTAGTTTTGTCTCAGTTGCAATTTCAACCTTCAACGCTTCTATTCCGTCGGCACCGCATACATATACGTTTCACTCTCGTCCCTGACGCAATTGTACCAGCATAATTTACTCGCGCCCAGAGAATTACGTGCTGCTTGACAACCCGCTGATTACCGTATTCCGAAAAGCGAGCGTCGCCCCAGAACAGCGAGTCGAAATCCTTTTAAAAGCCGGAGCAACGAAGCGTTTTCCGAGCCACCCCCGCCCGATCAAACTGTCTCCGCGCTCGCGCGCGCCAAGACGAAGCTCTTGGTTTCCACACAGGTCGGTGCAGACGAGAGGAGAGAGGAGAGGGTCTTATTAGCGGCGCGCGTGTCTCGTGTATTTAAGCACCGCGAGTTCCGGGATACCTCAGGGGTCCCCGGGATTGATGGGGACGGGGTGGGAGAGGAGGTGGCGGCGGCGCCAGGGGTGCGGTTGGGGGTGGTCGTTGACCTCCCACTGCCGGTGACTAAATTTGTTTTGGTAAATGATCAAACACAATGCGCTTGTATTGTGTCGCTGGCAGGAAATTCACGTGCGCGGTCAAAAGTTGGCTGCTCGCTCACTAATTCACAACGGGGGCGCTCTCTATACTCGCGCGTACAATTCGATACCGGGCCAAAGTTTGATCCTTGCGCGAGCTTCGACTAATTGCGAGCACTAATTACAAGTATTACATTTGAATTTAACGCCCATGGGGCTACGGAAAATGTTTCCGTCCTTCCGCTTCCCTGGGAGTTCTGATCCATGCCCGTTAATTATAGGGGACAGACGAGAAAATCTCGAGAGCGTTGAATAAATGGCTGCCACTGAAGGAGTTGGATCGCTCCGCGTCTAAACATTCCTTGACTCTCCGACAATTTCGTTTTACCGCAAAGTTACGCCTGTAATAAGCTCCTGATTTATAGCGAGCAGTTATCACGATGAATTTCCCTAATAAGATCAAACGGAAACACCGGCTTTTCCAAGAATCCGAAGCCATCTTTACACGCGATTATCTCTCTCTCTCCCCCATCTTTCCCTTCCTTCTTCCTCCATCCTCTATTTACTCCCGTTGCCACGACCAATCTCCGAGTGAACTTTCCTCTACTGTATATCGCGCCGCGATAATCTACCTTGCTTTTTAATAATGAAATTAGCTCGAGTTCCTTTGGTTTTCTTCTTGGAAATTTGAATAACGATCCGATCGAGTCGTACGCGTTATCCGGCGAAAATCCATCAGCAGAAGATGTTCGGTTACATAATAGGACGATGAACGATAATGTGGTCTAGTTATCGTGCTGCCTGATTTACGATGCCATTATACTAAAACGGATCGATTCACCGGTACCCATGACGTTATCATCATAAAATAGCAATAAAAATTTATTGGCACACCCTTACCGCGCCTTAAAAATCACACGGAGAGAGAGAGACCGATGCAAAATGCTGCTGCTGCTGCTGGCGGCTTAAGAGACCCTTTCGCCTCGTCGTCGTTTTTTTTTTCTTTTTTTTTTTTTTTCTTTTTTTTTTATGGATAACCTACACACACGGACATGATATGCATCGCTGGAAAGCTCCGAACGCATTTTAATAGAGACCCCCGGAAAATAATGGCTTCCATGGAGAGAAGGGCTCGAAACTCGTTACGGATAACTTGATTTGCCAATATCAAACACGATCCGTTATCGCGGGTCGGCGTTTGTTTTTATTTGGCCCGTCTCTTGAAAATTGCGGTGAAATTTTCCATTGAAAATATCCTCGAAAAATAGTATTAACCATTGACCGACGGTAATTTGGGGAAGGGAGGTGATAGCAGAGGTGAGTCGAGTCCAGAGAGCAAATCCAGCGATTTTCCTCGATGGGGTGGAAGGGACCGGAATTGTTTTTTGCTGGGATTTGCGAGGAAAAAAGGGTGGGAAAGAAGAAGAAAACGAGAGAGAAGAAAAAAGTCGCGGTGCGGGGTGTGGCTGCCGAGGGTGAAACTGGTGAGCTTGTGCTGGTGCAACCCTTATCGCGCGACCCCTGGTATCGCGGATCTTCCTGGTCGCGGGCTGGCCGAGGAAAGTCGTCCAATGACGGAAATGGCGGAAACCCGTTCGTTTGCTTCCCCGATGAGGATCGATACTCCCATCGCCGGGACATCCTCTGGCTGCCACACGCTTATTCGCCCGATGACCGATCGCGACAATTAATAGTAATTCGTTTGAGCATGGCGGACTGAAATTCAAAGCGTCACCGCTAAAATCACGCTCGAGCGGATCTTTGTCGCGGGGAAACGTTTCATTAGCCGCGCCACGAGTTTCATGACCGAAAACACCGATCATTAATTTCATAGCGCGCAAATGCACCGCGTAAAATGCACCGACAACCCCCGTCCCACCCCGTCCGTACAGGAAAATCAAGTAAGTAAAACTGTGCGCCCGGTGGTGCTTTTGTCGTTTCCCTGCGTTTTCACGCGCTTGTTCGCCGGCAAATTCGTGTGTCGCTGACGTAATCAGAATTTTACACGAACCACCCCCCGACCCCGCCCCCGTTGATTATACACGTATGTGGGTCAATATTAATACTCCATTCCAGTATTAAAATATGCACGATTTAGCGTTACTCCCGCGTTTTCCGCTCCGAGGACGCGCGTTTGATCCTGGGAATTTCCCGCGAGCCTCCTATTAACTCCGCCGCTGAAACTACTGGAAGCCGAGGGTGGCCGGGGGATGGGGCGGAAGATGAGCGATCGGTCGTTCGAAATAATTTCGGATTCTGGGGTGGCATTTGCGTTATCGTCGGGTTCCGCCGACCTGCGAAGTTGGTGGGGTGCATCCTGCGGGGTTGAAATAAAGGGAAAAGCCGACGGGAACCCACGTGACGCGACGCGACGCGACGTCGATGAAAAGTCGTCGAAAGGACTTTCTCTCGGGGGAAGTGGCTTTTTTTCCGTCGAAAGCCTGCGAAAGGGTGGCTGGTGGTAGCACGAGACCCCCAAAGCCCCGCTACGAATCTTTTATCCAAGTTCTTCCACTCCGAAACGTCTCCTTGATCTATGATGGCAGTCTGAGTAGTCTTATCCATCAGCCATTTACTGGCACGGTAAACCTCGTTTGACTCGAGCCCACCGCGATGGGATCGACGTTATTTGTTCCTGCCGGCAGTCCGACGAGAACGTATGTCGAGCACGACCCTCGCTCTTATTTCGCTGATAATCGTGACACTCCTGGCCTTTCGACAATTTATAAAGCTGAACTGCAAAACGAGTGTAAAAGGATCCATTTTTCCGCTAACACCCGCCAATCCGAAGAACCCTTCGATTATACACCCCACACGTCACACCCCTTCTCGCCCCCGATGCACGGGGGTGAGATTCTCCAGGCCGGTTCCTCCTCTTCGACGTATCTCGGCGGGGGTTGTTTCGAGCGGGTGCGTCTGTGCCGGTAGGGGCGGTAGGTCGCTTTCCAGAGAGGGTGGGTGGGAGAGGGCGCGGCGGGTGGATTTCGAAAAATGGGGAAGATCCAATTTTTGGATTTATGCGGTCAATCGTATCGTTTCCCGACGCACCATCTCTTATCTTGCATAACGCGCGAGCGGTCGGCGAGGTCGTGAGAAAAGATGCACGCTACCGTGCATCGCTTATGCAAAATTCGTTAACTGCCTTCCGCCCCCGCGTGTTGCGGCCGCTATTCAAATCCGCTGAAATGAAATTCGTGATTTGTGTGGATGGCCGAGGGTTTCTATATTGATAACCACCAAGCAAAACCCGGCCGCTGGGTAATTCTACTTTATAGAACTTCGCCGGCCCCCGCACAGAAAACTCCGACGACTATCTGGAAAATCCAGATAACGGAATCGCAAATGACATCTTTCAATTTCTTTCTCGCTTACCGATTCGCGAATCGCCGGAATTCGCGGGAGATTTGGAATATCGGCGAAATATCGAGTTATCTCTCTCTCTCTCTCTCTCTCTCTCTCTCTCTCTCGCTCGCTCCTCGCGCTCTTGTCAAATTCAAAGGTAACGTCCCGAGCACCTTATCGTTTTTGACTTTCGGAAAGAGCGACCCGTGTTAAATAATGGCTTTTCGGTTGCGTTACCACCACCCCATAGAATTCTCTCGGCCCTCTCGCGTCGCGAAATTATTCACGACGCTTTCGAAAAATTCAATTCCTTGATCAACCCACTTTATAACCCGCATATCGTAGCGTGTGCAAATTTTGGGCAAACCGCAACAACTGCACCCTCGAAGTTTGGCAATAAATATTTAGGATAGACTCTCGCTGTTAAATCGAACACACGATTGTACACCCGGCAAAGTATGTAATTATCGGCGCGAGCTTGCCCGTTGCATAACCGCGAAACTAATAATTATGAATACAATTAATTTATTAATAGAACACTTTGTGGAATTGCGTCATCAATGAAAATATTGATCACCGCGTGTTAACGCAATGAATTAGAATTAACTTCGGCACACTCGGCTCTTCTACCCCTCCTCGCATATTTTATCCTTCGAGTCCGAGTCCCGCACACACACACACACGAGAAAATTACCAGGGAAATTACCCGATTGTTTTCATTTTTCCTCGCATATTTTTGCGAGTCGAATAAAAATCAAATAAACCCTTTTATTTATATTCGGCGTTATGAAAGTTTACCGTTAATTGACTGTACCGCGCACGCACACTCGTGAGCGACGAATGGTTTATGGGTCAAGTGTAACGAAAAGTATAAAGGGGGTGGTTTTCCGTGCGCGGATAGCGCGCGCGGAATTTTCACATTCGCGGGGGAAGAGCCGCGCAGAGTGCGGGAAACGTTCGATGAAAAACTCGCGAGTATTTTTCGACTATGCGCCGCCCGCTGTATTTCTGCTGCGGCGATCTTCCTCGGGAGGTCAACGACCCCCGCCTCTCCCCTATACGGGCCACGAAAACTCGCGCTCGATTTTTTCCAAAGCGAGTCACGTGACCCGGGAAATTCAAGCCGAGCGACGAATTATACAGGCCGCGCGGATAAAAGCGAGAGGAGAAAATCGGCTGAGATTGCTTCGTCGGCATCGGCTGTTAAAGGGACACGCGATAGGGGCTGATCCGCCAGGAAAAATGAAATCGTTTCCTCGGCGGTAAGTGGATCTCGCGTGGAAGCTGTGCGAGAAAAAGGAAACAGAGCAAGGGAGAAGGAGAGATCCCCGATGCTTCGGCTTTCAGTTAGACACTGCGGGACGATATCGCACACCGGCGAACTATCGGTCCAACGGTGGAAACTCACCCGTTTTCGAATCTTCCTCGTAGCTCGATCGATTCTTAACCGAGAAGGGGTTGGGAAGGGTGGGGGTTGGACGTCTTTCCGAAATTGTAGCTTTTCCACGGTATCCTCGGCCCTCCGAGAGTGCAAGAGGCAAATAAAAGTTTTTACCGCGCTTAATGGAAAACATATTTCCGGAAGTGAGCTAACGGGGGTCTAGGGATGAAAAAAGAGTACGCCACTGATGCACCACGGGTGCTTTATAGCCGGTGCTTCTGTGTGCCAGCGGTGATGGTGGTGGTGGTGGTGGTGGTGGTATCATTGTTGAGTTTGCGGTTGCCCCAGGAGTCCCGGATGAAATCCTAAAAAGCGCCCGTTATATTTTACTTGGAATCATAATGTGGCTCGATCGAGTCCTCTCCAGTTGCCCGGAGTTTCCACTGACCCTCCCCCGCCACCCCCCCGGAAGCTTCCCGTGAAATTCTAAAAAGCTCTCTCCACAGTTTCGCTTTAATTGGAATCATAGGGTGAAATGAAATTATAATGCGGCTACCCCCGTTGTATCTATGGGCAAACCTCCCTCCCTTCCTCCCCCTAAAACACCCCACCCCCACCCCCGCCAGTTCGGAGAACTCGCAAATTCGAATTTCATAGCCAAGCGATTCAAGGGGACGGGGGTGGTGGAGGAGGAGGGATCGTCGCCGCCTAAGCAGAATCTCCCTTAAGGATAAATCCACGACGGGGGATGACGAGGTTCCAGGGTCGATCTCGAAGATCCTTTCAAAATACGAAGCCGCTAACTCGCGATACTTCGGCCGGAGTTTCCACGAGAACGAGACGCGCGCGCACCCTTCGATCACTTCGAGGGAAACTGGGAATTCTCCGGGATTTTCACTTGGCTACGTTTTATTCGCATCGTCCAGTATTCCGGAGCACGGCAATTAGGATTACCAATACTCTAACATGATTTGTCCCTAAGTTCGGCTCCTGTTCGTGTGCATAGCATCCCAAGTCCCATTACGAGGTCACGAAGTTCGAGCTACCCGAGGAGCATGCAACCACCCCCGTGCATATTCGTCGAATTGTTCAACTCTCTCCCTAACTTTATGAAGTTTTTTCTCCACGACAAGAGCGCGCTGGTTAACCGAGACAGTTATTAGCTTTAATGTAATAATGATGGTAGTTTTGCTCTTCATCCCCGGGACAATGCTTCACGTTTGGTTAGGTTTTGCCCAGCGCGCTGATAATACGAAGGAACTGCCGGGAATCCCCTTTTATTTCTTCGAGCTACTCGCTTGTATATTGCTACTTTGAATCACCCCCTCTCCCTCACCCTCCGCATTTTACCTCGCTCGCGTTATAAACTGGTAGCGCTCACCTGACTCTCGGCGTTTTATTTTCACCCTCTATTAATTATCGCTGAAATTCCACTCTCGACTCGCAAACCTGAGTTTTGCGATGAAAATAGGTGACTGTGGAGGAACCGAATGGTCGAACGTCACCTAGCACGGAGGGAGGGTGGTTTTTCGAAAGTTTTACCCACTTCCGGCAAAATACTCGCTTCTTCCGGTTGACGCTTTCGTTCATAGCGTAAACGCGATTTTGGGGTGCTTCGTCGAAATTTTTGGTAACGAGCGCGCGAGTTTTCGAAAGTGAAAATAAAATCTGATACGTGGCTCAATGCCAGTGTGTGTGGCCAGTGCGTTATGCTCAGGTGGAACGGAGATAGGAAGCAACAGCAAGTACTTGAAGGCACATGTTACCAGGATGCATGCCGGAGTCTGGACGTTTGGATAAGCGGATAATCTCGTTACTCCTGTATACATGCGTACCGCGTATCACCTGATTACAACTGCACGTGTGTTCAACATTAAATTGTTCTAGTAATCGTCCTTAGTGAGTAGGAGTATGCTTGCAATTAATTATCTTCAATTACATCGCGTTACATTTGCGTTTTAACGTTCCAATGAAATTAGAGCTCGCGCACGATATTAATTTAAGTGTTACAGCGAAATCTACTTTAGTAAAATTCATTTCACGGATCAATGAACTTAACAATCGGCAAAACGCCGATTGTTGAAACGCCTCGCAATACCGATAGCTCGCATGGACATTAAACCTACAAAGCCGGAATGTTTATTGGCCGAACATATTTTTCCCTCGAATGTTTATTTATCGCCCGGTGTTATTCCTCTTCGATTTGGAGAATAGGCAGGCGGGCGCGAGAGAAGCGGAGGAGGAAAATCGATGCGGGCGAGGTATTTTTTTTTTATTTCCCAAAAAATCCTTGGGAAGCGTGAGACGAGAGAAATTATCGTGTTACTTTTACGCGCGACGAACGAGATTTTCCAAAATTCAGCCGGAACCGGAACTCGACGTCGACCGCACCCCCGCGCGGTGTTCGAATTTTGCAGAAATTTTCCGAGAGAAACGCGTGGCGCTGCCCCGTCGAGGTTTTTCTCGGGCTCTCGAAACAGTCGCGAGTTCGCGGCAAGTTCCAGCGGACAGTCATAAATCATGTCAAGTGGTAAACAGGCGAATTCGCGCGGCAGGCCGGCAAAAATATCCGACGTTTTGACTAGGGACGAGAAGAAAATAGATCGCGAGGCCGAGCCGAGGGAGGAAAAGCGCGGTAAATGGAATAAGTTGATTTTCCAGAAAAATAGCATTCGCCGGTATTACTGGCAGCTGACCCCCCCCCCCCCCCCCTATCGACGATATATGAAATCAAATAAATAGTTCCCGAGGCATGTGACGCCGTGCGGGGGTGGTAGCGGGGGATCCTCGTGAAACTCATTACTATTCAGCACTCGTAAATTGCAGTAGCAGCTATTATGGTTGCTCGAGTTGAAAAAGATTTTATTACGTTTGGTCGTTTATGAAGATATTCCAGCCACCGTGGAATAAAACGAACGGAAAGATAATAAGCAACCGAGGCCGGTCGCGCCGGCGACTATGAGCGCATTGTTAGTTAAGTCGAGAGATAGCCGTAATTTAGAGCGAGGACCCGGGACACCCCCGGGGGTGGAGGAGGAGGGAGCAGGGGAGGAAGCGTAGGCGGAGTTGGAAAACGAGCTAGCTACAGACGGAACTGCGAGGACAGGCCAATGACTAAGGGACAACCTGATTCGCACTTTTCCCCAAAGTTTCACCCCCACCCCCGCGGTTTTAACCGACCCCTGCATAAATTTCCATGGCGCGCCCGAATCTTCGCAATGTCATCCAGGCTAACCAGCGCGTGTTCGTCGGCAAAAAATCGCGAGGAAAGTCCCTCGCCAAAAAAGAGTTGGGTATCACCGTGATATTAGGTACCACCCTCACCCGCTACCCTTGCACCACCGCCCACCCCAGGAGCGTCCTAAACAATCGGCCACGCTATCATAGTCCTTTGTCACGAACTTAATTGCATTCTGCCGCGTTCGTTGCATCCCCCGCGCCTGATCGGAGTGAAAAACTACAAACTCGGAGAACGGTGACCGCCGCCGGTGCCTAATCCGAAAAGTCTGGAAGGAGTTAGATCAGTTCGTCGGATAGGAGACGCGTTTAATGCCAGATAAAGCGGATGAAAATATAACACAAGCGGACAGGCAGCGTAAGGTGCCGGTGGTCACGAACCCCCATTGTTGGCTAAGCCAGGAGATAGCTATGATTTAGAGGAGGGGTGGGTGGGGTGGAGGAGCGAAGAGAGCACGAAAGGAAACCCCTGGAGTCTGGGTTTACGGGGACCGTTGAAACAAGGTCGGGGTGCGAGGGACGAGGAGGGAGAGAGGCCGGGGAGGAAGGGTTAGCGCTACCGACGAGGGAGGGGAGGAAACTCCGAGGGTGGTGACCCTCCAGGAACAATGCTGAGGTATGTATATCCATGAGCGGACGGCCAACTGACCAACCGGAGAGTCGATCCGCAACCGGCAATGGCAATGGGCCATGGGGATACCTCGTAATTGCCGGCTGGTCCTCAAGTGGCAACGACGGCGGTCAATTTCAACCCTGGGACCGCGACACCGCAGAGACCCCTTTTACGTTCGGCATACACTACCAGGATTTGCTCTGGATTATGCTAGACACGGGCTGCGCCGTAATTCGATAGTCTCCGAGTGATCGAGGCGGCGTCCTAGTGGCCTGCTCGTACAATCTTCCGCACCCTCCGCGATCCCACCCCACCCCCTCGCACCCCCGCGCTCTCCGCAAACGGTATCGCTTTGCGTGCTCAACTGACAACTTTATCAAAGATTCAGGATCCGGGGGAGGTACGTTAACTCGACATTAGGGACCCCGAAGACAGGGGGTGGGTGGTGGTGGTGCTGGGCAAGGGGTGTGTTTGGCAAGGGCTCTGTGGACCCTTCAGCGATTTTCTTCAGGGCTGTGCGCGCATTGTTGGATTGATTTTCCTGGGGGTTGCGAGGGAGGCGTATAGGCCTTTTGTGTGTGTGTGTGTGTGTGTGTGTGTGTGTGTGTGTGTGCGAGGGTGGGTGTGGGGGCGCGTGTGTATAATGCAGAGGCCATTGTTGCTTTTGCAGCATCCATCAGGGAACGAGGTGAGCTGGTATATTCGGTATGCAGTTCAATGAAGGTTTCGAGGATTACAGGAAGCCTGAGACAAGGTAGCTGCTAGATAGTCCCCGAATGATCGAGATAACTATGCTACCGACTATTCCGACCTGGATCAACCCGGTCCTTCCTTCCAAGGAACCGATTCACCCATATCGCTGATTATTAATGCCGCGCTGCATTGCAACCTCCCCCCCCGTCATCCCCCGTCACTGGCAGCAGTCTGCATTCTGACATTCGCCGGGCGTGTCAAACGGGTGCAACTATTTATTTCCCGATCGAGAGTTGCCCGGATGAAGGATTAAACGTTAGCTATCATTGAATAAGTAAATAGTTGGCGCAACTAAGTTAACTTCAGCTGTGTAATTGCAAATCGGAGCAGGCATCAAGAAGTTATGTAAATCTCGGATAATCCAAAGTCTGCTGTATTCCGCATAAGTGCTTTTCTAGATCTCTCAGACGTTTGCTTGTATACTCTGTTCCACTGATTTCCACCAAAATCCACTTTAACATCTTTCCCCCAATTGTCTTGCCTGGCAAATCCTAATCCTCGTCCGTTAAATAAATCCACAGGCGAGTTCGGGAAATTTATTCGCGCTGATGGAATTCCAGATTAGAAGCTGACGCTAGGCTTTAAGCCCCCGTCAAAGAAAATAGGAGGCATCGATCCTCTGAAATTTTTAGGAGAGACTCCTCCGCCCCCCGCCCCCACTCGTTTCGAGCAACTCCTCGCGCGTGTTTCGATCGAGCTATCCCTAGATCGACGGATCGATCGGAGCTCCCCGCGTTCCCCCGATAAATCGTCGTCACCCCGTCCACGCTTCCTCAACGCAAACCTGAGAACCTCCCAGGGTGGTTGGAGGGGGTGCGAGGGTAAAAACTCGCGTTGCCACTGCAAAATTCCCCGACGAGTCCCGGGGAAGAATCTCGCTCTCGGGAGGGGTGAGTCCCCGCGCCATTAGGGTTACTCGGAGGGCGGGGCGAGGGCAGGGGGAATTAACGGGAATGGATGAAATCCCCCCGGTGCTCCAACGATCGATCGATCCTCGCTTGCGGCCGGAGGTGTCCACTCGGGATTGCAGTGGCCATCCCCTGTGTGGGGAGCCTGCGGACTAACGGACCTGGACGATCGAAATTCAAGGACGCGTTCCTGAGCCCTCTAATCCTCGAGCACGGCGTCGCTCCTTAACAAGGCGCCACGATCTTGTAATCGACCTACAAAGGCGACCAGGCTTGTCTGATTAATCGTGCATTCATCTCCTTCGGACCAAGGATTATTTTGAAGACTTAACCTAGACTTCGGGGCTCTCCACCCTCCAAAGCCCCGGGATCTCCACTCGGTAAACCTGGATGAGTGCTATCGCGTCACGGGATCGCGAGAAATATCACGCTCGCGATTGGATATCTCAGATTTAGCCTCCCTCGGGTTAAGGATTTCATTTAGAAAGTGCAGCGCCGAGATAATAGGGAAACTGGAAATCACTTCTAATGATTCACTTAGCTCAACGCGAGAAAAGAGGAGCTACAAATTTACGTCGCTCAAATAATAAATTCATCGTTATCTTCATCTTTCTCACCTTTGTCTTTGCCAGGCATTTCCTCCTTCTCTTTCTCCTCCTCATCCTCCTCTTACCGCTGCCGCTGCTGCTGCTACTCCTTGGAATAAACCTCGCTAAATTAAGGCAACGCTAGACACACTCACACTTGCGCGCTGCTCACGAGAGGCAGCTGTGGCACTCGGCAGTGATTCGATCTACTCGACTTTGAATATAATTTCCCGTCTGTTGTCTATAAATAAAATTTCCTTGGACCGTCGACCGCCTCACTGGTAATGAGCGTTCGACGGTGATTCCTCTAATATTCGCGCGGAATTTATCTCGGGGTCGGTCAGCCAGTCAGTCAATCAGTTTTAGGAAAATAAATTCGAAACTTGCCGCGATATCGACGAGGAGATTGCACGTCGGTGTAATTTCGTGGAATTTCACTATTATCGTTTTTATCCCTCCGTCTTTTATTTTCCAGCGAGTATTTACCGCACCACCCCCCGCGGTTTTAAGGGCAAAAAAGTCAAAAGTCTGTGCTTGATGAATGCCTGGAGAGAGAGAGAGAGAGGGGGGGGGGGGGAGAGAATAAGTCGGTGCTTATACAGCGCCAGCGCGGCGATTAAATTTAAACATCCCTTTCTCAAAGTGTCATCTTCAGTGTCCCTTTCATGGCGGGGATAAACGCAAGACTCGCGCGCGATATTTCTTCCTTCTTTAGCGCGGATCCTTCGCGATAAATAGCCCCTGGCAAACGCTTCGAGGGATATGAGAAAAAGGGGGAGGGGACGAGCCAGGGAAATACGCGGGAGAGGGAGGAGAAACGAAGAGCGTTACATAGAAAACTGATAAGTTACCTAGAACGCACAAATACCAGCGCGCGACTTTATGTACGTGTCTCGCGACTTTGTACGTTCGCCCGCGTATAAAACGGCAACAACGATACGCGAGCCAACCAACCCCTACGGACCCTGCGGGGTGAGGGGGTGCGAGCGCGTGTTTGCGTAGACACTTATCGTCCGAGAACTTTCGCATTTTCCACAATTTTCCGCTCGGCAACGACCTCGTTCGCCAATTCGAGCTCGTTCGACACGCGCGCCCATTCGCGAGCCAGAACGGGGGGAGGGGGTGCGAACCGCGACGAAAGTGGAAGTTGTCGAAATTAAGCGAACACTCGCGATCCATCGCTCAATTTTGGGAATCTCTCGAAAATCCTCTCGATACTCTCTACTCGTCGGGCAAGGGTTGAGGGGGTGGAGGCGGGGGTGGGGGTGGAGAATGTGCCGAACGGACAGATATCCGGATATTGTTGGAAAATTCGAAGGAGACGACCGAGAGTCCGTTTGTGGAAAAATTGGCCTTGTCAGAATCCATGCTCTTTATTGCACCGTTTAGATTCGGGGGCAGAGTTCATTTGGTACGATAATGGCGGCCATTCTCCGTCACTAAAACGATATTATCGGGTTCCCCTCGCTGGAGCGGCTCCAGAACTAGCCAGGATGAGTGTCGCCCGACGAAATTGCCTTCGTAACGTAAAATGCCGTCGTAGAAAAATAATCGGCCACTACTTCGTCGTCCTATCTTTCATGGACGCATCGATCGTCGGCCTCGGCGTCGGCGTCGGCGTCGGCGTCGCCGGCGTCGGCTTATCGCGAGAACCCCGCGGAACTCGCGGGGTCGATCGTCGCAAGTTTCTGGCAAGAGACTTGATTTTTTCAACCCCCCCATCACCGCGGAGAGTCTGGGAGAAACTTAACTTGCATCGCTAACTCACCCCCTCCTTCACTCCATACCATCCCTCGTTGAGAAAAAGTACCCCGGCCGGCGAAATTTCGCGGGAATAATATAAACAGGGACGAGCTGGCACTACTCCTCGCGGTATTAATAGTTTTTGCAAAAATTCCAGGGGGTAAATAGCGAGTGATATATCGGGCCGGGGAACTTTTCTAATTAATTTCTTTTGGTAACTCCGCGCGGAATTAATTGCCCAGAAGTAACGCGCGGATAGTTGAGAATTTTGGCAAGCGATACCCGCCAATTTGTTCTTCTTCATTTCCCGTAGATGAGATCCAAGTGCAAGGGCGTTCGGCGGGAACGCTGACAGCGGGGTGGCGGCGGGAGTGGCGTGAAAAAATAGCTCGTGGAAATAATAAATGGTGCAAAATGTGTATTGCCGGGAACCATATGTAACTTTCTTTTTTAGATTAAATTAGTCCCGCTCACTTTCCACCCGCGTCGAATGATTAATTACCCCGCGCGCCACACCCCTCGCAGCGTCGTAAACGTCAGTCGCCTGAGAATTTTTGGCAAGGCCGAACAATTTTTTAGCGAAATTCCAAGGGTGCCGATGAGGAATGACTTTTCGGGGAATTCCACGTACGCGCACAATTTGCATAACAGCTTCTTAACGGGGAGGGGGTGAAATTTGCCAAGCGCGGAGTCACGTGGTTCCCGATAACGCGACCATATCGAAATATCGCCAGTTCCATATTTTGTTCGCGTCGCGATCCATCAGGCCGCGCCTCCCACCCTCACCCCCGTCGCTCTTCCAGGGCGGATCCTTGATTGATTTATTTCTTTTTCTTCCGCCCCCTCCCCCTCGGAATATCAGAGAGGCTAGTTATCAGGAAAATTCGTCGGAGCTGGAAAAATCATTCGTATAATTCGTATCCCGAGCCGAGACGATCGATCACGCACTTGTACCACCACCCCTGTTGGGGGGTGGGGGGTGGGGGTGGTAGCCCTGTATTTAAAGAACGATAGGAAGTGCATTTCACACATTTGGCTCAGTCGGTAAATCTCTCTTTCGCAATCGTCCATCATTCTTCTTACGTTAGACAAAGCACGAAGCAAACTCGTTAGCCCGAATGACAGATACCCATTTTACTTGCGCTTCCATTTTCCCGTTATATGTCTTGCTTCGAAGATATATCGCGTATGTTTTGAGCGAGTACGTTTCAGACAGGGGTCGCCGCGGGTGGAGGTGGTGGCGATGGCGATGGCGGTGGTGGCGGTGGCGGCGGCGGCGGCGGCGGCGGCGGCGGTTATTGGAAACCTCGAGTACTCGAATGTATTTTTGTTAATCTCTTTCCAGGGGGTTGGGGGAGGAAGTCGGAGGGTGCCGGAGCTCCACGAAACATAAATATACCGCCGACAGTGCGGCGATTCGCCGACGAATCGCTCGTCCGAGTTCCGCGCGGTATACGCGCAACTCGTGCCAGCTTATTTCTCTCCGGCGAGAGTCTCGACGCGATGGTCGCCGGATCTGAAATTCCGAGCGAATGCTAATTGAGATCCAGTCGATAATTTTAAATCGACACCAAGGATATTATTGGAGATCGTACCAGCTGGTTCTGGGGAAAAACTCGTTTTACCCAACGTAAAAAGTTAATTAAAGCCCGAACTCGGATTATAAAGTATCTCCGGTGGGCTGTGCAGGCGCCCTATTATTTTCTACCCACCGACCCACCCCCCCTCACCCTGCCTGGGTGCCAACCCTTCAAAGGTTCGAGGAAATCGGGGGAAATTAAGAATAATCGCCCGGCGATATTAATCACAATATTGTCTCGCCGGGGAAACTTTCATGCAAATCGACGCTCCGCAAATATGCAAAATAACAATGTTCCATTTGTTCTTCGTGGCTTTCTTCCCCGAGTTTCCGGCGTTTCATTTAAAATGTTCCCCGAGTATTTGTAGCCGCGCCGTAACGTATTCCGTTGAAAAATACCACGCGCCAAACTTTCTTTTAATAGGGAATACAAAGTAACGCCGCCGCCATTGCGCTGGAAAACGCGCGCGCGCGCGCGCGACAAGTCCCTGCGCCGGAAGTACGGAAGAAGAAAAATCTCGTGGCAGAGGTCGCAACGCTTTCACGTCGACAGAGAGTCGGAGTGTCGCGCGGAGTGACTCTTCGAGAAACCGGAAGTGCCCATCGCGGAGGGAGGTTTTGGAGATTTTGGACGTGGCGCCAGCCGCACACGCACACACGCACGCACGGATCCTCGAATGTTTCGCTAATGGGTGAAAACTGGCCCGCAGATCGCAGATATCGAGCGCCCTGTCACGCGCCGTAACGCGCGAAACGACGTTTTAATTTCAGATAAAAGCAAGCCGCTCTCCCCCCTCGCGCTGTTACGCGCGATTACTTAACGCCGCTGCCGCCCCCGCCGTAACCGGAACTCGTACTCGCTCGTTACAACCCTCCCTCGGACGGACGGGGGTGGAACGGGGTGAAAAACCAGCGCGCACACTGTCGAAGAAAATTTCTCACCCTCGAAATAAAAAAAAAAAATAAAAAAACGGACGGGAAATAGGAAAAAGTCAGTGAAAAGGGAGAAAGAGAGAAGGAAGCGAAGCGCGGAGGAGAAAGAAAAAAGCAAAAGGATATCGCATAAAGAGCGCGATTGCAATTCTTTCCTCGAAGTTTACTTTAATGCGAAATCTCGTGGCGGATATTACGCAAGCAGGCAGGCAGGCAGGGGTTTTGGCCAATATTGCCGGATGTGTTTGTGCGAGTGGCGTTCTGAAAATACTGCTGAATTCTGCTTTTAACGGAGCAAGATCTAAAGCACTGTTAATGAAACGACTAGACTCTAAGGGGGCGAGCGAAAGTAGCTAGCAGCAAAAGGCTCGTTGCGAGTACTCTTGAACGATTCTGGAAAGTTTTCCGCTGCTTTTCAGTCAAATAGCCCCAATAACGATGCACGCTACTGCCGCCGCCGCCGCCGCCGCCGCCGCCGCTACTGCTGCTGCACTATATCGTTTCGTGGCAAAGGAACGAATTCGTAAAGTTCGCTCCTGCGAGATATGATCACTGCTCCCTGACAAATGACAACCCTTGAATAATTCAGCGACCCCATCCCCCACCCCACCCTACGGGGGTGGCGCTCTGGCTAATGCTGAAAACGCTACGATACGATACGTTTTTCAACGACGCAATCTTTGCTCGCAAATAATTTTACTCTCTCTCTCTCTCTCTTATTTTTCCTAATTTTTCTCGTAATTTTATCGAAACTTTTTACGATCCCACGCGTGTATTTTCATTTCATTGTTGAACTTTCTCTCGTTTCCCCCGGTCTCGTCGTTCATCACGCGCGACACGGTTTCGCACGGTTGCTCCGAAATGCGCTCCTTGACATTGAATCGGGAGGAGACGGGGAGTGGGGGAGGGGGATGGTGACGAAAAATGGCCGAAAGCACGCGGGCGGTAGTGAAACGTCGAGATACGAAAGGGTCACTCGAGTTTCATCGAGATGTTTTGACCAGGGTGAAAAGCTCGACTGTCCGTCCGTCCGTCCGTCCGTCCGCTGGCAACCCTTTTGTACTTTGTACAAATCCATATGCATGCTCCGCGTAATTATAACTTCCCTCGAATTTCTTTGGCATAATTTAAAAATAGAATTATGCATGCCAGAGCTCTCCTCTCTCTCTCTCTCTCTTTCTGTACTTGATTTAAGTGTCGATATTTGCATGAAATTTTTCAAGCTCCGCGTACTTTTCCTTTCGGAGATTCCAGGGGAGAATGCAGATCGCGAGGGGGTGAGATTGTCCAATGGTGCAATAGGGCAAGTAAGAGAACCACGCTCGTTGAACCGTATAGTAGCCACATCGATGTATTTAACCCTCGAGCACCGGCGATGCCGCTGTTGGTACATGTTGGCTGTGTGTTTTAGGTACGGTATGGTATATAGGTAACGGTACATATGGGGTTTATGGCCCCGGTCAGTCCGTTGGAAGGTAGCCAGACGGATCAATATCACATTACTATAAATAATTAATTAGAGCTCGCTGTTCTACGCACTTGCGTGCCTCGTGGCCGTTCTCCGAAATTCCTTCCTCTTGTTTCGCGGCAGAATTTAAATGTCCGTTTCACGTAAGAACGTTTCACCGATCGTCGCGGTATCCGGGCGAAGGGACTCCAGTGGGCAATCGGGGCAGGAGGAGGGGTGGCCCGGAGAGGAGCGGAGAAAACTCGAGCTGGAATTCCGCACGCGAAATTATTATCGCTGGCAATTACTAGCATGAAAATTCATGCGTGGGAAATTGGGTTGAATCATAATCACGAGATTGCTAATGCGCAGCGCGCGGAATATCGCGACGTCAAAGTCATAAAGGGTCGTAAAGGGGATAGCCTATTTTAGGGATAATTAGACGTAGACAATGTACACGTATGCGGGAGCACCGTTTATCGAGTGGTAACGAGTATCAGCGAGAAGCTTTCCAAAGGCTACAGCGATGGCCTTGAACGAGTCCGCGTATCACCACCATGCGCGATACCATCGATAATAACTTGGCGCGCGCGTTCTAATTAAAGTGTCAGGAACATCCCCGCTGGAGTTGCCGTAAGATTCGCGAACAGGGTCGTACGAGCGGTCAATGGTTTCCCAAGAATGGGGTAGTCGAAGAACCGGGAGAGGTTACAGTTCGAGTTTGACAAAGCATATTTCCACCCCCCATTCCCACGATCGGAGAAAAATGCCCCGGCAGGAGGACCGCGACCCTTCTTCCTTTTGGCGAAATACATTCTGCGAGAGTTCGAGAGTCTCACCCTGCTAGAATATTCCGTGGCTCCCGTTAATTACTTCCTCGGGGATGCTCACCCTCCGTTTGGCACGGAACGAGTGTATTTCCTAATTTATGGGCTTTTTCTCGGGGAATTTTTTCCACTAATCGATCGGGCAAGTGCAGTGATAAAAGAACTGCCGGGGATCGGCTGAGCCCACTCTCGGGTTCATATCGGGAGTGCACTTTTTACTTGGAGAGCATTACGATCACCTTGGGAGCGGACCTATTGGGTCACTACAGGTGCACCAGCCAGCCAGCAGCCAGCCAGTCATGCAGCCAGTGCAAGATAACTCTATACAAGTATTTACTGCAAGTCGTAAAAGCATGTGTCGTAAAAAAAGACTCGTTACCTGCATTGCATAAGTTAACATCGCGTCGGCAGCGGCGGCGGCTCCAGTTCTAGCAACGGCGGTACCGTCGCCTCCGCCACCACCTCCGCACCATCGTCGCCGCACCACTCATCTCGAGTGTCTGATAAATATTTGAGACAAGTAGGACGCATGGATTTTCTACGCGAAATACCTAATTCCCGGGCAAATATTAGAGAAACGCGCTCGCTTATCGAATTTTCCCGCAGACACGTTTGCCAATCGTGTAAGTGGGCAGAGGGGGGTGGTGGTAGAAGGGGTCAGCTGCATTCGTGAGAATGCCTCCATATGGCAGCCATCCACGCCCGCGTCATTCGAGGTAGCCCATTTACGTAGGAGACATGTCTAGGGTGATGTTTGCGATCTCGTTCGCCATTCCTTCAGTTTCTGAGTTGGCCGAGAAGCTCCGGCCGTTTCCGGGAGTGCCAGTGCAGCAACTGGAAGGGAACTGGGCAACGATAAAAGTGCAGCTAAACAACGAGGATCGACCTGAGAAAAAGAGGGGGGGGGAGGGGAGAGACACCGATGTCGAGGAAGGAAAAAGAGAAGAGAAAAGGTAGAATGGCGGAGGGGAGAGAGAGAGAGGTGGAAAAGGGAGAGAAAGTAGCAACCCTTCGTGCTGGTCGCTCCTGCTACTTCCATCGCGTCGTTACGGAAAAAGGCCAGGTCGATAGCGGGGGCTCCGTCGAGGACGTGCCCGCGTTCACAAGGACCCTCGAGAAAGAGGGCGTTTCGAGCGATCCCCGGTTTGAATAAGTAGTTACCGGCCTAATAGTAGTACCGGACTATGACGACCGCTGAATACGGAATTCCCGGGGGTCCACGACCAACCGGGAGCCACTCGCCCTGGCTGGTCAGGGATTCCAAGGACATCTGCCCGGAGATCTATGCCATTATGCCACGATAAACAGCCGCGTCGGCCGAATTTTTATCCTCCCGAGGGATGCCTCTCGCGCCTAACCCCCTCGATCTCTCCCCCGTCTCGCCACATTGCTCGTCCTTGAAATTCCTGCGAAACAAGGAACACGCGCGCCTCCAGGAAATTCGAGCCTCGCGCGACTCGAAAAGTTCAATGCACCGGGATTTTGAGGTCGAGGCCAGACGAAACGAGAGGAAACGAGACGAAAGCTCTCCGTCGTTGACGAATAAATCAAATGCTCGTTCAACGCGTTGTTCCACGGGACAGTGATTATGTTGGAATAGCAAATTTTCCGGGAGATACAGCGCGCCGGACACTGACCATGGGAAAGAGGAGGAAGGGCTTGGCGGGGCTGAGACCGTAGCGATAATAATCAGCGAGGGTTTACTCGCAGGTTTACGGCATTATGGGAGATCGTAAACACCTTAGCCCGCGCGCAATCCTCGAATTCATAATTGCACCATGGCGGAAAGGGTTGGAGGGACCTTGGAAGGGGCGATCCCGATGAATATTTCCAAGTGGCGAGGACGCGGTCGGGACGAACGACGATAAAACGCGACAACTCAGCTCGGTACACTCAATCGAATGTTAAATTATAACGAATGATTATTTATCGATGGGGTTCCGTTCTAGCGATTGGTTATTTCAACGCTCGTCCGTCACGGACTTAATGCATGCGCAGACCATGAGAGCCATTGAATAGAGGATTCGGGGGATACAAAATGGGTTGATGTGTGTGGCAGAGGGTCGCGCTGAACGTGGTCAGAGATTTCGCCAGGGATTCAAAGCTACGCCTGCAGCATTAAACGATCGTAAACAGCGAATCCCATTCTTTTGGCGCTTACCTTCTGCCCGTTGCTTTTATTTATGATAATAGAGAAAGAGTATACTCTCTCTCCTATTACACATCCATCCCTATCCACCACCACCACCACCACCCCTTTCCTTCCTCCCCTCGCATTAATCTTGCCCCTGCCAAATCGCACGAAGCTCTCGCTAATGCTAAATAACAAAGGGAGAGCAAACGGTTTAGGAAGAATTTAGTTTGAACTATTTAAATCTCATTTCTTATTTCTTAAGGAGATTAATGTCAAGTGAATTTTAGAATATTCTATGAAGCTTTCCAGAGAGCTCTAGGGCTTTAATGCATTATCCACGCTGTATTCCGAGTTGCGCGCAACGAGCAACGTACCATGTTCCGAAATACACACACTCTGTTAGATTCTCTATTTCTCCCTCCCTCCACCCCCCTCTCTCTCTCTCTCTCTCTCTCTGCTCTTCTCGTCTTCTTTTTCTCTATCTCTGTCCGAGAGACGACGACGTCGAGACGATACAGCACGATGTAAAAGTTTTTACGAACAAAGTCTTCGTTTTCCGAGAGAGAGAAAGAGGGAGAACAATGTCGAGGAGAAAACAAGATTACAACGAGGGGCAAAAATGACGAGAAAATTTCTAGATGTCCTGCGAAGGAGTAAGACTAATCGTGCTGCCGGAGACTATATTGTTCCGATTAAATTGAAATGGGTTCCAATGGGTGGGTAGTGATTGCTCGAACGTCCATTATCCATCGTCGTTTCCCTCCTAAGATCAATTATTCGTCCACCACCACCAACGCCGCCGCCGCCGCCTCCCCCCTCCGTAACTGCGAGTGGTAGATATCACCCACGACGATCATTCCGACGGCGAACTGCCTATCGGCGATCAAAGATTTTTTCTCGCGGATGCAGCTGCCAGCCAAATTATCGGATCGCGAATAATTCTTTTTAAGCACGGGCAACCATGGTAGCTTGGTAGCCTGGTAGCGCGCACGCATATTTTCCAGCTACAATGGCTCGCCACTTGCTACTCAAGTTGCATCAGTTATGTACGTTTCAAGATTTATCACTTCGCATAAAGTAGCATGAAATTTTCACATCTTCGGTTAAAAGCCAAAGCATGCTCGTGAAAGTGCAGCGCCATGATCAGCTTCTTCCACGCTACAGTATTTTGGGGGATGATTTCGCTGCCATGAAACCACCCTCGCGCCACTCCCCGCACAGCCATCCCCGCGTTCCGTTCGCCGTAGCTCAGAAATGTCTGGAGCCAGAGTCCCGCGGTGACACGAAAGATCTGGAAATTTCATCGGATTTACGAGGGGTTGCAGCGGCGAGGGTGTACTCGAAAGAAGTTTCAGTGGTTCTCGATGAGCACTCGGCGGCGATCACCGTGAGAAACATTTGAGAAATTTCATTTCGCCAAGTTGAAGCAGCTCGGGGGTGTTGGTGTGTGGTGGGTATCTTGGAACCAGCGAGGAGCCACTTTAGGCCGCTCCAATACCAAGGGAATAATAGTACGTACGTGGAAAATGGAAATGATAATCTCTGCTTTTGCGCTCATTCAATATTTCTCGGCCAGTCCGCCATCTCTCTCTCTCTCTCTCTCTCTCTCTCTCTCCACACGGGAGGATTCGATTCATTCGGGCATTAACTAACAATGGGTTTCATTGAAAATTCGATAACGACGAGTTTTTCTGCTCGGGTGATCAAGGGATAGAAAAAAGGCGGGAGTCTCTCGGATAAGATCAGTAGACTGCCGCCGACTCCCTTGAGAGCGAATTTAGCCAATCAATCGCCATTTTCGGCCAGGCTGCCTCTTATTTCTTTGTCTTTCAGATTGAAAATGGATGTTTTCCCAGGGTAGCCCGAAAGTGGCTTGACTCATGAACCGTATAATAATTTCGATTCTAACCACCCCCCATCAGCCCCCTATCGTATCGCAATATTCCTTTTATGCAAGCTCTTCTCGATCTTCCTCGTCTCTTTCCTCTTCCCTCTCCCTCTTTCGCTTCCACTTCCGCTTACACTCGCGTCTCTCGTTCTTCTCGACTTTTCGCGGAGTTTGTAAAATTGCGAGTTATTATCACAGTCGAGGTCCTCCCAACGACGGCGCAATTAACGACGGTAAACGGTAAAATTTCTAACTCTCCGACGAACGCTTGATTAAGTAGTACGTGACTCGATTCGCATGTGACTAATTCCCAAGTTTTGAAGGGATATTAAGGTATAATTTGGGAATTTCGTGGTCTCGAAAGAAGATGAGCTCCTGCACGAGGGAAGTGTAGAATGTCGATTAGTCGACGAGCCGTATCAAGTTGCAGACAACCATCCGGTTTCCGCTTTTCTTTGCGCAAAGTCAGAAGCTCCTCTTTTCGAGGGTCCTTCGTGCATTAATTACGTTAATAAGCCGGTTAACTAGAGGTTTGTGGGAGTCACGTTGCCGTTATAATAATGAGGGTAAGCTCTCTCCGACCAAGGTGTTCCCGGCGAAGGAGTCTTCCGCTCATACTCCGCGCAAGGAGGACCGGGGGCTTTGGATCACTTTAATAATTTCCATTTCGCCGACGAAGGTTACTTCTTGCGCTCATCACGCTCCAAAATGTCCTTTGTGAACGTGGAAAAGCTACCTTGCGCCGCGAGAGACCGCGAATTCCAGTCAAAACCACTGTTTCCTCTCTCTCTCTCTCTTTGCAAAAAAATAATCTCCTCCGAAATCACGAACTAATCCCACGCATCGCTACCAAAACTACCCCTCATCTTCACCCTCGACGTAAACCGCGCTCCGTACACAGCGAGTACGTAAAAACAAAAAGAAAAGCAACTTTGAGCTCCTAGCGATAATCTGCAAATCCGCAAACTCCTTTCGCCGGGGGATCTTCCTTTCTCGGTAAAGTCAAATATCGAGAAGATAGAGAGAGAGAAAGAGGTGGAGTTCCTTTTCGACGGGAAATTTTCTAATCTCCCAGGCAGATACGTTCGCGAGGGATGTTGCCACAGTTGTCGGCCATCGCGAATTTTCTTGAAATCGTCGCTAAGAATCAACGCGCGAAACATTCGTCCCCCACTCGACTCGCTCTTAATTTCGCTGTTTTGTTCCATAGAATTAAAGCGATCGCTCGTTCGCCGCCAATAAAAAAGAAACGCGTTCGTTCGTTCTTTCGATGTACGTCAGTAGGGCTGGGGGTGGGAGGTGCGGTTATTCTTTCGGAGATTGCCTTTTTTAAATGCAATAGATAATGCGAAGAAAAAGAGGGTGGCGATACCGTGATGGCAACCGTGGACGACGGTTATTATCCCTTCACAAATTACATCGAGCCTCTCGCTGCCGTTGGGCTTTGGACTCAGCCACGATAAAGCCGGAGCCATCCAGCCATCGCCACCCTTTATCCCTTTACCCCGCCGCACCCTCGGTCCCTCTCATTCTCAGTTACCGCGCGTCCAATATACCGCGCGCAAACCCATCTACGTTAGGCAACACTTATTACCCGGCTAATACAATCGCAGGATGCTTTTCTCCTGCAGCTTTCGCGCCTCCGATAATGCCCAATTTAACAGCCCCCGGCATCCCCTCGGGAGGGCGATGGAACCTCGAGCTTTTGACGATAATGAGGCGACGACCAAACGCCGCTCTCTCTCTCCTTATCTTCTTTCTCCTTCGATACATTTTCCTTTCAACCCATTGTACGCGTACTGACGGAAACACGCGCTCTCTCTCACATACACGCGCGCGCGCGCGCGAAGAAAAGAAGTTTCTCACCCTCCGTGCTCCGGCAGTTGCCTCATTAAGATTAATAGATTTCGCTGCCCCTCCCCCCCCCCCCCCCATTT
Source organism: Sclerodermus sp. 'alternatusi' (assembly GCA_037305995.1). NCBI lineage: Eukaryota > Metazoa > Arthropoda > Insecta > Hymenoptera > Bethylidae > Sclerodermus > Sclerodermus sp. 'alternatusi'. The sequence continues at coordinate 10,425,937 of CM074547.1, forward strand.
AACGAGGTTCTAATGTAAATGATAAAAGTATTGCAATCGGAATAATTGTTTCGTTTTCAAAAGTAAGGCCGTAAATCGTCGAGATGCGCTTTTAAAAGTTTTAATTGAACCCGGACCCATTAATAATGGTCTAATAAACTTGGCCTCTCGTTCATTTGGCAAATGGCGGCAGGCGTCGGGGGTAGTAGCTCCGGCTGAGTTTCCACGCTTGTTTCCCGGCTTCGAAAAATGCGCGCGGGGATGCTCGGAATTGGAGGAATTCACCGCGCAGTTTTATTTCACGATACGCGTTACGAGTTACTTAAGCTCTCGCCGCGTAAGCTTCGCGCCGTTACTTCCGGTTACGCGGCTCTTGTTATTACGGCGCGTACCGCACCCCCGCACTCTCGGAGGCATTCGCGGCCTCGATAGCGCCACGTCTTCGTTAATGGCACTGGGTGCCAGTCAGTTCCTCCTCTTCTCAGATGCAAATTCACCTATCGGTAATTCCCTTTCATTATCACCCGCTTCTTTCAAGAACTTTACTGAATATCGAGATAAAGTCCCCGTGGAGCTGCTTTCCATAAAAATACTCTCCTCCGATAAAACCACGTTGTTTCGCCGGATGCTAAAAATTCATCTTTGCACAAATATTGTAAAACGCGCGCGCGCGCACACACACACACACACACACATATGCACATACACACTCGCACTCGAGCAGTCAATTACGAGATTTTCAAGAGAGTACGCGAAACATTACTCATGGCTTTTCGCGTTAGAGTTACAATCGTAAAAGAGTTACGTCTGACATATCATTGGGCTTTTCTACTGACGCGCTCACGCTATCTCGTTCAATCGCGTCATCGTCGTGGCGAGTCACGAAGCAGCCACGGATTCCTCTCGGGGTAGTCGCACCCCGTGTAACAGCTTCCTCGAGAACGTCATCGCGCAACCGTTGCCGATCATACTTCCGGTAAGACCTCGCGGTTTTCATGGCCGCGCCAATAACGTTACCGATCACTCGAATCGCTGCTTCCTTCAGCGACGACGGGACAGGGGGATGATCTCGTTAAACCTCAGTCGTTAATATTCCCTTAAGGGAATCTATCTCTCGCGCTAGCTCGATCTTACAAATCGTCAAATCTTACGTGGAATTTCAGGGGTATGCCGTGTAATAAAGCCGGCTTAAGCGTAACAGCCCAATAAACTGTAAATGCGCAAGCCTCGTCACAACGCGTTACCACGAAATTCCTGCTGGAGCACAGATACACTTATACGCGCATTTTAATAGCACCCCCGAGTACGTGTATTCCATTGTCTTCCCACGGAAGGACAATCCTTCGCGCAACCACGCGGAATCATCGCGCGACCGCCGGCGATTAATTCGTCAAACTGCGTCGACCGATCGTCGGAGATCCTCGCAAGTCGGCACAACGACCGGGCAAAATTACAGCGAGCGCCTAATTGAGTTCCCACGGCGTGGTGTTTCTTTTTTTTTTTTTTTTTTTTTTTTTCGAGGGATTTCGAAAGCAACATTCACCGAGCAGCGAGCAATAATGATGCTAATTAAATTAGCAGAAGCCATCCGCGATAACGCACCCCCGCCCGGCGGTCGGAGGAGGGCGCGAACAAACATCCCGGGTGAAATTGGCGATCGCAGGGAAATTTCCACGACAATAGTTCTTCCGCCAAGGTGTTCGTATCGAGCGTCTACCGAGGGACAAGCGATAACGGTACCAATACAAACTTGATTAATTTTACACGCGCATCGAACTGATTGGTCGATCCACGGGAAGCAACAGCGGTGACCCCGCAGGCAGGCGGAGTGGCAGGGCGGGGGGGAGGCAAACAACCTGGTGGAATTGGCGATTGCACCGGAATTTCCCCGATAACGGTTCTTATTCCACGAGGGTTGTTTGTATCGGTCGTCTACCGAGGGTGCGACACACAAGTGCGAGGAGGATACGCGCCAACAGCTGGCTCGATCGATGCAAACGAAACGCGAGCGAGCAATATCGTAACGCGTTACCGCCAATTCCGTCCTACGGTCTTTAGCGCAGCTGCACGTGCAAGCTCTAATAAAGCTCGCTCGCGCGCGCGCGCGAGAACTCTATCCAAGCGGACAATTCTACGCAACGCGCAACGCACCCCTTGCTACCCTTCCTTGAGATCGCCGATCTTGTACTTCCGGAAAAAACCACCCCCTCCTCGTCCGTGTAGGAAATTCGAGATTTGCAGTGACCTTGAAATCGAATGCATTTGTACGCTGGAATCGCCGGGTGGAGGAGGGGATGGGTGGGGGTGAGTTTGGAGTTTGGATTGGATCGCAAGGGGGCGGCGGCGGCTTGTTCTCAGTGGTTGCAATTAGCTGGCGCAGTAAAGACAGAAATCGGCGTTACAGCGTCAAGTTAAGTTGGGAACGAGGGGATGCGCGACCGGTGAAAAAGATCATCAATAATGACGCCAGTTAAAATACGAGGTAACGGCCGGGTGAAACGGCGCGGCGCAACGCGAGTAACGAGGTAACGCGTTACTGCCAATTTCCTTCACGGTCGTTAGCACACCTGCGCGCACAACCACCCACCCACCCACCCCTGTACCCCGTCGCGATGGCTATGAGCGAAGGCAACACACAGGGTAGAATATCGTTGGGGGATGATGCGTTTCTCTCACGGTGGCGCAAATTGTGGCATGGTGTCCGATCGATAGCCAAGTGTCGAGTTATCGAGGGGCTTTGACATGGTGTGGACGTGCCGAGTCCGTTTCCTCCGCACCCCCGGACCAACCCACCCCATTATTCTTGCACCAATGGGTCTTCGATTGTCCTCTCAAGGAAATTCCCCTTCCAACGTGGCCCAATTCTGTGACCTTCAACTATGTTTTGCGCCCTCTCCGGAATCTGGATCGCACCATCCACCCCCCAACCCCCAACCCCTCTTTCCCTCCGTGTCAGTTTTACCGAAGGAGAGCAGCGCACGTTTGACCTCTCTAATAAAGTGCACTTTTAGCGTAGGCTTCTATCGAATTATCGATAGAACCCCCAGAGTGGTCATTCCACCCTCGTGTATCTTGCAAGCAAGTTTCATTTCGCCGCAAGTTTTACGCAAGTGCAACGGCCGTCCGTTTGCGGCGGCCATAAAAACGCCGGTTCCGGGTTCAATATTCATTAGAGACGGGGGAGGGGGTGGGGGATTAAAATTTGGTCCCATTTGCCGCAGACCGCGTTCACCGGTGCACCGGAAATGCAATCCTCAAACCCCTCCAACCCCCGCGCCGTTTTCTCTCCGAAAAATCTTCTTGACGGTAGAAAGAGAGAGGGGTGGGTGGCAGGGGATGAACTTCCGTTTTTCGTCCCGCGGAAGCCTCGCCACCCGCTAATAGCAATTGGCGCAATAGGAGGGAACAACCCCCCGGGCATTTTGCACTCCAGCTCAGGCCTGAGAAGCGTTTGCCCGTCGACGAAAGATGATTTCACAGATTATGTACTGTCCCCGCCTCACCCCTCGCCAGGGTGAGATTACGTATTCAGCGTTCGGTGCACACGTTCGTGCTCTTCCAGCACCGCGCGAGATCATCCGGCCGCGTTAGAAGCAACGCGACAAAACTCTTGTCGCGGCCGAGCATTTCATCCGATTACGAGCCAAGCTTCCACTTGTTTCTCCCGACAACCACCCCCAACCCCCGACATTCACGCGCACTTTCACGAACGATTAAGTTCGCAACCAGGCTCGACCCTCCCAACGCGCGCGAGTACGCGAGCGTGTAACTCGCGCCATTTTTTTATTCTCCACGACAGAAATACGCGAAATCACCATTACCATTATTATTATTATTATCATCCGGTATGACTCGCGCGCGCGCGGATCCCTTTGTCGAGAGTCGAGGAAATTCATCCGTCGAGGGTGGAAGGGGTGGATCTCTTGTTCAATTAGGCGCGTGATGGACGTGTTTCTCGGGCGAGAAGGAGAGATGGAAATTCGAAGCTTCGAAGTCTCTCGCGTGAGCGACATCTTTGAACTCCGACAGACTCTCGAGCACCGGCAGAACGTCGAGGACTTCCGCCAGGGTTTCCCAAGAACCTTATCGGCGTCCTCGGCTCGGTCGCAGGAACCGCGGAGGAGAGTCAGAGTCTCCTCCCCCGGCGACGAGGGGGTAGATAAATTAACTGTCAATCTCATCGAGGGCTTAAGTTCCAAATAAACAATCGTCCGCCCGAATGGCAAAGTTTTCTTTTAATGCCATACCGCGCGCGCGCGCGCACGCTGGTATGTTAAAATTTTCACGAGTCGACTCGAGCCTCGGGGTTGACAGCAGGGGGTGCTTTATTTTATCTCGAATTACTGTTTCGAGTTGAGGAGAGTGAGAGAGAGACTACGGCCAGAGACAATTAAAACTTTAAGCTGAAATAGCACCGGCACAACCCGCCGTCACCGTCCCCGTCACTTGGACAAACTGGATTCTTCCCCGGAAGTTTCTGGAGGGAGGAGGAGGGGGCGAGAGACAACCACGCTGGTTTAAAGAAAACTTAGCGCGATGATTTAAAATGTTTCGCCACGGTAATTTTAAGCCGCCGCGTTTTATTCCAGCACGGTAGCCCGGCTTCTTAGCCGGGAGTGAATACCCGCTGATGTATATCTGCTATCCGCGGCGTGAAATTATTATAAATGTGCGCTCCGTAAATAAGAAAACGGCCGAGGGAAATATTGTTGATTAAAGCAACACTTCGCCCCTCCGCAACTAGTTTATTTTCGCGGAAGGGGTGCCGAGCGAAGCGGAGCGGAGCGGAGCGGAGCGGACCGCGTCGGACGCACCCCCTGATTTTTTCCCGCCTTCGTTGCCATCCCTCGTTCCAACTCCTCCACCAAGCACTTCCGCTATCGATACGGCCAATACTTTGGATTTTCACGGAGGGAGCGAGAGCGCGCTATTATATTTCAGCGTTTGTCCGATCTTGTTTTGCTCGCGCAATGCCTACCTGACACTAATAGCTCCATAAGTGACGGTAATCGATATACATCAGATGGATACGTATACTTCGCACGTTTCCACGTGTCTGACGTGTGGCGGACGTAAATGCCGGCAGAGATCAGATTCAACTTTATTTTCGTTTATATAAACTCGGATGTAACTGTCGATTCGACAAAAATATTGCCAACAACGTGCTTTCAATAAAGATTACCGAACTTTGCTCCGCTCTCTCACTCTCTCTCTCTCTCTCTCTCCGGCTACTGCCGCTGCTCGCTCGTCGCTTCTCCTTACGTACCATCTCTGTTTTTCCGGAATTTTCTTCTCGGCTGCCTCCCCGCACGGTTCACTGCCTCTGATTTAAGGGCCAGGCATTTGGAACGGATCCACAGGCAAATTTTCCTGATTTTTAATAAGTGAACTAGTTTCTGTCTCTCTCTCTCTTTTTGGTTTCTCCTCTCATTTTCTCGCGTTTTTTTTTCTCTCTTTCGTTTCGTTGGTTTTCTCTGTTTTTTGTTCTTTTCTTTTCCGACGGTGGAGGTGGTGGTAGTGGTGGTAGGGATAGCACTTGCTTCCGAGTGGTTTTCACGGTTATTCATTTTATTCATTAAAACAGCTTTATGCCGAAGTAATTGTCGGTGTTCCTCCTTTGCTGCGCAATTTTTAGCTCGACTCGTCAAAATCGCAATCGCCTGCGGTCGCTTAACTCGTTCGGCGAATCCCTCGTGGAACCGAGGAAAAAGGATAATTCAAAATCTACGGGATGGGCTCTGATCGGATTCCGCGTTTCCCCACGCACACATCCGGATTCCACTTCCATCGGCTGCTACGCTACTCTCCGCGTTTTCCAGAGTTTCTGAGTCGTGCAAATTAATCCTAGGCTGCTTTTTTACCTCGTTCTTTTCACCGTCGGATTTTCCCCACGCTTGCTGCAACGCGAAGCTTCCGCTACTCCGTCGCGCTATCTCTCATTCTCTTTCTCTCTCTCTCTATCTCTCTCTACATCTCGCTCACGCATACAAATACACGTACATATACATAAAACACTCCTTTGCGATTGATCCTGCTCGAGTCTTAAGCATCTTGATCTGCAAATCATTCCCGAGTTTACTTCGTCGAATTAACTTTGCAAATAAACAGCGAAATCTTACGCAAATCTTCTTCATAGAGAAATTTGATTTCAGTTCCGGAGGAACCACATCCCACTCGGGAAGTATCGGCCACGGGAAACGATATTGAGGACGCACTAAACCACGAGACAGGTATTATTTTACTCTTTGAAATTTTCATATACATGGTTTTTCATGGTTTTTCAGGAAAATTTATTCTCTAAATTTTGTATTCCCTTTTTCTTCTTCTTCTTTTTCTTCTTTTCTATTGCTTTTATTTTATTTTATTTCATTTCATTTCATTTCATTTCATATCATTTTTATGCGTGTTCTGTTTCGCTAGAGTATAACGAGGACGATGAGGAGGATGAGGAGGAGGAGGAGGAGGCGGAAGGAAGGACTGTCGTAGAAACTGATTTTAAATTTACTGAATTTCTGCAAAGGTAATAATAAGAGTCGTGTAGAAGAATTTGCGAGTAACGAAGTTTCGGAAGGAAAAGGTTTTGCACTTTCTCGGGATGCCTCTTTCAGATTCGCCAACGTAAGGATAGTGAAAGCTTTGGCGATTCTCCTTCAACAATTTGATAAGAATACAACCGAGGTGAATCATTACATAACAAAAATGTTGCACCGAATCGCTTGGGAATCCAAGATGACTGGTATGATCTTCCAAGCATCCATTTTCCGCACTTTTCAAAGAATCCTGGAGTCTAAGCGACCGGAGCACCAGGTACGCTCTCTCAATCGTACTTTATTACGCGTTATTGCGATATCCCCCGTATCAAAGACCGAAGTACACCCCCGATGACGGATACAGAGACATTCCCCCACCCCGCTCCACACATGGATTCATCCTGCACCATAATCCCTGTCGCGCGTCTCTGTGCGTTTCCACTTTAATTAGAGTTTCAATGATTAGTCAAGGGAGAATAAAGGAACAAAAAATGAAGAGAAAAAAAAATAGAGAAACGCGAATGCCGACGTTTCAACGAAATTCCCCGCAAGGTGGAATTTTCAGGGGTGGGGACTAACCGGTCGTCCGCGTTTAATTGGAATCCTCACTTTTAGTGCGGTCTTATGTCATCCTTCGCAACTACTTAGGTGTAACTTTTAACGCGACAGTTCATAAGAAACCGGACAGAGCTTCTTTGGGCAAACTTCAGTTTGAAAACTATTTCACTCGTGCTGGCTTAATGGCCACCGGAAGAAGAGTCACCCCTTCGTAAAAGATCGATTCTCGCTGTAGGAGCTGCAAAAGTTCGCCGTCTTCATAATCCGCCGCTTCACCGAAGTCGCGCAGAAGAACCGGAAGTCGTACATGGAGCTTCTCTTCTGGAAGAGTACTCGCGACGCGACGGAGGTTGTGGATGGCTACGGCACGGAAGAACCCAGCAAGAAACTTTCGCGCGCAGTCTGGACAGAAGCTGAAGAGGATGAATTACGCACGCTCTTCATGGAACACCAGACTAACAAGTATCCGCAAGGTATGCACGCCCGCTTGTTTCTCTCGAGGAATCAAGAATTCCTTCGAACTTGCCCCTCCCGCCTCCCCCCGATGTCCAACGAGCAAACGGAAACGGAAAGTTCTCGGGTACCCATTGAGAACCCCTGGTATAAACGCGCGCGGTGAACGTTCATCCAAAACGAAAATGAAATCTCTTTTGCGTCTTCGCTGGGAGGAGGGGGGGGGGGGATTTCGAGCGAAAGAGGATCACTCGACATTTCTGTGAATTATCGGCGAAAATCGTTAGATCGTCGATAACGCGGAGAGAGAGAGGCGGGGGAGGGTTTCCTCGCGATGCCTCGGTTAAGCGAATCACGTACGTTCGAGATGATGCGGTTATCCTTTCCATCCTGAGGCTCGATTCACGGACAATATTGATCAAGTGCAAACAGCGTGTACGGACAACGGTGCCTCTGAATCAACGTCTTTGTGCAACCGTATACATAAATAATTAGCTTCGACGCTTCCCTAAACATATGCATTACGATCGCGCGGGTCAAATCCAATCGTGAATCGAACCTAAATATCCCACGCGCCGAACCAGCCGACAATTTCGCCGAGCGAAGCGCGCAAGGGGTAGCAAAAGGCACCAGAAAGAGGGGGAGGCACCTATGAATGAAGAAATTAGGGAAAATCCGGTCTCCGATCTGTAAGGATGTTCCCTTTCCATTTCTTTCTCTCCCTCCTTTCGGCGTATCGAAAATATTTTGCTCAAATTTTTTTTTTTTTTTTTTTTTTTTTTTTTTTCAGATTTGATCGATTGGCTGATGGAACACCTGATCAACGAGAATCGTACGCGCCGCGGTGTCATGAAGAAACTCAAGGAAATGTATTTAATCGTGAATTCGAGGGTAAGTAAATCCGCGGGGACACGAGTGTTTTATTTGTTTGCACACCCTCGCCGAAGATCCGGGGAGAAAAATGTCCGTAAAAAAGTTTGAGCTACCTTGGAAGGGTAGAGAGTCGGTTTTGCTCTCCAACGTAATCCAAACTTCGCTCTCCTACGGGGAAGCAGAACAGCGCCGAACAGAGGCGAATACTAAATTTTGATAGGAATTAAATTCGGTAGATGCGGATAAGATAACGGGGGGAGGGGGGAGAGATTCGTCGTCTCCGGCGAGAGTAAATTTTCCATCCAGATTTCGGGGAAATGGAAAAAGGGACGAAGTTCCTGTTTCCACCCTCCCCCTCCGATTTGTGTTTTTGGCCAAAGCCAAGTGTACGCGCAACACGCGCGCACACCCGTAAAGCGTTTTGCGCGCGCGCGCGCTCTGCCGCCGAACAAACACACCGCGACTATTTCTGCGGAGCGAGATAAAAATAATTGGTTTGAAAAATAGAGAATATTCCGCGGGATTTTTAAAGCAGACACCGATGAAAAATAGCGGGAAATTTTGGCATAAAAAGCGAGATGGGCAAACATTAGCCATCCATCGCGGATTCGAGATGCGGCCCGGCCAAAAATAAATTCCAATTTCGGGAAAAATTACTGCGTCGCTGAGAGTCGCGGCGGAAAAAGCCAGGGGCAAAAAATAAAAGAGTCCTAGAGACAGCAATCTCGAAGATTGTTTTCCTCGTACTTGGAGGAGCCATATACGAGTATCACGCACGGCGTACAAACTCCGTGGATTCGCGCGGCCATTCAGCCCCCGGCCAGATCTGTCAGGATCAATGATTTACGAGGATCCACGGAGGAAGGAGTCGCGCGGACGAGGGGGTGGAAGGAGCAGCGCGAACCGAAAATAAGTTTCTGGACTGCCGCCGTTGCCGACGGAGGAGGCAGGATGGGGGTGGGCGAACATATGCAAAAAATGGTGCCGGAGAATTGCTGCAGGAACTGTAAATTCTCCGGAGACAATTCCTGAGGGGTGGCTGCCACCCTCGGGCCCCATCCTCGCGTCACCGGATCACAGTTTCCGCCGAGAGTTTTCCACTCTTGCCGCATTTTGTAGGTAGCACGAAAATATTCGTGCGCCTTCCCTTGTCAGCACAGACGCCCTTCTGCGTAACTCGAAAAGCTATCGCTCTGTTTCCCTTTGCCCTGCTAGACACGTATAAACATTTGCATTGTCCTTTGGCTCGAAAGTAAGGCGGGTCACGTACCGCGCGACATCCACGTTGTTGTTTGACACTACCTCGAAGAAATGGCCCGGAATAACGCTACGTTTATTTGAACTTTGCAATATCGCCGCGATTCTCACCCCCCACCCACCCCAGCGCCCGAGAACAATCGCAATAATAAGCACGAGGGGGCGGTTTGATGGATTAAAACTGGCGAGTATCGTCCCACGGAATTATCCCTATCGCGATTGCAATCTTGCCTCGAAATATCTCTCTTATTAATGAATTTCATTCACCGCCATTTTTTACGCTTTATACGCTGAGAATTTTAATTAATTAAATACTTCCTTTTAAACTTGACAATTAATCACAGACGTACAGATGCTGTCTGGCGGGTATAGCTGCTTCCAGTGGCTGTAGGAAGGAGGTGAAAGAGGGAGAGGGAGAGAGAGAGAGAGAGACCGGATTATTGATTCTTTGACAAACTTTCCGAGGTAGCTTAAGCATGTAGAAGCATTTCATTTAAATAATTTCATGCGCGAAATCATGCTTTCTATTCCTGTAACCGTACCTGTCTCGCATTTGAAATTTATTTGCTCTATTAATTCGTTCGTCCCTGCATAAAGGCTGCATTTACATGTCCAAAGGACAATTTAACGTGCGTAAATAATAATTAATAAAATAAATAGAGAAATTAAAATGAAATTTGCAATTATAAAGCGTGGATCTATTTTGATGTAATTATTCATTCGTCGAGTACCAAGATATTCAAGCGTCCTGTATAAGCTTTTGATTTAAATAATTTCATGCGTGAGTACCCTTCGCCCTGCAGGCTATGTTGAGTGTTCATTTGACATTCATTTGGACCGTGAAAGTTCCTCGCCATTTGACTTTGCGCAGTACAGCCACTTAAGCCATCTTACAAGAATAAATTATGCTCGTTAGAAAATAGCGAAATTCGCCGAAATGCTTCAACGAGATTACGACGAGGAAAAGATAAGCGAATAATCCTCGAGACAGAGTCACTCACCCCCTCTAGATATTTCTCAATTTTCCTTATTATCCAGTTAATTTGCAACGATAGTCACCGGCGATACGCTAATTATTTATACAATGGAAACTTAGGGGGTTAAAGTGGTGGCCCGCGATGTACAATGGCATTCCATTTAAATAATTTCATGCGTCAGTACGTTCCACCACCCCCCACCCCCCTCCTCGGGCTGCGTTAAGTGTTCATTTGACATTCATTTAATCGGCAAAGTCCTTCGGCATCGCGCGCTGGCTATTTAGGGCCGCCGCTCCATCCCGAAGGATTTCAGGAGGGCGAGAGGTAATCGTTGGAAAACGAGGGGAGCGTTTCTTCAGAAATACTTTATAAGACTGCAGATTATGCGAATGATCATTTCTTCCGTTCACCCCTTTGTTTTCCCGTCGCTTCGAGAGCAAAACTTCCGAATGAATTTCCAGCACCGCTCGCGCCGCCAACAGCAACAAGCTAATTATGTCAAACCGTGTGAAATATTTTCTCTTTTATTTCTCTCGCTCTTTACCCCCCCCCCCCCCCCCTTCCCCGGAGCATTTTAAGCGATAACTCCGGGTTAGAGGGATTCCAATGAAATTATGATACTAATTATACCGATGATGATACTCGTGTTTTCCAGGCCGTGAGGAACGAAGTGCAAAAAAGATTGCCCAAGGAATGGGGAGAGGAGGAAATTGCTCAACTAACGGAGCTCTGGGAGGAGCTGAAGGAAGATGACGGTATTTAATCATAGAGTTTCTATCCGGTTTGACGCTATTTGCCTCGAAATACTTAGTGCGTGCTCCACGATCGATCCTTCATTTTCGTCATTTAAATTCAACTTCTTCAATTCGGTATTCAGTCGGTCGCCCTTTGAAAATGTCAAAGTATTTCGCGAAGGCTCTACGTAGAATTCGTTAACACCGTCCCAACTCCGTGAATTTAATTAAACGCCGAAGATCGGACACGCCTGGCTGCTTTTAGTAATAATTTCGAATTCTCCGGGACGAGCCAGGAATAATAGCTGGGCTGACAGAAACACTTCCAAGAAATCTTCAGAAACTATAACTTGTTTCATTTTCGCACAGTCCCCTTCGCTTTACATGACTTCTGATTCTCTACAACTTGAAACTTGAAATATTATTGTTATATAATTACGGTCCATGAGAAAGAGAGAGAGAGAGAGAGAGAGAGAGAGAGAGAGAGAGAGAGAGAGAGAGAGAGTTTTGTTTCCACACTTTTCACCGTCTCCCGCGAGTATTATTATCATTATCAATATTTAAGAACTAGCGAGAATCTCTCTCCGAGTCGAATCAGTGATAAAGATAAGGATAAAGACCGACGACGACGACGACGACGGTAAGGGAGAAATTCGAGATTGGGGTAATTTTCGGGGAGAACTCGCGGAATGATCGATCGATAGGAGAAAACTGAAACCGATTCCCCCCCTCCTCTCCTACCCTCCACGAACGTTATTATAGAAAAATTTGCTTGGACTAAGAATTTGACTTTGCTCGGCAGATCCGGTCGACTTGATCTTCAATGGACTCAGAATAAAACGACCGAAGGCAAAGATCAAGGAGAAGCTTTTGGAACTAGGATTGGCGAAGGATCGTAAGGAATTGCGCAAAAAGCGAAGCAGAAAAAACAACCAAGGTAAGCTCTTCCTCATTCGCCGACGTTCTCTCCTTCTCTTTCTCTCTCTTTCTTTCTTTCTCGCACTGCCTCGTCTCGACCCTGTCTGAAGCACCCCTTGTTCCGGGCAATCCTATCCCATTCCATTCGCATCTGTCTTTCTTGCCATCCACGGATTCTGTGACTATTCCCATTCGATCAGTCTTCTGGTAACACAATTGCCCGAGACTGCATAGGGCGAGATCGTTTTTCGGGAGAGAGCACGGATCGATTTGTACGGTAGAATCTCCTTCTTCCGGTCCCCGCTCGATTCCTTATCGCACCACGAAAGAAACCATTCCCCAATATTACCGCCGAGGACAGCGCAAATGATATGTCGATACGACTTTCTTTCCTCTTGTTTCTCTTTTCTTCTTTTCCTCCTTTTTGCATTTTGCTCTTTTCCCCGCAATGCTCCCCACTCTCCAACTCCGTTTCATTACCGCCCCCTACTCCCCTTGCCGCATTTCCTACGGAAAACACTGACTGTGGATAATAATAATTGTTTTATCCGTAACTTCATACAGTTCGAGCGCGGCACACGATAAATTAAACCGATTAAGGTAAGCTTAATTGATATTTCAGATATTATTTTTCACTGGCCGTGCAAAAACTCTATACCTCCCGAGCCCCGCAGTTTCTCGTCGATTAATATAATTTCCACGGTGATATTTTATATCGAACGAAATCTATGAATTTTTTATGCTCTCGCGAGCATTTATACGTCAATGAAATATAATAGTGATTTTGCGTAAAGTATCGAATTATCCTACCAGGTCGGGCACTGATTCGTTATTAAAGCAATGATATTAAGAATTAAACGATGCTCTGGAAACTACCGCTGCTGCCCAGGGTAACACACGCCGGGAACATTCTGCGTTGCTTTGTGTCGCTGTTGTTAACGAAATTAACTGAGAATGCTTTGATCTTGTTGTGGTACGTAATTGATGAAATTGGCAAAATAGTTCTCACATTCCTTAATCAAGAGCGTTCCAAATGATTTTCGAGAGAATTTCTTTGTTATTCCTCGCTCGGGAGGAGAAAGGCTAAAAAAGGATGCCGTTGCCTATTGAACTTTTGTAGAAACAACGGATAAACACCCCCTTTTTAAGGGTGTTTCTAGCTACGGAAAAATGCCGATGTACCGCGCGGTGTGCTGTGAGTATCGGCAACACCAGCAGCAGCAGCAGCAGCAGCAGTCTATGCGATTCCCAAAAATATTGTTCTAGCTGTGCTGTGTGTTGTTGCTCTTTGCATGTTTCGCACGGAATTCTGAGTCTATGAGGAAATCGTCGTAGAATACGAATTTTGTTATTTAATATCGAACAACGCGAATTCCTACCGCACTTTCCCTGCTTTCGAGCCAATATCACTCCTACCTGCTCCCCACCATTATGGCACTGCCGAGGAATTTCATATTTATCGTACATATTGTTTTTCCCGCTCAACCCTTATTTGTATTCAATGCATTGCCATAGATCTTAAAGTAAATGTGCGTCCGCTGGATATCGTCCTAATATGTTTTTTCTGCAAAATTTTCTTATTTCTCCTTCTTCTTCTCCTTCTTCTTCCACTTCTTCTTAACAGGACCAACAATGACCTTGAATTTCCTTCTTCGACGCAATCCAGCAGAATGCAACCCTCCTCCGTGTAGAGGTGCGCACGTGTACAACGCACGCGCCCGCACATACACGCACACGCGCGCGCGCGTAACTTTCTCCATTAATGTTTGCTTCATCCAGGCCTTTGCGGATTTGGGATACTCGTTCTTAGGGTAGGAAATAATTGTTGCTCTGGTAGAACCATTTCCCTTATAACAATGTGCAACAGTTTGTCAGGAGCTATGTAGTGTACCACCACTGTATCACGATGACGCATGTAACTTTCTGGAAAGCTTTACACAATTCCCACGCGTTTTGTACAAAGGAAAATCGTCGTGGGAAACGCAGTCTGTCAGTAATTCTGACGAAGATGGGGATTCGGAGGAAGAAACTAGAAAATCTTCGGGCCACAGCGCAGCGGTGTCGAGAAAGCCAAGGAAAAAGCGGCCGGAGGGGGGGAGAAGTTCGCGAAAGCAACCGGCTATCGTGCACAGCGACGCTCAATTGTCTGGGTTGCTGAAGGATGTCATCGACAAAAGTAAGTACACGGTGGTTCGTTCCCCTTTAATGATTTATGAGGACGAACTTGCCGCTGGCTCGTCCAGCATCGAGATGCCACTACTTTTTTCCTCGCCTCTTCTCCGAACTAAAGTCCTCCTTCTTCGAGAAGGAGGAGGAGGAGGAGAAGCAAGGAAGGGTGGCTGAGGGTTGGATGACGGTGGAGGGACGAAGCGGGGTGGAACAGGGCGAGGAAGGAGGGAAAAGCTAAAAAAGACTAGCGCGACTCTGACTTGCCGAGCACGCCTAGGAAAAAAAAAAGGTGGAAATAATGAGTTGTCGAAAAAGCCACCCCTGGTATAAGGAGCGGAGAAAAATGCGGAACATGTGAAAGCCCAAGGCGGCGGTACCCGTACGGGGTGCGGCTGGCTCCCTTGCTGCTAAATTCCGCAAAAGCCATCGTTAAAATCGACCCTGCTTTCCCTTTACGTCGAATCAATACGGTTGTCACACTTTGTCCTGATCGAGTTTAAAACGAAAGGGGGCCAAAAGGGACTCGTTCCACGACAGTTTTCAAGTAAACGTGACACATTTTCCTATAACACGAATGAGAGCCGCTTCTTGAAAGGTACAGGCCAATTCGGGACATCTTCCTTGAGTTAGCGTCAGCTAGTTTGACAAATACAAATTGAAGCTGATATGCTTAAAATCGCTCGCGGGATTCCAAAAGAGAAGAGAGAGCGCGCCGCCTATCTACTGCACTATGCGAAATGCACTTTTTCACGAGATTTTAATATCAATATGTTACCCCCGACGTTTTTACTTTATTGGTAATCTGTCCAAATTTCAATTCAAGTATTTATGGTATGCTGCCGTTCTCGAATATTAAATATAAGCAATGAAAATCGATCGGAACATTATTTTTACCGGCACCCAACCTCCACCGCCGTCATCGTCATCGTCATCGCGCAATTCTTTCTAATCCACCCTCGGGACGTCGAAGGACCACGAGGATACTCCCGAGGTTTTTCCGCGGAACGTTAATAACGCCGTGAGAAACGATAAATATTAGAGTTGGGAGGGGAACGAGAAACACGTGGAAAAACATAAATTAGACGCGTAATAACTTTTGGATGGGATATCCCGATCATAAATCAGACATGAGCGACGCCCTGGAATGGATCAAGGAATCTCTACAAGATGCTGCGGACGATCGTGACGAGGAGAGTACGGAAGGCATCCCTCTGGTACCGTTGACAGATTATTCGTCCGCCGCGATGGATTCCCCGAGCTTTCAAAGATTTCTTCGCGCTATCGGAATGAAACCACCGGCTGATGAGCAGGAATCCTATTGGCGTATTCCATCCCACATACTCACGTCAACGATTAGGAAACGCTGCGACCTGATCGCGAAAGCCTTGGCGGGAGAATTCCCAACGGAAGGTAATGCTTCTTCGCGATAGCCTCCAACACCCTCAAGGTCACGCGCGATATTCCAATCGTTCTTCTTCCTTTCAGCATCGCCGACCCAATTGACGAGTCCAGTGGGTAGCGAGAGCGACCAGGGCGGCGGAGGCAGCAGCAGCAGCGACGATGAGGATGTTCTCGAGAATATTAAAAAATTCTTCGTCAAAGGTACGTAAGGGGGGAACGGAGAAAGCAAACTGGAACGGAGGAGTATGGTGATATGATTCCCCGTAGAGTCGTCGCTACCGTCGACGTCCGACGGGTCAGGGACGTCGGGTCAGCCTAAACGCGCGGTACCCAAAACCGTGGAGGAGAATCCAGGCCACGAGGAGGAGGAGAAGCAAGAGGGGGAGGGGGATGATGATACCTCGCAAGACACGGACCATTCCGAGGCTGTTACTGCTGATAGTTCGAAGGTAGTCGGTACGTATCACAGAAATTTGTACCGATGGAGAAACGACGTAATGTGAGTGAGGTTCATGCCCTCTATTTCCGAAGGCAGAAAACTATTGAGTCGTTAGGGATTTACCAACACAGGGATAAGAAGCTTATAAGCTTGAAAAAGTCTGTATGGAGCGGCGGGGAGCGGCCAATGCTATTTTATGTTATGTCTCGAGACAACGCGTCTTGTAAGCTCAATATTGTTGAAACCTATAGGAAACGGCACGAAAACCTTGATATAGAATTCTGCAGGATTTCCCGGCAAATAAGCAAATACGCGGATCCGGTTATTTGCCGAACATCCATACCCCACCCTCTTTACGCTCCACATTAACAACGTTTAGCGTTCGCACCATTTTGGAGCGGGGCTCGTTGCTCGACGATGAATCGCGCGCGATTAGCGAGCGAATTGCGTTACGTCAATTGCTTTCTTTCTTTCTGCTCAGACACCGCGGCGAATAAGGCGAAGGGGATATCGGAGACTCGTATAAAAGCGATTCTCGATTCGTCAGATTCTGAAATGGAGACTAACGATGTTGAGCCAAGCAATAACGAAGGTAAGCACGGAGTACAATGCCAGAGAGGTAAATACGTGTGTTCGCTCATGAGCCAATATCGAATGATTTTCAGTGGAATCGAAGAGAAGTCGTCGGGCCAGTGGTTCAGACACGGAAAATCCGACGAGGAAGAAGCGCCGGCGCTTGTTACTCGACAGCGACGAAGAAGACGAGGAGGGGGTCCCCGTGAAAGATGCAAGGCTCTCTCTCGAGAAAGAAGAATCTCAAGAGAAATCGATGGATGGGGTTAGCGACGACGAGGAGTATCATAGAACGAATTCATCCCGCCGAATAATTAGCGATGACGAAGAGAAGGAGGAGGAGGAGCAGCAACGGAAAGAGAAGAAGATGCAAGAGAGCACATCGGAAAGTCCGGAGAAACCAGTTAACGATGGAAGCCGGTCCACGGAAGTGCTTACCGAAGATCCAGAATCTACTATCGAGGCTAATAGACCTTCGCCCGAGGCCAAGAACCCTGACGAAGATGACAACGTTGACAACGACGATTCTCGATTCACGACCAATAAACCAAAAGCTACTCCTAGAATAATCAGCGACGATGAGGATTAGTTTTAAGCTTCGTTCTAATCTACACACACACACACACACTTGTACTTTTGTAATCTCGCTTCAATGACCAATGTATTTACCACGTACCTATGTAAAATCAATAATCGAAATTTGCTACGGAGTGCACGCGGTGTTTCTTGGTCAGGTCGACGGCCAGAGTTTCTACAGTACCGACCAGAGTACCATCGATAAAACAGAATCGCCAGGTAAGCGAGTAACGTTTCGAAGGAGTCGCTGGTACACGCGATGGTTCGGCTCGGTTAACGATACGCCCTTATGGATAAATGCGTCTTCTTCCCGGGGTACACTTCAGGGTGCCAAGAAAAACAGTTCCCGAAAGGCGTCCACATTTCGCCAAGTAACGACGAAGAGAACATGTTGGGCAGGTTGGTGGCGCTGCTGCCGGCAGTCCAAGCGGTTCATCGAGCGGAACCGGAGGGAACCTCCTAGACCGCATGTTCCCCGAGTCGCCGGTTGGCCAATGTGGATGACTTTACGTCTTTTGATGGGCAGGTGAGGAGTCTTGGCGAGTGTCAAAGATATATACGTGTATATCGAGACATAATCGTGACCAAAGACCAGCCCTTACCTTTCGCGAGCACCTTCGGTGCCGACCATCGTGTCCGATGCGTATGTCACCACGAGGACTCCGCGACCCGCGGATATGCGACCAGGCGATCATACCATAGCAGGAATCACGAAAAACTCTCACCACACGATGCATAATATTTTATTTAAGCGATAATCCTCTATCTCCGCGCGGCTAACTCTCCAACGGATCCCTTCAACTTTCAGCCTCGATTCAACGACGGAATCGAGTCCTTCCCTTGCCGAAATACTTGCGTGTCCTTAACGACGCGATGCATCGTTTAAACTAATTAACGAAATTTCAAGGACGAATGACGTTCCCTCGTATCGCGCAATGTCTCGGTACAGAGAGGAATCCGTCGAAAGAGGATATCGCGCTCAATGCGTGCGTGCGGATTGTAATTAGTCGTGGCGTAGCGCAGCCTTGAGGATTGTCGAATCAAATGTTTAAAACAGGTCATTAATAAATATATTGGTACGACCCGTGTATTCTCCCCCTCATGAGCGTTTTCGCGTTTATAGCTATGTATCTCTTTCTCTCTCTCTCTCCGTTCAGAGCGTGAGTGATTTTCTCTTTTTTCTATAGCATCATCGGTGGTGGTGGTGGTGGGTCTGTCGTCATTAGGATTCCACGAGAGAGGATTAATCTTTCGTTTTGTATTTAACGCGGTCTAACGTGGCGTTCCGTAAAAATGATTGAGCAGCAAGACTCCAGAAGAACGAGCACGTGCATTCTAATCTCAACTTCCCGTTAGGCGGCTAGCATGAGGTCGGAGGAGCCAGATGGCTCGCGACGAGTCCACTCGGAGAACTAAAGTGCCTCGTCGTGACATGTGGCCGTTGTGACAAGGCAGCATGTGCGGCAGCTGGTGTTCCCACAGCTGCCTGCCGTTCATGTTACCCTGGTAGAAGCGCGGGCTCCTTATACGGTTGTAGGTGGATGATGGCATCCTCTCTCTTTCCCCCACTCTTCTTCCACTACTGCCGTTCTCCACGTTCGGCAGCCTCCGCTGACTCAACCAGCCGGATGTTCGCTCCCCTTCCCCTTTCCTCCCCTAACATCCCCTTCCCGGCACCTGCGCCTCCACCTCCAACAACTTCATGATTGGTCTTCGCACACACACACATACATGAATATTCCTATATGCAAAGCAGATAACGCGCGACTGCTTACGAAACAGTCAATAATTTGTAATCATGCTAATGTTTATTCCGAATACACGCCATGCTCCGTCAACCGGAATATCGGAACACTCGACGATTCCGTCGTACTCGCGTCGTTGGATTTTGTCACGCTTAAAAACGCTGATCAGCGTTCTGGAGATTCGGGAAAATTGCAAAATTTTCCGTCGTTTGCATCGGGAGCCGAGGGTGGAGAGACTGTCGTAAATGCGGTACGAATTTAATTGCGGTGGTGCCGGAGAGAAGCGAGTGCAATAATTTGGAGCGGATGGCATTTCATCGGGGGAAGTCGAAGGCGATTGATATCGCGGAGCAACCGCGCGATGCGTAAACTAGAGTGCCGCGGCAAAAACTTGGCGGGTTTTATGGGCGCCATGACACGAATTGCTCGTATCGGTGCTCGCTCGCTCGCTCGCTCGTCGAAGTACACGCGTGGAAGCACTCGAGTTGTGCGAGAGGCAAATATTCCGCGTACAGTAAGTACTCAAGGCGAATTCAACTCTTGTTTCGCATATTCCCCGGTTACTTGTACTCCGGACAATTACGTACGTTACGTCAGAAGACTCGAAAATCATACGTGTACACACACACGCGTCGCATTCACGGAGTGCAACAAGTTTTCATACACGCCCCGGCTCCCGGCAATTCTCGAAATCTTATCTCTCGCGTCAAGGCGTGAAAAAGCGCGGGAGCTTCATCTAACTCCTCTCTAGTCATCCACACACACACACACACCCTCCCTGTACTTAATTGTCCTTTGCGAACAAATATAAAACGTTAACTCTGGAAGGATGATAAGTTCCTTCGCGTATATCACCCTAAGCTCGCGCGCGCGCGCGCGGAAAATAAAAATGGATTAAAGTCGAAATCCAAGTAAGAAAATTGTCTCCGACTTCCTCCGTTTGAAACGTGCCGAGATTCGCGAATGACTCGGAGATTCTCCTTCCTTCTCTCGATTATCCTCCAGTTATGAACTTATCATTTGTTCAATCGTTTACTCGTATCACTTGAAACAATAACTCTCCAGGTCCGTCACAAGGACGAGACCTCGATGCTAACCAAAAAGATTTTCTCACGTATCTAGGGGATGAGGGAAACCTTTCAAGCATCGAGTGGTCCGCGAATTCGAATGGTGCGAAGGGGGGAGGGGGAAGTGGACGTTTTCCAAAAAGCTTGGAAAATGGATTTGGGTGGGGGAAGAGCATAATCCGTGAAAGACCATTGGAGTTTTTCGGTAGAATGCGCGAGTACAAAGATTTTATCAAGGTTGAGTGTGTGTGTGTGTGTCAGGTAGTATGTAGCACCTACACACACGCGCGCGCGCGCGCGTAGGAAGAGTGGGCCGCGTTTTCGGAAGTATCGAACGGGTTCCACGAGAGCTCTCCCCCTTCAGCACCCGGGCGTCCTGCGGTACCGGAGAACTCTACTTTGGTGATGGTTCCCTGCCGCTCGTGTTGTCCGACGCGTTGCCGAAATTCGCCGATGATTGATGGCCACTGAGCACCGGGTTACCTTCGTTTCACCCAGGACCATCCGAATTTCGCCGAGTTCCATCCAATCCTCGAGCGCGTCGCGTAGCGTCGCGTCGCATCGCCTATCAATAATTATTCCCGATACTCTCGCGCGTTCCTCTCTTCAGGGACGTGTTTAGCCAAACGACGAACCTGGGCCTAACCCAATGCCCGAACCCCATACCCAATCCCCGCGTCCTTCCACCGTGGGAGACTCGCGGCGAAACGAGATTTCTCCCTTTTTTCGGGACCTCGACTCGGTGCCGCGTTAATTTTCTGGAAATTCCACTGCGGCGCTCGCGCGCGACTACACGAGTGGAAGCTATCAGAATCCTTGACTATCTCGCCGCATTGATTGGACAAATAAAAATTTAATAGCACGCTCGTGTTTCCGCCGCTCCGCTATCGTACGAATGCTCGAGATAAAGCGAAATGCACAGTTGCGACGCTAATGTCTCTCCCTCCTCTCGCGTTAATACCGTGGGCTTTAAAGATAAAGCATGCCGTCCTAAATGTGTAATGATCCTGCGCGCTTAGAAGGGACGGAGGGGGAGGACGGGGAAAAGTGTATTTTTAAAGGAGATCCGCTGCTACTCCCTGGGAAAAAAATGCTTACGGTAGAAGCGGCGTGGGGAATTTTCCGTTGTAAGAGCCAGTCTAGGAAAAGCGCGAAGGGAAAGGGAGGGGGTGGTTCGCTGGGC
The DNA here is from genome assembly GCA_037305995.1 of Sclerodermus sp. 'alternatusi'. Classification (NCBI taxonomy): domain Eukaryota; kingdom Metazoa; phylum Arthropoda; class Insecta; order Hymenoptera; family Bethylidae; genus Sclerodermus; species Sclerodermus sp. 'alternatusi'. Next base: position 10,447,369 of record CM074547.1, read on the forward strand.
GTTGCTGGAAAGGTCAAAGGTTTCAGGTGTGTTTGCATCTCGTATATGCGCTGCTACAGGTGCAGCCTCTTCCGCGGCTCTGCTCGCCGTTGCAACAGCAACATGTATGGCTCTTTATTAACAACAATTAACATTTTCCTATTGTTCATACGACACTGTTTTTCTATTTAGAGCCTCTCCGTGTAATTGCCGTGTATCACTCTTCGCCCCAAGGACACCCCATTTAGGGTACGGCATTCCTTCCGAAAGCGGTGACCTTGGGGGAACCTTAACGACGCCTTTTTGCAATGCACAAGCTGCAAAACATTAGGCCCTTTGCAACAAATTGCAAGAAAAACTGCAACGCGCGCCGTACGCTACCTAATTTTTAATCAACGCACCCCCTCCCTCCAACACCCCCCGTAACCCTAATCATATTTGCCTAATCCGACCTTACGCGTGCCCAAAAACCACCCCCTCCCCCCGACTTGGATTTGCGACGAGTTCCCAGTCAGTCCTGGACTTTTAACAAAACAAATTTATTATTAACTTTACTCGACATGTAAAATACAACTTGTAAAATCGATTAGGAAAGAATGTTGTAACTGTAACTCTCTCGCGGCAGCCGATGGAGTTTGCGCGAGCAAACTGCGGACGACCGATAATAAACTGTGGAATATTCTCTCGCGGTCCTGTTCCAGGATAATACGCGCGCGCACGTTTCTCGGTTACCTCTAATCGTTATGAAAATGTCAAATGTGCGCGGAAGTACTTTAAGGGACGATGACGATGACGACGACGACGAGAGTACGCAAAAGCAACGCGACGATACCACGCAACGCGTATCATTCGCGTTGCTATTTCGCGATTCGCGAGAGAATCGCGATTATCTCGAGCACCGGTTACACTCGCTCCTCCCGGTGACCTTGGAATATCATAAATTAATTATGCAGTTCCTCGCGAGGTGAGAGCACGCGTCGGAGACGTTGCCAATTCGTCGTGCAAATGATATTTGTCGGGCGTGATATAGCGCAAACGGCCAGCCGATAGCGCTCGCCGATAACAGGGGAGTATAAAAAGTTTCGCGTCGTCGGAAACGCGCGATCCGCTATTTTATATCGCGTAACGAAGCGTAGCGCGCGATATGCGTGCAACAGGCCGCCGGCGAACCCGCTCGCAACGTATGGGCTCCTAGTACAAAGATTTACCAGTCTCCGGTTATGTTTGATGCACCATTATGTTTTTGATTACGGTAGGTTAGTTGCATCGGTAACGTCACGTCCAACGTCAAAAGACGCGCTCAAACGTCCCTACGTCACTTCGCCACGCGTTCTTTTCCGACCGACTCGCGCGAGTTGCGTCACTCATCGTCCCCTCCACGCACCCACGTTGCATCGCTGCGATCCCACGCGCGGTCTTCGCGATGACACCGGTGATTTCTGTGGAAAAACGTGAGAGCACTCGCTCGCTCGCTCGCTCTTCCAATCTTATCTCGAGGTCGAGATAAGTTCGCGCCGCGAGAAAAATATCGACTAGCGCGTGCAAACCAAACCGTAATAACATTTCGACGCGCGCGCGCGCGTCAGCGGGGCAAATTCAATGGGGGAATTTCGTTGCTTCGCACCATGGACTCTCGGTTGTCCCATGAAACTTCCATGGACTCTCCGCGTACTTTTCATGGGAGATTGTTTTATCTTCCGCGCGAGGAAACGCATCCAGGGAGGAACCTCCTCCTCGAGATTGAATTGCATTATATAGTTAAGCGCTTATTGCAGGTCATTTATCGTGTTTTTATACATAATTTATCGATTTGTAACTTAAAAATGTGTCGCTTATTTAACTTATACAAAACTTATTATATATATGGGGTTTATTTATGGGATTTTTCTTTTTAATTGTTCGGGTATTTTTTAAGCCTAATATTCGTAGAATCATGGGTCATGTTTTTATGGCGCTTCCTAATCTCTTTTGAGATCAGGAAGTACAGCATAGAGGCAGAACCATCGGGTGAAGTAAGCCTTATGAAGATACCATCCGATGGTTCGTAAAATGCCTAGGTGAGGAGTTTAGTGGGTCGAACCCCACACTACCCTCAATCGCCGAAGTTCAATCTTCAGGGTTCAGCGATTGAAGGTGTCTGGTTTCAGATTCTCCTCACCTGACAAAAAAATAAAAGAAAACCCTGTGTATATATATATATATATACTATCTTATTGAGTTTGACATGCGCATAAGTGACGAAATTACTTCGTTTAGGAATAAAGCAGTTACGACATATACTTCTGTCTCACTTTGACCGAGTCAGCAATGCGAAGAAGACGCAACACACGGTATACGAGTACTAAGAATATGTCGCGTTGTAATTTCTCTCCGGTAATTTTCATTTTAACGACTGGACGATCGCTGGTCTGCTGACGTCTCTCTCTCTCTCTCTCTCTCTGGATATGACTGGGAAAACACGATCTTGATAGAAAAATATGAGCTACATAGAAAGTTTGTGTTCCATTTAACTCCTCACGGACGTCCGTGGTGGCGCGGACAGGAAAGTTCCATTCGAGTGTAGATAAATTCGTTAGTAAAAGATAGCGAGGAATGTCGGCGAATAGGATATTTTAGTAACAGAGTAGCAGGATGAGTAGAAGTTTACTTGGATCAATCAACGTAGAATAGGTGTAATTCTTCCACGCTGTCATTAGAGTTATCAGGTTTAAAGAGGTAATGTCTGAAAAAAATGTTGCCTTTTCGGATCATTGGGAAATTAATAGCGGGATATCAATAATTCGATTCTCTCTCTCTTTCTCTCTCTCTCTCTCTCTCTCTCTCTCTCTCTCTCTCTCTCTCTCTCTCTTTCTCTGACTTTCTCTCTCTGTATCGTTTTAATACATATATTTTATATTTACAAGATTGGAGTATTATTGTAGGTACATACAGAGTAGATTATACGCGTGTATAATCATAATACAAAATTGGTCATCTTCTCGATGTATGCATTTTATTGCATGCATGCATGCACGCATGCCCGTATAGATTCTCTTTATTTTCAATGGCAGTGACACTTTACGTGGTATAACAAAATGCACGCTGCTCGTGGAAACCGGAAATAGTAGAAGCATCTCCGAGCAGCGATACACATATTTACTCTGAAGAAACAACGTTAGAATTGCTAGGAGATACCGATACTCTGACTCTACAATTACAAACAGTTCGTTAGATTCGTGAAATATACAATAGTACAAAGTTACAAATCCTAAGGGTACTTTGAATTGATCCGCGAGAGACGAAGATAGCGATATGGAACAACAGAGTTCTTGCGCGTGTACACTTTGAGAGGGGAAAAGAGAGGAGAGGAAAGGAAAGATCATGAAAAATGGACAGAGACGGAGATAGAGAAGAGGACAATTATGCAATCGTTAACAAGATCTTGGACAGATCGGTATTTCGTCTTTCAATCACGCGACTCGTTCGAAGGACATCAGGATGATCTTCAGGATGGAGGAGTCGTACTGTCAGCTCGAAGTTGAGAGGGCGCAGCCTCGCTGTAGGCAATGTCGAACACGCTCTTCTTCTCCAGAAGCTGCTGGTGACGCAATCTGGCAGCACCTTGAAGAGAGACCGCGATCCCAGAATCAAGGTCATCGTCCGGACGCCTGCATTCCAGGGACTGGCTCTCGCATGGCTCGGGAGATAATTGCGGGGAAGGGTGGGGCGGGGGAGGGGGATGCAAGTAGAACGGTGGAGGTGGAGGCGCCTTTTCATACTTGTACTCCGAGTGCTGTATCAGGTGGTGGTCCCTGACCTCCGCTGGCGGGGGCGGGGGGCTCGCGAATATCTCAATGGACGGGTCCTCCGCTACGCCCTCAGCCTTCCTCAACTTTCGACCTTGACGCACGATAGCCTTCAGCTGCTCCGACTCGACGTTCACCAACGGCTTGATCTTACGCCTGGTCCGCGGAGTGACTTCCGGTGTTTTCGAGTTTTTTTTTTGCTCGTTCTGTATCGCCTTCTTGTAGCTGAGGCTCCGCCTCAGCCAACGCGGCAGCTGCTCCTCCTCCTCGTTCTTCCTCATCTCCAGTCTCTTCTTCTCCATCTCTTCTCGTTTCTGCTTGTACCAGGCCATGTACTTCGACTGGGTCTTACTCGTGTCGATGTCGCCGCCGATTTTTGGAGGACTCACCGAACTGCTCGCCCACGTCTTCTTGTCTCTCTCGGGCTTTCCCTTTGGAGCCGTCTGTTGCTGTTGATGATGATGTTGATGTTGCTTCTGCTGCTCCTCATCCTTCCTCTTACCCTGGCGAGTCTGCTCCAGCGATTTTTTCCTCTCCCGGTCCTCGTCCTTGCTCCTCCTCGTCGCTTGCCGAGATTGATGCATTGCACCCGCTGCTACACTCCTCTCCTCGCCCCCCGCCTCCTGCAGCGAACTTCTCTTCTCCTTCCGAGGCGACTTCTTCTCCACCGGAGTTTTCTCGGATTGCGGTCGTCTCGCCTTTTCCGTGATCTGTTTCCCGGCTTTCACGGATTCCACGCCGGTGGCTTCGCCGTCCTCCCCCCTCCTCGATCTTTCATCCTCGTCGACGTCTCGAGCCGATCCATTTCCTTCAAGGACGTCGACTTCCCCTAGAGCTTTCCCGCGTTCACCCTCCGTCGGGCCATCGCGTTGTTTCGCCCTCATCCCCGCCGCAACCTCGTCGCCGGTTTGCGGAGGTTTCAATTCGTTCGTCGAAATTTCGACGGAAGCGACGGGATCCTCGGTGACTTCCGTGTCCTTCGACGCCGGCTCCGCGCGATCGCTCGATTTTGCCTCGCTCGCTTCGTCGTGGAAATTCGAGTCGACCTTGAAGCCCGGAACTTGCGGGCTCTCGGTTCCCTCGGGGTCTCTCGCAGGGTCAATATTTACAACGGGGGTTCCATCCGAGGTCGCGGCCTCTCTCGACCGGTCTCTCTCCGCGAGTTCGACCTGGAGAACCTCTCGACCTTGAGCTTCGTCCGATCCCTCGGACTTCAGCTCCTGGTACTCGACCTCGTCGCGCTTCCGCTCCGCCGTCGCGCGTGGACTGTGGCGGGGGGTCTGGTAGGGCGCCACTTTCAACGTGGTTTTCCCGGAAACGTCGCTGGACCCACCGGAACTCGAGTCACTGTCGTAATTGGAACCCTCCTGCAATCTGTCGACGCAAGGTGAGAGATCCTCGTCTATGTACGGTATCTCCTCCCCCGCGCCGATCCTCCCTTCGTCCACGAAATTATCCTCGAATCCCAGCGGCTGGACTTTGTCCAATTTTCCCCCGTCCCGCGCCTCACCCTCTGAAATTGCGTCTCCCTTATGCAATTCCACCGACTCTTCGGCTTCGTCCCCCAAGTGGCGTGACGTCGTTTCCGTCACGCTGCCGATTTTTTCGGCTTTCCTCGGTACGGTCTCCAGCGGAGGGGGGGACGACGCGTCTGGCTCGAGACATTCCGCTGATTCGCTTCGCCTCTTTACGATCTCGCGAGACTTCTCGCTTTTTATCGCCTCCTCTGCATCGGCCTTTTTTTTGATGTCCCCGGTGCTGACTGGCGACGTCGCTGGAAGCTCCCCAGGTCGTTCCGCAAGATCGAGGGACTCCGCGGGTTTCTCGAGATCGTCGCCGGAACCGGCAGCCGATGCTTTTATCGCGTCCGTCGTCAGCATTTGAATTTCTCTCGTTTCTGACGCGACAACCCCGGCATCCACCCCCTCCACCCTCGTGCCAATCGAGGGGGTCGAGAGACCGGGGGATTCGGGGTCCTTGAACTTTGACGCGACTGACGGGATTCCCCGGTCGGTGTCCCCGTCCATCGCTCCGCTCTCTTTTCGATCGGCACCCCTCTCCTCGTTGCTTCTCGACACTCGCACCCCTACGCGAGGGGAACGTTCTGCGGCGGAACGGACTCTCTCGTCGGAATCACTGAGAAGAGCTCGACCACTCGTGACTGGATCACCGGAAATTCTCGATCCTAAATCCTCCGTGTTCGTCGCCAGAACCGGATCCTCCAGCGAGGAAGCAACTTCCGGTTTTGTAGACTCGGACTTTTCAACTTCGGTCACGCGCTTGTCCCGAGACCCTGCAGGTTCCTCGGGTTCGACCTTTCTCTCGGCGGGCTCGGTTGTTGCCTCTCGTCGCGGTTCTCCACCAGTTCCCGAAGGAGGCCGAGCGAGAACTTCGTTTTCCTCAAGTTCCCCGTGACGAATCATCGCCGTCGTCGTCTCTTTCGCGGAAAAATCAGAAGCTTGCGAGTTGTCATCGAGTTTACGAGTTTCCTCGGACGCAGAATCCGAACCCAAGGGGGGAGAGGGGAGTCGTTTCTCATCGGTGACACGACCCGACGGAGCCGCTCCCTCGTCCCCCCCGTGTTCCAGTTCAGCAAAGTTCATCAGCATCTCCTTCAGAGAGATCGCACTCTCCTCCTCCTTCACCTCGTCCACCGCAGCTTCCATGATGTTGCTCGTGATTTTCGTCGCGACCTTCTCGATGTCTATCCGAGAAGCCTTCTCCCCCTCCCCCGCAGACTCCTCTTCCTTCCCGGCGACCCTCTGCTTCCGAGGATCCTCCCGCGAAAGCTCCTCCACGTCGTCCAACGTCCTGCCGGCTGCGCATTCCTGGACTTTTCTACTGAATTTGCGCGACGCGCGAGTCGACGAACGTTCCGCGACATCCGCGACGTCCTTGGCGTCTCGCGAACCCGCGTCCTTCCCTGGGAAACTTCCCCTGGAACTACCCCCTTTGACTTCCGGTTTGCTCGCCTTAGCTTCCGCGTCTTCCTGCACGTGTTCCCGGCGACCTACGACCCCGAGCTTCTGCGGACGCGTGTAAGCTTTCGCGGGTTTTTCTACTTTTACGCTCTCCACCCTGGTGTCCTTGGACTTTTTTTTTTCACCGGCCTGGTCCAGAGCCTTCCTGGCTTCGCCCGGTTTGTCCCCGTGTACCACCATCCTCTTGGGCTTCGCCGGAGCTGCCACCGGCTTCTGTTTACCGCCGGTACCGCCGGGGGAACTTTGCTTCTTGCGTCTCTCAAAAGCTTCCTCGTACTCGGAACTCCCCGTGCTGATGACAGGCGTGTGCTGCTGCTTCAGCTTCGGCCTGCCCTTCGCCGCCGCAACCGCAACCGCGTCCTTCTCGTGGACCACCGCGTGCTCCGGAACCTTCAGACTCTCCTCCTGCCTCGCATCCCTAGCATGGGGCGCGTCTCGCTTCTTCTGACTCCTCTCCAGGGTCTCCCTTCTGGATTCCTTCCGCGAGAGAACGTTTTTCTCCTGAGAGTCGCTCCCGGTGCTGTCCTTCGCCTTCTTCTTGTCCCCGAACTTGCTGAGCTTCCGCGCGAGGAGAGTGATCTCCTTCTCCAGGATCCGGAAGCTGGGCTCCGTGGACTTTTTTGGACTCTTCTTCGGGAGCTTCCTAGGACTCTTCTCGCCAGCAGCGACAGTGGACTTTTTCTCCGGTTTCCTGTAGACCTCCGGAGATGACGTAGATCCGTTGGTGTCTAGCTTCCGGTCGGGACCCCTGTACGCTCTGTCGAATTTCTCGGGGATCCGGCCGACGGAGGATTGCCAGCCGTCGCTCGTCGCATCCTGAAGCCTCTTGTACCTGGTGCTCGCCTCCTCCTTGGAGCGTCTGTACATCCTCGTCCTGACCTCGTCCTCCCTACAAGAGGCGTCGCCGCGACTGTAGGAACTTCCGTTCCCGTCCAGGGAGTCCGAAATCTCCCGCAGGACATCCGGCTCCAAGGACATCTTCTTGGCGTCCTTGACCTCCTCGAACTTCCTCCGGAGGATGTTGAGCTTCTGGTCGAAGCTGGGGTTCTCCTCCTCCTCGATGGGCGACTTCATCCAGAAGGCTCTGGTCCTCTTGGAGTCGTACTCCCCGTGGCGCTTCTTCGAGCGGAACTTCCGCCTCGACCTTGAGTCGTCCTCGGACTCGTCGTTGTCGCTCCTGCTGCGGTTCTGCCGCTCCGTCTGAGTGGCCGTCGTCTTGTCCGTCTGCGTGGCGATCGCCACCTGTCCGGGGAGGCTCTGCGTCTCCAGGTAGCTGGCGGCGTCGAGCACCGGGGCGCCGACCACCCTCCCCTCCCTCTCGAGCAGCAACCTCGTCAGCAGAGCGTTCTGTCTAGCCAGTTCCATGTCGTGGTACGAGTAGCGCGTGTTCACCGTCGACTGCAACTGCTCGTCGACCATCTGCGTCCTCTCCCTCGCGCGGACCGCACCGGAAGCCAGCCCCGACAGCGGCTCCGGAAGGTGCGACTCCCTCTGCTGATCCAACGCCTCCTTCTCGTGCCGACTTCCCCCGTACGAGCTGTGGTCGATCACCAGCCTCTGGACGGTGGGCCCCAGCTCCTCCACGTGCTGCCTGTGCTCCAGCTCCAGCTTCTCCGGCACCAGGATGATCTCCTGCTTCGCAACGTCCTTGAGCACCCGAGGCTGAGACTCCATACTCCTGGCTGCCTCGACGTCGTGCACGGAACCGTCGTGCCGGATCTTCTGGTCCTCGATGAACCTTCGCAGCAGGATGTCCTTGCCGTCGACCACCAGGGCGGCAGCAGGGTGTCGCACCCCGTTCTGCCCGATCTCACCCCTGGTGACCAGCCGCAGCACCTCTGCGTTCCCCTCTCTGTAGAAGTGCTGCTCCCTCGCGTCCGCGTCCTCGCGTCGCGCGTGGTCCACGTACCTGGGGACACGAGCGTCGATTGACCTGGGGGAAGTTTCGTCGGCTCACGAATTCTCGTTAAAGCGACGACTTTACTAGTCCCGTCGTCGCGCTCCTTCGTCAACGGGCGAAGGAACAACGACGTCGAGGACGATCGAGCAGTCCACCTTTAGCCTCCGGGGGTGCATCCGAAGGTCTGTCTACCTGAAGCTCTGTCGATGATCGTCCGACCCCCTATCGAGCTCGTGGCGCCTCAACGAGTCCACGTCCAGGGTGTCGTAGCCTCGAACTTTCTGCCCGTCCACGTCCTCCACGTAAATCTCCTCCCCTCGGGCTCTGGCCGCGTCGTAACCCTCCGGGAGTCCGTCCCGCAGTCTCAAGGACTCCGCGCGCAGCTGCATCTCGTTCGGCGGACCGGAAATGTAAGCGACGTCACCGGGCAACGACGCCAAACCCAGCTGCTTCGTGTTCCTCCGGTTGAACTGCCAGTTCCTCCGCGTCGGGTCCGCGCTCCAGGCTTCCTTCTTCTCCGGCCAATCTGGGGGTGCGGGAGGAGGGGGTGTTCATTCGGTTACTCCGCGCGCGCGCGCGCGCACCGGGGTACGCAACGGCGATACTCACTGTTGTTGACCAGCGGAGGGGGATGTTTCCGATGAAGATGTCTCCTCGGCCTACCGTCGGCTCTCACCACCAGAGTCTCCGAGGAATGCACCCTCCGCTTCCGGGGTTCCATGTAAAATGGACAACCGGGGCAGATGCAGCAAATTATCAAAATGGCCAGCGCCAGCAGGATGAGGAGCCCCAGGATTATCAGGAGCCAGAACAACAGCTTGTTCTCAGCCTTGTACAGAGTCTGCGAACAAACCAGAGTACGACTCCTCTGTCTCTGTCTCTGTCTCTGTCTCTGTCTCTCTCACCCCCGAAATACGGTACGAAATTACCGGTATATGGGGTATTTCGCGGTGATAATCGCGCGATCGATAAAGTTACGGAAAGAGCTAACTTTCCTCGTCGGTCATTAGTGAAATTGGTTCGCCGAAACTCATACTCACCACTTCTCTGTTATTAATAATCGTATTATTGACGTAATGTGGCTCTCCACCTGTTGAATGGCCCATGTTCATCATACCGTCCATTCCGTTCAGTATGCCCACGCCATTGGCCGCCAAAGCCTCTCGAATTTTTTCTATGTCCACCACCGAACTCGGTCCCTTCTGGTCCACCCGAGCTATCACTATGCTCCTGCAAACGCCAGTGGTTATCATTCGACGATTATCGCGAGGAGAGTACAGCGCGCCGATTTCATCCCCATCTCCACCCTACGAACTTTTTACCCCCTTCCATAGGAATGCTCGGCGGCGGCGGCGGCGGTGCATTCCCAGAATGATTTTGCGGTACGTAAGGTCGGATCTCCATAACGGTAACGGTGCCTCCCGTGATGGTGGTTAAAGTTCGCGTTGTTTTCGCTATATCCGGATGTTCTCCTGGCACCACAAACATCACTATGCGAGACTCCATCGCAGCCAGTCTAATTATACGAATTTGAGCTTCGCTATGGAGATGAGGAACACCTGGAATGTCATTAGCGGAGGCTTATTAACGGAGAAGCGGACCCGAGGATTCCTCGGGCATTTCAGCGTCGAGTCTAGTTTTGTAGGAATTGCGCGAGTTTCTCGGGATTCCCGGGCTCGCCGATTTACCAAGGTCGTAGGCTCTGGCGGTGAGGATGTACAAGGCGTCGTCCTCGGCCTCGCGTTTTTCCTTGCTCCTCGCCGTCGTCGACGAGTTCCGCTCGTCTGGCAATAACGTTTTATTAACGCCGGCTTCCAGCGGCGGCAGGGGGGTGCCGGAGGCTGCCGCGGAGTTTACGAGGGAACTTTGGTTCGGTGGAACCCCTCCCTCCGCACCCGTCACCACCCCCTTGGAACTACGGAACGGCTTTGTCAATTTTGCCTCATTGCCCCCCTCGTGGACGCTCTGCTTCTTCCGTCTAATTTTCGTTATGGGCGACCGCAGGATCAATTCCCCCGTAATTTCGTTCAAATCAAACTTATTCTCGTAGTTCCCGTGTATCAGCTCGTACCTGACGATGTTGTTCGGTGCCTCCGCGTCGGCGTCGCTGGCCTACTCGGGGGAAAAGCAGAAGATTCGTCACCGCGTTAACGCAGAGTCTCGACGTTCTTGCTGTCGACTCTTTTCAACCCCCACCCCCTTTTTTTTTTGTTTTTTTTTTTTGTTTCGGTTTACCTTGATAAAAGCTGGCCTGGTGAAGTTCGTCAGGTCGGAATTTAGCATGAACTCGTAGCTGTCCTTTTCAAAGACCGGAGCATTGTCATTGACATCTAACAGGTTGATAATTAACGGGACAACACCCCTGTTCCCTTTGCCATTCTCATCACGCGCTTCCACGGATAATTGCAATTGAGCCGTCATTTCACGGTCTAGCGAGGATCCCATGGCAACGGTTATTAATCCTGTGTCAGGATCTATCGCAAAGGCCTCGCCACCCTCTCCCAGGATCCCCGTGTATCGAATACTCCCAAACAACCCCGTGTCCCTGTCGGTGGCGTGAACCTGCAAGCAAAATTTCGACATTACTCGCAGGGTTCTCCGCTTTGCCGGCGGTACCGGCGCTCGTTGTACGCTCTTAAGAATCGGTTTAGAGAATCGATAATCAACGTGGAGATCAACCTCTTACTTGAACCACTCGCGTCCCAGCCGTCACATTCTCCGACAAGGTCGCCTCGTACGAGTCCTCGTCGAATATCGGCGGGTTGTCGTTCACGTCCCTCAGGAAAATCGTCACCGGCACCGAAGTTGACAAATTCGTGGCTGGCCCCACCTCCTGCGCTCGTATCTTTCGAGAGGGTTCGAAGCGTTACGCTCGCTCGACAACGGAGGCTGGCTCTCGACGGAGAGGGTCTACTTACCATGAAGGTCAGGCTCTTCTGGATCTCATAGTCGATGAGCGCGTTGTCGCGCACGGTTACGATGAAATCGGCAGTGCGCTCGGCTACCGTGGGGGTGATCTCGAAAGTGCCGTTGTTGTTGTCCAGTTTCAGAGCGAACACCCCCGCTTTCCCGATATCCTCGTCCCTGACTTTCGTCGAGTACGCGTCGGGAAACTTTATCACCGTCCCCGGCTCGGGATTCTCGTCGATGGTGGCCACGTAGCTGGAATTTGATTCCGAAATTTGACTCGGACTCGAAGTTCCGGAAAATCTTCGGGAACCGCTCGATCGCCGAAGGGGTGGCGAAGGAACGCAAAAAAGCAAAAGCGGGGGTTGGAAATTTCGGGAGCATTGCAGTGGGAATTAATCAGCCTTGATAGTTCGGGTACCAACTTATCACTCTCGAAGTAAGGAGGACTATTTCCTGGTTCTCCCAGAAGGAGGCCAACTTCGACCACGGTCGCCTGTGCCGGGGGTTCATCCCTTACTCGACGTATTTCCTCCGCGACGACACTCAGCACCACGGGCGCTCCGACATGAGTGATCTTCGTAAGTTCCTCCAGAGGTCTCGCCAGAATAATTTCTCCTGCGAATAGAAGCCAGTCGCAGAAACGTCATCAGCCAAGACAGAAAGAAACGCGCCGGCACCCCACTCCCACCCCCACCTCCACCCACCGGATACCAAATCCTTGGAATTTATCGCGTCGCGAGACTTTTCTCCGTGTCCACGCATCGTTCGCCGATCATTTCCATCGACTATGGAATATTTCTCATTCCGCTCTCATTCCAGCCATGAATAATGCACGGGGGTTGCAGGGGGTGAAGGGGGCAGCGAGAAATAATTCCTCCCGACTTGTAACACGTCGCAACACGTGGCGTGCGTAGGGTTCTCGCGAGGGAAAGTCGATTTTACATATTCCTGCGGCGGGGGGAGGGGGGAGAGTCCGTGTAAGAAATCCTCAGGAGGGGATGGGGTGGGGGGTGGCAGAAGGAGTCGAGGAAGGCAGGTGTTCTCACGGACGAGGGCGCACACCAACGCGTGTCGCCGAGTGTTCCTTGCCACGAAACGATAAGCATCGTAGCCTGAAAAGCTGAGGCTGACCCTTTCAACCCCCGATCGATACTCGACGTTCGTTCGCTCACTCGCGCACTGACCGCTCCTATTCCGCCCATTTGCAGCTTTCTCCGCTCACCCTGACCACTTTTGCGCTTACTTACGGCCACTTTCGAGCGTCTCACCGACTCCTTCCTGCCGTCTGATTCGCGAAAAACTCCCACGAGGAACTCACTCGGACTCTCGATCGGGCCCGATAAGCTTTTACTGGCCGCAGAGATCGTTTCTTTCAGCGAGCGAGCTGGAAGCGCGATAAAAAGCTCACGCGAAACTGCCGCGCGGGGCTCTTATTGCTCGTCCTCAGCCTGAAATTCGTCGTCGCGTATTCGACGTCTCCACGACGTATTTCACGGTTTTATCGAAAATCGGACTGGCAGAGTGTCCGGACTCTCGTTTCGCCCTCCGTTTCGCTTCGTTTCGCAGTTTGTCCGTCCACGCGCAGGAATTGTCACATTCCCGCAGAATTATCGCGAGAGAACGGATTAGCATCGTCGAGTAAAGGCGGAGAATTCATTTCCAGCCCTTGATCATCGCCGCGAGAGCCTCCCACCCCTCGAACGAGGCCACCACCCCCCGGGGCGGGGAATGTGGATGTGAAATTTTTATCGGCCCTCGCGAGTTTCGCGGAAAAATCACTCGGACCGCGGCACGTGATCGGGCAATTCCACGGGGATACGAGGACCATAACTGCGAAACTGCTTTTTACGTGGATTACGAACCCCCTGGCGAGGGGTGAACTGGCTAAGAACAAACACGTATTAGGAAATTACGCGAACCGTGCATGTTATCGTTAAAGATAGAGATCGAGAGATACACGGGGAGCGTAGAAACGCTTCGGTGTATTCCTTACCGGTAGTTTCCGAGATGTTGAAAAATAGCGTGAAGGGATTGCCTTCAGACACGAGACCGTACGTGATTTCTCGTGGAACACCCTTGTCTCCATCTTCTGCGTGCACTCGTAACACCACGTCACCCTGCAATGCCGAGAGAAAAGATTCTTATTTCCTTCCCCCACCTACCCTCCTCCTCCCATCGTCAATAATGCAAAACAGCCACTTCTCTAAATTTAGATCAACCCCCCACAGCGCACGTACAACCCGCGCAATAATAACGAAGGAATTCCCCTGTAAGAGGAAAAAAAACCCACCCCCTCCCGCGATGAGTAATAACAGTGACGGGGGAGGGCAGGGGGACGGCGGTTTCTCGAGATAGCGATTTATGGGAATTTGATCGATGGCTTACCGGCTGAACGGAGTTATTGATCTTCGTTAGGGGTGGCGCCAAAGTGAAAATTGGCGGGACGTCCTGCACATCCTGGACAACCACCACGACGTTCAAGCCGGCGATATTTCTCGTGTCCTTCCCGGGCTCCGTGTAAGGGTCCTGCGGGTTTAAAAATTTTGCGGGGGTGAGCGCGCGACGGCTTCTCTAACGGCGATGCCGCTTCGCAATACCCTAAGAAACTTCACGTACAGTCGCATACATGGTCAGGGTGTACATGGATTGCGTCTCAAAGTCCAGCTCCCCGATGAGGGTGATGATCCCCCTGGTCTGCGACGGCGTTTGTCTCTGTCTGATGGTAAACAGCTCCTTCGGTTGCTGAAAGAACCGCGCGCGCCTTTTACCTCCTTCACTTCCGCTTTTCACAAGACGAGAGAAAATCCGATACCAATCGAACTCGCACATACCCACAGCTCGATGTACACCGGCTTCCCGCTCCATTGATTGGCTCGTACCAGCAGATAGTCCAATTCTGTCCCGGGCCTCGTGTTCTTCGAACAAGCGCGAAAACCATATCAAGCGGCGGAAATACAGAAATTTGCTACTGCCAGTTAAGAAAGCCAACGCGATTTCACGCGCAAGTACCTCGGGCACCATGATGAGGGATGGAATGTGTGGGAAAATTGTGTCGCGTGGCGTGGTGGCATTTGTGACGGAAATGGTGGCCTGCATCGAATTCGAGTCACCCTTCGAGTCCCGTACCCTCACCGCAAAATCGTGCAGACGGCCGGGAATTAGTCGCCTAGTTAATACCACGTTAGCTTGACACACTTTGTTGTACAGCGTGCACGGCAGGTTGTCTATTCTGACCACTGGTGTAACTGTGGCTAAATGGGTTAAAATATCAATTATTACTGCGAGCGTTTCTACCCGATGAGAATGATTAGATACGTGAAACGCGCGGCACACGGAAGCCTCTCCACCGTGTTTTCTCTCCGGGTGGATTAAATGTGGCAGGGGGGTTGAATAGAGGAGGAAGGGGGTAGTCGCTGGAAAGGGAATTATTTCGTTCGGACGGGAGAAGTGATTTTTTTAGGAGCGTTGCAAGGGGGTGGGTCGACCGAGCAGAGGGTAGTTACCAGCCACGTCGAATATTAGGGGAAAATCGGCATCCTGGTCGGTGGCGCGTAGTCGGAAAATGACCGATTCTATTTCCGCGTCCGCCGGAACTAGAACCAACCCCATATCGGTGGACGTGTCAAAGCGGGGACGTGCTCCTTTCGTGCATCCGCAAACGAAACCCAAGTAAATCCATAGCTTGAACCATGCTCCTTTCAGGGGCATTCTAAAAAAATACAAACACAGGTTTTTTTTTTTTTTTTAATTAATTATAAATAGGGGTGGAATGTCGTTTCGTCGAATCTCGCGTTTAAACGAACGAATCGATCATCGAGGGGATGGGGGTGTAAATTGACGAAAATCGAGGACGAACAACGTCGTCCGATTTGATTTCAGAAACGCGCTAATATTTTCGATACGCTATCTCCGGTATTGATCCAGAGATCCCCCTCCCTTAACAGCATTTTAATACAAAAATCAATAGTTCATTATAGAAAACTTCCTCTTTTGTGAATATTGCAAAAGGCTATCAAGGAAATTCCTTACTCTGTCTCAACCACTACTACTGCTGCTGCTGCTCGCTCGAACAGCTTTACCAATTTACTTTGTCGGATCTATTAACTTGATTACCACTGAAATTCCGAAAGGAATTATCTTGCCTCGCCGAAATAAAAGCGCACTCCTTCCACCGAGGGATGACTCCCCCCGCTCGTCTCGTTAACGCGAAATTAATTGAAAAACGACCCCCTCCGCCATCCTCGGCAGTATCTCCGGGGGTGCGCGTTATTTTTGCAGCGGCAAATTCGCGCGCGGACATTATTTTTACAGCGACAGATTTCGATGCAATTCGGATGCATTTCGCGAAACGATTCTCGAAATCGGGGGATAAAAGTGCGCGCGCGCGCGTGCTGAAGAAAATTCGGCTTTTGCGAGGACGACCCATCGGGCGCCTTGCACTCGCCATGAGGTTTCTCGTTAAATTCGTCACGGTTACCCCATCGAACCGGGAGATAACCCATGCAGAGCTTCGGTTCTAGTAGATCTCGGGTCCCGATAAGGCGCGCGGAGTATCGATTTTATGATCACGAAACGAGGTCGTGACCATTCATTATCCGCACCTGCATTAAACACACACACACACACACACCCCGCGATACTTATTGGGCCGATGCGAAAAGGCATGATTTACCCCGTCATGCAATTACACCATGCCGTTGTACGACGGGGTGGTAGCACGTGAAACTTAGTTTGATCAACTCCGCGAAACGGTCCCTGAATCATAATTGTTTTCGTCCAACCCAGCGAACTCTGACACATTCGTTAAGTCGACGGCTCTTTTAATGCTTCTGCCACCCCTACGCGCCACCCCCATCCATCCACCCTTCCACCCACCCTCTCCTCCTCTCGATTCACGGAGATTCCTCGATTAAATCAGCGGGACTCGCTGCTCCACGAGTGAAACGCGAAACTTCTCCTCCCCCGTCCTCTCGCACTTTTACCTTAATTAAGAAACGTTTCAGTTCCTCCGGGAGTCCGCAAATTAACTTTATTGCCCGTCCGTCATTTTTACAGGGAAAACCGCCCCGTCACTTGAACGGTTGCCCGCAAAGCAAACTCTTTGCCTACGCCATTACGAGATTTACAGCCGGTGTTCCGGACTAACGATAAAATCGTCGGGCAACTCAACTCGCTCTTTCTCTCCTCTGTCTGCGCGTGTCTGTGTGTGTGTGTGTGCGTGCGCGCGCGTTGCCCGTTCGTTTCAGCGGGAGCGCGGAGAGACGCGGCGGGGAATCGGAAGAGGCTGAAATTTGGGTCATCGACCACTCGGACGTTATGGCACGACAGTTAAAATTATCATATTCGTGATAATCGCACCTCGATCGGTAGACCTCGTCGCACCGACACCGCGAGAACACACATACGTGCGGGCGCGCGCGCGAACGTACTCTCCGTATTTCCCCATAAATATTCATCGGAGACCCATTTCGACGACGGGGGTGGGAAAAATCGAAAGGATCCGCTAAACGCGGCGATTCCTTGATTGAGTCGTCGTCGTCGTCGGAAGTTCCAGTGACGAAAATTGCTTGAATTTCGTGACACGGTCTCAAGAACCAATAGCGTGGGGCAAGGTGAGACTAGACAAAGTGCGTGACTACCCCGCTGAAGAGCCCGGCCGTTGTTGGATAGCGGGTCAAATTCTTCGATCCTCGCGTATCGATCGCTTTCTTTCTCTCGGCATCCTCCTCTAGCGCGTGGCTATTATTTTTAACGAGCCGCCTTTCTCGCCTTTTCCTCCGATGGCTTTTCAATTATGGAGAGTCCCCGGCTCTCACCATCCGCCACCACCCTCCGACACTCTCCCATCGGGATGCAACGATCACGGGGGTGGAATTCCTTTTGAATCGAACAACCCCCGCGGGCGGCGGAGCAAACTTTGAGCAAACCCCTGAAAACTTTCCTCGGAGGACTGAGAATGCACGCGCGCGCGCGCACGCACACACGCTTGAATAGAGGTGTATCGTATCGTCATCGGTCAGCGTCCAATAAACTGGCGCGCTCGCTCTCGCAATTATTTTTTCTGTTTCCCGCATTTACCGAGGACGCATTGTTCGACGCGCTCGGGCGCGGTCGATATCCACATAGGAAATTGATTCGATTGAAAAACCAAGCGCGGGAATACTCGACGAAACTATCGACGAGCCCCCGACCACGCGTTTTAGCTTTTTTCAGCGAATTCCTGCCTTCCTTCCTTCCTTCGCGCGCCACCCCCAACCCCTGCTGCGAAGGCAACTTCTCCGGGGCGGCACTACCCCGGGGATACCTCTCGCGATACCGCCGCGAGTTTGCCGGCACGGGAGCTATCGTACGCGAGGCAAAATTCACGCGATACCGAACTCGAGGAGTTCCTCGAATCGCTAACCCGATGGGTTTTCCTTTTATCCGGGGAGAGGGGAGAGGTAGGTTCTACGGTGGTGGTGGTGGTGGCGGTGGTGACTATTTTTTCGATGCGCGGGGGTGG
This sequence comes from Sclerodermus sp. 'alternatusi', assembly GCA_037305995.1. Classification (NCBI taxonomy): domain Eukaryota; kingdom Metazoa; phylum Arthropoda; class Insecta; order Hymenoptera; family Bethylidae; genus Sclerodermus; species Sclerodermus sp. 'alternatusi'. The sequence continues at coordinate 10,465,426 of CM074547.1, forward strand.
AAGTCCGGGTGGGACGCGACATTGCGGCGAGCGATGAAATATCTTGAATCGGTCGGGACGATGGTCAACGATTGTCGTTGACGCGTTGACGAATGTCCCTCCACCCCCTCCTTCCTGTTCCAAGGAATTACGCTGCCATCGCATTTACTTTTTTTCCCGTTTGCGCAATCGTTGGAATTCCGCCGCGCGTATTGTTTATCGAGCTGATCGCGCAATATTTTCAAACGCCGCATTAGTATCGCCGTTCGCATTAAGCTGGCTGACGTTTTAAGCGGATTAAAATTCTCTCGTTAGCTCTACATGCGCAAGGGGGTGTGGTGGTGGAAACGTCAAATTTTGCAATTTCAACTTTCGGTCGATTAATGGCACGCGCTAATCGTAGATATCGTCGGAAAAAATACCGTGTACCGGGAGATTCGCGTTGATTGTCCAGATAACGAGGGGGTAGCCGATTGAAAAAAAAAAAAAAAAAAAACCACCCTTATTATCGAAAGCTCATCGATAAGTGGGTTTTCGTGTCAAGTTGGAGTCGACGATGTGCTAAGTTTTTCGCTTTCCAGACACTCTGGGTACGTTCGGTCTGCATAGAAATGCGGCACTGTTCGATGTCTATGGGGGGGTTGTTTCGCGACACCCCCGGGACGTTAAGGCGAACCACCCACGTACCTGAAACTGAGTTCGTTCGAGATCATGAATCATCGGAGAAGTGTCATAGCGAGTCGCGAGGAGAGCCTGCGTTGAAAAAGCTCGGCTGAAAAATTTACACTACGTCACACATGCTCGTCAAGGTCATCCATGCAGAGGGTGGTAGTGGTGATGGTGGTGGTGGTGGTTGCGGTGAGTAGTCGAAGCACCGGAATTTCCGCGGCGAGCATAATTGGAATTCCCGATGGACACATGATTCCTAGCCACCGGCGAGAGTGACCAATCGGCCGGGTGACCCGGCCTTGACCTTTCCCCACTCGAGCACTAAAACCGCGAAGTTTACCCGGCGAGTCAGCGATTTCCGAGAGTCTCCGCCGCAGGATTCAAGAAACGCGCCAGGATCTCGCGGATCAGCCGTGATCCAGACCTGACATCATCCTGACCAGAATACTTCACGTGGCCGCGAACGGCGGGCATTTGAAAGGGGTTGTCGCAGACCAACCCCCGAGGCCCGACGCCGGCGCCGCTTTGCTTTGCTTCGCGCGTCGTCACGTGCACATCGCGTCACGACCCCCGACCCCCACCCCCGGAGCATAAAAGTAGCCTCCCTCGTCGGGAACGAGCGATCTCACCGGTAGATTTTCAAACGACCCCCTTTTCCACCCCCTGGCGTCGAGAATCTATGCCGCGGGAACTGTGATTTCGCCGTCGGGGACGTTGCGTGCACCCCCCACCCCCTTAAAAATTTGGCGCATGGTTCCTCAAGATCCGCCCGAAGTTGGCCAGGTCTCCGTTGCTGGTTTTCTCGGGGAACTTTCGCTTTTTAAGGGGTGGTTTGTGCCGAACCATCCCCTGCGACCGTGCGCGCGCGCGTATCAACGAGTGGTTCTCTCCGGGAACTCGTACACAACTTGCATTATCGACGTAATAGAAAAAAAAGAGCAACGGAACGACGGCGATGACTCAGACGGAAGGTCTCGACAGGTTCTTCGGGGGGTCGAACGACCCGGAGGTCCCTAAATACAGCCCCAAGGGGTGGCCGATTTATTTGCACAGCCGGCGCTCACCCGTGGGCATCGTTACCACCACCACCCCCGTTCCACCCCTCTGTACCTGCTCGACAATTACGTACTTCGAGAGTCCGACTCCTCCTTATCGTTTTTCCACCGCTGCTCCAATTTCACGCGCGCGGAATTTCCCCACCGCGGAAAAAAACACAGAAACTTCCCCCGAGACGACATCGGGGGAGGGGGGTTGATTAACGATTGATCCTACTACTTCCCGCAGAGAGGGAAGTGCCGTGATTGTGTTCCGCAGTTAGTCGAGCCACGAAGGCTCGAAAAGCTCGAGGCTCGAAAGGGAGCAGCGCTGGTGGGGGTGGGCGGGGGTGCGCGGGGGGATGAAGTCGAGTACTGACCAGTGGCTTATATAGCTCCCCTTGATTAGCATAGGGTTGCACGCGAAGCTGATGCCAAGAAAGACGATAAGGGAATGGATGTCCGTTCTTTCGACCGCCTTACTACCCTTCAACCTATTGCCTGTTAGGGGTGCGTACCACCATTACTCTCTCGTGTACCGTACTCGTCGATAAAAATGATTACTTATTTTCCATTTGACTCCCTCAACCGTACGGGCGAACATCGTTTGTCCCTTCAGGCTGCCTCTCACCGCGTTTCTCTCTTATCAATCGCGAGAGCGGGGGTGAAATTAGATTTTCCCTCGGTGCACCCCTTCGTGTACGAGTTTTGCTCGAAAATTACGCTCGTCCCTTTCTTTCAGCCACCGGCGCGTACGAAACCTTTTCAACCGTTTTTACCGTCCGAATAAATGATTTATTCACGCGGCGAGTAGTTAAGGGGGTGGAAATACTTGGAGATTGATCAGATAAAACAGAAGTAACTCGCTATTTTAATTATTCTCGGCGGTCGTGATTCAGCAGCGCGGCGGTGTATTCTCGCAAGAATTTTTGTGCTCTGGGCCGAAATTAAAATTCAGTCTCGGCCGGGGTTAATTGGACGATGGCGTGTTGACCAAGCGTAAATGTTAAGTAGAAAACGCCCGGTATTATCCCGCGCGATAAAACACGCAGGGGTGAAAGGGGTCTTGGAGTGTGACTGACCCATAGAGGTCGTAGTACCTACTGTTCCCGATTTGCATTTAAACAATGGACTCTTCTTCCAACTCGTCCGTTTTCACTCGTAATATTATCCGCACGAAGAAGCCCCCCCCCCCCTTCCCCTGTACAAGTTGATTTAGCATAAATAATACGGAAAGCTACGATATATAATGATATCTCCAGCTGTGTACAAAGAGGAAATGCGAGGACGGGAGGGGGGAATCAAAAGCACGAAAAACCTCTTATCCAAAAGTCGTTTATTCAGTATAAAAATTTTCTTGATTATACTACACGAGAGATTTCATTCCTTAATCTAATTGTAATTTTATACAGAACGATCGATGTGTCGCATCCCCCTCGGTAGACTCCAATCCAATCCATGTGTCTGCGCTTACCTGTAAAATCTACAGTCACACGCTCGCAGAATCATCCCCTCTTTATTAAACGCAAGTGGCGGGGGGCGGGGGAGAGCTTTCATCGACGCGTACAAATATGCGTTCTCATTGATAAATTTTGCGATAATGATTCGATAAATAAAGCCTTAACCACAGAGATATACATCCGTTTGAAATGCAACATTGCAATAATAATACGGTAAATAAATAACAAGGTTTTATCGTCTCTATAATAAAATATTGCGCGGGGAGAGTGGTGGATTATTTACAAAATTACATTGGTACGCTGCGGTACGACGCTTGGATCCTCGGCGCCTACGAGATTAATTGGAAAATGCGACGATGGGGGTGTGTGCGTCCGTCGTTGTCACAACTCCGTGGTCTCCACTTTCTTGCCAAGAGGATTCACGATGGGATGCTGCGCACGGTACATCGGAGACTTCCGGCCAAAGTCATTTTGCATATCGGCCGGCACGCTTTCCGAGCTGAAAGCAAAAATCATCGAAAATGCTTCAGTTTCCCTGAATTTCTTCGTCACGTGACTCGCTTGTCGCGCGCGCGCGCGGGTCATTTGTGTTTACCTGGAAATCGAAGAGACTCTTGGCTCTATGTAGTAGGGTTTGTCCTCGGTTCTTTGGTTTGTATTGGCCGCGTTCATGATCTCCTCGTTGTTCAGAGCATTCTCGTCGAGGGAATCTCGCTCCGACGTATGACTAAATGACTCGTCATTCTTGAACCACTCGTTCTCGTAAGCGTGCATCCAGATTGGGTTCGACCCTTCCACGCTGTGCTTGTTCGTGTTGGGAACCCGACCCGGTCCACGGATGAACTCCGAGTCCGAAGCACCTGCGAACAACGACGATGACGATGACGATGACGTTGACATCGAGTAGTTTCGAGTTTCAACGCAGAAACCGGATGGAGGTGTTTTACCGAAGGTCGATGCATTGGCCGCTTTCAGTTGCCTTTGGAACGACGCCCTTTGAGAGAGACAGAGAGCGATACACAATATCAGGAGAGCACCGAGGAACAGAGTCAACGTCAACAACCAGAAGGTCGTCCCTGCTTGCTCGTACTGAACGATCGGTTGCGATTGCGCTGGCTGCGTATCCAAGACGTTGAACTCTTTGAAGAGGTTGTCCAGCTTTTCGATGTTCCGGTCTATCAACTCCAAGACCTCGGTCACCTCGAGTATCGAGTTGTCGCGACGATTCACCAGGTGCAAGTATAAGTCCGTCTTCGTCCGGTCAACGGAGCCATCCTGGTTCTCGTGAATCTTGTACTCGTCCACGTTGACGATGGCTCCCGTCACGTTCCCGAGGATTCTGCAGACATCTCACGCGTTAGAAGGTCTCTTCGTATTGGACTATTTTACTCCATCATCATCATCATCATCATTATTATTATTATTAGTGTGCAAAGTGAAAAAATGACGCGTCGATCAAAGCGAGGGATCCGAAGGCTTTGATTTGCGCGAACGAAAAGACAGAGAGAGAGAGAGAGAGAGAGTGAGTCTACGCGTAAAACATTTCTTCGAAAAATATTAATGCAAAATTGAAAACGCGACGTTTATCGCAGATAGTGGGAGAAGGTAGTGAAGAGTGAAATTTTCTTTTAGTGGAAATTTTTGAAATAAAAGTTTTCATTTAAAAATAGTGTTTCGCGTTAACCCCGTGTGTAAAGGCAAGTGTTTTTGCGCTCCAACCTTGGAACTGCCGAGCAGAAACAACATGGCGGGCCGTGAACTTCACCTCTCTTTACCAATCGCCGCAAGCAGGAATCCACCCTACCGGTAAGTCTTATATTTTTTTTACCATAAACTCGAGCGACATTTGCTCCCTCGTTAATCCTCGAAGAAATCTTTGTTTTTTTTTTTTTTTCAACTTTTGACAAGACCCCATCAGCTTCAGCGTTTTAAATATTTTCTCTTGAAAATTGTGCGTCGCAAAAAGATACTAAATTATTGTTGCACGACGCGATACTCACTCTCTGAAAGTTTCGATTCTGTTTCGCACTTCCGGTGGATGTTGCCGAAGAACAAATCGCACTCTTTGGTCCTCCCTCAGCAAATAGATGAACACTCTGGCAGTATCGTGCAGTCCATGAGTGTCATTCGCGAGAACCTGGCGTACGATTAATTTCATAGAAACTCGCTTATCCGACGAGCAGTCGAAACACCATAAGAATTGAAAATCTCACCATGAAATCGAAGTAACCCTTCATTCCGCGTTGCGGATCAAAATTTAAACTGACCGCTCCGGTCAATTTATTCACCAGAAATGGCTGAATTCGAATGTCGTCCAGGCCCTCCGTCAAGGTCATGTGCACTTTTCCCACTTGGTAATAGCTGACCTTCGCGTTATCTCCCGTATCTGAATCGAGAGCCTGAAAAATACGATTGCCACTCAATGGCGTTCGACCGTATCTCTTTGCCGAGAACTTTTTTAACGTCGAAGCGAACGATTGCTATTGAAGACCACAGTGAATTGATTCTTCAATTATTTACCTTCACGTGCATAAATATTGTCCCGAAATCGGCCTCGGTCGTGACTCCGCCGGTAAAAATTTTGCTGACGAATTTCGGTGGATTGTCATTGATATCGCTCACGCTCGCTACGACTTTCAGCATGGTGTCGTCCGTTTCGTCGAAGAAGCTGACGTTCGCCGGTACGGTCCCACAGTCCTCGGTTGCTTTTATCAACAGCAAATGCTCCCCCTGCTTCTCTCGATCCAGCGTTTTCGCGGTCTGCAACAACGAGACGCTCTTGAATGCTGAAACTCTACCTCTTGCGTCTCTCCCCCTCCTCCCCCCGCCAACTTACGCTCAACTCGTGCTTAAATATGTCCAACGCGAACTGGCCGTCGTCGTTTCCGCCCACGATGAAGTAGCAAACTTGAGTCGGAGGGTCGTCAAGGTCATCCACTTCATCCCTGTCGACGGTCTCGGGTAGCACGACGATTTCCGAACCGGGCACCTGTTCCTCGGTAAAGTTCACGCTGAACACATCCAGCAGAAATTGGGGCTCGTAATCGTTGATGTTGCGCACGTAGATCATCAGGTCGAGATCCGAGCTCAAGGGTGTCGGGGTACCCAAGTCGTACGCCTCTATTCTGATCTGAAACAAAAGCGCCGCGTCGTGCGAAAACTTTGCGCGTTTCTCGTCGCCTCGCAATCGCCCCCAGGTCGTTTAATTAAATTCGGGTGGTACACACTTCGTAGAGTCTCTGGGTCTCTCTGTCCAACGGCAGTTTCAAGGATATCACTCCGGTCTTATCGTCGATGTGAAACGTCCTCCAGTGCCCCGCCAGATCCTGTTTCAAACGGTAATGAACGTCGCCGTTCGGTCCGGTATCCGCATCCTCCGCCTCTATCTGGATGATCGCAGTTCCCACAGTGACATTCTGCAGGAACAATTAGACTCGATTACCACCACCAGCGAAACTCGTCGCTCGCTTCACCCTCCTCCCCCTCCTGATTTTCCGTCTCTTTCGCTCGATCCGTAATTGCATTCATTCGTCATTTTATCGGCGATTTTATTCGAGCGACCTTGACTCTCGATTTATCTTTCGAGAGATCAACCCGCTACCGTCTCGTTAAGGATCTCCCACGGATTTCTACTCGATACGCCGAAGAAGAGGAAGAAGAGGAAGAAGAAGAAGAAATACCTCGGGAACCCTTATGGTGGTGTTGTGCTGAGGACTTATGAACAGCGGAGGATTATCGTTGTAATCGGTGACGCAGATATCCAGATAGCCCGTGTCCTTGTTGGAAGGCGTTCCCAGATCTCGCGCCTCGATGTGCAAAGAATAATTTCCAAAGTTTCCCCGCAACGGACGCACGGCTTTTACTTTGCCGGTCCAGTAATCGATTTGTTCCAGCGCAAACAGACCCTGCTCGTTCCCCGAGAGCACTCTAATCAAAACCCTCCCGTTGGGCGTTGTGGGATCGTCGGCATCTTTAACTTTGATCATCCCAATTACATCTCTGATATCGTGAAATTCCGAAATCGTGATACATCCCTGCGGTATCTCAATTTTCGGCGAATTATCGTTCACGTCAATTACGCTTAATTGAATTTGCTTGAACGCGTTCCTAGATTCGCCGGCGGTATAACCAAATTGATAGTTATCCCACGCTTCTATGACTAGAACGTAGCTGTGAGTTGCTTCCCAGTCCAAGTTGTCGGCCACCGTCAGAGCACCGGACTCGGGATGAATCGCAAATTTACCCTGCGCGATAACAGAAAAAGGTCCAGCGATTATCGTGTGGGAGAGGGAGAGAGGGGGAGAGAGAGAGATCGTCGATTACCTGCGAAGACATTCTGTCCAGGAGGTACGTGATCTTGCCGTAATCGCCGGTATCGGCGTCCTTGGCCTCTATGACGACGATCTCGGTGCCGATTTTCGCGTTCTCCATGACAGTCACGTTGCCGATATCCGTCACGAAGTATGGGTTATTGTCGTTCTCGTCCAAAATCTGCACGTAGATCTCCGATAAGCTGGACCTGGGCAGAAGAGAGAGAGGGGGTGAGTTTCAAGGTCGAGGGTGGATTTTCGAATTTTCACGACTGGCGAACCGCGTACCTGGGAGGAATGCCAGAATCGGTGGCCCGAACCGTAAGGTTCAACCAGGAGTAGAGTTCCCGGTCGATTTTATTGGCGACGACCATTTCCCCGGTCTCGGAGTCCAGGTGCACCAGGTCGTTGAGCTCCTTGGGGCTTTCCAGGGAGTAGGTGATGCTGCGGTTCTTGTCGGCATCGTCGGCGACGATGCTGGCGATGTTGACCCCGTTCTTGCTATTCTCCGTGACCGACCTCCTGTAGAAGGGTCGTCGGAACTTCGGGTTGTTGTCGTTCTCGTCCTCGATGATGATGCTGAGGGTGGCGGACGCAGTCTGCAGTCCCCGGACGGCCGCGAGGTCCTCCACCACGAGAGCTAGCCTGATGGTTTCGACCCGTTCCCTGTCGAGGAGTCGCACGACCCTCAGCAGCCCGTCGAGAGCGTTCAACTCCAACGCTGCCAGGTAATCGTATTCCTGGACGCGAATCAAGGTCCCTTCTTCGTTCCGCGCCTCGGAGGAGTTCGGGTCCATCCGGTACCGCAAAATCGGCGCTATGTCCGGGTCTACCGCGACCACGCGGTGAACGTACGCTCCTACCTGTACGTTCGCAGGTTTCAAGGTCAAGCAAAGTACCAAAATGGCGCTCACGGGGACGAAAAATCGCGGACTCTCACCTGCGTGTTCTCCCTGATGGTGACGGTACCGGGGTCCAGGAACACCGGCGGTTTGTTATTAACGTCGACGATCGTGATGTTCACGAGGACCTCGGCGGTCCTTTGGACCTCGGTGCCGCTGTCGATCGCCACCACGTTCAGACTGTACCGCGTCGTTTTGGGGGATGTCAAATCGGGGTCCAGGTTGGAACCCGGGGCCACCCGGATGATTCCCGTCTCCGGACTGATCACGAACTTGTCCCCGGCACCGCTTTGGATTCGGTACACCAACTTGTTGTTGGGGGACGACAGGTCCTTGTCCCAAGCTTTCACCTGGGGAGACATTTTTCGTTTTCGTCACGCCTAGTTTCGCGGTTTCCTTCGATGGCAACGTCGCGCCGGTCGATTGAGCCGGAGGACCACTCACCTGCATCACACTGGTCCCTCCGGGAAGGTCTTCGGGGATGCTTCTCTTGTAGAGGGCCCTCTCGAAGACGGGTCCATTGTCGTTGACGTCCTTCAGATAAACGATCAGAGGAGCGTCCGAGCTCAGACTAGGCGTACCCATGTCCCTCGCTCTCACGGTCAATTTCAGGGCTCGTACCGCGGCCTCCTTCTGACCTTGACTCACCGGCAAGGCCTCGTAGTCCATCGGATTCAGGGGGGTGATGTAGCCGAGTTTAGGGTCGATCGTGAAATTCCGGGAAAACTCACCGGCCACGAGGGCGTACACGATGTCGCTGTTCCTCGTACCTGGGGGAGGGGGTAAGGTAAGATCGCGTTGATCTCTCGTGGATGAGACTCGAGGAAAGTTCGAGCACCTACCGTTCAGGTCCACGTCGAAGGCTTCCACTATCAGCGGCGACTGGAAGTGGTCCTCGTTCTCCAGCAGCACCGCCTCGTACTTGTTCTGCAGGAACACCGGGGGGTTGTCGTTCACGTCGTTGATGTTGACGATCAGCTGCGCCGTGTTCCGGTTACCTTTCCCAAGGTCATCGCGCGCCTCCACCGTCAGGTAATGCCGCGACATCAGTTCCCGGTCGAAACTCGCACCCGACTGCTTGACCGTCACCACCCCCGTGATCGGGTCCAGGGTCAACCTGGAAAACGCGCATTTTTCCGAAGGTCACGATACGTTCGGGGATTCGGTAGCTTCGGCGACGAATCCCGAGGGCGAGGGAACTTACGCGTGGGCGATGCTACCGCCTAAATTGGTGTACCGTATTCCTCGGGTTCCCAAGTTACCGCTGTCCTCATCCAGGGCCTGTACCCAGGCCACGGTGCTGCCAGTCGCGCAATTCTCAGCCACCGACACCTCGTAGATGCTCTCCGTAAATTCCGGATAATTGTCGTTCTGGTCCTTGACGAATACCGTTACCGACACCGCGCTCTGTTTCGGCGAGATCGTCGCTATCTCTCTCGCGACCAGAGTAAAATTGACGACTGCCCGAGAAAAAAGGGAGAGAAGAGAGAATTAAGCGTCGCGCAATCGTCTCGAAATCGCACCAGGTTCATTAGGTTCGCTTCGCTCCAGGAGGAACGGGAAGGGATCTTAGGGAGGGGGAGGGGGGGGAGGATAGTTTATCTCCAAGTACGGGAATTACCGGCTCGTTTCTCAAAGTCCAGCTTGGCGGGGTCCTTGACCCGGATCAGGAAGGGAGCCTCGTTGATTCCCCGGGAGGGAGTCACGTCGAAGATGCCTCCGTCGCCGTCGATGAACATCCGGAAAGTGCCGTTCGTCCCCTGAGGAAAAGTCAAACGATCAGCACACCTCCCCGACGATAATTCCGCTAACGAGCGGGAGCCTCCTCGAGGGAGGTCGAATCACGCACCAGGTCGTGGTCGTAGACCTCCGGTACGGCATCCCCGAGAAAATTAACCGGCGTGTTCTGGGGGGCGTTCTCGTTGATCTCCGCGCGGTACAACGGACTGCGGAACGTCGGTGTCTCGTCGTTGACGTCCATCAGGATTATGGTGACCTCCGTCGAGACCGAGGGTGCCGGGACGACCTTGGAGATCTCCTTGACGGTGATCTCGAGGATGAAGGTGCCGTCGATGTTCTCCTCGGCCTCCCGGTCCAGTTGAGCCCGCGTGAACACCAGACCGGAAGTGGCGTCGATGTCGAACAGGTACCGCGGACCCCTGGTGATGCTGTACGTGACCTTGTTGTTGATGCCCTTGTCGCCGTCCACCGCGCGAACTGCAACCAGGAAAATTGCACGTATCGGTCGAGCTGCCGTTTGCTCCTCCGATCGTAAGAACCGCCGTCGTGCCTTCACGCTCCTATTAACGGGCTCTCGTTAACGAACGCGCGAGGATCTCGTGATTCGGCTGAAATTTTCGCGATATCGCGGAACCCCGATGAAACAACTGGGGCAAGCGTGCGCGGCCAGCAGTTCCGGATCGTGCCGCGCTTACCTTGCAGCACTGAAGTGCCTATCCTGGCGTTCTCGCTAATCCTGGCAACGGGTGTCATGGCTATGAATTCAGGTGGTTGATCTTCGACGTCTTGAACCTTGACTAAGATAGCAGTGGTTCCCGTATTTACCTGGAATAATGGAAATGAATCACGTATTAATTTAACGAAGCTCTCCCACCGCGTTAATTCCCGACGTGCCGTATATCGTCACCTATCATTATTTCCGCTTTTCATTAAAACGCGCCAAGTATCTGATTGAAAAGTGCATTTCCCGCATAGGCAAACGCGCGCTGACCTTCGTTGGTAGTGGGACGCGTCCGTTAACGGGTTACTTTGGATGGTTTCTGCTGGAAATTGGGGGTGGGAACTTTTGACATGAGGGTGTTATCTGACAGTGAACTCTAGCGGGATTGATAGTACCCACACGGGCGGGAACGATAAGTCTCGAAAGCGAAAATATGGGGGAACGTCGGTTCAAGGACACTCGTACCTTCTCGTTGATAGCCCTGTCCACTGCGAGGATCCTCAGTTGGTACAGATACTTCCGCTCGTAGTCCAAAGATCCCACAAGACGAATCACCCCCTTCCCGTTGACGGTGGTGATGGTGAACATGTCGTTGTCGCCGTCCAGCTCCTGAAGGTAATAGACCACCTGGCCGTGGGCACCCTCGTCAGCGTCGGTCGCTTCCACCGTCGTCAGCACTCCGGGGTTGGAGTTCTCGCGTACCGTCAACGACGTTGGATGCGGACGAAAAATTGGCACATTGTCGTTGATGTCCTCCACCAGGAGCAGCAAACTTTGCGTGATGTAGTTGCCCTCCCCGAGGTTCCCGTCCGTCAGCGTCAGGACCAGAGCGTACTCGTCCTTCGCCTGGTAACGAGGAAAATTCGTCAATGGGGTTAACAACGGGAATCCATCATCTCCGTCCTTCGATCGGTATCAGGGTGAGGCCGATTCTACTTTTCTCAACCGTGCGTGAATCTCCCTCCACCACCCCCTACCCCATCGATGGACGAGCGGGGTCGCGAGTTTTCATTTTCTTTCTCTGAAATTGGCCGTCTCGGATTTCTCTCCGTTATCATCGATGCTGTCTCCGCGTTCGGATGCATCTACCGGCCATGAAACCGATTTGCGGAGCGGCGGGCAGCCGTGCGAGACGCGAGAGAAGTATCATTGCGGTTTTCTCTTGCTTCGACTCCGCCGCAACAATCGAAGTTCACGGTCGAAACTCCGAAGAGGTTTGCGGTGGCTTGGCTTCCATCGTCCTCTGTCAAACGGCAAACCAAAAGTTTCTCGCCTCCCCCCCTTGCTCTTCCGCGGAACCGAACACGCGGTACAGTCCAGAGATTTTGGCGAAAAAAAATCGACGGAGAGACTGTGTACGATTCCAAGGTTTTCCCCGAGAGAGGCTCGTTATCAACGAGAAAACCGCGTTACTCGCAGGGGGCGGGGGGCTATTGCCTCGAAGATGAACGGGGGAGGGGAGAAGATAATCACTTCGATTATCCCCCTCCTCCGGTGGGAGCGTTGCGCTGATCGCAAATTACCTCTCTGTCCAGTAATTTGTTGAGGTAAATGTTGGCTTCGTTGACTCCGATATTCTCCACGCGAATCACGTTACTCCCAGGCTGGTCCCTCACTCCGAAGGTCAAAGCGTCGCCATCAGGATCTACGCCTCGCAGTCTGTAAATCAGGCTACCTGAAAAGGCCACGTGCTCAGCTTAATAAAACGACGCGCCGTGCAAAGGTCGAGCAGCAGGGTGGTAGAGGGGGTGAGATGCTCCAACCGGACAAAGGGGGTTGGTCCGGAAACAACGGGGTTCCGTCAATTTGGCCTTCGGATGATCTCGGCCCAAGGAGATGCCAAGACTTTTCTTCGACTCGCAAGAGCGGGAGGGAAACGGGGAGGGGTGGGTTCCCGTCGCTCGTGGGGGGAACCGCGAGGAGGAAACGGTACCGTTCACCGTAATGGAGTCTGAAGGGCGGCCGGCACGTGAAATGGCTAGGAAATTTTGTGAACCGTGGCCGGAGATAAATATATAGCACAGCTCTTCCGCGAGCAGCCAAGTCGAACGGAGATGCTTACCGAGTGGCGTCTCCGGGCCTTCCTTCAGCCTCAGGACTATTTCGGTCTGTCCATCGATGAGAAAGCGTGGCGGATTGTTCCTGGCCGAGCAATCCGTCAACAGACACGTTGCGACAACCAGAAGGACGCATCTCAACTTGAACCGGCTCCTCTTGCAGGAACGCAATAGCCAGCAGGAAGACGAGTCCAAGCTATTCCCTGACGTCATCCTGTCCAGCGTCCTCTTCCAGTCAATGACATGATCGCCGGTCGACGACTACCCCGTTTCTCGCATCCAACCTGAGAAAAATTCACCAGGTTTACCCGGATGGAACATCCCCGTCCGTAAAGCCGGAATCCTTCCGATACGGGTACCACTCGGTGGCCTTGAGAAATTTACGAAGGTCCGTACGAATCTCGAGCGAGCGCGGCGTAATCCGCGTAATTCAGTCGTACGGTTCTCTTTGTTAACGTTCCCGAGGAAACGACCGTCGACTCCGGCGATGATTCGCGCGATACCGCGAGGTTTGCCAGAGGGTCCGGTTCATTCTCCGGTGGAACGCAAGCGGAAACCCCTCGGATCCAGGTGAACTTCTAACGAACGGACTGTGGTCCAGTTCTCTCGCTGTCTCTCTCTCTCTCTCTCTCTCTCTCTCTAGATCCAGATCCGCGGGTCTCACCGTCGATCGTCGGAATCTCGAGAAAATCTCGAGTGTCGCGCGTCGCGTGCAATTAGCTCGCGATTTTTTAGCGTTGTACAATGACGTTACGAGTGGTGGCGAAGTGTCCAGGGGGATCCCGACCTGTCACTTTCACGCTTGTTCGCACCGATGGAGGATCCGCCGCCGTTGTCTTCGCGCGCGATCGTTAGCGCGCGGGCCTTAATGAGAGTCGGGCCCCAATTAGTCGAGCGGACGCTCCGACTCCCCGTGGACGAGCTTCTTCTCAGGACCTAGATGCCGTAATTGGCCGAAAAGAGAAAACACGGTTGAACGAGCGGCGAAACGACCGCCGACAACCCGAAGAGAAACATCCCGATCGAAAGCAGATCGCCCGGATGAAAGCGCGATTTAATCGCTGCGAGCGAAATATTATCGCATTGATTTTCACGCGCCACGGACACCGATTTCCCCGGGATTCGCCAATCGACCGTCGATTCGTGGGGGGGCAGGGGGTGGTGGAGGGACAGAGAGAGAGAGAGAGAGAAAGAGAGAGATCAACGTCTCTTCGAATTACCGCGAGAAAATTATTCGAGAACTCCGAGTTTCTTTCAGGAAGTCTTATTTATCCGACTCTCGTCTCTCCCCCCTCCCACCCCCTCTTCAGGAGAATCGCTCGCGTAAAGCAATCTAGACCGCGTTGCCGCGCATATGTATGATACTCCCGTTTATTACACGGGCACGTACGTACGTGGGTGGAAAATCAGCACGAGTCCAAAATAGCGTGACGTTTTTCTTATTATGATTACAGTTCGTCACGGGGATTACGCAATTTGCATATTTAGCACATCGGAGTGCACCCAGTGGGCGAAACACACTCGCGGATCGACCGGAGTGTTTTTGATGCTAGCTGAGATATCGGCCGGTTCCCCGTGATTTTATCGTCGACGACACATCCGTGACTCTTTCGATGATGCGCGCGCGCGCGGCTTCTTTTCACTCGTTCTCGGAATCGTTGGGGTGCGGGAGGGCGGGAGAGTACCGCTATCACGCACCTCGCGTATCACGCTCAAATTGATAATTGGCGAATAGTTTTCTGAAAGGAAGAATAAGAAGAATGAGAAGAAGAGGCGCTTTCTCTCCGCTAAAACGCTTCGTGCAATGTCAAGATTGTCATTGCGAGTGACCACGGGAATAATTAGTCGGAGTGAAAGCATGCCCGGAAGATTTAACTGGTTTCTCACGGTGAAGTTGCTCCGATGTCGAAACATAATAATATAGAAAAAGTGGGGGAGAGACGGAAAGAGAGAGAGAGAGAGAGAGAGAGAGAGAGATTGAGAAGAACCGCGCCATTTTCCCACAGAACAATCGAATCAAACGACGAACTCGCGTTAAGAGTGAAAACTTCTCGCGCACGACTTCCTTCCCCCGGCCCTTTTCCACCCTTGACGAAGCCGCAGGAGGGTGGTGAATAGTTCCAGAGGGAGAGCACGCGACTATTGCGTAAGAGCATTCGCGATTCGACGCTCGTCGTCTCGCTCGATCTTGGCTCTAGCGCGGAATAACCAGACTGTGCAAAGTTGGCGCGGCAGGGGGAGGGGGGATGGACGGGCGATTATTTTTTTCTTTCAAGCGACTTCAATTCGAAAAGTGAAATTATGATATTAGGCGGGACAAAGTGTCCGTGTCGAGTCGCTCGTTCAGACCGCGTCTTGCCTTGTCGTCTCGTCTCGTCTCGTCTCGTCTATCTTGTCGAGTCTTTCATCCAGTCTTTAGAGAGGATGTTTTCACTTGGCACATGAGATGAAAGGTGAGCAAAGGGAATAAAAGACCACACAGCCGGTTGTTGAACTTCTCCTACTGTGCCATGTTCGTTAAACCTCGTTTACCGAGCTCTCGCTGCTTATTCTTTCGTTCTTTGTAGAGACGAGAGCATCCGGCCGTGGTCAGTGGTCTGCAAGGCCGATGTCCGGAAACCAGATAACTATGCAAGATTACGAAACGGTATTAGCTCGCGGTCCCGAAGGGACTCTAAACTCTCGTGTACCCTGCTAACACCCGGAGAATCCACGGGACGTCGTCGATAAGTTCCTTCGGCCATTCGCGTACGAACTACGCAAATTGGCCAAAGTAGAGCATTTGCAAAATTGCAACGTCGTCAAACATCGCGTCGTCGGTTTCTCCCGCGAGATTCCCGAATAAATCACTCGCTACTCCCTCGAGTAGAACGCGCGCGTTTATCAATCATCCCGTAATTGATGGATCTGTCCTTTTCGCGAAATTCCCACATTTTTCCAGAAGAAACCGCGAGTGGCGGCGGGGCTTCGGCGATTCCTCGCTTTCTTTTCGAAAGAAATAAAAGAAAAGAAAGCGTACGTTTAGGGGGTTCTTATGTTTCGGTCGGTGTACCATCAATGTTGAAAAGAATCGATGGTGCTCCATAAATTTATCGCGTTTCGCCCTTTGATCGCTCTGGCATTGGCAAACGCATCTGCTACGAGGAATACGCTGGAAATGCTCCTCTTGCCAACAGAGTGTATCGGCCACGGTCTTGACTCTTCAGAAGACTTTGTTAAATCATCGGGGGGGGGGGGGGAGGTCTACCTTCGTTTCGACCGTTCTCCTTTGTTTAGTCCATTAAAAATCACCCTGGAACGGACAAGCGCTCTCCCAAATCTCTCCCTTGCCCTTGCTGCCTCGCTCTCTCTCTCTCTCTCTCTCCTCGCGGTATTCCCGCCACGCGGTTAATCCACCACCGTCGTGTGTGCTGGAAGCGTTACTTTCATATTTGCCGCGAGTTTGCGTGACCCTAATGATTTTCGAAAAGTAGTTTACTCTCCCCTTACTGGATCTAATTTCAGGAAAAACTAGAGTAAGCGTGAAGCTCCCAGTAGAAACTTGGAAGTTACGGGAGATTCGGAGTCTCGAACGAAACTTCGTCGAATCGATAGCGTTTCATCGGCGTCAACCCCCTGCCTCCCCCTCGACGGTCGAGGGATTAGTCACCGGGTGAGAAGACCGCCGAGAGTCTCGCAGAGTCGGTTTTCAACCGATCGGAACAGTCGATTTCTACCGGACTATCGCGAAAACGCTCGTTTTGCTTCAAATCGCGCAAATACGTAGCAAAAGCTTCAAAATATATTTTCGTTTTGGTTTTTCGTATATCAGCGCGACGCGGGGACTATAAAATTCTGCCAATTCCTCGCAATGGAGAGGGTCCGCGTCCCTCTCCTCGCGTCGCCTCGCGTAAAAGGAACGTAATTCCAGTTTACTTCCTCGCGAAGACAGGAAGGAGAGGAAGTTTTTGTTACACGGGGCTCGAGTATAATGGGAGGCGTAAGGTCGTGTTTGACATGGGGATATCCCGAGGTGCGTGACGTCATTTCCTACACCTGCCATGCATGCTTCCGAATGATAGCACCGCATGGGGTACCAGCACACCCCACAATGCCGTCTGCTACCCAACCCAACCCAACCCAACCCAACCCATGGGCAACCCCATATAAAAGACAATAGCGTGACCGCCGAGCGGCTCGCCGCTATGAAAACCCATGGAAAATCCAACAGCACGCCTCTACGCCTCCGCCAGATGGTTCCGCACAAAATACACGCACGAACGTTTCCCAATTAGCATAACGTTCCGACACTCGCCTCGCTCTTGCTCCAGGAGGCACCCGCGGAAACGCCGCTGCCAGGTTGATACAGTCCAGCGCCGGTACCAGCGGCTCCGCCAACTTTTTCCCAGAAACTACCGAGAGTACTGGCAATGACCTTGAGAGCTAACGCGGTGCCCAGGGCCCTTAATGACCAGCGCTAATATCGCCGGGAACTGCGCGGTTTGCGGATGTCGCTCATTCGCATAATCGCCGCATCGGTACCGGTACTCTCTCTCTCTCTCTCTCTCTCTCTCTCGCGCGCGCGCGCTAGTTCGCTATCTCTATGGTATCTCCATGGTTAGAGGTGTGGGGACTGGAGATCGCACACACACGCGCGACTTCGCATGAGTTTCACGCGTTCCTGCAACAGATGAAGAAACTCGTCCACGGGGAATACGAGGAAATGATCGAGAGATCTAGAGATCCGGACGATCGATCGGTATCTGGAAGAAGCTCTACGGATGGCCGCGCATCGGGACCGGGAAATCGTTTGTCGATACTGTCAGCCACCGTAATTGGATAATTGGACGGTAACTTTATGGGAATGCCGTTCCTCGAATTCGCAAGTGTCGCGTCTCGGCCTGGTCCACATGTAGGCTGAAAGTTTTGGTCCTTAGCGGGAGAGGAGAGGCGCCGATGACTTCCGGTCGCTCGGTCATTCCCCGAGTCCATTAAATACTTTTTACTCTCTTCTTCTTTTACTCGCTTTCAGAGCGCGAGCTTCCTCCTGACTCGCCGTGCAATCGATTACGACAACCGGTAGCTTCCCGCCGCTCGTTTTGCTGGACCCGAAGAAAATACCCAGACCCACCCCCTCCCCCTCGCTCCGTTATACAAGAGTTTTCGAAATCAAAGGCGATTTCTTTCCAGATTCTTCGCGCGGCTCTCGACGCTGGACACTTTCGTGACGACGACGACGACGGCGACGACGACGATGACAACGACGGCGACGACGATGACAACGACGGCGACGACGACGACGACGGCGACGACGAGGACGACGACAACGACGACGGCGACGACGATGCACAGGTTTGTTACTTAATTATTAATCGCAGCCTCATCAGAAAATATGTGGGACGAGGCGTACCCTTTGCAATAATAATAACAGCGTTCGTTCGTTCGTCGTTTCGCAACAATCGGAAATTATAAAGCGACGTGCAGCGTGCCAATTCTCGGAATGGCACTGCATGGAATGCCCAATAATTTACGGCCTCTCTCCGTGCAGCGTACGTGTATCATTTTCAGCTTCGTGCTTACTAAAAAGAATCGGAGAAACGAAAGCGCGCGCGCCCGCGCGCATTGGAGAACAGGAAGAACGTGGCTATTTTTGGAATAGGCGGATCCTCCGAAGCGTAAAGCTCTTTTTCGATAATTTTGTTGGGAATATTAGTAGTAATGGTAGTAATAGAAGTACCAGTTGTAGAAGTAGTTGAAGCAGCAGTAAAAAGGGGTTGATACGTTTTACCGATAGTTCGTAATATCGTGAATCATTCGGTGGAGTTTGTTAATAATTAATATCCTCGCGAGGGTTCTTGTCTTCTGGAAACGTATCGTTCGTCCGTCCGTCCATCCACTGCCCATAGAACGATGGAACGATCAAAGGCAAAAGTTAGAGTGCCGAGTGGCGCGGACTGTAATTGCGTGTCAGGATATTTGCGAAATTCCACACTAAAGCGAATGGTACCGGCACGTCGAGTGTGATGGACGCGCTGTCCGTCAACGCCACGTAAAACTGTTGGCTGGAAAGTCTGACGATTCCATCGATCGATTTAAGAAGGGGAACCGGTACGGGAACCCCCGAAGCGATAACGTTCCCATTTCCCAGACTTTCCACCGTCGATTTGTCCAGGCAATTTTTGCTATGCAAAAAATTAATAGTTTGAATACTTTCACTGTCTTTTCATCTCTCTCTCTCTCTCTCTCTCTCTCTCTCTCTCTCTCTCTTTGTCTCCAGAGATTCGTTCTGGCAAGATAGTTCGCGTAATTGGAGCACCGAAGTAAAACAGTGGGTTAACCATTTGCGCGGAAAGAGATCGAGTCGATTATTCGTCCACTGTCACTTTTCTCCCGGGGAGCCGATGAATGGAGAGAAAAGCGCGATTATCAACGCCATGTTTCTTTCGTGGGAATCGCGTTCACGTGCGCGCGAGCGAATTAGCACCGGCGAGACGAGACGCTTCTGCCAAGCGGCCGACGAGTCGCTAACGAAGTTGCGCAATCCACCACAGGAAATATCGGGAAATTCAGGGAAACTTGCGGCTGTTCCCCGCGTTTTACCGCGCAAGGATCGCGCGGGGACTATCGAGAGAGGTTAAGGCGAACTTGATTACCCCCCGCGTCCGGCCATGCGAGAGGTTCGCACCTGTAAAATTTCCCAGGGTTTGGTCCGGAAAAAGTCCGACGCTCCGAGCGAAAGAGGATCCCGTCGAAAAAACGCGCGCAAAACCGGCAACGAGGAGCGAGCGTTGCAAAGTGAAAATTTCGCGAAAAGATCGAGGGGGCGGGAGGGGACTCCCCCGCGCATAATCGAGCGACTCGGAACAAGAGAGAGAGTGCCAACCCCCTACCCCTCGTCGGGAAAACCCCGCGAACCCCGTCAAAGTCAAAGAGAAGCGCGCACACCCACGCACGCACCAGGCGGTGTCTACGTACTTTTTCAAACTTCCGCTCCAGGAGTCGGCTGCGGTCTGGCATCCGAGTTGGTGCTACATCGTCGAGGAGCCAACGCGCACACGCGCAAATTCGCGCAAAAGGTCCAAAGGGGTTTTTGCAAATTGTTCCAGCGGAAGTGGACAGTCGGCAAAGCGGAGGGAGGAAAGGGGGGAGGGGGAGGTCCAGTCGGAGGTACGAAAACTCGAATCGATCGCGCGGTTCCCGCTAGCTCGGCCGCTCAGGTGAGCTTACGGAGGTAAACTGAAAGTTTGAACGAAACCGGCGGCGGCGTCGGCGGTGGCGCGGCATGTCCGGATCGTTGCTGCTGCCATTCGTTCTACCGCGTGAGCACTGACCGTACAGAGAGCACCAGAAAACGTACGGTTGTTCGCAGCTAAATTCAACCCATCGTGTTCCTCCAGGCGGCACGGGGTCCCCCTGCCCCTCCCGCCGCAACCTCCGGTCACCCGTGCCCTCCGTTGCTCATACTTTTCGCGATCCGATCCGATCCGATCCGAACCGCACACTTGTGGGAATCCACGGTGCCTCCCCCCCCTCCCCTCCCCTGAGAGATCGATCGATCGATCGATAGATCGGTTTAATTGCTCGAGCAAATCGCTCGGCTCCGAGATCTCCGAGATCTCCGCGATCTCCTCCGGCATTTCCGGTTCTTCGGCGAGGAGCGAGCGGCGAACGCAGTTACGCGCCAATTAAATCGCCGGATCAAAGTGGAGGCGCGCTGAATTTTTGCGATGATACCGCGCGCCCGCGCAATCTCGACTTTCCTCCCCGTGTGTTAGGTAACCGTGTGTGACTGGCCGACGTCTGGACGCGACGGAGAAAGCAAAAGTTCCGCGCCGGGATCTTCCGCGCGCGCGAGCGGACACTCGGGAGAGGGCGTTGCACTCCGCGGGGAATCCCCGGGTGCGTCCGTTTTGAAAAATTTTCCTGCCGTCGGAGGGGCGTGACGGAATTCGCTGATTCCAGAGATTATCCGGAAAAGCCGCGTCGGGACGGGTTCTCCGGAACGAGTTTCGTTCATCCGAGAATTCCTGCGGGGACGATCCGGACCTGTTTTATCGCCGGGAGATTACGATCGTCGCGGACCCGCGCAATGACCGACGCTTCCAGCTCCGTCGTCCCTCTTCCGTCTCGTGGTCCCGTCGTACCTACGTCGGATATCGCCGACGTCGGAGGACGTTGCCACGCGCTTTCATCGATTTTCCCCCGTCTCCTCCCCCCGTCGCGACAGAAATCGAATCGCGATCTACCGCCGACGCTCTCTCATCATCGCCGATACCCGCGCACTCTTCGTCAGGGAATCACTCTTCAAGGTCACTCTTCAGTTTTCAATTTGGTAGTCGCGTCTCGGAAACTTTCATCGATCGATCGCGATATCGCGAGACACCGACGCGGTACCGTACGAGCAAAAAGTCCACCGGATAAGTGGGGATCGACCTTTGCGGTGGCGAAGTCGACGTTGTCGCGGCGGGTTCCGCTGGTAAAAGCCGCGACGTCCTTGCCGCGGGATGGAACCGTCGGGGTTCGTTGAACCTCTCTCGCGAACTTTGTCCCTCGGTACGTTACCTACCGGCGATGCCACGCGCTTCCCGCCTCGTTTTTCTCTCCGTCGCTCGGAAGACGGAAAAAATGTCTTGGAAAACTCGAAGGTCGCGATCGATGCTTCAAACTTCCATCGTGCTCGAGACTCCGCGATCGGTTCGACGATTCGATGCCCTCGACAACGTCGATCATCCATACATCCTTGCGTTATCCAGAGGCTCGTCGGACAGTTTCTGGATTTTGATGTCCAGGTGGCAGCGCCGCTAAAATTCTTGCTGGTTTTATGGTGGAACGAGTCGCTTACCGACCTCCTTAAGGAATTGCCTTCCATTACGTGCCGGGGGGGACCCGATTAAAAGTGCACCGTCGTCGTCGTCGTCGTCGTCGTCGTCGCAGTGCCGACGAGACACTTCGACGCATCGATTAGCATGATCGGGCGGGAGAGTGCGATCAAAATTGATCGCGCTTGATCAAGATCGCAGATTTTTGCTGGAAACGCGCATAATTTGAGAAGTCGACGGGACGACTTGTGGATCTTGATAGCGCTAGAGCGGAATATTGATTGCGCGAGGTAGAGGGTTGAGAATGTATATGTAAAAACGGGAAAGGGCGTCCACGCGTTTAGAGACGAAACTCGTTCGTGTGGGTGGGATCGAGCCGCGCGAGGCCTTTAAAATGTTGGAGAAGCCACGCCGAAACTCTTCCCTCCATATCGTATTATTAGAAACTGATTTTTCCCGAAAAGATCGTCGAAGCGAGATACCGTTGAAGCGCAGGGAAAGAGGAGGGAGCGACGCGGAACGAGTGGAAAAGGAAAGAACGCACAGCCCGCGAAGATGTTCCGCGCGAGGCGTATCGCACAAAAGACACGGCCGAGATAAAAATCGCGCGGTTGCAAATGGAAAAGCGTTGAGCACCCATTGAGATAAGGACGCAGAAACAGATTTGTTCGCGTCATCGAATGACCGCGCCACGATAAATCGATAACGATGATTTATCGACATTATTGGGAGCCGGCGCATAATTTAAATGGCCGAGACCACGTGTCTCGAAGCCCTGCAATTTGTTAGGCGAAGCTTATCGGTACCATTTGGGGTTAAGGCTGAGGAAGGAGCCGGGGACCAAAAAGAAGAAGAAGAAGAAGTTGATATAATTGACCGATTTATTTGTATACAAGATCCTATTAAGAATCGAGGACGCATCATGCCGATCGATCGGTGGGACTCGATTCTATCGGGCAGATTCGACTATCCGGATGTCAGCGGGCAAAGAGCATAATCTGAAAGAAAGAAGAAGAAGAGAGAGAGAGAGAGAGAGAGAGAGAGAGAGAGAGAGAGAGAGAGAGCGATTTCTCCAGATAGAAAGAAGCGACTACGAATAGAAAAGGATAGAAATCTCCTTCAGAATAAGCGTGCTCCCTAACAGACATTAACTTCCCTTTCCTTCTCTCTCTCTCTCTCTCTCTCTCTCTCTCTCTGTCGCGGGCCAACTGCAGTTGCTGCGGATCCTCCTTTAGGGATCGCGCTGGGGCTGTCAGAGATGAAAGTACATAACCGGTTCGCAGCAACAGCCAGACTGGAGACTGCCATCGCGCTACACAGCCGAAGACCATGCACACCACGCACACCATGGCATATCCCATGGTACATCCCATGGCACACGTGACGGCGCCAGGGGCGGATTCATAGGTTGGCCATAGGAGCCACGCACGGTCTCCGCTACTGAACATCGATGCTAAATGCACCTCGGGAGAAATTCTTTGGGGAAGGGCAGAGGGAGGGGGGATTCTGTTTTACCATCAGAGTTCGTTTTAAGCGAAGGTCCTTTGACTCCTTTCTTCGAATATCGGACCCGTATGATCGTCCGTGGATTTCGGGACGAGACGCGAAGCGACGCGACGCAACGCAACGCAACGCGACGTAAAACGTTGGACGGGTCGACCCGAGCTCTCGTTTTTTTTTCTCAGTACTCTAGTGGAACCGTATGGTGAAGTACGGGAGTTGCAGTTGTGTGGGTCCTCCTTGCCAATCTAATCCGACGTATGGCAGTCGTCGAGGTCGATGACCCGGTTCGATCCTGTGGCTCCTCCCGAAGGAAGGGGATGAGGACATGGCCCGATCCGAGCGTGCGGCAGGGCATGATCGAGAAACTGCACCAGGGTATGGTGCAGTGGGAGAGGGGGGTGGGGTCCGGAGGAGAGAGTTGGTAGTTGAAAGAGACGAGAAGCCAATGTCGTCCAGGTACCAGTCCAGCCTTTGCCAAACTCAACCCGACTCGATTCGACTCAACTCAACTCGACTCAACTCAACTCAACTCCCTCCTCCTCCCACTTCTTCTCTTGTCTTCCTTCTCTTCCGTCTCCTTTGTGAAGCTCTTCGCGATATTCTTCGATCTCTCAAACCCCACGGTCTCTTCTCGCTCCACGTCCCACTCCACTTCTACCTGTGTTACACGCTTAATCCTTGGACTCTTCTTCGCTTCTTCCCTTTTTCTCTTCCTCTTCTGCTCTCCCTCCTCCCTCGCGTCTCTTCCGCAACTCGTGGAATTCGCCGTTACCTTTAGCAATTCTAATTTCGCCCCATACTCTATCTCGGATCGCTCGGAAATCTTTCGTTCGTTGCTTCGCCCCGTACCATCCGCAATATTCGCTTCCTGGCTCTCCTTCTCTCTCTCTCTCTCTCTCTCTCTCTCTCTCTCTTTTAATGTCTCTTTCGGAAATCTTCTCCTTTCTCTCGTTTTTGCCCTTTTTCTTGTCGCACACTCGCACGACGTGTGCCTCCCACTACCTTTGCCTTCTCTTTTATTCTTTTTCAGCTCTCCCTTTCTCTCTCTCTCTCTCTCTCTCTCTCTTCATCCTTACTCCGTCCGGTGTTCGCTGCCCTTCTCCTCGAATCTCGCAGGCTCCCTTCAAAAGGGGAGTCCTTCCTTCCTCTTATCCACATCGCTGCTGGCCATTAGAGATTACGGTGCCCCCTATCACCGCGAGGCGCCCTCCTCCTCCTCCTCCACCTCAATCCTCCCCCGCTCCCTCCCCCCAGTAATGGGACCTCTTACGGTTTGCGCGATCAGTTGTTCGTCGCGCGTCTTTCGAAACTTGGCCCCTACTGTCGTTCGTACGACCACTTCTCGCTCGAAAGCACGTGAGTCTACCTGGCTGACGCACACTCCGCGTTTATCGCTCTCCTCCTGCCTTTCAACAGTCTGTGCCCGATTGCTGATCCGTATACACGCGTTGTTCAGTGATATTTTCTCTCGGCACCAAGTGAAATCCATCGAAACCACGCGTGCGCTCCCACCTCTCTCCACCGGACTCTCATTTTTTCCATTCTCTCTCCATTTGTCTCTGTTTTACCCTCGCTCTCTTTCGCGTCTCGTCTACGCGCGAATTTCCAGCGGGGAAATTTGCAGAGATTTTCCAACGTGACATTTCAAACGCAAAGCGTCCGTCCGTAAGACGGAGATGCTTCCCAGTGATCTCGCACGGAGCCTCGCGTCACGGCTGTGATTTATCGATTCTCATGTTTCCCGATAATAATTACAGAGCTGCAAACCCGTCGCCTTTATCGATCTCTCGAATCAAGAGAATCGAGATGACGCTCTTCCTCGACTCGTCCGATGTCTCAATCAATCGGATGTAGTATCTCGCGAATCCATCCAGTACCCGGTTGCATAAAGTCCCACTGGAACTGGTCGTCGTCGTCGTCGTCGTCGTCGTCGTGGTCGTCGTCGTGCTTCAACCCCCACACCCCACCCCCGGATTAGAATTTTGGCGAGGATTCCCACTGGCAGAAATTCGCGGCCATTTTTTGCAGAATCGTCCTCTCGGTTTTTCGAGAACGACCTTCGAACCCTATCCGCGCGAGAGGCTTCCGCGGGGGATGAATTTCCACCTTCGACTACCAAGAGCAACTCCCCCGCACCCCTCTTCGACGCTTCTTGCACCAGCCGAGAGCGGTATCCGACGGTATTAGTTATCGTGGCAGGAGTCTTCTCGTTATCTTTTATTCTCACCGTGATCCTCCTCCGTGCCATTTAAAAGTTCTCAAACGATGATTTAAGAGGCGTTTGGTGAGTTTTTTATGGCGCTACTCCAGCCGGGTCATCCGCTATCATCCGCCGCAATGTTATAGAGAAGTTATGCACCGAAGACAGCAATGAAAACGTTTAAAAAGTTGCACGGGCCACGGTAGACCTCCCACTTTTTTCTGACCTTCGCTTTAAGGGCACTCGCCCGGGGGATTAATGGGCGCAAGAAATTAAACAGCCACGAATTTCGAGCTGGCAACGATAAACCAGGAGGCTACTCTCGCCGGGAGGCTCCCTGGAAAAAATATAAGCCTTTCGGGAGTTTCTCATTAACCTAGAGTAATCGTACTTTATTGAAAAGGCACGAGAGTGGAGCAGTGTCAGCGGGGAAATATCAGGGAGAAGAATAAAACGAGTGGAAGAGGACGAGGACGAGGACGAAGAAGAAGAAGAAGAAGAGAGACAACCCAATGGGAAGTAATGTCTACTTATTATGGCAGACCCGTTCTCCAAAAAATTTTTTAAAGCAAAGGTGAGTGCACGCGTTATCCCTCCTCCTCTTCGACTCGTTTACTTCGATAATTCGGATTAGAAGGAGAAATCGGCGAAAATTTAAATGATCGCGCGCGCGCGAGCGTCGCATCAAGGGTCTTCCTCGCCTTCGACTATAAATCTCGGTGCGAACTCGCCCGTACTCTTTTCAAGAGAATAAAACGATAAACGCAGAATCTCAGCAGATGACAGAAATTTATTGCAAGCACCAAGGTCGTAAATATTGCTTTTATAGCAATGATGCGCGCGGAGTAATTTGTTCTAAAAGTGGTGCACGCTCGAGATTTTCGAGAAAGCGTCGGGACGTCTCTCTCCCGCGGGATTAATTCCGCGTAGAACCGCGGCGCTTCGTTAATCTCGCGTCTATTTCGAGGAGTACTCGCGATTTCTGCCACTTTGAGTATTTTTACCTCGTGTCGGAGGGGGGGGGGGTGTTGCGAACAGGGACGACGTCCGCTCGGCCAATACCGCGAGGAGTTTCCTGCGCCTCGAAAAACCGGTGATTTCCAGCAACACTTTAAACTCGTATCATTGTCCCGCAGCTGACGTTGATGTATACGAGGGTTTTACTCGCCTACGGTGCTGTGTTACCTCGTCCTATGGGGCACCCTGTAAATACAGGTCCCAGCGTTGCCCATGTAATTTTCATGTAGGACTCGCTTCCTTTTTTCTCAACTCCTCGCGCAAAGGCGCGCGTGCTCCTTGAAAATTTGCGCGGTCGCGCACGCATTCGTGTACCGAGAGCGAAAGGAGAGGAATGAGGGGGAGGGGGGAAGACCAAGCGCAGAATTGCAAAAAAGAACTTGCCAACTATTTCCTCCCGTTGGATCCTTTGGCGGAAGTTATGAATCTTTGCGTTTGGCGAAAGAAAAGCATTAGGGCCAATCCTCTTGAACGACTTGTTCCTTTTTTCACTCTCTCTCTCTCTCTCTCTCTCTCTTTCGTAGTACACGGGAGCGAAATTTGCATGTAAAGTTTCTCTCCTCTTGAAGAACGACGCTCAATATTATAGGTAGGATCAGCGACACTCGACAACTTTCTCCGTTACATCGTTAAAAAGTTCATTAAGATCAAGAAACCCTATCGAGAGGGTGGGAGGGGGGGATACATATTTTCTACGAGGTATCATCGAGACTTTTCCCTCGAGACACGTCCTTGCAGCGTCGGCAGCGTTTCCTCGCGTTTTTCCGTGATTTTCCGCGGAGGCTCGAAGTTTCCGCGTGCAATTTGCTTTTTCCAGTCGAAACACCCTCGTTAGGAAGCGGATTATCAGCGTGCAGTCTGTGCACACGAAGTGTAAATGCGGCCGGAGACGGGAGAGGGGTAACTTTTTCCGAGGGGGCAAAAACTCTCGGGGCGATTTCTTCATCATCCGGCAGCTCCTCAGCTTCAGCGTCAAAGTAAGCCGTGAATCTTCGGAGCTGACTTGGGGGGAGGGACAAGAAACACGGACGGCTGATTATTGCCCTCGCGAGTGCGCGCGCGTACGCTCTCCCGCGAAAAAAAGTATGAAAAATCGTTGCAATCCACCGCGCAAGAAATTATTGGCCCGGGGAACTCGGAAGATTAATCGCGAACGGTACTTTTCGATGCTTAAAAAATTACCCCCCGAAAAAAAAAAAGGTTCTTCAATTCCGTAGGAAGTACCGTCGATGCATCCTCGGAGAAAGTAAATAGGACGGAGTACACGCGCGCGCGCGGTGATTAATTCCCATCGATAAGAATTCCGAGGAAATTAATAGAATCGACGACGAGTCGACCGGGAGAAATGATTTTTCTCGCGAAAGGGTGGGTGGTGGGAGCGACCGGTATCCTCCCCACCAAGGCCAATTTATCTTAAGGGGTAAAGCGCCTACTAAATCCAAATGCTTTTTAAACAACGTATTAACCCTATCAATTACTCCTGTTCTCCAAACGTATTACCCCGACTTAACAAGCAGTTACCGCATGAGGCAAATAACTCGTTTCCGCCCCACGGAAACAAACGTTGATTCGATCGCAATAATTTCCCCGCAATGCGGGATCGTTAACGATCACTCGGGTTCAACTGCAGGATCATAAAGCAAACACGTGTGCTCGCAGTTCCCCGGTGGCTTTTGGGTCTCACGAGACGCTGGGTCCGTCGACCAAAGGCCTCCGAAGAAAGAGTCGAGGGGAGCCCGGGAGTAAATGGCCCTTAAAGAAAAGCTTGGAACAGAAAATGTACACGCACTCACACGCGCACGCACACGCACACGCGAGGTCGCAATAAACAGAGTGCGTCGAACGATCAATTACCTCCTACGATTATGAGCTCTCCACTCGCAATGAAATTCCACGCGAAATTTACTCGCGTAACGCTCCCCCTCCCACCACCGCGCGCTTAGAGAAGTCACAATGAGAAACTGGTAGGAAGAGTAAAAAGAAGCGAGGCAGGATGAAGAGGGGGGTGAGGAAGAGAAGGAAAGGGCTGGAGAACAAGGAGAGAGCGAATTTTAAGGTCCTCCGGATATTGGGCCCGGCCAGGGGAAGAGGGAGGGGAGGAATCGGTCGTTGGAGGAAAGCGGACTAGGCGAAGTGGGAGTAGCACGGGAGGAAAGAGCGGGGGGAGGGAGCGGGAGCTCGCGAGCGATGGGGGACGACCTTGCACAAGTGCGCGCCGGGGCCCGCCCGCTGGTTGCAGTCGAGGCCGAAGCCAAGGGCCCTCCTCTCCCTCGGGAGAAATCGCAATTCCTCTTGGACGACGATCCGGACCCGGACCCGGATCCGGACCCCGAGTACCAACGGTGTCCCAACCCGGTACCTGCGCGTTCTCCGTCTCCGGCTGCTTCTTCTCCAACTGAATTTCTCCTCTCCGCTGCTCCAGAATCACCCGGGTTCTCCGGTACCGCGTCTCTCGGCCACTTTTTGTCTCCTGCTTCCCCGCTGAGTCATCCTCGCGCAGCCTCGTCGAGCCCCGCGGGCTCTGGACCTTCGTTTCGCGACGGTGCCACGAGAGAATGTACCCGCCATTTCCATCGCGAACATAAACGGGGGCTCCCCGCGAGTTCTAGCGCGAGTACGCGTACCCGTGGACCTGGGGGGATATCTTCGGAGAGCCCATTCGTAGCGTATCCCCCGACGCTACCGGTTTCATCGAACGAAACGTCGAAGCTGACCGCAAGTTCCAGATAACGCGTTCTAATCCACCTTCCGTAGCTGGTGCTCCATCCGTGCGCTTAGCTTCCCCCCTCCCCCCTCCCATCAAACAGTTCTCCGGGAGTAACCCCAGGCAAAACTGGATGCGGCAGCAATGTGGTGCTACCAGTGGCGGTGTGACATTTGCATCACTATAGTGAGCATCGACTCGCGAGTGCGTCCCAACTGGTTTGCCTTCAACGAGTTTCTGTCGGTGTCCTCGGAGTTGCTCCGTTTCCTGGCCCAAACTCACAAGGGTTGTTCTCCCAGAGAACCGGGATCCGCAGTTTCGCGACGGGGGTTCGCGAGGGATGATCGATCGAAGAGAGAGAGCCGCGAAGATGGCGAGGGAGTAGCGCAAGAACCCCGAGTGACAGCTTGGTACCGTTACGGTCCTCGGAGAGGTCCTTAAGGTGCCGTCGTTCGGTCCAGCCGAAGCTTCCACGGGGCACAAACCGCGTAGTCGCGCGAGACAAAGCTGGGTCAAACTTTTTACGAGCACTAGCTCGACCTCGTCGAGGAGCAACGACGGTGAAACGTCTATGGCGAAGGGCTCGGTAAATATTTGCCAACCCACGTCACATGGCGAATGGGCACTTCGCCATACGCTGCTCATCTTCGGGATCCTCGCCGCGTGTACCGTCCGCGTTACGTATATGGCCTCCGAAGGACAAACTGGACCCTCGGAGTCTCCGGACTCTGGTCGGGAATAAGTTGTCTCGGAGAGTCATTGAAATCACTCGGGTACCCGAGCTACTGCTACTACTAGTACTACTACTAATACTACTACTACTAATGTTGCTGCTGAAACCATTCCTGATTGCGCCACTTCCACCTCTTGTCAGTTACAAACTGGCGAACGTACGTTTTAATGGACCTCTGCCTTCCGTCAGTGG
This sequence comes from Sclerodermus sp. 'alternatusi', assembly GCA_037305995.1. Classification (NCBI taxonomy): domain Eukaryota; kingdom Metazoa; phylum Arthropoda; class Insecta; order Hymenoptera; family Bethylidae; genus Sclerodermus; species Sclerodermus sp. 'alternatusi'. The sequence continues at coordinate 10,495,445 of CM074547.1, forward strand.
CTCGCTGACTAATTGCGCAAGAAAATTAATATATCATCGAAGAAAACAGATTCCGGGTTCACGAGAGTCGGGTAGTGCGATAAATCCAGAAGGAGCCTCCGGGTACAGCCTGCGGCAGATACGCGGTCTCTCACTGATCCGTCGCACTCGACACCGTTCGGGGGTGGGGGGGGGGGGGGGCTACCGAACGAGGCAACACCCTCGGTGACGTCAGAGACTCGATATCTGTCCATAGCTGTACATTCACCTCCCACGACACTTCGCGGGATCTCCCAACGCTTTTCCGCGCTTCGCTATGAATTTTTGCCGTAAAATATTTGTTCCTCCGGTTTGTGCGATCGCGATATGCCATAGCACACTCGCACACTCAACCATTTATACAGCCAGATGTACAGCCCCCGTTAATAAAAAAACTAACGATAATCATTATCATTCGGCTGGGGCACACGTTCCCTTACCAGGTACCAGTGTTTTAACGAGATTCGAGTTGGCTCGGGTCAAAGGTCACGGCGTATGATAAATCAGAGAGAGAGAGAGAGAGAGAGAGAGAGAGTGCGGGAGTCGCTAGGTCACCCCGTGTTGTCGGAGGTCCCTCCCCCCCCCCTGCCAAGCACGGGGCCCCCTCGTTAAATGCCGCGCACGTTTCGCGCGATTCCTCGGCTCCGAGTTTCGCGTAAACCGAGCGAGCACTCGCGCGACGTGACCCCACGCGAGCACCAGACACACGCGCGTGATGGTTGCATCTCGGGTGCAATTTCAGTCGCGACGAGCGGAGATTCTCGGGGGTGCGCGCCACCCCCGAGTGAATTATCCGGCCAGCGCGACTTCCGTCCGCACCGTCGTCCTCGACGTTGTCGACTGCTACGTTCAACTTACACCCCCAGGGCGCCCGGGTGTTGGGTGCAGCTGCGCCCACCTGAGTTGCGCGACTAACGAGTGACACTCTGTCTTCTTAATTAAATTTACAGCTTATTTTCGAACTCGTTAATTTCCTTCTCTCCGCTATATTGCGCGTGTGTGCGTGTGTGTGTCTGGTTACACCCCCCGGTAACGAGGGAAGTCCTGATATTGGCAGGAATCGAAGTTGAGCGAATTGCTATGATTGGCAATTTCTCGTGGTGGTTCACGGGGGTTTTGAGAAAAATCAAGATGGCGTCCGGCGGATTTGCTCGCTCGAGCGATTAGGGGGAGGTGGAAAATGTTTGAGTTGACTTAGCTCAGGGTACTCTCTACTCGAGGCCTACTTGTCGCGCGCCACCTAACGAAACGCGAACTCTCGTCTCTCCTGTCACAGCTCGAGTTTCTCAAGAAAACGTCCTTGAGAGGAGGACTCCGGTGTTTCTAGAAGAAGAGAGAGACAGAGAGAGAGAGAGAGAGAGAGAGAGGCATTCCCGGAGACTCCGGTCCGCGACTCGTTTGCTGAAATTGGATGAAACCAGCAAGGAGGGTGCTCTTCGTGAAAAAACACTCGGGGAAGAGCCGTGATACTCCAGGGGTTGATCTTCCGTCCAACCCTCTCCTCTCCGGGGATGACCGGGGGAATCGAGAAACTCTCTGGTCACCCTCGTCAAAGCGAGAACGGCCGGTACACGAAACCGGAAGTCCTCGAGGTGCCGTTGTCGTGGACGCGGACGCGGGGATGATGTTCCCTGGGGCAGCTGTTATAGGACGTCGGGGGGGAGGGGGGTGCACCCTCCGCAGTCCACGCATCGAGCAATTCGAGAAATATGCAATTAAACGGACGCCTAACCGCGAGTAATTGAAACATTCAGCGCAGGAAGGAAACTCGGGCTGGACACATCAAAATGCCAGAAGCGACGCTGAAAATTTTCCCTGGCATTCAGGTGGGGTGCATAATCCAATTATTATTATTATTATTATTACTGTCATTCCCATTATTTTCTTATCATTATTACGCGTGGCATCGCGCTTTGCTTTGTACCACGCGTGTAATCCTGCTGGAATTTATTAAAACTCCGCGAATCTCGTAAGAGTTTTCCACCCCCACCCCCTGTTAATTATGATCATTTTACGTCCGCCACTACTCTCTCGTAATTGCAACGGATACGAATTTATTATGATCATGCGAAAACTTAACACAGCGCCAGTATGTTACTCTAATATTTCCAGCGGGATTTTATTATTAATGTAAATCGCCGTAAGTGAATTATTAGTTGATGAAGTCTGCACGCTTTATTGCAACGAAATCATCAGGTTGCTCATACTCGGGGGTGGATTGATCATAATTTAGCGAGTGCGTCGGCGAGTAATTGCATAAATGATTAACGCTGTTTAGGAGAATGGAAAGAGTGCGCGTGGAAAAAGTGCGCGGACTAAACGGATCGCCGAAATTTTGTCGAATTGATAAAATATCGCGCGTTAATTATGGCGCGATTGCTTCGCGCGATTGTGCGTGTGAGGGGGAAAGGGGGTCGATACGTTTTCGGCCTCGTTAATTCGACGCGCGAGGGAAAGTAAGAAGAACTCGCTCGCGTGGACATAAAAATGGCGGGCGAATTATCGCTCATGAGCAGCAAAAGCACACATAATTGCGTTAGGTGGTATTATTTATTGCAGGAGTGGAATTCACCCCCTGTGTGCTTTTATTTATCGTCGTTATAAGGAGGGTCGCTATTTTTATCGTCCATATAATCGCCGGACGACGTGTTTGACCAAGATGAGGGATATCGTTCAAGGAAATACGAAGCCTCCTGGACTTTTCCGCTACACCCCCACCCCCCCGTGCTATTTCTTCCGCCTGGTAAACCCCGACATAAATCAAAGGAGCATTTTTTACGCGAAATTCATTTCTGCCTATCGAGAACGCGTCAATGGTACGCAAGTGTGATCCGAGCGAGCAAACGTCATTCGCCGATTGCGAAAATTAGGGAAAATCCGGAAAAACTCGAGATTCGCGAAACACCCCTCCGAGGGGGTGAATCACGGACTCTCGCGAATACCGTGTGAAAATACGGAGAGGGAAAGTGAAATTCTAGCGGAGAATCGAATTTTGGCACAAGCTACCCCCAAGCCTTTCTCCCCTTTGATCCCTCTTCTGGCCTCGATTGTTTTTCTCCTTGAGGAGAAAACCCTTGGGGCACCGGAACGCAATTACACCCCGTGTTTCAATTGCATCGATTGCTTGATTTCCGTAATAGGAAACTTTTCAGCGTTGCTTCGTCGAGCAATTTGTCAGCGGGTTAAAGAGAAGCACGTCTCGCCGTTTGCCCGGAGTTGATCAATATAAAAATTAATGATGCCCCATAACGAAGGGAGGGGGTTGGGGCGGAGTGCGTTAATTATCGGAGAAATTGTTTGATAATTGCGTGAATTTTCCTTTGCAGTACATGGGTTCGTTTCCCGTGGGGATTCCGGAGACTAGGGAACGAGCGGACCTGGTGCGGGCTCAACTGGAAACTCTCAGGGTGAGTACCTACCCCTATTTCTTTAACTGGTAGTAAAATGAGAAGGTTCTCGTCGCGACATCTAGATCTCAGCGTCGCCGGGAAATGGTCCCATGCAATATTTATCAGTCATATCCTTAAACGAGCAATCGCTATTTTTCTCCCGGAAACACACCCCGTGCCCCCGTCCACCCTCTCTCAACCCTAAAATCTTTTTTACCCACCGCACAGGACAAATTGCCCGGGCACGTCTGATCGCATAATAAGAATCGAGCAACTACGGAGATAATGACCCGGCATGCACCGCCGCCGCCGCCGCCATTTTCATTCTGTTTATCCACCAGTTTCGTATGCATGATGAATTTAGAGTTTTATATTCAGGGGCTCGCGCCGTGCCGCGGTACGAGCCATCCTGGACGCTACTGGCATAATTCCGTGAGCTTGAATAAAGCCAGTCCCTCGCACGCCTCAGAATTCTCTCGCGTTTATCAAAATTCACGTCCCCCCTCCTCCCCCATCGAAATCGACGAAAAAATCTCCGAAAGCAAAATTGCGTTTACCGGGAAGGGGGTGGAAGTTTCGTTACTCGACCCTCGCGCAACGCGCGGCGACCATCCGATTCTCACCCCCCGATCGACGAGGTCAAACGAAAGAGGGAAATTCACGAAACGATCGTCGCTCTAATTATAAGCGAACGACCGTAATTTAATTAATCGAGGCTTAAGCGAGCTATGAACACAAGTGGATGGAATCAAACAACAGATTTGCAGAACGAAATAAACTTTGGTTCCGGCTGGTTATTATTGTAAGCCGGGGCTACCGCTGTGCAAACCTTGTAATGACCGCCGACCCTGAAGGGATCAGCAGAATTTCGGACCGCGGTTTCGTCGGAGTTGAATATTTGCCTGCCTTTGTCGGATAGAGAGAGAGAGAGAGAGAGAGGGAGAGATAGAGCAAGTCGTGCGTGTATTCCAACGCGTTCGTAGTGGTGGGGCGAGAGTTATGAGCCTGAATTTTATGAAGGCATTAAAGAATATCTCCTGGCACTTTCGGTCCTGATAGTATTCCATTAGAGTCTGATGGACAGATTTTTATGAATACGTATCTCGCATAACTACTCGTGTTACCCATCCGAAGAATATGCTGGTCGCTTAAGAAAGATTAATCTCCGCTCATCATGCGCTATGAAAAGTCTCCGATCTCGTAATGGCTCCGGGAACACGCTTTACATATCGATTAAGCTTTCAGGAGCTAGTACACGCACTTTTAAACAGAGTCCTTAAGTATTTTCTGATAGCTCAAGGAAATTCCCAGGGGAAAAGCCAGGAATTCCATTTACCCCCGATGTCGCCGAGGATTTTCCGCGGGTGGGAGGAAGAGAGTGGCGCCGAGGGTGGTTTTTAAGGGGATCTTCGAGACACGCGTCTCATTTGATGTTTGAGCGAATAGATCCGGTGCACATGCGTCGTTTGCGGCCACGAGTGCTTAATATGGATCTAATACGATAGACGAGGGAATAAATGAAGCGAAAATTACGCTCGGTTGCATGGAACACGCGGGGGAGTCGAAGTTGGCGACGACCTACCCCTCGGCACCCCCGTCGTCCTAGGAGACTCCTACTTATCTCGCGGCCAATGCGATGCAACTGCGAGAGCGGGGAATTAGCGCGAACTCTCGCAAAGTCAAGGGAAAAGCCTGGAAATGACGGGGGAAGAGTTAAACGACCCCCTGGAATCGTCTCGCGCGAGCTGATCCACCCCCGAGTGATACGAGACCACGTGAAATACGACGCACCTTCGCGTAAACGTCTCCTTATATCGCGTCGTATCGCATCTCTTCCAAAACTTTAATCGTCTCCTCGTCTTTTTTTTTTTCAAAAATAAAAGAAAAACAGAAAGAAGAAAATATTTCCACGTTATTAAACATTTGCGAAAAAAATTGTCACTGCGATTCGCGCGGTTCGTTTGGTTCTAGCCACTGTCCGTTTCCTACCCTCTTGCTCTGACTTTTAGGGGTGGGTGGGGGTGGCATTCCGCGGACGATAATAAAGCGAATTTTGTACCACGCTCCCTCGTTTCTCGCTTTTCCCGCAGAGTAATACGTGTGCTCCCTGCTATAAAAATCTTTCGTCGTAAAACCTCGCGTCTCGCGCACCCCCCAAAACCCACCCCCTCCGCCGAATTGCCGAAGAGTACACCGCAGTCTCCGGAGTAGTGACCAATTATTCACGTACGCTACTCTCGATTTTCGATACCGCTGCCGCCGACGGAACCTTGCTTTATAAATATCTCGCTCCTTTTTTTCGCGTTCTTTTCTCATTCGAAACTTTCCTCGCACGACTGTCGCGCAAAGTATTTTATCACTTCCTCCTTTTACGGCCAATAAAGAAGTCCGGCCTGCAATTTGCCGTGCCCAATGTCCGATCGTGGCGTAATCAAGTCGGGTAGATCGAAGTCGAATAAACGAGCTGCCTTCTCGTTATTGCTATCGGTGGTGATGGTGGTGGTGATGGTGGTAATGTTCCTTGTACTGGTGCAACACAGCGATGGTATCTCCAGTGACATCTTTATAAAATTGTGTCGATGCTTGAGAAAAATCACTCTCCATCGCATCTATCCCCCCAATTCATCCCCATAAAAATATAAATTTTCCGCAAACGACGGCGCGTCTCTCATCCCCCGCAAATATCCAGATTTTCTGGATAACGCGCGGGTAATCAGCCCGATGGGCAGCGGCGGGCTTGTAAATTTTTGCAAATTCGCATTTTCGAAGGCTCCGCTCGTGCCGAGTGGCTTTGAAAACCTCATTTGCCATGATCAAATAGCATTGTGCATTAGGCGAATTCATTTATTGGCTCAAGGCCAATCCCATGAACAATTTGATCAGTCTTTTTAGCCGAAACGAATTTCGGATCTCGCGCGCAGCTTGTCAAAGCCACCCGCTGTAATTGCCAATTACATCGAGCACTTTCACGAAGTGTCAAATAGCGGCGTCCACCCCCGCCCCTCTCGGCTCCTCTCGAAATATCCGGGGCCATATGGCACTTTGTCCCCGACGTAGACAATTACCGGAGAAAACGCCTCGCGTAAATAAAACAAGAGGCCGCCATTTATCTTTTTATAGCTCGTTTGCAAAATTCCGACTTCTCTCCCTTTGCGCCCTTATCGCGGCTCCCTATAAATTAGGGAAACCTCTCGCGCGAAGTACGATCGTCCGCGTGCCGATAGCGCCCGGGAGCGGGACGGGGCGGGGCGGGGCGGCTCGCGGAAATCTGCCGCGCGGCTTTCGCGGAATTCAAAATGAAATCGATGAACGCGTGACCGGATGATTCGGAATGCAATTTGATCGAGAGAAAAATCCAATATACAGCGGATTCCACGGAGCCATGACATATTAGCATAATATCGACTGCTACTCACCACCCCTCCCCCTGACCACCGCGAAAGAATCTGGTAGAAGAGGCGGCGCGGATTATTACGTATCAATGGCGAAAGTGGAGGAAAATAGCGGAGGGAAACTGTGGCGGAGGAACGCGGGAAAAACCAGGGGATGGACGGAGAACGCGCTCGTAAGATTTTCCAACGGCTGGAATTCCTGGAATGACCGAGGTCCCCATGGAAATTTGTCACAGTGCCCATTGATATGGAAAGGAAGTCGATTCCGTTCCATCGATTATAACGAATGAGGCAGTTTGTCAACCGGGGCCTTCTCTTGCTTTGTGTTCAACCCGACTGTCGAAGGGTGTCCGAGGATCTCATCCTCCCGCCCACCCACGCGTGAGGGATGCCCATCGTTACGGGCACGCACACACACACACACACACGGACACACACGCATTCATATTGATTTCCAGAACGAGGAGACAGCGGCTTTTTCCACTGGCGGCATCTCGGGCCCTTCGTCATCCACGCGATTCGGCCAAAACGGGGAAAATAAAAGGACGGGGGTGGTGGTAGCAGCCCCCATCCCCGTCACTCCCCAGAGATCTCATCCTCGCTGAGATTCATGGGGTTTTATTTAACGCCGTTGTTGTGTTTGCCGTTATGTCGATCGACGACGGTAATCCCGGGAAGGACTTGGAATAAAGATTGATTCGAGAGGGGCGGGGGGAGGGATCCACGGGGGAAGTGGATTCCTTTGAATATCGATTGGCCGGAAGTGGAAACTCCAATGACGAGGGGTGGAGGAGGGGAGTATCGTCGGTTGACGATAAATCGTTGAACGGACTCCATTACCATCGATTGCTTCGTCAATTAATTCGATTATCGCCCAGGGAGCAATTTGCGGAGTACGAATTATCCGGCGAATCGCGTTTCGCGAATATCGTCGCGAAAACGGTGCCTGGCCGGGGGTGAATTTAACCTCAGGACGAATTCTCGCTGTCACTACGCAAAGTAATACCCTCCCTCCCTCCCTCTCTATCGACCAGATTCGTTACTCACCCCGAACAATGAGGTGACAGTTCGGTTTCCGCACTAATCAGGCGATCGCTGTTTTTCCGGATTTTCCGAGAATCTCTCGCGACTGGAGAAAAAGGGGTGATATCACACACCCTCTCATCCTTTCTCTGTCTCTCCCTGGGTTTTTAGCGTGAGATTTTTAAACGCAATTATCCAAGCCGAACCGGGCCTTTTCCTTCCACGATTCTAATCTCCCGGAGTCACAGGGTGGCGGCGGAAACTACCCTCTTCCACTCGTCATCCCCGAGATTACACGTTCCTCGACATTACTCGAATTTTCCCCGGGTGAAATTTTTCCCCGGACCCAGAGAGAAGAGAGTCTTTGTAGGCAGTTTTATTACGAAGGTTTCACGTGTCCTCTGCTTTTTCCCGGTGTCAAATTTAGCCCCTGTCTCACCCCCGGCGCCGCCACCTTCTCAGCCTCGTCCTCCGGGTGCTCATGGGCGTCGCCATTGATCTGCCGCTGCCCGTGAGTCCTTGCGCGACAATCTCCCTCCCCCTCCCCCACGCCACGGACTGCCGCGATCTCTTTAATAGCATTACGCATTTACGGCGTACTAAGCTTTTACTATGGTGGTTTAACGCGATGTAGACGAGCTTTAATGCGATGCACTCGATTCACGACTTGCCGCGCAGGTGCCGCCCCCTCCGCACCCCCATGGAATTCCCCGGGTCCTCCGCCGCTGGATCCTTCCGCAACTACCGCTGACTTCCGCCGCCACCTGTAAAATATATCGCGCTGAACTCGCCACCCCATGGACCCCCATTTTACAGCGAGACACTTCGATAACCCTCGGAAAATTCCGGGAAAACACCCCAGAATCTTTCCTCGAAACTCGCCAAGAGTCCTCGTCGCGGTTCTTTCCCCACCTTGTAGCGTCTCGCTTGATTATTATTAACGATCGGGATGATCGCGTCGTTGGAAAACATCGCGGAAATATTTTTCTCGGATTTTTCCACCGTGACTCTCATCGCTTCTGAAGAATTTCCAATGGAATTTCAAGTACATCAATTTATACGACGAGTCTCGGCGATTCGAATGTGCAAACCAGTTTTACTGGCGCCGGATTATATTTCTAACCTTGCCTAGAAGGAGTATATTTGTCTTTTAGTATATTCGCGCGCGCGCGCGCGCGTGCGTGTCAGGTGAGAAGGAGAAAGACTCCAGATTAGATTTTCCGTTCGATTTAGAGATTCCCTGGAATATCGTAAATTCGACGGAGGTATTTGGAAAACAGGTGCGCCTGAAAAGCCTCGAGACAAACGACCTTGGGATTGATCCATGAATCGACTGCAACCCCGTGCCACCACGGCGCTCCAGTTCTCATTGTTCGCGGAGCTCGCCAAATCCTCGCCGGAAGTCTGTCCAAAAGTCAGCTGCAGCCCCGTTGACGAATTCCGACGCTGCACCCCCGCGCCACTTTCCACCCCTGAAAGTAGGTCAGTCGCGCGGCTGCCGAACACGGGAGGTTAGGCAAACTGCGAACGACCGGAGCAGCCAGTTCTCCCGGTTAACAGTCCCCGAAGGTCGTCGCGCGATTAGCTCCAACGACCCGGCGCCATTAACCAATACCGGAAGTTCGTCGAAAACTGCGGAAATCTCGCCGATTGGCCACCGTATGCACGGGGGTGGTTTTTCTCGATTTGGTTAAAAACCACTCCGAGTGTTCGATGACCCAGGGATTGTCTTGTTCTGCGAGGAATACTCGTCACCCTCCTCCCCCATCATGTGGGTTCCTTGCGTACAGACCCACGCGCGCACACACACACACACACACACACACACACCGGAGAATCCCAGAACGTGATTTAAAACGGCAGACACTGGCGGTGCTCCGGCATTCCTACCGCGCGGGGGTCATCGAACTCCGATCGTACCCGGAGTCGCCGTTTCTCTGGTGACGCGCACACGAACGCACGCACGCACACACGCACGCACGCACACGCGTACGACGTCGAGTCGCAGAAGGCTCAAGGCATTTCCTTATGGCCCTCGGCCGAACGTCCCTTCCAAGGACCGCGCGCGTAATGTCCCTCTCCTCGAGCATTCCCCGAGTCCATCCTTGAAATTGTTTGCCACTCCAGGTCCGGAGTCTCCGTCTATTTGAATAACAGGAACTGCACCGGGGGAAAGTCATTTCCACGCGGCACAGGACACTCGAGGAACAGTTAGGTCTTTGATTCGAGACTCGGTCCGTCGAGTGAAGTAGAATCATAAGGGGAAGGGCAGGGGGTGGTGGAGGGGCCACCGAGTATCTTCCGGTAAACGACCTTGAACGTGGTAGTTGGTTACGCGGGGAAGGATCCTCCGGGAATCTCGAGCAACGCTTTTATGGGATTGCCGGCTTTTCCTCTTTTCCTCCCCCTCCACCCCGGGACCGATGGTCAGCGTCAAGTTCCGGCAGAGTCGCGGGGCTGCCAGTCGCTTACCTGCCGCAAAGACACGAGGGGAGGACGCTGATTAAATTGAGGGATGATTGGGAATTCCCGGCGAGTATTTTGCGATTCCACGACGCATGCGTGGCGCAACGTGGCGTAGATCGGCGGCCAATACCAGACGTCTTATCCGCCGTCTTTTTATTACTCTCTCGGGTTCAATTTTACGAGAGGATCCACCAGCCGGACTGCCAATGCGATCTTTTCGAGGCTATATCTCTTTTTCTCTCGTTTTCCATCCCCCGACCACCCCGCGACGACTTTCTCGCGTGCACCACCCCATCGCTGGACGGGGAATTTGACTGCTTTAAACACGTTCGTCCTTTGCCTTCGTTAATGACGTTAACTCAGTTCATTTCGGTACGCTCAGACGGAGGGCGAGTGGATGCTACGGTTAATAGTCCTGAAAATGAAATTTCATTTCGCGGGGATTCCCATCCATCCATCCATGGGATTCCTCTCGGTTATTTCCCTCTGACGTCATCATTATCAAATCATACTTTCCCCGGGACTTATTTGTGTGCAGCGCTCGACGTTATCGTGGCTTTTACGTCCGGCAGCTCTCTCTTCCGTAAAGGTGCGCCAAGCGAATTTACCCCCCGCCACCCCCATCGCTCCAATGCGATTTTCGACAGGCGTTTCCCGAGGGAGGTTCGACCGCGTCGGGAAAATCGGAGGAAAAATTAGCGAGTTATCGGTAAAAAGAGGACAGGGGAGGATCAAGGCAATCCGCAGCAATTTCGTGGGAACGGAAGCACCGCGGGCAGGTGTTGCCGTGGCCTTGAGCGGCCAGAGATCGCGCGTATCGCGCTTGACCCATTCCCGAGCACTGGGTGCTCTCGCCCCTAACTGGAACAAGTGGAAAATGGACCGGTGGACCACCGAGCGAGAAGCGAGAAGAATCGGGAGAAAATTCTCAGGGGAATGGGACGCACCCCGTAAAAACCAGGCAGCGGTCCCGAAACTCCGAACCCCTTGAGGGAAAGGTCAGTTCAAGGACGAATACGCGGAAGCACGAATGTTACCCCCGTACAAGCGCGATCTGAAATCCGAGCCATTAACGCAAAAGCCAAGCAAAGACTTTGTCATTCTGCCTCGTCATCCCACCCCCTCCCCAACTGTGCCGTCGGAGGTGAGCAACCCCCACGTGCAAGGGAGGGTGAAATTGCGAACGGGAAACTTGTAATCCCGACGATGGTTTCCGTGACATCTTTCGCGCAATCTCGAAGATAAAATTTTTCTTCGGGTTGTAGATACGCGAGGGGGGGGGGGTAGATACCCTTTCTTTAAGGGTGGCGATTTTGATCGAGCAAATCGAGCTACCGAGTGTCGAGTCCGAATGCCGGAGGAAAAAACGAAAGCAAATTCTCCGTCGGAAGGAAACTGGTTCGTTCGCCGCACCTGGCGATGCTGACCGGCCAAATAAAATAGAGTTTTCACGTTTGACGTTTACACGTTGATTTAATGCCTTAACCGGGGTTATTATCCTCGCCTGGTGGGGGTACACTGTATATTTCTTGTGGTTAGAGTTCGCGTGCCCATTATAAATCCAGGCACATGCGTGTTCGCGCGACAGGATCGTCGCCTCGATAAAGCAATATTTTATTGTGACATTAAGTGCCAATCAAGTCGGGATAGCAGCGCGGATAATTTATGGGAAATCGACGTTTGGAGGTCACTCGCATTCGTTCTCGATGCACTCACCCCCTCTCCATCCATACCGAACTGGCTAACGTTACTTTTCTCTCTATCTGATCTCTGTATCCCTGCGCGCGCGCGCGCGCGTGTACGTGTGCGCCCTCGCACACCCAGACCGACGCAGTGCTGCGAAAACCGAATTACACCCCCCCGTGGAACAGAAAGGAAGGATGAAAAGGAGGAGCGAGATGAAATAAAGCTCGGGGCTGTATTAACGAAATGAGAAAGTGAATTACATTAGTTAAGAGGAAGCCCCGAAGCTTTAGAAACGAGCCACGCAAGGTCAGGGGGCAAGAAAAATAAGATATTTACGCTTCAATTAGAATAATGAAGCTAGCGCCAAGATTACACTTTGGGGGTGGGAAATCGCACGCGCGCGCGCGAGCGCGGTATTACCTTAATGATGCTAATATCGCCGCGGCCGGTAGCGTTCTGGCTTTTTCTACTTGACAATTTCACGCGGTCTCGCGTGCCGGTTAAAATGGAGACGTTTAACGCGGGGGTATAATTGGCCACGGGCGTCCATTTTTACGGTAGCCGAGATGATTGATGAGAGGGAGAGAAACATCGGTATGCTATTAGCTCCAACAAATAAAGCTCCGAGGGCGGCCCGAGAAAAAAGCGAGAAAACCACGAAAACAACTCGCTAATTGGCATGTACGCGCGACGCCCGCGCTTAAAATAGGCGCCGGGTTTTCTCCGGATCGCATTCCCCGGCTACGCTCTCGAAATAGGAGTATCGGTGAAAACCTCCGGGGAAAAGCGGACACTTTTTTATCGGGGGATGTAGGAGGGGGGCGGTCTCTCCCCGGTCGATGCTACGTGTATTTTTAGCGATTTTCCGGATACGGATTAAAAGTTGAAAATCATCGCGCACGGCTTGAAACTCAATATCGGACTGGATATCTCGCTGTGTTATTCACATAAACACGACGCACCCCCTTTTACGCGGGTTTAGGGTGGCAAGACTTTTCCCGGGAAAAATTTTAGAATCGCCGGCTCTCTACAGCGTCGAACGCAACGCAACGGCGAATGTCAAGCGCTTTTTCTACTTTTTCCTCCTCTTCTTCTTTTTCTTCTTCTTTCTCTTTGCGAGAGAGGGACAGAGGGGGAGAGAGAGAGATACAGCTCGCACTCTTTTTTATTCTCTCCACTGAAAAATAGCCGGTAATATTATTCCCTGTCGTAGAAATTTATACATTCTTTCAGAACCCACCGTATTAGAGCTTTAAATTCTCGAATAATGTTTTTGGCGTTGAAACTCCGTCTCTCTCCGCGAGAGAGACAGAGAGGGGTCCGCGGAACATTTTAATTAGTCGGAGAAATAAATATGGGAGAAACGCGTTAAAAGCGAAGTTTTCCAGATTTTCACCGAGCCTGCTGCCACGGCGGAATGAAATTACTGGCTCTCTCGTTAATAAACTAATTACGAGTACATAAGACGCCAAGGGTGAACTTTAACCCCGGCAGGTCTGCGCGGCTGAAGCTGCTGGAACATCGCCGGAGGATCCGTCGCGTTTCATTTTTCCAGCGCGGAACTTTCTTCTCGTGCTATTTTCATCTTTCCACACACGCTCTGCCACACTGTTAAATCATTTCTCTCGTGCACCCCTGCACCTATTACTTTATCTTTTCAGCGACTGAGAGCGAGAGGGTCGACGGGGTGGATTTTTTTATCAAGCGAGTTATCGTCGCTCCCTCGCGATGGAGAGCTCGCGCTCTAAAACCGCAATAAACCTTCGAGTGCATTTTCGCGGAAGAGAGCGGAAGTTCAGGCAGCGCCTGAGAATCTCTCGCGCGCTCGGCCTACGAGAGAGTCTCTCCCGTTTGTCGTGCGCGCGCGCGCGCGCGCGAGGAAAGCCGAGGACCGCCGGATATTTACAGTCTGCAGTGTACGTGCCGTTTCCACTTTAATATCCTGTCATTGGCCCTGACAAACGCGCGCGAACAGAAACAGAGGGGGCCGGTTCGGTTCGGTTCAGTTCAGTTCAGGAGATACGGCCCGAATGGTGGAGACGGGCGAAGGGCGAAAAGGGGTAGCGGGGGATGTACTCGCGGCAACTGTAAACTGCAGCGAGAGATAGAAGACGCGACTGGCCCGGGGGAGAACCGGAAGTCTCGTCGAAAGTTCGTCACTCGCGAAAACGTCGATTCGCTAAAGCCTCAAGGTCATTTCCCTGGATTTCCAATCTCACCCTGAAACGAAAGAAATTCCTGGTCATCGCTGAACGTCGTTTCCGTCGAGTTCGAGTTCGAGTCGAGTCGAGACGATTAAATTCCCGTGGAGAGATTCCCGTGTCGATTATCGACTTTCCCTGGATCTACCCCAGGGTGGAGGGAGGCGTCTTTGCATCCCCCGACAAGAGACGACAGTCTTTACGATCAAGCACGGGAGGCAATTTAATGAGAGCATAAAAAGATTTGCTGTAATACAGCGCTATACGATTACATATGAAAACGGGACTGCCTTACGGCGGGGGTACCTTTATCATCCCCCGTAAGATGAGATTTCCAGAAGTAAAAGGATCCCACCGGAGGTGTATAGGGTGTTCAGACAGAGGTCCCATAGTCTTTGTTATTGTCGTCCCTTAAGGTGTTGGCGATGAAGTATCATGTTCCACGCACCAAACGGAATGGAAATATCTCGAAATGGATATCGTTCAATAAAATTAGCGAAACGCCCGACTTCGGACTGTTTCTACGTGGGAACACGCGCGTTTGCCTCCTTATCAAAGTACCCGGGGAAAAGTATCGACTTGAACTACGGGAGAAAGTGGATAACGATCGGGCTTTTTAGTATCGTCTCACCCCCTTCCCCCCACTGCGTAGACGTAGTTTTACACGAAGAAAGTTCACGCGATAGATAAGAGAGAGAGAGAGAGAGAGAGAGAGAGAGAGAGAGAGAGAGAGAGAGAGAGAGAGAGAGAGAGAGACACAGAGAGAGAGTAGAAGAGAGGGATGAAGGAAATAAGAAGAGAAACAGTAAAAGAAAAGGTAAGAGTTATAATAGTAGTAGTAGTAGCAGCAGCAGCAGCGGCGGCGGCAGCAGTAGTACAAGGGGTGGTTTTCTCATATCTCGGACAAACTGGCCGGGAGCTGGCAGTGTTGGCGAGGGACGATGTTTTCCAGAAAATATGCAGTTTCCTCATCGTTCTGAGTGCTGGTTGTACCTTCGCGCAAGGGCAACTACGCGCTGACCAGATAGGAGTCGACGTACGTGCACGTGGGGGTGGGTTTCAGCGCCTACTTGTCTCCGCCGCGTCTCCAGCTGCCTATCCACTCGCAGAGTCTATTCGAATAAGAGAAGACATCTTTTATTCCCAGTTGCAGTCGCCTGTAACGGTACACTCGCCTAAAGCGAGTCCCCCTCCTCCCCCTCAGGCTAGGGAGCCACCCCCGCTTCGTAAAATAGAGATCGGCCCGCGATGTCTGTGCCCTTCGCTTGCCAACGCACCACCACAACCCCACGCGAACTCACCTTTTCGAACTCTCGAATTATTTCGAGTATCGCATTCCCGAAACCCACCCCCAACCCTCTCCCCGTATCTCGCTGGAATCTCCCGGTGACTATTTCTCGAGCTACGATCGAATTTTCGTCGTCGAAAAAATCCAGCCACAAACGCACGCGGGTGGCGAGGGGGTGTATCGGTGCAGTCGGTTTCGGAGCGACGTAGCAAAATGTTAGTTTTACGCTCGATGAGACGAGTAACCTCCGACGAGGAGGTTTTGAGCGCGGGGAGGGGAGGGTTGATTTACAGCGACAGCCAGTTTCCGGTCGAAGGTCGCGTCCTTCGGATGCATCCGACCTCGGCGAATCTCACGACGCGTTAAAGAAGCGCTGGTTTAATGAAAGCCTCGAGTACCATGATTATGCAAAAATGGCGGGGCCGCGGAGGGGGTGGAAATTCGACGACGCGTCGTCCTCTGGCGAAACTCACCGGGTGTCACACTCCGTATTTTCTGACGCGACCAGTAAAATATTTCCGCGCCGAGCAAAATACCTTCATCCGTTTATTCGCTCGTTCGCCTTCCATCTTGGCCCGTCGGAGTTAACGCGACGACCCCCCCTCCCCTCCGCACTAATGATAACTGGTAATTAATGGCGAATTTCACGCAGTCCTCGAGGCTGCATCAATTATAAATTCGTGGTCAACGACGTAGGTGGTCGCGGACAACGAAGGAAGGAAGGAAGAAACGGGATGGGGGTGGGGGAGGGGAAGGCCCCTCCTCGGAGAGGCTCGGCAAGAATTCGTCGCTCGCTCGCCCATCGCCCATCGCCCATCGTCCGCAAGGCTGCCGCGTATTTTCGACGTCCCACGTAAACGCGAGAGGACAATTAATATCCTATTACAGGGTCCTGACTGACACTCATGGCCTAAAACAGTTTCTTTACGGCCGGAACCGAGCGATAACTTTCTAGTCCTTTGGATTCCGTCATCCCGTTACTCTTCGCCTCTTCTTCAGCCAGAGGGGGTGGGGGTGGGCGCATGGTAGGCTCTTTGCGCGAATGTTAATCCGCCGAAAATAGAGTCACGTTCCTTTGGCGAGAAAGCGAAAATCTCTGCCTGCCGCGAGAGAATATTTCTCAGGCGTTTCATCTCCGGTGAAACTTTGCGGGGCGAGGGGGGAGGGAGCTCGACGGCGAGAGGTTGCAGAGCGGCGCGTGCACTCACACACGCTCGCTCGTACACACGCGAATGGATGGAGAACGATCCTGCGCACAGTCCCGTGTCTCGAGGAGAGGTAGGAGTATTTACACATGAATACCAGCCTGGGCTTATCACTGCCTGAATAGAGCCAGCAGGATATATTGGTTCCGCAAAGAACCGACGAAGGCACCCCCTCCCCTCCCCCGCGCGATATCAAACTTATGCGTCTAGGCAGCAGCGGCGAAATATCTCGGAACCGTCGATATTACAATCTCCGCGTACTTCCTCCGACGCACGTTCCTTCTAACGGGCGTCTAATTCCTCTGGAAGATTCTCATCAGGATCTCCAGGAAGAACTCTCGAGTTCTTAAAAAACTCCCCCCCCCCCTCTCAGGGAAATATTTTTACGCGAAAATGATAGGGGTTTGTCGAAAATCTGTTTACTTCCGGAAACAGCGGAAGTTGAGTCCGACTGTGAAAGACTGAGAGAGATAGAGAGAGAGGAGGGGGTGGGGTTGGGGAAAATTGGTAGAACGCAATCTAGAGCAGAGCCTGCGGTAGTTCGTGGCTGGGCACACAGCTCGGTACTTAGGGGAACCACGAGGGCTCTCGGAGTCCTCGGAAAGACGTCGTCGAGAGGCTGGGTGACCCCTTTGTTTGAGAAACTTTTATGCCCAGTGTGTACTTATACACTTTGAAGGAAATCATCGCTTCCGTCGCTCAATGGGAAATCGAGCACCAGGACCCTCCGACCAAGCGGCGGCGTCGTCGTCTCCCCCCGACAATAACCTTGAGACGCGAATTGCCCGGACCACCCCCGAGATCCCGCAGGATTTCGATGTCGCGCGGGGTGTCACGAGGCACGCGCGAATCGATCGGAAAATTCGCGAGTGGCACAAGTGGAAAAAAATTTAAAACTTGGTAAGGTCCCCCTGCTCCCCTCCCGAGGGTGGGGGCACTTATCGCGCCGAACTTATCGAGCGAGCGCAATCATATTTTTAGACACGGAGAGGATAATTTGGCGAGATTACGGGCAATTTCCTCGTGGAATTACGGGGGGGGGGGAGGGGAGGTGACCGTGAACGCGCTACAGTGAAATCCAACCCCGGCATTCAGGTTAATCAAGATTGGTCGCATCGGAGTCATTACGGCTTTTTGATCGGGCCCCGGTTTTTCCCTGCGAGTCGGCAAATTCCGACGAGCCGCAAGAAAACGGGATCCCGGAGATTATTGCGAATTCATCAAACCTCCCTGTAGGCCCAATCGGCGTTAATAATTTTCTTACGCGACCCCGCCATGATTAAACCAGTTCTTCTGCCGCGACAACTCGCCGGTGCCACCGCTAATCAAGCGTGTTGCCGCTACTCGCGCGGAGAACGAATTCGCTTTTACGAAGTTTCGCTCGATCTTCGCCGGCTCCTCCCGACGTTTTTTCACGGAAAAGTCCCATCGTTCTAATCACGACGGATTCGAACCGCGATGGACGCGCCGCCGGTTGACTCAGGGGGTGGCAGGGGCGCCGAGGGGTAGTTTTCGCGTCGTTATTCGCGGAATTCTCCAGCGTACTCTCTCGAACGTCCATTCGTCATTGTTTTCCACGATTCGCAAAATTTATCTTCAACCATCCCCCAACCCCCTCTCGCTATGGGCACCCATGAATTTTCCATCATCGCGCGCGCGTTTCCTCCGATGCTCGGCTGATCCGAGTTTCCCCGAGTACTTTTCCCGTATCGCTGAGATAAAAGTAAGGGCAGAACCCCGATAGAGCCGCTCGAGTGTCGATCCCACCCCCGCGCACCCCTCACCGACGAGGATTATTATCCGCTCGTGCAACGTTCGTATCTACGCGCGACGAGACGTATCGGGTTCCGAGTACTCGCACTCGCTCACCCTTGATAATATTAAATCCCATCAAAGTCCCATACGAATCCTATTAAAATAATCGGAAAAATACCGTCCACGCGAAATTGACCTTGAAATCCCTCGACCGGCGACCGCGCGGCGGGGGATGGAAAGGGGCTAGGATTCCCGCGCTGCCTCTCGCGAGGGTCGTAGGAGGAACGACGATTATTAATCAAGCGCGTCAATTAGTCGTGTGTATTCTTATGCCCGGCGCTGATTTACTCGGTAGTTGGATTTTAATACCTTGCTCGGATACGGTAGAAAGTCAAGGTACGTACGCGCCGCTGAGAAAAGCCTGACGCATAATTTCTGTCGCGAGATGCGCTCCTTCTCCTTGAAATCGTCGACGATGAACCGTTGAAAATATGCGCGAGGGGGAGGAGTGACTGAATGTGGCCAAGGACCTGTTCGCAAAAGAGGGGGAGGAAGAGGTGGAGGGGAGGGTGCGGGGAGAGACCGAGGTCACTCTCCGGCTCCCCCGTATCCACCGAGCCAATTCAATTTATTTCAGATGCAACGTACACACGCGCACTTTTATTACTATTTACGAAACGCCGGGGGGGTTGTACCTCTTCCTCCGACTCGGGGGTAAAAAGAGAATTAAAGAGACTACATCGTATTTGGCGCGAGTTCAAGAAACCTAACGCGTGGCGTTAGACGCTTCGACGGATGCGCCCGGCTAGATTAATATTCCTCGGAAACGTCAGCCAGAAAAGCTGGGGTGGGATGGGGTGGTGGTGCGGGGGTGCGACTGCGAGGTCCCCACGCCACGCGACGATGAGCGGAAACGCGAGAGAGAAAAAGACTCGGACGTAACCGGTGTAACGATGACACTGCCTCCGGGTTGGTTGCTCGGTCTCGACTTACAAACTCTCGTGGCCAGGGTAAAATTACCGCGCGACGACTCCCCCGCCCTTAAGGGCTCGCGCGAATCTCACCCTAAATCTTGTATTCCTCGCGTATTGATGCTCCACTCCGGGCGGGGGGAGGGGGTGGGGCTACTTCCGGTGTATCGCGGTTAGGGGTCGGGGGTGGGATCACTGGCGCGAAGCGGAGAAACGCTTTTCCTCAGGGTAGTCGAGCAAACGCGAAGTTGGCCGTAAAGCGAAGGGCGGATCTTGCACCCCATCTCGAGGAAAAGGGGTGATGGACGTTCTCGGGTAAACGGGAAAAAGGGGGTGAAATCGACGACGTTTCGCCAGGGCGAAACAGTTTCGGTTCAGGGCGTACCGTGGCATGGGGAGCGGAAGTCGAAGCCGTCACGATTTTCTTTATGGGGTGCCATGGGGGTTCGTTGCATAAAAGATGGGGTGGCTGGCTACGGCAGTGCGCATGAAAAAAGCCAAACTGTTCGTTGAACGTGTAAAGGGTATAATACCCTCTTGAATTCACTGCTGTTTTTTTTATTCCCTCTTTCCGCCCCCGCCCCACCCTTCGATTCCAGCGGAATAAATTGTATATCTCTTGTTTTTTCCGCTCTCGACCAATTCGACCGGTTTTTCCAGTTTTTTGCGACCCGCCCGACCAGGGGGATATATCTCTTTCCGTCAATTACAATTAAAAAGCGATTAGGGCAGCTCCAGCGGGCCGCAAAGGGAGTAATATCTCGGGGACAAACGATCGTTTAGCGGGGCCATGATAAACCAGGCCAGAGCCATGTGCCACACCTGACAGCTCGGATTATCGGACGCCCGGCTCTCCGGAGACGCGTCAACAGCACGCCTCGTCTGTACATGACGAGAACTTTACCGCGCGCGGCTCCTCCGCAGATAGGAAAAACACGCGGGGGTGCTAGAGCTCCGGGAAAAACTTGGAAACAATCTCTCCCCGCCGTGGATGGCCTTTTCTTCTTCGGCGAACTTTGCAAATCACCCGAGCAATCGCCAAATCCGCCCATTAGACGGAGAATCAGCGCCGGATAGAGACACTCCTGGTGGACCTCCTCCACCCGAAGGGATGAAACGCGCGTGGGGTGGCTTGGAAGCCGAGTTCGCGAACAAAGGAATTATACGCCACGTATTTTCCGGAGGTGTGTCAGCGGCTCTCTTCCTAAATCTGAAAGAGAGTAGCTTTGAGATTTAGCCGGCGAGCAGAGGGAGGGGGAGGGGGAGCGCAAGGGTGCCGTTGGAAGTGGAAAACGGAAAGTAGGCGAGAAGAGGGTGAGGGGGGGGGGGGGAGTCGTTCCTGGTACTTTGAGCATTTCCGCGGTTAAAAGGTACTATATCGCGAGAGAACACGCCCACCTAAAGCACCTGCTAAGAGCCTTCCGCTTCCATTCGTTGCGCGTAGCTCGTGCACCAGGCACCCGGGCATAAAAGCTTTAAAGTACCCGGCACCGGCGATATTGCGCGATATTGCGCGATGACGATCGTGTCGTGCTAGTCCATTGTCCTTGAAGCGAGAAGCACTTGCCGCGCTAGGTTCACGCATCTAGCGACCTTTATAATCTCGAGCACGTGACTCTGTTCCCGATGCGTCCCGCAGTCGTACGTCTGGCTACCTCGGCTGGATCTACTAGCTCCTCCCTTCTCCCCTCTTCGCCAGTCCTAACAGAATTCTTGCCACTGTGCAGTTTGGCATCGCGCGTACATCGGTACTTTGGAAAAAAATTACGAGTTCCCAGTGCGTTTGAAAAAAAAAAAAAAGAAAAAAAATGTAGTTCTCCACCAGCTTCAACGATAGTTCCAGGAAATCGTGGAAAATGATCGAGACCGAGGGTAGGCGAAAGCTGCACAACCGATTCTCAAAATTACGAGGGTGTTTCTTTGGATAAATGGGAACTCGTGAGTTTGTTTTTGAAATTCTGAGAAACGATGGCCTTGACGCTTTCACCCTCTTCCCGAAGAGCACCGAGTTTGCCATCGCTGGATACTCGGCTGGAAAACTCAAGGACATCGAGGTGACCACGATCGGTAGTGGTCGAAGCAAGGGGTTGGGGGGTGGTTAGCGCGGTCTCGAGGAATCTCGATTAACCGGTTGGTTCAATCTATCGGCGCTCCGGAGAAAGGGGAGACTCGGAAGGTTTCATTAACGTTGCTTGCAAAATGGACGGACACGGGGGTGAGTCCGGGCGAGGGAGGGGAGGGGCGGACGGATGGCCAGCAGACTCAGATAGGAATCGTAATTTCGCGGGCTCCGGATTTCTTGCGCAAGTTGAAATAACGGCAGATTCCCCGATGTTATCGCCCGTAATTTGGGTGTATCGTTGATCGAGCGCCGTTCGAATCGGGTCAGAGGCTAACCACCCCCGGCATCCCCTGCCCTTATCGCAGCCCCGGAGTTACGACAAAGTGCAGTTACCACGAGTCGAATGGCCGACTGGCGATGTCTCCCCGGCGATCAGATACTCAAGTTCGGGATCCTGGGGGAGTCAACCGTTCCATCCGCAGCAGCGGCAGCTGCCGGCAGCGGTCAATGACGCGGCGAACTTCGCTCTCATAAAATCTATGGAGCGACGTGCCTCCCCCACTTTCCACCCCTCCCCGTCGTCCCGACGATCCGTTCCGGGAAACTAATTTCCGCCGACGAAACACGAGGATAAGCCCGCTTAATCCCCGTCAGGCGTGTATTCATCGAAGGATCGGCCGTGAACCCCGCCGCCATGTGCTCTCGACTCCTACCACCCCCAACCCCCTTAATTTCTCGATAAATACCGATCGATTTCTTTTGACGCGCACGCGTCTCCAACGAAGGCGTTACTGTTGAAAATTAAACGCCCGTTTCGTAAGGTAGAATACGCGGATTAGAATCGTCATCCCCCACCACCCTCGGGGGATACCGGGGGTGGTGATGCGGAACTCGAACGATAAGTGGAAATTCTCGTGAAGGTCAGACCGACGTGTTTTCACCGAGTGTTCGGGAGAGAACTGTTTCCCGGAGAAACTCGTCGATTTTCCGGGAGTATCGGCAGCTGGGGGAGGTGGGCGGGGGTGGATGCCGGTAGACTAGTGCTCGCGGAGGGGAACCTCGCTGGTTCTCTCTCACCCTTGTTAATAAATGACGCAGCTTTATCAACGAGCTTACTATGTTTACATTTCACAGCTGAAAAAACTAATCCTATCGGTGATTCAGTGTGAAGTTGACGCGGGAAAGTC
The DNA here is from genome assembly GCA_037305995.1 of Sclerodermus sp. 'alternatusi'. Lineage (NCBI taxonomy): Eukaryota > Metazoa > Arthropoda > Insecta > Hymenoptera > Bethylidae > Sclerodermus > Sclerodermus sp. 'alternatusi'. The sequence continues at coordinate 10,518,088 of CM074547.1, forward strand.
TGGATGGGAATCGTGAAATGCGCCGTGAAGGAAAGTTTGTCAGGGGTTTGAGAGGGTGGGGTGGTTGTTAGGCGCCAGAGATCGATCATCCCCGTTCATGTGGATAAGGGGCTGAGTGCAAAGAGACTGCGTAGCTGCGCTGCACAAGGTCCACCTCGTTATCCCCCTAAGAAAAGCAGAAGTGCGAGCTTTCGCAAGTTTCGCACAAAGCTCGGCTGGTTCTTTCTGTAACTATCCCACGCACCCCCCCCCCCCCTCTCACACCAGTCATGGCGGATAGTTACACGGAAAACTCGGGCGACTCTGTGGAAATCGTGAAAATTTACAGAAAAATCCATCGATACCCCCGACGAAATCCACGACTAACACGAAAATTCTCATCGGATCGGTCGGCTGGATTTTTCAGGGGTTGCGATTTAATTATCGCCGCTCAATTTCGCTCGAATTTTCCCCCGAGAAATTTCCTCGAGTATCCGAGAGAACCTCTTCAAGATTGTAGTGGAGAAAAATGTGATTAGCGCGAGGGAAAACTCGATAAATTTTCGGGCGAAGGAAAAAATAGCTCGCTCGACGTCCGAGGGTGCGAGAGAGAGAGAGAGAGAGACACACAGAGGGGGTGGCGTTTCGCGGTGTCAAAGTTTCTCCTCTTCCGGTTTCCGAAACGAATGCCACCGCTCTATGAAACGACTGTTTTAACGAGCGCTAAATGATCCCTTTCTCTAGCCACCCGTCGTCAGCTTTTCATCCCCCGTTGCTCCAAGTGACTTTTCTTCTTACCCTTGCACAATCGCAGTTTTCTCCGTGCCCTCCACCCTCGGAAAGAATTCACGAATCACCCGAGCTGCCCTCGCGGCACCCCCATTATCATCAAACTCCGGTCCACCTTTTCGAAATGCGCAATAATCGAGCCAAACATCCCCCTACGGTATCGCGATACGCCCCCGGAAAATTCCTCGGATATTTTTCTGGATTTTCTCATCGAGGAAAACAAAAGACCTCCTCTGGCCAGCGCGTCGATGAATACGTACCACGGGATACTCGACAATGATATTCGAGTCTCGAGTACCGTTTGTTAAGAAAATATTAGCGCGCACTCGATAATGGAGCTTTTAATTGCCACTCGAGAACGTTTCGCCACGCCCGGCGTTGTTTCGTGGAAAAGTTTCGGGCCCCCTCCCCCGTTCGTTCCGTCGACCCCGTCCCTAGTTCGCATCTGCAAGTGACTACCGTATATTTCGCCGACAATTGCCGGGCACCGCCGTCGGAGGGAGGAGAGGGCGAGAGGACTTTGACGAGAGGAGGGTGAGTGCCTCCTACAACGCTAAATCATGCAAGCACTAATAATGGAAAGGCGAAGTGTCGGATAATTGAAACATAAACATCAGACGGTTGCCCATCGTTGGCACAGCAGACTCCAACCAGCCAACCTACCAGTCAGTCAGTCAGTCAGTCAGTCAGTCAGTCAGTCAGTCAGTCAGTCGACGAGACAGTTCGCGTTCCGTGTAACGTCGAGTACGGAGAGGGGGTGGGGTGGAGAAGCTCCGGAAGAGAATGCGAGAGACGCCGGGGACTATTCCGACGTTGTAATATCGTTGGCAGTCCTAACCCCGGAGAATCCGAGTGACTTGACAGCGTTCCTAATCGAGCGATTAACAACGAGTCGCTTCTCCGGATGAAGTTCCTCCTCGGAAAATCCGACATCCCCCGCGGAGTCGAGTAATTAGCGCGGCACTCGATTTTAATTAGCCCCCGTCGGGGGCGAGCAACAATTTTTACTCGCAAACACGGGGAATCCAATTACCGGTAGCCCCGTCGTTGCGCAATCCAACGAGGATAATCGTCGGGGTGGGGGTGGAACCACCACCCCCGGGGGATTCGTTGAAAAATAAGACTATTAACATTAATTAATTAGCCGGCCCCGTTCGGTCGGGGAGAATTAATTAAGGCACTGGTCACTCGGCTTGTTGCGGTCGCCACGCGTTCCCGCCCCCGTTAAAGAATCCTGCGAGGAGCCTGGGGGTTGCTCTCGCCCGCGGTTTCCGGAGCACGTAAACGTCGATAATTAAACGCCGCCGCCGCCGCCACCGCGGTCCCTGGGGTGTTTCCCTAGAGTTCCCTCATGTTTTATTTCGGACCTCTTTTCATTTCTTTTTCCGCCGAGTCCGCCCGCCACCCTCCGCAACGGGGGAGGGGGTGAGTTGGACACCAGAGATTCGAGGACCCGCGGACTCGGAGTATCGCGTTTGGCTCGTTCGAGCTTCTTCGCGAAACAAAAGCGCGTCTAATTAACGCGTTTGAGACGCGCCGAGCTTTTCCGTCGTCGCCTGGCTGCTGTCTCTGGTGCAAGCGCTACCGAAAGGGGTTGCCCGCTCTGCAGGAACGAGGAACTCGAGCGGACCGACGGGGGAGAGCCAATGGCTACCGTAACGATTCAAACAAGCCTCGGTAATTAGCAGTTTCCCGCAGAACAAGGAGCCCTCCCTCGGCCCTCCACCCTTCGGCATTCAGCCCCAAAATTCCCTCCTCCAACCGCCGACCATTCATATACGTCCCCCATGCTGCAATTCTCACCCCCTCTGTTTCAATTAACTTCTCTCCTATTGTAGACACTCTCCAAATGTTTGTTTAGTCCTGTTGCGTCAAGAACTAGGAACTCCCGTGTGCGCTTGACGTTGCTAATTGTCAAAAATAACAGGAGGATTTTAGGGGTGGTGCAGAATTTTGCGGAACCCTCCCTCACTCTCGCCCCGAAACCTTCGCTTGTTTACTCTTACACGCCTTCCGGGTAAGACGGGGGAGAGGGTGGGTCTTTGTGAAAATTTTCCTCAATAGACTCTCGGTTTTGGGGAGGGGAGGGCTGGAGGGGGTTGGTCTCGATGGCTCACCCCACAACAACTTTCAAACCATGGGAATTCTTTCCCATCGCTTTTCTTACCTCGCGCTTTTCTCTCCCCGCCGCTTCCTCCCTCTTTCGCCGTTCGTTTCATTAGCCCTCTGCTAAGGGATGTAAATCCAAAAACGAATCCCGAGTCCTCGTCGCGGGGTTGTCCAGCGTTTCCGCGTTATCCAAAGCGCTCGCTCGCTTAATCCAATCGCGCGCGACTAATTGAAAATAATTGTTATTACGAACACGCGGGGCGCGGGGGGACGCGCTCGATCTTAGAGAAATTCCGGGACGTTCCCGAAGTGCCGTCGAGCGTCGTCGTCGTCTCCGCTTCGAGATTTTCCAGCGTTCGGGGGTGAGTTTTCATCGCCACGATTCCACAAAAAATATTTGTCTGCCGGGGCACCTCCTACCCCCTCTCCTTCGTCTCGCATACGCGTCGATCCTTACCACTCATTTGCCACACTCCGCGGTCCAACCTTCCCAGGTACATTCTCTAATTAATCGATGAGGCCACCGCGTTCGGGGGTTGAAACCATTGGAAACTACCCCGCGAAATATTCGATAAATCCACTCGTCGAGGAACGATAAAATTCGACCATTACAAGCCGCGTTTCGAATTCAAATGAAAACTCGTTCTGCGCAAGTCGACCCGCTGCCTGCGCGTGTCTGTGTGTCTGCCTCCGGACGCCAGCGTCCCTCTGTGTTGGTGTTCCTAGGGTGGTTGCAGCCCACGTGGCGCAACACCGCGCTGTCAGTCGCGTCCGGCGAGTCATACGCGATCTACGTCCTACGCTCCTCGTCTCGTTCCACGCGTTTCTACGTTCTCGTGACTCTGTGTTGGTTCAGTTCTGTGTGCACCCCACTCGCAAACCACCCCCGAAAAGTATCAGTGGATCATTTGGTTTTTACGCGCACCACCCATCATCCCGGGGAACCACCTATCGCGCACCAGGTAAGCGACTCGATTTTTGGGGGATGCTCGTATGGAAAACGGGGAAAATGGTTTTTCACTTGGAAATTTTCCAACCTGGCGAGACTCCGTGATTTTCACTCGCGTCAGATAAAACTCGGATATATCGCTCGCACGATTTCTCGGGGGTGGGGAGAAATTTCGATAACGTCGATAAAACGGAAATTGCGGGCTGGCGGAACACAACGAGGGATGATTTTCCATATGTTTCCGTCATTCGCGATGATTGCGTGGCAATCGCGGAGAATCAAGAGAGACTTTTTTCACCCCTTTTTCACCTCGAGCACCCCCGCCTAATTATGCGCAAGTGCGCGCTTCTAGATTTAAGTCGGCACAGGTACGTGACGAATCGCAACAAAACCAATCAATCGACCTCGACGGGGTGCAATTTAAAAAAGACGACGGCCAGTTCGTTTTTCCCCGGACATTCTCTATACGCGCGTGAATTTTTTTTTGGTTTCTTCGTGGTAGGTGAGCAGCGTTTTGTCGCGCTCTCGAATTTTGATGGTTGGCCCGACCGGAAACGAATCCATTCGAGCATCAAATGTTCAACCACTTTGCGAATTTATTCATTTCGGCGATACGCCCATCCCCCGCTTCGTCCTTAAATAACTGATAACGTGGACGAAACAACGGGGAACTGCGCGATTAAAATTTTACTGGAAAATTATGTTTTCATTTTTCCCCCGCGATAATGGTATTTTGGTTTGGAGATAAAACGAAGGACAACGCGCAACTGTGATGATCAAAACAAAAAAAAAAAAAAATCATGAAAAAGTGGCGAGATTTTCCAAAGTTTCTCGAGTCGCTCGTCCTTTTAAAGAGGGCTAATCACCCGGGAAAGAGGAGGGTCGGAGCGAATTAATTTCGTACTCCTGCACGTTGCAGATTTATCGGTCCGAGCTACGCGAATTTGCCGCTGGAGTTAATTTCTCTGAAAGATCCCACCGCGAGAGAAAATCAGATTTCTGAACGACCGTGGAGCCGAGCTTTCGTGAAAGCTCAGCCGTAAGAAGTCCTTAAATTATTCAGGACCATCACGGTAGGAGCGCTCGCCGACGAGGGGTGATCGATCAATTAAGCCCACGACTACCCGGAACAATCGTTCCTTCATTATCAACCACCTCCAAATTCATCTCATTCAGAGGTCCTTGGACTCTCGCGCGTCCCGCTGTTTCAGCAACCGAAACGAGTATATCGACAATGATCTCCCAAGGGCCGATTTTTTCGTCGACCCCCCTTCCCTCCCTCCTGAACTCAATAACCGAAGAAAAACAACCCCCGAGTTTGTCCCGGCAAAGGGTCGCTCGGTAATTTTGACACGTCGGCTTCGAAAATATTTGCCCGGAGACAATTTTGGAACTGGGAAAAATTTCGAGTGGTCCAGAATCAGCCCCTCTCCCTCCCCCCCCCCCCCCCCCAGCTTCGGTCGATTACCATGGAAAATCTAGTTTCGAGGGGGAAATAATTTCTTTGGCGTTTTCTCGTCTAGTGGAAAACTGGAATCTTGTATCTCGTTTTTGAAGTTGGTGCAATTTTTCGTTGGGAACCCTTTGTGCACCTGTGCAGCCTTCCGTTCGAACGGACTACGCTGATTGGTTTTGTAGGCAGCCGCCTGTAAAGCGAATAAATTGCTTGAAAAAAAATCGGTTTGTCGAAAAGACAAGCAGCAGCCGACGATCGACCGATGAGACACGCGCGCGTACTCTCGAGCAGGCCGGACAAAGAAAACCGCGTGCCTCGTTTGGCTCGAAGGAACTGGAGGAGCGAGCGCGAAGCGTCAATTTTCCCCTCGGTTGAAACCCCCCGCACCCCGTTTCGTAATCGCCCCGGGGGTGATGGTGGGCCTGCGAGATGTAGCCGGAAAAAAATTACAAGGAAACGGCCGGGCGAAATTCGGGGACAAAGCGCCGCGTTTCATCGTGGAAAAATACCTCGCCCGTATTTTCGCACGAAGAAAAAAAGCCGCTCTTGCTCGCGGAGGTAAAAGGGTGGCGGGAGGGGGTAGGTCGTCGGAGGAGAGGGTGTGGGATGGATAGTTAATTCGTGCGTGCGTGTACCACGTCCGCCAGCTTTAACCTGGATAGATTTCTACGTTTCAACCTTGTACCCGGGGGCTGAGAAGGGCGAGGGCGGTGGCGCGAGGGGGTGGATCGAAACGTCCAGGATTTTTCGCCGACCTGGGCTCGGGGCTGGGGCCGGGGTTGGGGTGGACATGGAAATAGGGTTAGGTGGACGCGGATGATATTTCAACATCGACTCTCGAACAATGTCCCGTCGATAAAACGATAAGGAAAGGTGGGCTAAAGTATCCGCGACGTGGTATTAGTTGCGAGGAAAAAGCTCCGCGGGGGTGGTAGGTACATATGCATGATGGGAAATCAAGCATGGGACCCCTCCCGCGCGCTTCTGTTTTTGATGGGATGCCTGCGCTTGACGTTTCGATAAACAGCCAGCGTTTATACACTCTTTCGTCTTGTTCGCTCGCTCGCTCGCTCGTTGGCTCTGCCACCCTCGCAGCCTCCACCCCTCAAAATGTCCGAATCTCGTGAAATGTTACGCTTGTAATTTTCCTCGATGAAACTCTTGTTTCTCCGATGCAGCTTTTTTATCGCCCGTACTCGCGCTAAACCACGACGAAATTGTCGCTTTTATTTGACCCCGCTGAAAACCCCCGCGGACAGGTGCCGCGACCCACCCCCTGCCGCGTCGCTAATCAGGTGCGCCCTTGATGAATCGCTCCAATTCGTCCGCCGGGGGTGGGGGGTGCAACGAGGGAAGGCCGATAAAAATATTCCTACCGACATTTGAGGGTGGACCATCGATCTCGCGATTGTGTCAACAGATCCTTCGGGAACCACCTCCCCCCGCCTCCCTTCCCCGAAGCTACTGATTTTGGAAGAAGTCGGGGGTGGTGTCGCGCATACGGATTCAAGGCAAATAGGGGGCCGTCATTTGCAATATCAATAAAGCCGGGAAAACCGTCTATTTCCCGCGACATGGATATTTCGGAAACCCACCCCCTCCCCCGAGCGAACCTGGCTAATTTTGCTCTTGCTCCGTACGAAAAGAGACGCATCATCGAATCGGAAATTCGTGATAATTCGAAAGATCGCCAGTCGAGTGGAGTGGCCACTTTCGACAAGAACCAATTCATTACGATTATCAGGGCAGGGGGTGGTGTGGCGAGATCGGAGCAGAGGCGCGGTAGTACTCCGCAGCATTGATCTGAAGCGACTGGAAAATGGGGGTGGAGGTGGGGAGGGGGTGGCTCAGCTGTTCGGTCGGTTAATGTTGATTCGATATTAATTAACGGAGGCATTAACCACGGTGACAGCTATGGGAGTTAATTAGCGAGACCATCCGCAGTTACCCAACAGAGGCAGCGGAGGCGGGGGTGGTGAAGGGCCTCGTACAACCTCCAGATCCCGCGCGTCTCGCCGTTCCCATTCAGTCGACTGACGCGTCGCTCAGCTTTGTCAGCGGCAAAGACCATTGTGCCATGGAGATTAACAACGTAAGGTACCCATCCGTGTGCGCGCGCGCTCATGGTGGTGCCGGAAAATGCAATACGCGCACCTCCGGCTAGCCACGGGGATTCTCCCTCGTACAACACGGTGCAGCGGCACCTGGACCAGATGCGGCTCCCGCAGCGAGACCCGCGGCAGGATGATACCCTTTCGCCGATAAATCAACCATGATTACGCCACTGGAGGATTAGCGTGCTCGGCCGTACCTGCTGCAACCTCTAGTTGACCCCGTGACCTCGAATTAATAGCGGAAATACGTAGGGTGCCCCCAGGAGGCGCGCGTCCGGTTCGGAGCAATTTTCTTGAAAATACTTACCCCCTCCAAGTCACGATGGACTATCGCGGTAACGCGGTCCTTGTCTTCAAGGGACTATTTTACTTGTTCGTTGGGGCGGATATCGAAGAGGGTGGGTTAGGATTTTTCGGTAATCAATCGGAGGGCACGATGGTCTTCTTCTCGACAATCTCGTCGGTGGAGCGGAAACACTCTTGTATCGAGAGAACGCTATTGGCAAAATGAAATTAAGGCGACCACATAATGGTGTGTGTGTCGCGCGTGTGTGTGTGTGTCGGACGGTGTATTTATCTAGGGTGCTCTGGTACCGGCAACCTGCCACAAATGTATCAAGATTAACCGAGAAATCCACTCGGGGTCCTCTCTATTTAGTTTTATTAGCCGAGACACACGAGAAAATCGCTAGGAATTATAAGACAAGCCACAACGACACGATAATTCTAACGACGGGGCAATTCCCCGTGAATTCGCATAATTCCGGGAGATCAGACTCTAATATTCCTATCGAGTCTCGTTAAGCCAGCTCGTTCCGTAGAGGTTGAATAGCAGGAAATTTCACTTTCCCGGAAAAAAGGCCGATGAAATAGTCCCGGAACCTTGCATCCCTCAGGATACGGCTGTAGCGGGTAGAGGGGTGGGGGGGGGGGGGAGAGTCGAGGGTGAGGTCGGGCAATCTAATCTGGCCGCGGGCACGCCAAGTAGATACGGAAACCCCAAGGTCCTCCGTCCAGCGGCTTTCGAGTCGATCACTCACTCGATCATCCCTCACTTCGTTTTATCATCCGCCATCTTGTAGGACGTTCTATCGCATTTGAGCGTCGGCGAAGGGTGGGAGGGGGAGGGAGGTGGAAGATCTCGGATGTTCCGGCTCCTCGATGTTCCAGCCTCTCGCAGCTCCTCGTAAAAAGTGGCTGTTCTTGATTAACACTAGGACGGCATTTCATTGGGGTGCTTTTTAGGGGATGGTTGACCCGGAGACGAGTTCTCCGGGGGTAGCAGTGACAACAGAGGGATCACTACGGATCTTACGAGCCATTTCGCGTTGCCACTCGAGGCTCGATCGAGATTTATCGATCTCCATCCACACTCCCTTCAACGCCCGCATCCCCTATTCATCCCCCGATACTTTTTCACCTCCAACCCTCCAGGTGCGCGTGCACCAAGCCGTGGCTCTCGCTTCTTCTCAACGATACACGCGGAGACACTCGTCGTCGATTCGGAACGTGATATTTAGCCTGGAGCAGGGTAGGGAGACGACAGGGTGGAATGCGGGGGTGGTTCCGCCACTTCCTCCTCGGTTTCCTCGGGGATGATACTTTTCAGTGTTTCGCGCCCTCTTTTCTCTCACCTCGCGTTTTTCTCTCTGGAAGCTTAATTGGAGGTCGAAACGTCTATTTGTTTCACCGCTGCACTATTTACACGCGTGCTATTGATAGGGGTGCTTCCCTCTTCTTAAGAAACTCTCCTGAACTCCAGACAAGCGCAGCGCCGTTTCCTTAACGATCTTCCTGCGGTAGCTGAACCTGGGAGTGGGAGTACGGTCTGGGATTCCGAAGGTTTCGCGCTACTAAGCAAAATCGCTAGAGACGAATAGGCAACGCGAGTCGAAGGACCCACGGGAGCACTCGAATCGACTAAATGGAGAACGTCCCGAAGGTTATCGAAGATATAAAGAATCCGCCCGCCGACCCCGCACCAACGGTTAACCCCGTCGCGTGGACGCGTTCCATTTCCCGACGAGTGGAGTTCCCACCCCCACCCCCCTCCCGCAAAAGTGACTAACGCAATTTACCGGAGGGTCCGAGAAAAAATATCAATGTCAGCTTGCCACCGGGGGCAGGAGGCCGGGGGAGGAAAATCGTTGAAACGCATCTTTAACGAAGTTGTCAGCCGTGACACGGCTTCGCTTTTACATAGAGGGGTGAAATGGGGTGGGGAGGAAACTAGACTAAAATTTAATGCACCCGACGTCAATCGAGAATGATGAAAGCATCAACGACGTCCTTCCAGAGTACTCCTCTATCGCATCAAGATTTTTTCCCCCTTTTCCACTTTTTTCCACCCCCTACAGACTCCAGGCTCGTTTGCGTGAATATCGGACGCCTCGTGGTCAACGACTGGACGCTCGCTCGATCATAAATCACGTTTCTTTGGCAAAATCCTATCGGGGGAGGGGAAAAAAACAGGAGCTTCTGGGATTTTTCTATCGTCGGAAAGTGACAAATAATGCGTGACCTTGAATGAAGTAGTTTCCACCGGCGAGTCCAGTGGGTTTTTCGGATGGGACGAAGAGGGAAGGGGGGAGGGGGTGGAAATTGTAGAGTAAAGCGAACGATATGGGGAAAAAAGGGAGAGGTCGTGCAGAAGCGGGGGTGGCAGGGGAAGGGATGCTTCCGGGTCTCTCCGGAGTTAGAAACCAGCGAGCAGCAAGTTTGCTGCTGAGAGCAGCTCCTCCATCATCATACTTCAGTGTAGGATCATAAATCTAAGTTCCACGATCGCGTGTTCCATCGCACTCTCCCACCATCTTTGCTTTAAGATCCCTCCGATCCTCATTGACCAGCAGCGCCGTAATCTTAAACGCGATCGTTTTTCCATCGATTATCAGCGGGGGCCGTGAGCGCTAACCCCCATGCTGTTTCGAACAAAACAAATCCAACCTCCGGGCTAATTTCCAAATTTGCGCGGAATCTCCGCAAAATTTCTCGCGTCCGTTCCAAGTTGTCGCGGAAGTTGCTCGTTGGGGAAAAACGAGGGGTTTCGTGAAATCTCGCGTCTGGCGCCGTTAGGGGTTGGTCGCCGCCACGCGCGTTGGTCGCGGCTGACTCCGAGACGCTTTCTGCCAATTTTCCACAAACAAACAGTCCGTTATAGATCCGCGAGCGTTGCCCTCGTCAATTTATAATGGCAACCTTTTGAGGGTGTTCCGAGGAGGGCGAAGGGGGTCGAAGGGACGAGAACAGCCACCGGAGGATGTAACCATCAAATATCAAGCGACCATTATCGCTTGCCCAGCTTCGTTTGTTTCCATTATTATTATCGTTCTCCCCCTCGGGCCACAGGACCTTCCACGGTATCCACCAAAACTTTCAAACATCAACCCCTAACCTCTTCCGGTCCTGTCACGAGAACCCTTCGTTGATATCGACACTCTGGAAATTCGAGATCCAGCGATTTCGTCGATATTCTTTCAGTGGATGCTGGCAGAATGCTGGCGAGGACGCTGAACAGGGTTGTTGATCACTCGGTTTTTTTTGTTTCGAAAAAATTGGGAAATTTAGGGAAAATAAAAAACGCCCCCTGTACCCGGGATAGACGCAGAATAGCGCGACGAACAAAACAAACCAGTAGATGTGGTCCGTTTAGACCTGACTATCCTTCTTGATATTTCTGAGCGTTAGATGCCGGGGATGTCGTCCTCTTTTCTCCTTAATTAACCGTAAAGGCGGATGCGCGCGCTCGCGCGCACGCGAAATCTTCTCCCGACGCGAAGGAAAATGAACGCAAGGCTGAAGGATTTTTTGAAATCGAGAAATAAAAGGAAGAGTGGAAAACTCGTGGAGATTTATCCAGACTCTCCATCTAATACAGCTTTTACTCAGGATTATATTTGACTTTCTCCCTTACTCCCTTCCGCTTGTTTTACGAAATTTTCTTCTTCTCCAACCCCTTCGCCCCGTTCCCTCCCTTTCCTCGAAGTTTTCATCCTTCGCTTCTCGTTTCGCATTCTCCGCGAGCATTTAGCATCTGCTGCCTCTCTCCCGGGCGAATTACCCCACCCCCTTGATTTTTACTTATTTTCCCGGGCCTCTCGTTATCCCGTTCCTCGCCCCTGCCGCCCCTCTGCGTCAGCTACATTCATCCCGCTCGCGTTAAACTCCTTCCTTTCGTAGTTCTCGTAACAGAATCCTCAGCGGTGCCGACGAGTGGCTGTTTGCAGGGTCAGCTTATTTCCTTCGGCTTCGTATTATGAATATTCGCGGCTTTCATGCGTCTGCCTCTGCTTTCAGTCAGCTCCCTCGTGTGCCGGAGGTTAAAGCATATTAGACCTGCTCTCCAGTCTGGACGCTCGCAAATGGGCAGTTTCGCAGTAGCCGGGAGTTACGGGGGTTGCACGCGAGCCGCTCGGTCCTTAAAAGATTCGAAGCCATTTCCGGGCTCTCCCGTGGATTATTAACTTCCGGAAAATCGCCCGGTGCAAAAAGGCCACTCCCCGAACTCCATCCCTCTCCACTCTATCACCCGTGATCCGTCATTAAGGGATGGTTCCCCGTCGCCCGGGGAGTTTCCTCCGCACCCCCCGCGCCATCTCCGGACTGGCCGCCACCCCTGAGCGTCGATGAAATCGAAGGATCCAACGGCATAATAAGACGCCGGCTCTAAAAGCACAAATTCGCCTAATCCGTATTTACGAGATACCTCGCAACGCAATAAGGGATGAATGGGGTGCAACGGCTTAAGATTTATGCACACGCGAGCTCCAGTTTTTCGTGCATGTTAACGACGCCGTAAATAATAATATCGACGGACTGATGCGAACGCGATAGTCCATTCTCGCATTTACACCCCGCGGAACTACCCCCAACCTTCGCCGGTTCCCGGGAAGCGATCGGCACCCTCAACCCTGTCCCGTGGCTCGGGATCGAGGTCGTGGGAATTACCATGGGGTAATTAGCGCGCGCGATTTAGAAAGTCGAGGCTACTTCCGGTTTTCCGGCTCTCGGTCGGTCGTACCGTGCAATTGGAACATCGGAGGGGTGGAGGGTGTTGTTTTCGAGAAATAAAATAGGGGTGGGACTCCCACGCCTCGAGGCCCAGACAGATTACGTCTTCGGCCGACTGAAGCTGGATGATCCGTCAAAGAAATAGCGCGGCGGCGACTTTCCATAAAGGAAAAGCCCTCGTCCTCGACTTCGTCCTTGGACTCTTACCAAAGTATCCTGACTCGGTCTCAAAGACTCCGTTGACTTCGGATTGCTGCAGAGAGATCGATGACGCGCGCGGCTGATCGATCCTCACCCCCTCTCTCTCTCTCTCTCTCTCGGAGAAGCTAATATCATTCCTACCCCGCACCCTCCAACCCCTCCCGGACTCAGACAGAACTGATTTTAAGTAGGCTTCTCTTACGTAAAGCCTTACATCACATACTTCCATTTGACGAGGAATTTCATTTTCAGCTTCGATGGCAGCCTTATTTACCCTCGGAGTTTTCTTTGAACCTTCGCGATTTTTTTATTTTTTTATTTCCTCGCGACTGAGGATTAAGTGGCTACTCCGTGTTCCTCCGAGTATCCGCATGAGTGACTAATTCGTGATTGACTGCAGAGAGAGAGAGAGAGAGAGAGAGAGAGAGAGAGAGAGAGAACGCGTCTTCTTTCATAAATCTTTTACGAACGCGTTATCGAAGTTCTGAACCTTCGTCGCGCACCATCTCCGGGGAGTAAATATCCGTCTTGCGATTTCTTACCCTCGCTCGTCTCATCTTTCTTAACTATCCGTAATAAAAACCTCGGTGAACTGTTTCCACGCCACGTCGTTCTCGATTTCTTTTGACGTGCCCTCCGCGAGCAGCAGCGACACAAACTACCCCTGTAGCTCCGCCTCGATCAACAGAAACGTTGCTGTCACGCGCTCCTCTCTGACAGTGGTGACATCCAAGTCTCGCCGAACTAGAAACCGAGCTGGCGGGACCGTCTTCAGGACCGGAGTATCCAGTGTCAAGGTTTTTACGCACCACGTCTCTCCGGATGCGCCTAATGTACCCCAAGCCGAGTCTAAATTCGCCATATCATCTCAAGCGTGTGACTTTCATCCGAAATCCACACCAGCATCCGCTCCGCATCTGGTTCTCGTTAAAATTTCTCTCGAAATGCAACTCTCTCTCTCTCTCTCTCTCTCTCTCTCTCTCTCTCTCTCTCGCCACCTCTCTTTTCTCTTCTGAATCTCCCCTCACCCTCCACCCCTTGTTATTGCAACCATCGTGGTTACTTTTAATCGGACCGTAATTCCAGAATCGCGGTCGACTTTTTCTTCAACATCAACATCGCGTCAACAATGAAAAGCATTAACAAGCTTGGCAAATAATGGCGGGAACAATGAGGGATTCTTTCGCGGGGTGCAATTAGTTTCTTCTGGCTCCTTTTAGCGCGGGGGTTGTCGCGGTCGGGTCCGTTGCGTCGCTATGGCCGTCGAGGTTGATTGTGCGCGAGGGCGGGGAGCAGGGAGGGTCTCCCGGATCTTCGGAATATCTGCGAGGAGGTGGACTCACCCCCAGGTAGGCAAACACCGCGTCTCCGCCGGCGATCATTCAACCCGGCACGTCATTGTCACGCAGATCGCATTGTGCCAGGATATTGTGGAACATCGAGAGGAAGTCGGAAGCTGTTTGTTTGTCCGTTCGTTTGTTGTCCTTGTTTGCTAATTATTATAGAGATGCTCCGGGCCGGAGGCGCAGCGAGTCGAATTACCCGTCGCCGAGGCTTCCGTACGGGAGCCATCCACCCCTCGGAGTCCCGGCCGGTACCAAACGTTTCAACCCCCGTATTGCCCTGGAGGATTTTCTCGGGGGAAAACTGAAAGAGCGATTTTCCTCCTCCGGCGGGCTTATATCCCTGGCAGTATCGGGGCTAATACAAATAGCCGCGTGAAAGTCCGATCGCTCCGGGTGGGAACCACCCCCCCGCCCCGCCGGTAGCCGTCGAAGCTCGCGGGGGAGAAAGTCGAGGCGCAGCTGCGAGTCTCCTGCACTTTCCACCCCCGATATCCTTGGAAGGATCCCCGGAGCTTGATTTCACACCGCGTGCGCAGCGTTATTGTCTTCCAGTTTGTTTTTTCCACCCCCGGCCGCCGCCGCCGCCCCGCAGTCGGTCGGTGTCTGCTTATCCCCGGTGCAATCGAATTACGCGCGACGTAAGGACGTTATTCAATTACGTGGCTCCGAGGAGGAAAGTAATTTGCAGCGGGATTCGATTACCCTTATCGCGCGTTGCTATCGGCACGGCCGTTGCGTACTAATTACTTTCCGGCGATACGATGCACCACCCCCGTCGCCGCGACGTGGTTCCACCCCCTGCACTCCCTAACAGTCGCTACTATCGCGCTAATCACGCGCCACGGTGCCACTACGTCCTGAAATTTATTAATAATTTTGCGCGCGTACGCGCGCGCGCGCGCATCATCCCCCTTCTGGAAAACCACCCCTCGCTCATCCCGGGAAACACGGAGACTACGAAAAAACTCACCCTTGCGGCCACCGAGACTAATCGGGCGAATTCCTCGTCGTCGCGCGATGAAGTTTCTTCGATCTGGGGTGGAATTTGAGTTTTTTTTTTCTCTTTTTTTTTTAAATCCCCGAAATGATCGGGCGAGAGGTCGACGCGGTGGATAATTAACGGAGCGACGGACTACCTTTGTCAGAGGCTTACCCTGGACGGGGGACCCCGTTCGCTAATTAGTCTCGAGCGTTGTAATACGTGGACGTTGCATGTAGCGTGATAATGGGTTTAACGTAATCAGGCAGGGGGGTCACTGCATAATCGGAAGGAACCCGACGCTTGATTAATCAATGCAGGAAATTCCGGGGAAAAATATCCACGCGGCGGCAATCGAACTCCGTTTTATCAGACATTTATGGTATGCTCCGTTTAATTAGCACCGCCACCCCCGCAACGATCGATAAAATCGATTATTCGCAAAATCGGCGTTTCACGCGCTCTGGCCCCTGGCCCAGGGAGGTGGTGGAGAGGGGGCGGGGGTGGGATGCAAATTTATTTATCCCACCCTGTCCACGACGCACGGACCACCTGCCGGGGAAACCCGGGGATAATTCCGAGCGTTGGCAACCCCCGCTGACAAGGGTTGCACGGAGAGGGTGCAGCTTATCAACCCCGTGTATCTTAAAGGGGTTTTTTGCGCAAGATGGCGGCGGCGGATCCGCGACGGAGCTATCGGAGAAAATTATTCTTGATTCGTCGGGAGTCGCCGGTATTCCTTCCATAATTTCCCGGCGCGCCCCTAATTCCGCGGAGATTGAATCCGGAAGATGAAATCTTCCGTGTAATCGTTATGCACTGGCAAACATAGAGACAGGCACGTAGCTAACGGTCCTCCGGTTGTCGTGCAGCTGCAAACGTAATCGTTTGGTTATTCGGTTATGCGCTCCCCTACTTTGCGAACCCCAGACCCACCCCCAACCCGGCAAGCCATCGCCGTTTCCATGCTAATATCCGTGGGGGTTGAAGAGTCGAGGGATGAAAGGGGTCGGTCTCGACATGAAGAGCATTCGAGAATCCTTAGCGAGCTTTCATTATTCTTATTGCCGTGGCGACGACCGCCGGGGCACCCCGACGTCTTCCCCGTCGTCTGCGCCGTCTTCCGCTTCTCCTCTCGCCACCCTGAGCGCCGATGTCATCTTCGAGCCGCAGCGCCGGCGATTCATCCGGCCTCTTTGTCTTCGACTTCATTGGTGCGGCCCAACCCCCGCGCCCCGGGGGTGGAAACTACCCCGAAACGTTGCAACTGAAAAGCTTGCAAGCTCCGGGAATAGCGCGCCTCGTTTAATCAGCTTATTCCCGCAGAAAACATTCGCCCTCTTTTTACCCTCGACTCCCACTCATTTCCACCCCCTCTTCGTCCTCCTCGAGTTCCTGTTTGTCTTGATTGGTATGGCGCTGGATGGAGCAGGAGAAATGCACCCTGCCACGGAGGGGGTGGTATTCTTCGTGGAAAATACGGAGGAACGTTCGGGGGAGGGGGGAGGCTTCCGGGGGTGTACGATCGACGACCATCGACCACGGAAAATTTCAGACAACCCGTTAAAAACTCGTCGCGAAAATCCCAATGGGGGCGGCGGGGGTGGCTGGTATCAGTTCCGAACCGAATCCATCGCATTTAACGATCCGCCATTGAGGAAGCCGGAAGCTCCCGTAAGTGAAATCGACTGGTCGTGGCGCTCCGGGGGTGGGGGTAAAAGCCTGAAAGAATGAATTGGAGCGTCCGACCCTGCGATTATATCGACTTGCAAGTGGAACACGTTCCTCTGGAAATTCTCCGCCGGTATCTCGTTGCTCGGAAACCTACACGACGCTTCAATGGATATGACTTCGCAAGGCCAATGGAAAAGGGCAGGAGGGGGTGAGGAAGTTCGTTCATCCCCTATCATAGTTTACGAATCGATCCGCACCTGTACGAGGAGTGGCGGCGCATAAAGAGAAACGCTTGAATATTTTAGAATAATAGACCTACGCCGTTTGCCACATTCTCACGGGGACGTCGGGCGAGTGCGCAAACACGCGTGCACACACGCACGCACGCACGAACCCTCGCGACGCGTCTTAAAACCAGGGGGTGGAAGTTCCGCGAGACGAAGCGCCGTCGTGGCAATATCGATGTAATTAGATGCCAGGAGGTCTCGGGGCGGTAGAGCCACCCCCTTATGCTAATTATTTCCACGAGCCAACCCCCGGCCACCCTCTCCTCGTGGAAGCTTCCCGAGCTACAAGAATGGCCCTCCGCAGCAATATTTCCCCGGGCACTCGGCGCTGTCTGACGAGGCTAATTATTGCAACCCGTTGACCTTGATGTAGGTCAGTGTGCGAGGCAGAGGGCGGATGTGGGGCAGCCCGCGGAAATAATTGCGGGCTCGGCGACGGGGGTGGGCGGGGGCGGGGGCGGGGGTGCGCGGAGAAATCATCAACGCGCGTATCGCATTAAAGTGGCCCATTTCACTCGGCGATGAGAGTGCCGGCGCGCAGTAGTTGCGTAATATTTGCAGGAAACATTAAACCAGTACCTGGAGACTGGTTTCCATGGCAACGAAGGACCTCGCGCTACAGAAAGGAGATAAGCTGTCGAATTCGCGCGCTCGTTCGCTTGGAACGGATATAAACGGCGTATCGGCCGAGCTCCGGCGGTATCTTCGACTTCCGCCCCCCACTCGGTCTACGTACCTTGCCGCGTAACGGCGAACCACCCCCGGCCCACCCCCGGAATATTCCAACAGTCCCCGTTAACTTCCTCGTTAATTCCCTTCCTACCCCGTACCTTGGGAAACTTGTTGCGCTTATTGTTCCCCAACCGGAGCGCGCTCGTTCCCTCCGGCGTCATCGAATCCACCCCCGATACCGGGGCAGGCGCGTCGGGGGTGCAAGAGATATTCCAATTAGTTCAGCGGAATTTCCTCTTTCTTTTCTTCCTCGTCCTCGAGCAATCCCTCGAGACGATTTATGTCATTCGCGAAGACACCGTGGGGTGGTGAGGAGGTGGGGTGGTGGGGGGAGGGGAGAGATATCAGGGCCCGGTGCATAATAACGAGATTGGCAGGACGCGGGTCGAGGAACGGGGTGATTAAGGGAGGACGAGGAATTTAGGTCCCGGAACTGTGGAAAGGGGAGGGGACCGAGAGGATAAAGGGAAGCCGAGTGGCCTCGTAATAACATGACGGTAATTGGACGAGAGAGGCCCACTTCCTAATTAACGGGGATGATGACGTTAAAAGAGCTCTGTTATTATCAATTAGCCGCGCCGATTGATACATGCGATCATTACACCGCCGGCCGGAACCGCTTTTTATAGCCGCGGGAAACTTTCCAGCCGATTCCCTTCGAAAAGGGAGACGGGTAGACGCGCGCGTCCTGCCAAGGGCTCACGTTTTATTTACGCGACTTTGCCGGTCCGTTCCATCGAGCGCCCAGCCAGGGGGTGGGACGATCACGTTCCAGGCCGCATCTGTCAAAAAGTCTACGGGTGTTCTTCCTCCCCCCCCCTACTCTCCCTACTTTATCCGCTCTTATCAATAATAACATCCCCGAGCGATTCCCGAATGAATCGTTCGAGTTCCGGTACAGAGTGACACTCTGACTGGACGAACGATCGATTTGACCATCCACATAAATCCTACGTTTATTTTTTCAACCCCCCCCCCCCCCTCTCTCTCTCTCTCTCGTTGCTCCGACTTTTTTCTCTATTTTTAATAACCTCGTGGAGTGACCAACACGAGTGTTTCGCCGGTGCTCGGTCGGGACTCGATATTGCGCGGAGGCGAGGCAGATTAAGGGCGGGAACGTGAAAAGGGGTGAAGGACCAAGAGAGGGGGAGGGGAGGGTAGGTCGGTGAAAATGGCGTAGCGAGAACGTAGGCAAATAGAGGAGCTTTGGGGCTTCCCCCGACAAACACAAATCCAAGTTTCATTGACGGATACCCCGACTGGTCGGGGGTAGCCATCGAAGGGGTGGCATTCTCGCGCCATTATAGCAGAGAAATCGAATGCTATTTCCTTTGAAAAGAGTCGAAGCCGGATAATGGAACCGCGTTAGAAAACTTTTAACAATTGCACAATTTGCAGAATCGCGTGCCTCTGATTTCCCGGTTCGGTTGTGCGCGAAAGTGATTTGTCACGCTAGAGAGGAGGGGGAGGGGGTGAGTTTCCCTGGCCAAGGGAGTCCCGTTCCCCGAGAATTTTCCAGGGCGCAGCGAAGAATTTCGCTTGATTCGCCACGCGCGTACCTTAGACGCCCGGACATTAAGCTTCCGCTCTCCAGTTTACGACGTACATATCTGGGGAGTTATCGGTTATCCGGGGGATGCAGGAAACGCCGGGGTGTTCCCGTAAGTATCGATGTAAACGGTATCACGTGCCATGAAACAAGCTACCTCGACGCTCGCGAAACTTCGGTGCTTCGACGAAACTGCGTAAGTTTCTTTCCGGGACGACGCTATCCTCCCCGAGGGCACGGGGGTGGCTGTGGAGAATCAGCGAGAAAAACATCTGATTCCGCGCGTGGCATCCCCTTTTTTCCGGCCGCTCGGAATCAGATTACCATCGACGCGGGGGTGAAAGGGGATGGGGAACTCCCGCCGAATCGGCTCCGAGCGGAAATCGAATGAACGAACTTTCCAGAGGTTCGAAACCCACTCGGGGACTCGCTCTTATCGTTGTCCACCACCACCACCCCCACCTTCGTAAGAGCCACCCCCTCCCCCGCGGAGGGTTAGCCGGGATTATTCTTTCTCGCGAATAAAGCTTTCCCGACGCGGCAGCGCTGGAGAATTATTCCTCTCGATCCTCTCGGTCCTCTCGGCCGCTTTCGGCTGTCGTAATTAGAGGGTTGGGGTGAAAATATCGCGGGGTGATGCCCCTGTGGACGCTTGTTGCGCGAGACGCCCTTAGAAATTAATAACGCTCGCCGCAAATCGCGCGTACGTGACACGCGAAAGAGAAAACGCAATTAAATCCTCGGCCGGTTATGTACGCGCGTGCGGGAGGGGGTGGGTGGTGGTGGTGAGCGATAACCGCGCGCCGGTCCTCGACTTCCGTCCGAGGGCAACCAACTGTGGATTTACGAGTGTAAAATAGTGACGGCTCTATGGAACTCCATGGAACTACCGTCCTACCGTTTGTTGGGTCCTCCTCAAATTTGACTCTCATTAGAATTTCATTTCACGCCAGCTTTGCGATCCCCCGGCTAGCCCCACTGCTAAAGAATCGATTTTAGGTCTGCTTCCGGGGAGGGATCCATCGGGGGTGGGCTGGCTACCCGTCGCCGGTGCTTGATTCCTCTCACGCCTCGCGTGACTCGTGGGAAGGGGTAGGGGGTGGAATCGGATAATCGGAGTCGCCAGCTTCCATTAGGTGGATAACGCCGCAGAGATAATCGGACATTTGTTAAGAAATTAATATGTCCCGTTGCAAATTGCGCGTACGTGCGGGAGAAAATAGAGAAGCCAATTAAATCCCGTTCCTGAGGGGGGTGAGTGTTGCTGCGTAGGGTGGAACGAGGTGTCCTCCAGATAAGCAACGATCCTTTGCCCGCATGTTACGAGCCGAGTATTTACGGGGGTGAAATAGATAACCCCCGTGAACCAGCGCGGGTCCGTACGAAATTAGTCCACCCCCCACCCCCTATCCCCCCGTTACGAGCAGAGGCCATACATTAAGCCCGGCAGATACGCCTCGGCGTTCGCGCTACCCCCTAATCGGCATCCCGGATAAATTATTTCCTTTTTTGTCGGGACGACTCGTCTGAATTCGTGACGTCACTGAACGAAACGAAAGTTCGAACAAGCTTGTCTCTTCCGCTGGATTGGAGTAACGACGGGGGATGATTTTCCGATAAGCGATGATAAATCATCGGGAGATTTTCAATGACACTTTTACCGCGCACCGCTCGGGGGGTGAGATTCTTTCTTCTCGGGGCGAGATGCATCGGAGCGTGTTAGGGGTGGGATTTATTAGCTTGGCAGGGCGAGCGATACTTTATTCGCCAACGAAGAGTAGCGAGGAAAACTTGACGGAGGACCACGAGGTCTTTGGGCACCTCGATGGGGTTCATTCCGCTCTTCCGGTTTGCGCCTCGGGGTAGTGGCGGAGGGTGGGTGTATATAGGGGATGTTCTTCGCGCGCTTTTAGCGCAAAAACTCGTGAAACTTCCCGACAGCCACCCCCGAATTGGAAAGTCCCCCGCCCCGTTCCCTCTCCCTCGCGTCTACTCCAAATCCGAACACCGAGCATCCCTCGTTTTCCCAGCCACCCCCCCCCCCCCGTGGAATTTTCGAGCGAATGAAAATTTTCAGGGGAATATGAATCGGGCGAGTCGCTCGCTCTGAAAATTTCAGCATCCCCCCGGATGGGAAATAGGGGCGCGATTGCCTAACCGAGACTACCGGTCCAGGTGAATTTATGCGAGGAACGCGCCAGGGGTCAAATAGGTCAAGGATACTCGGGTGAATCTCAATCGACTCGACCGGCACTTGGTTTCGGTGCCCGAAACAATTTGGCCAGGGTGAGTCGATGAATAAATTCCGCTTGCGAATGCTCGAACGTGTTCAATGGCGCAGGAAGCGCCGTCGGTGCTCGTACGTCAGTAAATGGGTGAAAGCCGAGGGGTGGCGAGTCACCACGCCCCTTCCACGTATTCACAACCACGTCTGACGGTTTCTTTAAACAAACCAAAACGTCTGGTGGCCGATGCTCTTTGTGAGAACCCGCAGTTGTCCCATTTCCATCCCCAGAAGGATGCTAATGGCTTCCCTCCTCATTGTGTTAATGAACGTCGGCAGCCATTGCTTTGAGAGTCGCGAAATTTCAAACGAACTAACATCCCCCTGGTCCCTCACCCCCTTCTCGGCAAACAAAATTTTCGAAAACAAAGCTTCGCGCCGCGGACAAACGGCCATTTTAAAACAACGTTTCCTCCCTGATGTCCCCGTATCGAAACTTCGAAGGACGTCAACCCCCTGGTGCACCCCCTCGATCTTTCACCTCGTCGAGCGAACTCTCGTCGTCGAGCTCTTGATCGTCGCTCGGTGCTAATTTTTAATTGACTCGTCTCCATCCTCATTTTCGCCTTGTCCTTGAGAGTGCCGTTCACCCCCTTCGATCGTCTCCCGTTAAAACTGGATCTGTCGAAGTTCGTCGAAGTCGATTCGACAAAGAGCCGAGCCGAGAGTCTGATTATCGATGATCTTTCTAATTTCCGCTAAGAGGGACACTGATTCGATTAAACCGCGTGCTCCGTCGGGGGTGGCCGGCGGGGGTTGATTACCCCCGACGAATGCGCGACGATAATCCAAGTTCGCGAAATTTAATCAGCCGACGCGATGAGTCGCAGAGCGAATTGACAATTTTTCCCGGCATCGGGATTCCGCTCGCATCGCATCGCGTCGCGTCCTATTAGAACGTTCGACATCCCTGAGACACTTAAGCCTGTGAGAATGGGATAAATCAAAGTGCCCGGCGCTTTCTTATTTACGACGCGCTCGAGGGTTCTCCAGGTCGCTCTCATTAGCATACGACGATCGATTTTCAAGCTACCGATCATTCCCCGCTGATCAGGCGATAAACATCGCGGGACCACCGCGAGAACGCTCAAACTCCAGGAGAGACGCGAAATTTTCAAGGTTACCGCGTTCTCCATGAATTTTTTTTTATCAAGAGATAGGGCGATGACTTCGTTCCAGGATTGCGAGGAAGAGGAGGAAGAGGAGGATTCGAGCGAGGAACATGGTATTCGCAGTTAGGCGAGCGAGACCGAATCCTCCGCATCCTTATGGTGGATTCCCATGAAATTCTAGCAGTCAGCCAGTTTTCTTGTTGCCCGTGCGCGCTGCACCCTGGCCTGGCGCGAGTGAGATTTTGCATATTCAAACGTGTAGTCTGCCTGGAGCTGACTGCGCCTTCGAGTCAGGTCCTACGCCTTCCTTTTAATTATTGCGATTAATTAAGCCGTAACAAGTCTGCGCGGTAAGGAATACGAAGGGGTGGCAGGCGGGGGTTGCTAGAGCTGGGGGCCTGCTGAATTCATTAGCGCCACCACTACTTGGACCCTGTCTGTAAATCACGCACGCAGAATTGTTAATATCGATGTCTCCCTCTCTCTCTCTCTCTCTCTCTCTCTCTCTCTCTCTTTCTCGGCTCCAGCCTCCATTCCCAAGCAAACTCACCCCAAAACTCACCCCCATTCCCATTCCCGAGACTGGAGATCGCTTTAAATGGTTTCCGCGACGACAGAAAACTTGGACTTGCACGCGATTAATCTGTGTAGGTGCTCTCCACTCTCTCGATAGATTGCTGGGAATACGATTAAATCACGCGGAAAGTTATAGACTTCCACCCCCATTAAAGAATCTTCAACTGATTTAGCCCATTAAATTTCAATATCGGGGAGAGAGGGTTGCGAGCTGAATGAACTTCGCAAAGCCCCCCTTACGAACCGATTCTTTTCACGTGGATTTTCCCCCGTTACTTAGCATCGTGACCCAATATACTCTTAGCTCGATAAATAATTCTTAATCGAACCTCCACAACCCCCCCCCCCCCCCCCTCCCTCCGAAGAAAATTTAACACTCCAGCTTCGCATACATAATTAATCTCATTTTCCCGGCGCGCACAATGGACCGTGCACACGCCAGTTAAATAATAAGGAGAGAAATACAATAAAAGCCCGGCTCGCTAATTAAGGCCGGAGAAGCCGAGTATTTTAATTAGACGAGAGAGTGTAGCGCGATATTAATGAAGAGGATTTTCGCGATAAGGGAAAAATTAATATGGCGGCGCAGCCGCGCCCGCTACCAACTCGCGCGATGGCGGATCTGATTTTTACAGCTGGCAAACGGCCCGCGGAAATCCTCGACACCACCCCTTAATTGCCGGCGACTAATGCGCCGCGGTAGATTTCGTCCCGTGGACTTTCCAGGCGTTCCACGTCTCGCTCCTTCTTTATGCGCCTCGTTGGAATTAAAATGCACGAGTGCTCCAATACGAAGAAACGCCCAGCATTCGGTTCCTCGTTACCGCGGAATCTCAGGTATTCCCCGAAGATTTGGACGAGCCAGTGGAAAAAGAAAGAGCGAGACCGGAGAGAAGAACTCGGTGGACGGAAGTAGAAGAGAACGACGACGACGACGACGATCGCGAAGAAAAACAAGGAGAAGAGAGAAGGGGCGGAGGAGAAGGAAGAGGAAGAAGAAGTAGAGGAAACAGAAGCTACAAGAACCTCGTAGAACCGGGTTTGAGGAATCTCTCGTCGATTCCTCCAAAGTAATAAAGCGCCAGATTTTTATTGATGGCGAGCCCGAGTGGTCCCGCGCGAACATAAACTCTCGTGGAATCTTAAAATCATAAGGAGCCCCCCGAGCGATTTATTGGCAAGCAACTGCTCGGGACTGGTCTCAAGGACTTTTCCCGTGCAGCCTTCGACGATAATATCTTCATTGACGAGTCCCCCGGCGCAAATGAGGTCACCCCGACAAATATTTCAGCGCGCGTTAATTGTCTCGTCTCGTCTCGCCTCGTCTCGGCGCGCGTCGTCTTCGAGGAACTCAACGACGTTCCGTTCCTCGAGATTTTCCTGGCGAGTCTTGTAGGAGGTACACCACCGTGGATGCCGCGCGCTCGTTACGTGGGTGTGGGTGCGGTAGTAGCGGAGATTGCGAGGGACGAGCGCATAATTTGATGTGCTCGAAGTGGCTTGGAGTGGCAAAGTCCTCCTCGCGCGCCGCCAGGACGACGATAATTAGGAGAGGACATCCTTGCAATAAGAATGACCGTGTAATAAGGAGGAAGCATCCCCTCCCCTCCTCAACCCCGTGGCCCCTCCTCGCGTGCATCAACAACTTTAACACAATCGCCAGGACCCGGTGCCAGCTTGCTAATGATTTCCAGAAACGTCCTACCGCGCTTAATTACGTTTACTCATAACCTCCCTCTCCCCCGTCAATGGTATCCCATTATCCTCCGGGGTGGTCCGCCAAACGTTTCCACGACTACCCTAATTGATGGCCGGACCTCCCGTATATCCGAAAATTAAATAAACTCAGGCACGAGGAATTTTCGGGGAAGAGGTCGGGAGGGAGAGACGAAGTCCTCGTGGAGAAGACACTTCCGGCGGAATATCTGGGAGTTTCGAGGAAAAGAGGAAAAAGCACCTTCTCCCGAGGACTCGCAGCTCCGGAGGATAATGGTGACGCGACCTATAATTCACCGCCATTTTTCTCTTGATAAATCTCTCGGGGGAGAGTCGAAGCAATTAAGCGGACAGATCTAATCAGCATTTTATGAGTTTGCTAGCTTGATGCCTCTCCCCACCCCCTCCTGCCCCCGCGGTCTCTTACACCGGAGGCTTATTGAAAACGTTCGCGCGTTGAAGAAGGTGTGCAGCGTGTACGTGTGGTATACATATGCATGTAGATACGTAACTGTATATACATATATAGGCTCCCGATCCTGCTTCTGGCTGATTTATTACGTAGTCTCTGCTTTCACCCCTGGCTGCGGTAATGTCGCCGTGTCACTAGCCGGAGCCGGAGGGAATCCAGCCTGAAACATATTGGCACGTTATTAAATTCTTGCCTAATACGCTGGAATAATGGCGCTTTGCGCGGGCTTGATACTGTAAAACACGGGAGAGCAGAGACACGTCGGGGATATCTCATTCTCCTCCGGGACGCCTTTATTTTCTCGTAAAAATCATCTTGGCCGATCCCACGGCTCGGGGGTGCGGCCGGGGGTGGCTGCGAAATTACCGCCTGCCCGTGGAACACCCGAGAAGTCTCGCGGAATTTAGCATTTCCGGTTTACGCGCGAGACTCCCGGATCCCCGAACGGGGATGACATATCGCGCGATTCGTGAATCATCCCCCACCCCCGCACACGTCGGCAAATAAATTAATAGCAGCTTTTACTGGCCGACGACGGATAATGCGAGGTGGAACAATGCGGAGTCACCGCCGGAGACCGACACGCACTTTTCATCCGTCAAAGTGCATTTTCCTCGAAGCCTGTAGCGCTCACCCCCGGACGGGGGTGGCCACCCCCGCGCGCCACACCCTTATTTATCAAAAGTCTCCCGTGTGTCCGGAAGAAAAGCCTGCCGGTCCTTCCTACAGCACGTGGCAATTCGATCGATGGAAATTTTAATTGGGGGTCGAGGCCAAGGGCGGGGGAGGGGGTTGGGGTGGGATTCCGTTCGGTGATAAATGCGAATCATCCCGCGGAAGTCGGGAAACCGGGCAGAACTTAACGAAGATTAATCAGATAAAAATCGCTCGGAGTAAAACGTTATTTTATTTATATTAATGGCAGAAGTCGTGAGGGAGTGGCGGGGTGGAGGGGGTGGGAGAGAGGTCCCGGCCCAATTTAGCTCGACTGCATTGTGAAGCCAATAGCCTGTGCTTCCTGGAAGGTTGGCTGACTGTGACTCATTCGTTTCGCCACGCGAGAATTTCCTGCGATGTCATGCAAGAGCCAAATGCATCGAGAAGTTAAGGACGAGTGCAATTGGTCGAGCCGCTATCAGCGCGCTCCCCCACCCCCGCGCAGCTGTCGGACATCAATTCGACGATGACTACTCCGTTACGCCCTATTACATCGGTAAATAGTCTCGGCGCTTCTACCGAAGTGCCAGTCGTTTCAACCTAGGGACTTTGCGATCGATTTGGATTATCACCCCCCCCCCCACCCGTCCCCTTCACTTTGCTGCTTTTACGCGAAACCCAGTGTGGAAAATACACAATGCCCGGCACACACGAGTGTCATATCCCAACACGTGTATTTTCCCGCTGCAAAATCCAAGAAAAACCACCCTCGCCCCCTCGCTCTCTCGTAATAAGCGAAATTTCGTCCATTTTGCAATTCGGCAATTTGCGAAGAAAAAAGAAACGGTGTCTCGGTTTCGCAGCGCGCGCGCGCGTGTTTTCTCGTTAGGAAAAGCTGGAAAAATTGTCGTCGGTGAAAATCGATGGTTCATATTTTTTCTGCTTTTGTTTTTTTCTTCCCTTTCTATTCTTGTCCCTCGCTTAGTCGAAGCTGACGAGGATCGGTCGAAACGCACGAAAATAATGGACGTTACCGTTGAGAAATTGGCACCGGTACGGTCCATATCTCGACTAAGCCATTCGACGATGACGTCGACGACTACGACGAGTCCAGCCACGCCAGATACAGCCCCGTCCTACGGAAGAAAAATATTTGCACGGATTACCTACCCTCGTCCGCTGTATTTCTGAACTCGCAACAAGTAGTTGACAAATGCTTCTCCTAGGATACTTGATACCCTCCGTGCTATTTCTGGATCCGAGATGAATTAACGAAACACGTCTCGGGGAAATGTTATTTGCTCTGGCCCTTTGAAGGCTCAACTTCTTCAGGAGTGACGCGACGTTTCCGGAGGAATCCCTGGGGAATATCTCCGCCTGCGTTATATCGTGGGAAAGGTCATAGTTAAAGTAACTCTAATTTCAACTTTGACTCTGCTAAGCCGATGCGCGCGTTATTAGATAGAATTTCTAATAAAAAAAAATAGGAGAGATTTCAACCCTCTCGCACAGTACAGTGGTTATCATCGCTAATGTAGAAATCCATCTCCATTAGAGATCGCTGGCTTATTCCCATGGCAACATCCCCCAATGTTGTAAGGCCCTATTTTCCCGGAAAATCTGCGTGTGCGTGTTCCTCGGGCTCGTGTCGGTGTGCGAAGAGAAGCACGCGCTTACCCTTCTACCCTTTCGCCCTTCCGCCCTTCCGCGCGCAAACACACGCGAGAAAATACGCGTGTGGAAGTAGCCTCGTGGCGCTCAATAGCCACAACGAAGGCGTGGGTGTCCAACACGGAGGAAACTTTGAAAATTGCAATCCTATTAACTAACAAGTACGAGGGAGATTTATCACGCGAACCCCATAAAACCCATGACAATCATCATACGGGGTCTCGCTGATACTTGGGAAAGCAGCGGCTTGACGCAGCTGAAATTTAAAAGGTCGCGAGCTCGATCGTTCGCGGAACGGAAGCGGGGCTGGGATGTCCACGTTAAAAGGAAACGAAGAGTAGGGAGGGGGGTGGGGCGAACGATAGGTTGTTGCCATAAAAAAAATTCCCTGAGAAAGCAGTAGCATACGCGTAAGCGTAAGCTTCAAGCTCGGAAGGGGAACCGTTCCACCAGAGTTTACGATTGTTTTATTGAATTTTTATTGGGTCTGTTAGCTTCGATTAGGAGTGCGGCGAGTGGCCGGGCCCGGGCCCGGGGGCGGCGGCGGGGGCGGGAGCTCATTCCGTTCGAATGCCTTGAGCGAAATAGCGTGGCGAGTTCCCTCACGCATCCCCGGTAACTATGCACTTACTGTTTTCCGCTGCAGCATAAGACGAAACAGCCAGACATTGAATTTCAGAGTACATTTCGAGTTATCGCACGCGATAAACCGTTTATGCAGCTCAAGCCAGAGGGGAGGGGGTGGGGTGGGGAGGGAGCCTCGTAGCCGAGACAAGAATCTCTTTTGGTTCTCATAAATTCTCTCCGTTACTTTGGAATCTCATGTGCGGAGCTGGCTCTCAAAAGAAATGAACCGAACCTGCGGACGGGGGTGGGGGTGTGGGGGTGAGTAGGACGAGCACAGGGTTGGAACGGGGAGGGGAGCATTACCGAAAAATATTCTCGCACCTAACGGTTATTCATTTATTCATACAAATTCCGCGGCCCCCCTAAACGTTTCTCTAGCATCATTCTTATGAAAATGCAATGTTTGATATGCACCCCCTAAAATGGCGATACGGCCCAGTCGTTTGTAAAGCGAATGCCGGCTGATAAATTCATAAATCCTTGGGTGGTCGGGCCTGGAGAGCATCGCCGTTTCGCGTCGACCGACGGGACGCGCTTATACTTTCCGCAACCCCCGCCCTCCCTTCCGTTCGTCATAAATGTAACGATCGTTCGCAAATACTAGGAGCTTCCGGACCCCGAGCATGAGTCAGCGATAATCGGGAGTCTCGTAAACAGGACTATCAGGATATTTGTCACGTCCCCATAATTATCCTGGAACCATAACCCCACTTAACTGCTAACGCCACGTTGTACGGTGGAACCTAAATAAATGGAGAGAAAGAGAGAGAGTGAGGGTGGAACACCCTCTCGTTCGATCGCCTCCATTTTCGAGAATGGATTTTCAGGGAATGTCCAAAGGATTTCAATGGGATGCTCCGACGAACGATTATTAAAAACAATCGAATGGGGCAAACAACGTTTTTTTTTTTTTGTAGGGAAACGTCAAGGTTTCTCCGTGGAAAACGTTAAAGAGTGCGCGCCTGCGGACGACAAATCAATTAATTCCTCTTCACCCCCGTGGTGTTGTCTGGCTGAGCCAACCCCCGGCGGAACATCCGGCCGAAAGATTTGACAACGCGAGAAACTGCGTCGCCCCTCTGCTCCTTCCACCCCTTATCCGAATCCAAAATGACAAATCACCCCCGTGGCTCCTTGAAATCGCGCACTGATTTTCTCGGGGGTGGAACCGCGCGGGGGGTGCTCCGAAAAGAAGCGGCCGCGCTATCGAGTCGCCACTCTCGCAATTCCACCGACCTTGAGGACGGCCTTGACACAGTTTCGGATCACCCGTGAAATCTCGAGTGCCACCCCCGAATCGATTCGCTCTCCCGAATCGAAGTTTCATTTATTAGCGAAGCTAAACGGACGAGTAACGCGAGTAAATGGAGAAGAACCGGGGGTGGAGAACACGGAGGCAAAAACGAAGTAGACTATCAAACTGATGGAGGAAGTGGGGGTGTGGAGGGTGAAAGAGAGTCAGTGGCAGATAGCGGTTGGCAAAAACAAAGAGAGGGTGGGTGAGTGAGTGGCGGGAGTGCAACGGGAAGAAAACGCTGGGTGATGACGCCAAGAGCCCATTCGGGGTTGTACCCGATGCGCTTAATGGTCGTACACACCAGCTACACGGACGAGTTATCCCGCACTTTTTTCTTCTCTCCCTCCCTCCCCCTCTCCCTCTTTTCTCTCTTCTTCTGGTCCTCCGCTGTCGCTGGAGCACGCACTCTTCTCGTGGCTGCTTACCCCTCCCCTCGGCCCCTCGCTGTCATTCCATCCACCTATCACGGTCTCTCGTGTCATTCCACCACCGCAACTCACTCAGCAACTTTTTAATCACCCCCGGCGAACAAAGGCACCGAAGCAACGGGTGTCCCGAAACGAACGAGAACGGATCCATCCCTTTTTGCCAGGTCGGCCTTCGACGGGATACCCTTCGAAACTGCTGGCTGTCCACGATCGGGGCAAGAGAGCCACTCTCATTTTGTCAGAGACGTCACGCAGTTTCTCCAGGAAGTCGCGCGTTGCTAAACGCGGCGGTGGCTTCTCGGGCGGAGGGGGTGGCTTTTCCAGGCCGAGCGAGGAAAGGCGAGAAATTTTATTTCGTTTATTATGCAAATAGCGCGTGGGATAAGGGGGTGTGCTGCGGAGAGAGAGGGGAGGGCACTCCAATGTTTCTCGCTTCATTAAACCGCTGTTATGCCGTGGAGCATGGAGAGAAAGTATCGTTAAGAGGGTGAAAACTTGCAAAATTGCGTACAACCCGAGCCGAGCTGCCCGGATAACTTATAATAAGAACACGCGCGCAGTTATATTATGCGTTATAAAACATATTTACTCTAGTGGTACTACATTCTAAATAACCCAACCGAGAAGAGGAGCCCATACATATTTAATACGACTCGCGTGTGTTCCGCTAAAAATCCACAGTGCGCCCTCTCCCCCCCCCCCCCCCCCTACGTGCGCACGCTCACGATAAATAGACGGAAAACGAGATATTCCATTCGTCGGTGAATAAAGAACTCTTTCGCGGAAGAAGCGAAAAATTAAGAAAATTCCAATAAGAGCATTGCGTGCCCAGAAGGCTGAGGGGCGGGGGGGAGGATGTTGTAAAATTTGCGGGTGATGGATTTTCGGGCAGTCAAGGTTCTCACACCCCTTGGAGTCATTGGAAACTGGAACAGGATGAGACGTCAAGGTGAATAGAGTTCGGATGAATTTTCGCAGAGGGGGTAGTGGATCACCCCCGTGGAGGCAGGAGCAACGCGGACAGGGAAGTCGCAGTGTCTTTATCGGAAAGCCCTCGCGCTATAGTAATTATACCGGCGATCCCCTAGCTGGAAACAACGTCCATCCACCTCAGTTGCTTTTAAAACAATGAAACGTGGCTTCTCGGCACATTCTTTTGGTGCCAGCGCGCCCACGGCGGCTCTATCTCTGCCAAGATTTCAATTCTGGAATTAGGCGAGCGTTTGCAACCCCCGATCCACAAAACTCTCTCTCTCTCTCTCTCTCTCTCTCGAGTATCCGAGACAAAAAGCTCCCTTTCATTCCACGGCTGAAAGACGAGCAGGACACCCACCCCTTGCTCCACTCTCGACTTTTTACCCTCTAAGCACCAACAAGGGGAGAGGAGGACGAGGGGCTTTCTTCGCGAAAAAAGAAACGGAGAAAAAAACATCTTGGCCAATTACACCCGCTCCGCCGCAGAACTCCGTGGGATTGTGGTAGTGACACGGTGACTTAATGCCAGGGTCAGTTTTTCACGATCGTCGGGGATGAAACTATCGATTCTTCCGAGTTACGTCATCCCCCGCGTGAAACTACACGGGTTTGGTTTTGGGGGTTGGTAACGAGATGACGTGAGAAATTTTTCTTCCTCGTTTAATCAATTTTGAGTTACGTCACGTAAAAACACAATGCGTCGATGAAATTGACCCGTGTCTCTCGCGTTTGGATATTTATTTTTTCGCGATGCAGTAGTAATAACGTTAATAATCGCGACGCTCCCTGTCTCATTACAAATGTTGCGCGACGCTTTACGCCCGTCGCTCGTAATTATCGAGTTTCTTACGGAATTAGCGAAAATTAATTACGACCGTGCGCTAATTTTGCATTTTCTTTTGTTTTTTTCAGTTCAGCGATCGGACCACGCCCGTTCTCCTGATAGTTTCGCTCGCGGGCATCAAAGTATGCAGTCCAGATGGAAAGGTGAGTACGAATGATTCACAGTTACGTCATGTAGTTTTACAGCAGCAATAGTGGTAGTAGTAGCAGTACTACTACTGGTAGTAGCAATGGAGGTGGTGGTAGAGAGTAACGATAGTCGCACCTGGGGATGCGCAAAAACCAAGAGGACACTCGCATGTGCACAGAAGGAATTGGGGGAGGGGGGGGGGAGAAAAAAGATGAGAGGTGCCATCTTTCCTCCCGTCTCTTCAAAGAGCAGGACTCGAGAAGAAACTCGGTCAACCTGCTCTGCGAGTGACACGCAAACGTTCATCGTAGACAGACACACATACACGTGCACGCGTGCATGCACGAGACAAGCAAATTCGTGAAAGCTTTGCTCTTTCACGAGGCGGCCCGAAAAAAAGAGTAGCTCCGCGCGCCTTCTCTAAATACCAGAATACCCTAGCACCGGCAACCCTCCGCCTCCTCCCCTCCTCCTGCTCCTCCTTAACACCCTGGTAATACCGACACGAATGACAAATGACTGCCTCCGGAAAAAAAATGTCCGGGAGGAAATCCCGTTTCTCCCGACTGCTCGAATGGGAAGTGAAAAACACGCGCGCAAAAAAAAAGAAAAGAAAACCCCATGGACGAGAATTTTTTTTTCTTCCTCCCTTCCCGCGCTTTTGGAAAAACTCAACCCTCCGTCGTTTCGCACTTGCATTCCGAAACGCGCGACGGGAGTTTTTCAGTTTTTGCGGGGATCCGATCGAGGAGCGAGAAGGAAAAAAGGATCGTGCACCCATGTAATTTTTAACGGCTTATTTTACCGTAACTAGCCGCGCGCGCGCGCACGCCCTTATTGAAAACCTCCATAACCAGGGAGAAATTACTCGTTGAGACTTTACATTAAAAAAGTTTGAAGGAAGCGGCTGGATTTCTCGTGGAAATTAAACTGCCGGCTCCTACATCCCGTTATAATTATACATTGATAATTGTGCGGTGGAGGGGGTGCCCGGGGGGGGGGGTGCTTTCCAATATTTTCAGATTCCATCCAGAGTACAACCGCGCCACCCCCATCCCTCGAATTGCTTTCTCAGGCGATAATGGCGTCCATGAAGCAACTACCCTTAATTAAATCCTGGCGCGAAATAAAACGCATTGTCCGGCCAAGTGGACTTGACCTTTGAACTCGCCGAAGGAAAAAGTTTCATTTATATAAAAGGATGACTGGCCATCGGACTCATCGCAGCAGCGCGAGGGTGAGTGGCGCGTTCCGGCTAAAACCATCCGTGTATCAGCGCGGCAGACTCGAGTCTTCTCATCGTGGCAACACGTGGGGTAACGTGGGTTCCTGCGCTCCCTCGGGTCCCTCCAGTTTTCTCGTGATTGGCAGCGTCAATGAATCCACCAGGCATAGACTGATGCGACCTCGGTCTCTCCTATATCGCTGTCATCCTGATTGATAATCCCTTTCCCGGCATTCTCCGATCGCGTCCTTGAGCTTCTCCTCGGCATCGGAGGCGCGTCCAACTTTTCCAGGAAACTGCGCGCCGGAAGCCCCGCGAAGGCTTTCGCCCAAGTTGCTCACCGGCAAAAAGGGGCCCGGACTTTCAAACTTAATCTCGCTAATGTAAGAAATCTCAAGGCTGCACTCTGTGAAATATCACCCGCGCGGTATTCATACGCGAGATCTCGCGAGGCAAATTTCTGAAACTTGGCAAATTCGCCCATGCAAATGCGGCGGAGAAAATTGAACAAATCGGCTGCATAGATGGGAGAGGGGGGTGATTAGCCAAAGGAAAACTCCGAGGAATTCCTCTCTCTCTCTCTCTCTCTCTCTCTCTCTCTGTCTGGTCTCTGAAAATAATTTCCGAGAGAAAATTTGAAGTATTTGGAACTAACAAAAAGAAAACAATCAAATCTGCGCGATCGGTCGATTCTCGATATTGTCGAGGAATTCGGTTGCTCGTATGCGCGCGCGCGCGTGTGTGTACGGAGAAAGGAAATTGGGAAAAGGTCGCGCGTGCCATTGGTATAAGAAAATCAATTGAACTTGATAGCGGCGTGATAAACCGAGTTTTTACTCCTCGGCTTATCGCGATACGATGTTTTATTCTCGCATTGTACTCGCATTTAACTATGATGGAGAGAAAGGCATGGGAGAAAAAGGTCATACTCGCCACTGTTATATAAAAAAAAAAAAAAACAGTTTAATTTAACGCGGGGTGTGATAAACAACGTGCGTAATTGTACGCGCGTGACACGTAAATTTATTTTCATTGTACACACACTCGACTGTACGTGTATAGAGAGAGAAATAATTACGAGGAAAAGCGAAAAAGTTCGATGCTTATGGGGAAAATCAATTGAACTTGGGTATCGATGTGATAAATCGACTTTTTCTCCAAGGCTCTTACGTAACGCGAGACTTTGTTCTCATTGTACGCGTTTAACTCTGCACGATCATTAAATAACCCGGAGAAAGGCACGAGAAGGAACAGTCGTGCTTGTTACTTGTTACTACCACGTTTATTACCATTTATCATCAATCGTATAATAAACTTAGTTCAATTCGACATAATCAGCTTTATCTTCATTGCGTATATTCGATTTTCTGCATACATGCATGAAAAGAAAGAGAGAGAGATGATTATACGATGAAAAAGAAGAAAAAGAAGTAAAAGCACGAGTAGAAGTAAAAGTCGTGTCTACTGCCTGTAAACAAAATCAGTTGAACTTGGCATCGGGTGCGATACGGAGCGCCGCCATTTCTCCTTCTTCTTCTTTTTCTTTTTCTTCTACTTCCTCAAGTTCAGTGCGACTTTAAACGGTAATAACCCGAAGTCTACTCGGTGTCGCTATCCGTAAAATATTTCCCTGCTTCGGCACGCGAAAAAATGTCTCCCCTCGGAAAATCTTCGGAAAATTCTGAACAAAAAAAAGAACAAAAATTCTACGAAAAATCATCGGCCCAACCAACATCATCGTTCACTTTTCCTACATCCAACGCATTTTCCGTGGTTTCTCAAGAGTCACGACCTTGAGGGTTTCGACGGGAGAGAAGAAAACGTCACCTTGAAGGGGGGAGAGAAAATTCGGTATTTCTCGCAGCACCCCCGAGTACCAAGTACTAAATAGAGGAATGCGCAAGGAGGGTGCGGGGGGAGAGAAGAGGGGCACCGGAGCATAGCCGCATCAGGGCAGAATTTTCCGAGCGGATCACCCTGACTGGGGGAATATGGCATTCACGAGCGAGGATGAGAAACTGCAACGCGGAAGTTCATAGTAATTCGATGATGCTGCCTCGGTCTCTCCAGCATTCTGCTGCGTCCTGCATATCAAATCGAAGACACGGACCGTAGATTTCTATCTCCATGGAAATGCCGTTGTTCCGTTTTTCCATTCGTTTTGCTCGCGCCAGAACCGACTTCGATTCTTCGGAAGCTGCAGCATGACCATCGACAGACCCGGAAAAGGATAGGCGGATGCCCGGAAAGAGAAAGACTTGCACAGGAGAGAGAGAGAGAGAGAGAGAGAGATGAGAAGAAGGACGAGAGAAGAGGCAAGATGAATTCAACGACGAAACGGAGGGACTGGAAACCGATAACGAATACGAGTACCGGTGATAGCTGAAAAATTGTTTCCCTCGAGCCCGGACCTTGCAAAGAGGAGAACATTCTCCTTTGTTAAAAAGTTTCGTTAATTAAAATACGTTTAAGGACGCTGTTTACATTTAGAAAATAGCTTCGCCGAAGAAGGAAAGACGCGAAAACAGGCAGTTGAAAATTAAGAGAAATAATAGGCTCTTGACGTTGGGAGGGGGTGGAAGTTTCGCATTTAATGTACGACACCACTACCACCACCACCACCACTACCACCGTTACCACCGTTACCACTACCAACAGTTTTATTTACTAGACGCCTGTAAAACGCTTAGAAAATAGTTGGACACTTGGACGTTTCAGGAATAATGGAACCAGGTAAAAGCATCACTAGCGATCTTGCTCAGATTAACTAAGAATAATATCCGGAGCAGGCTGTCATTCGGAAAGTTTACCACCCCCACCCTCTACCTCTACCTCGAGAAGTATTCCTGGCTCGTACGGAAATTTTCTGCGTTCCTCTTATCCCTAAATTCGACCGCTGGATACATCGACAATTAGCGGGTAATGGAGAGACGTGGCGTGGGGGTTGGTTAAGAGAAAAAATTATGAGATATAAAAGATTAAACTGATAAAATAAGAGCGAGGGGAAATTCATCCTATCGAATGGACGGCTCTTTCGACGTTGAAACAAGGGTTGTTATTTTCACTTTTTTTTTCTGAAATTCCTAGTTGGGTGATATCGCCGATGGTAAAATGTGTTAATTTCAAACGAGCGGTGGTTGCAAGGGGGTGAGAGCGGAAAGTATAAATTAGCAAATAGGAATTCAGGGAGCAACCGCGCTTAGTCCGTTTCTCCCTTTGCTCGAGCTCCGCCGGGGTTTCATTAACATCCTGAGAGTTTACCTGCTCGCTACTTCTATCGGCAAAAAGCGGAGTCGATATCAACCCCCTCGCCACCTATCAAAACATCCATTCGAGTTTTCACGTGGAAACCCCGCGGAATCCATTGGCCTTTTTGCTTTAATCACTAAGATATTTGAATAAACCGAGAGAAACCTCGAGTGCCCTCCATTGTTCCAACCGGATAACCCAAAGCGGAAGTTCCGGGGTGTTGGGGGGTGAATCCAGCGACGTCTGAAAAATCAGAAGTTTCGTCCGGGTTTTAGCCCCCGGCCGAGTTTCTAACCTCGTCGCGAGATCCGGGAGGAAGAGAAAAAATCGGGTCAGAGGTATATCAAACCGGGACGGGGGGGATGGGTGAAAAAAATGCTGTTGGAACACTTTATTCAAGATTCCCTCGAAGTGGCGGCGGTGCTCACGGCGAGCGGCGGGGGTGAATCCCCCGAAGTGAACGCGCTCTGTCACTGACTGATCCAATTTCCCCGAGCGTTCCACGCGATAACTTTTCTAATATAACCGAACGAGACTTTCCCCGAGCGGCGGCGGCGGTGGTGGCGGTGGTGGTGGAGTTTCAGTTAGTCCCTGCCACCTGTTACGCAACTTACATGACGCGAAATTGGAAGAAAATTGTGCGTGCAGCCATCACGGCCTTTTCGAATCTCGCAACGGTGGCACTCGACTGTCAGGCAAACTCCCGCCTAACGAAGCTGTCGATATTTTCATACGTCCCCCGTCGATGCCGTGGACAGCTTTTAATCCAATTACCTGTCATTCCTAACCGGAAGGAAAATCCTCGTGGAAAATCGCGCGCCATCTTGACGGTGGTCTCTCCGTCGACTCGGCAAGGCACGATGGGGAATGGGGTTGTGCGTGCGTCTCAGGGACGAGGGGGTGGGCCGGTGCTCGACGAAGAATTCCAAATGAAGAAAAAACCAATAATTTGGCGCGAACGTGGCATCTCCGATCGGGGGGGTGGGGCCGAGGATCTTTTTTGGGAATTTTCCGGCGTTCCAGCAGAAAGCACATAAGAAGCTCTATCGTGTCGCGTGTTATAAAGAAGTTTTCTCCCTGCTTTGCGGCAAAGTTCCGGCGGAACTCCTTCGGAAAACCTCTTCCTCCGAGTCCCGAGCTACAATCCTGCCGGAGGAGACTGAAAAAACTTTTTTCGGGGTGTCTGTTTCGTTTCGGGGGTGAGAGGCTGAGAGGGCGAGGGCTCGTTCTTCTCTTTTTCAAAGTGTCCTGCCCGGGATATCCAGCACTCACGTAATGGTCATAAGTTTTGACCAGTGGCCGTTCCACCCCCTATCCCCGCGACACACCCTTCCACCACTCTGTATCAATTCCCAGTTTCTTATATTGAAATCTCGGGATTTGGCGAGGAAAACGAATCACTCGGGCTATGGGGATGTTTTTTATTCGCGAATCATTGACGATTTCGAAGATTTAGCTGCGCTTCGCGAGATATTTGAAGCAATCGTAAGACGCGTGGGTTCGATACGAATGCCAGTGATGGTGGTGGTGGCGGCGGTGGCGGTGCTGGGGGTTGAAGAGGGTAGTTTGCAAAAACAAAAGAACCATCTCGGTTCCAGTTGTTTCATATGGCAGCAATTTCTCTCGGACGAAAGGGTCTTGGTATAATTTTTTGAGGAACGTCTCAACGACGGCCATTTCATTATTCCGGAAGCACGGAGTTTCGAGAGGGGGTGGGGCGAAAGGAGGAACAGTTGGAACGGATGTCCGGAAAGAAGGAAAGTTTTCAAGGAATTTCTCTAATGCTTCGCAAGCCGTGGACATGCTAAACAACTTTCGCGCGAATATATAACCCGATGAATTTTTCCCCCAAGTTTTCATTTCCATTCTCCCCCCCCCCCCCCCTCCGCGTCCCGTGCTCGCCGCCCAAAGTATCTCGTTAATATTCCCGCTGGCTTTTTTACGTATTAGGAAATGCCGACGTCAGTTAAATATTACATAAATTATTCGCGGAACTGCCAAAAGTCTACCGCGCGCCCATTGTGCCTCGTGAAATTTTCATTTTGCCAATCTCGCGTACCACGTGAAAAACTTGATAGGGGTGACGTACCGGATGAAAAATTTACTCGGAAGGAAACGCGCGCGCACTCGTAAAGTTCGTCGCCAGCTACCAGTCGTCGGGAAAACTCAACGAGCACTAATGTCACGTTCAGCCAAGAAGATTGTATCGTGCGCAAAGCGGATTATCGTAATGGCGATAAGAATAAAAGTAACGTTCTCAAGTCTCGAGAAACTGGAGTCCCATCCTTGTGGACTACGTAAAATCCCTTTTATACCCCTAACTTCCATCCGTGCATTCATTACGCGCGTGTACCGCGTGCAACGCAATCCAGCGCGCAATTGCCCCAAAAAATTAAACGTCCAACCACGACGCTACGACGAGCTCTCCAGGATACTCCAGGGCGAAGGCGTAGAATTTTTTTGGAATTTTTGGAAGGCCAACAGATTCGAGTCAACGTTTCGACGGAGTGGAACGTGCGAAATCTTCGAAACAATCGCGATATTCCACAGCGACGTCTTAGAATACGACGAACGACCTCGAATTTCCTTTATGCGTGCGTCCCGGGAAATTCACGGATTAACGAAGAGTAACCGGGGGAAAAGTGGGTGACAAAATGGGAGGTGGGGGTGGGGGTTGCTTAATCCGTGCCTGAGAAGTTTATCAACAGATTTTGCCGCTGACTAATGAATTCTCCGGAAACACCGTCGTCGAGACCTTGAGATCCTCGTGGAAGTTGACAGTTCAATTTTGGTCGTTCCGCCGTGGGGGTGGGTGGCGGCGCGGGGGTGTGTCGCCTTAAAAAAGACAGTGGCGAGATCGGGCAGTTTCGCCTATAAAGAGTCCGGGATGGAATCGGGAATTTTCATCTTTACGCGGGATTTGCGTAGCTCGAGGATATCCGGCTTATACCAGCGCGCACTCTGCTGCAACCGTCAGCTATTTCTATGCCCGTCAGACAATGCCAGCGAAGCTTATGCGATTAACCTATTCGAAATTCAGAAGCTTTCATATACACCTGTTAGAGCTGGCGCGAGGCTCCAATACCACCCTGATACCTTCCTCGCTCGCATTACAATATCAAGCAGTATTTAAAGCCTCCCCCGTGCACGCGAGCGAGCTAAACTCTTGCGCAAAACTCTCGGCAATTCCAATTATCCGATCGAGGGACGATATGCTAATAAAAGATGCTGCGGAGATTCGCCTCCAGACTTGGCTCGCAACGGGGATGGTGGTGGTGGTGGAGGGTTGCGATAGGTGGAAGCGTAAAAATTTAATTGCCACAAAGCGTAAGGCTGGATAGGGTGGGCTGGGACTCGAGGTACGTCGTTGAGCGTTCCTCGACATCAAAGGGGTGTGGGGAGAGGGTGGTTTGGGACCTGGTGCAGGAGCTTTGAAGGGGACTCGAAAGGTTCGAAATCGCACAGTGTCAGAAGGATTATCGAACTCGCTGCTCAAGGACGTGGAAAATTTGACTTGGCTCCGTGACTGCAAGACCTTTCGCTTCCCACCCCCGGAGACCTTGAGGATTCACTGTTTTTCCTTGAGGTTTTCCTCCTTGCACTCGCTAAGGTCTGGGGGAGGAGTTCGAGCATTAGTTTGCTCCCCTGTTCTTTTTTCTCTCGCTTCTCCTTCTCGTCCTCGTCTCGCCCTCTCACCCCTCCACCCCCTCGTTAAGCCACGCTTTCGGTACTTCCCCTCCGACTCTAGCGACGTCCCCTCTCTTTTTCACCCCATAGTCGAGCTCCCTGACAGGCACTCCGGTAAGAAGCAACCCCTTGCACTTGGCGATGCTAAAGACTGGCAGCACGCGACGGGTACCTGCACGGGGTGTCAATCACCCCTGAAATGTAGGCATTTTGCTCCCGCGCAACTCTTCCAGGCTCTCTCAACCACCCCCTCCTCCTACTCTGGAAATCACCCCCTAATGCACACCGTACTCAAGAGTTCCTCAATCCTTAATGCATGCCATCCGCAAGGATATCGCTCCAGCATTTTCCTGCAAAAACCAAACCACTTGCATGCCTCGTGTACTCGCCCGGGGAACCCCAGCCCAGGAACTACCCCTGCTCAAATCCAGCGGGAAGATTTTTATACGAGACTTGTTACCTCCCGCGGAATAGCCTGTAAAAAGACCACCGGGCGCAAAGTCTCCGAGATTTCGAGGGCGTCAGCTGGAATAACTTATAGATCGACTAGGTAGATCAGGAAACGCCTCGATCGACAACGGATACGCTCGGGAAGTCCAGGAAGCGCCGGAGGATCCACGGGAGATGAAGCCGATAAAATCGTTCTTTACGTCACGGAGGATTTTCCAGGTGGAATTCGCTGGGGATAACGAGTGGAAGCGAGTGGGTTACGGACTTGAGGGTGGGGGTGGTGGGGATGAGGGAGGGGGTGCTCGCCATCGATTTCCAGTTCCCGAAGGAGAGGGTTAGGGGTCAGCAAGGCAGAGCAAAACGCAGGAGCAGCCGGAGGAGAACAGGAAGTTCCAGGAGAAGGGGCTGCCGGCGGAGCTCGGGGGTGAGGATGGGGGTGGGTTCGGAAAAAGACGGAAGCTGTGGGGTTAAGCGGTGGCTAGGTAGGAATTGCGAGGGAAGTGTGGAAAGGACCGCGAGAATCCGAGAGGAGCCTGCGGCTGAGCACTCGCTTATGGCACCCCCGGCCTCCAGGGTGCAGTATCTTTGTCAATAGCGTCCCCGACACTACATCACTCTGGTTTATGGTGTCTAAAGTCCCGAAAAGCACGCCACGTTGCTCCCTCTTTACGAGCGGAGCATCGCCGACTAGCACTTCGGCTCCGCGCGCTGCCAAATTGCTAATTTATCGAGCAGGACCGGTCTCCTTGGTCTTTTATCGGTTACCCGGAACCACCCCTAAAGCCCAAGTACTTCCCCGCTAAAAATCGAGGGTAGTCTCCCTGGAACCGACGCGACTCACCGGCGATTTTCAGCCGGTTTTCTTCTTTGACGGATCAACACCCTCAACCCCCCGCTAGTCCTCCGGTATGCGTCGACCTCTGACCTACCACCCCCGGGGATGGAATTTCGCTTTACGACGCTTCCACGAGGCGACCATGAAAGACCGGATCCAGGAATAGTAGACGGATCTTGAAGGAAAGCTCCGGAGTACAGCGATACTCGAGGCCATCGAAAACTTGGACTGTACTTCGTCACGGGGGTGGTTTCTGTAATCCCGGCGGTAGCGGGACCGAAAGGAACGGAACAATTATCGGAGGGTGAGTCGACTTTTTATCATTTCCGCGGCTTTAATTGGCCGGGCCTGATCCCTCGCCGCGTCTCCACTCGAAATATTTCCAAGTTACG
Organism: Sclerodermus sp. 'alternatusi'; assembly: GCA_037305995.1. Taxonomy (NCBI): domain Eukaryota; kingdom Metazoa; phylum Arthropoda; class Insecta; order Hymenoptera; family Bethylidae; genus Sclerodermus; species Sclerodermus sp. 'alternatusi'. The sequence goes on from CM074547.1 coordinate 10,559,888, forward strand.
TGAAGGGAGGAGCGACGAGATAACCTCGGAACCCACCCCAAACGCCACCCCGGCCTTCGTATCGCCGCTTACATCCTCCGTGAAACGCAGCGGATCAACGCATCAGTGTCTCATTCCAAGGACCCCTCGCGTAAGCTCTCGCTTTAATTTTCTACCTGAGAAAACCCCTGAGTTCCACCCCCTAATCTACGGCGCGAGGAGTTAGGGCGAGGTCCCGTGCGAGGTCGAACGCTCGGGGAACCACCTGGAATTATCTCCGGGACGGAATATTTCAGCGAGATTATACGTCGGACGTACACGCGTCGTTCTCTCCTGTCCACGTATCAGTGCGAAAAATGAAGGTGACGCGAAAAAGGGCCTTCGGTAAGGTGGATAATGACCGCGGGTGGTAAGTCGGCCGGAGGGAAATGGGGTGCGTAGTGGTTTTTCGGCATCCTGTAGTGCATTCATCTTCGCAGGATTATGGGAATAGTGCAGGGACGATATATTGTTCCATATGTGGCAAGCGGCACAGTCAACAGGGTCCGTAACCCCCTCGTACCATTGATACGCGCGACTCGTATTTCACGGACGCAGACACGTGTCCCTCGCGTAGTCGTACAATGGGTGTAAATTTCCATCCTGACGCCACGTCCACCTGTGTATCTACGTCACGCGTGAAATCTCTGCCGGCTCGCTAACAAGTGCACGCGCTTGAATATTGGACCTGGCAATAACTCTCTCATCGATACCAGAGTTCTATATTATTGACCGTACCAAACCACCCCCCTCTCCCCCCTCTAGATTTCTTCCCTGCCATTTGCTCGATTAAACTCTCGCCAAACATGGCTGTCGAAAGTACGGGGTTTTTCCAGCAGTCCGGAACACCGTTCTTAAAGAGTACAGCATTGTCGAGTCTTCGGTCCTTTTTTTTTTTTTTCTTTTCTTTTTTCCCATAACTCGTTCATCTCTCTCGCGACGACTCGTGGCAAATTCAATTGCTATCGTGAAATTATCCGTCAATCTCTCTCGATTATCGTGTATTTTTTATAACATCGTGGAATATTGATGCGCGATAGCTCTCGAATTTTTCTCGGCGATACACGGGGAATGGCGAATTCAGTTAGCGGGGTGAAATTATTTATTTGCGCATTTCCGGGATATTCGCGTCACGGATTGATTCGCCAACGCAAAAGGGACCGCGACCCAACGCGCAGTCCCAGCAGTCCCTTTGTTGCGCCAGCCCGCCCTCCTCGAATGCGCAATGCCGGAAGAATGGGTCCGAGCGAGGGTCAAAGGTGACACGGGCAAACTAATGGCGGCGCGTATTAAGCGAGCATCAAAAAACACGGGCGATTGATAATAATTATGGTAGATTATCGTGCCGGTGATTTACGCCCGGCACTGAAATTAACCTTCAATTACAATTTGCCCAGTGCGCAATTACCAACGGCAGCGATTAATCACGTTTATGGTGCGTCGCGATTGAATTGCCGCCGGTGATGACGTTGACGTAACTGAAAAACGAGTGGCCCCAAACAAATCATCGGGCATTGGCCCCCGATGGCTGTCCATTTCTCGAAAATTCCGCCTGAAAATTATCAAATGGAAGTTATGACAAAAGCCTTCGCCGACCGACCGCCACTCGCGGTGAACTCTCGCAAATTTCACCCATCCCATCCCCCGTCGCCGTCGTTTGATCCGCGCTAAATGTTTTTCAAATTGCATTGTAAACGGCGGGGGGTAAACTAGATTCCCAGTAATTAAACGGGGACTCGTTAGTTTTGTCACGGGAGAACTCCGGGGGAAGTTTTACAGCGGCGCAAACACACGTACCCCGCGGTATAATAAATCTCGTTCTCTATTTAGCAGTGACACGTTATTGCCATTAATTAAACTAGGTCAGAACAGCCTAAATTAACCGGAGTACTGGCTGACTCGAACTTGGGATAGCGGCGGGAGGAACAGCGCTAAGGTCGACTGCAACAAGTTTCTATTCGCTTTAATCATCTTACAGCGGGAGCACGTTCTACCCTAATACTTGGAAACTTTCCATTCTCGTGTGTGTGTGTGTGTGCGCACGTGTGCGTGGCAACGCGGAACGTTAAAGATGACAATTACTCCCGGAGGAAACGCAGTCCACGTCATTTTAATTCGAGTTCCACGTCATACGCGAGCAAGCCTGGAATCACGTCGGCGACAACCCCCCACCGTTGGATTAATTGGCTTTCGCCGTTTCTCCGCGCCTCTCTACCCCCTTTCTATTGTTGGCGCGAGCGAGATCATCCCTTTGAGCGAGGCGGCTTCGAATTCCGCGGATTGGAGAAAACTCGAGGAAACGCGGAGAGATTCTATGGGATGTGGGGCAAAACGCTGAGAATATGGAACCCGCGGCGGAAGCGCGGGGTGGTGTTCTGTCAGGTTGGAGGGAAACGGGGGTGGGGGATCAAAAAGGGGTGTATTCGTTACAGCGGCAATTAGCGAGTCGAGAGAGACCGAGCGTGGAAAAGAAGAGCCGAGCGGTTTCCGCGTTTAGCGCGGCAAGGAGGATGATGAATTTAAGCGGGTGCCATTCCGCGTGGGGTGCGCGCTACTCTCAGCTCGGCTTTCGATCTAATCCACCCCCGCTCCGCGCGTTCGTCCACCCTCATGGACTGCCAACGAAACTGCCATTGAAAGCATCGTGACAATACCCCCGGGGGGGGTGGCAAAACGAACCTGTGGAACTCTGTTTTGCCTTCGGTGTCAAACGTGGCTCGAGTGTCGGAGCGGGGGTGCGCGGGGGTGGAAGAGTTCGCGTCTCATTGGAGCGTCCAGGAATTTCGTTCCCGGCAATTAGCCGACACACGCTCGCTTCCAAAAGGTCTGGCGCGCATTTTCGTGCGAGCTTTTAAAACATTTTTGCCAGAGCTCCCTGCGAATGGGTCGGAGAAACGCAGGTACAACACGCGCATACGGGGACCCCGGAGAGACCATGAAAAACCCATGGCACCGGCATGGGACCGCGCTCGCGTTCCTTCGTCGCATTAGCGCTCGGCGATATCGAAAATTGGAAACCCACGTCGAAAATGAGCGAATCGCAGAATTCGCATAATTTCAAGGGTCTCTCTCTCTCTCTCTCTCTCTCTCTCTCTCTCGCGCGCGCGCGGAGCTCGTAAAACACGACGCAACGATCCATCGCTTCCATTTCTCATACGGCGAAAAATCCCAACCTCCCCATTCTCATCCCCCATACCACCACCGTTGTCACGACACTGTCAGAGCTTTTTGTTTGTTCTGCGATTTCAATGGGGAAGCCAGCTTTTTACTTTCACGCAACCTATTGGAAGGAAGAAAGTACATCTCGGAGACAATTGGAAACTCTGAAATACTTTTCACACCGGAAATCCTGCTGATGGGAATACGATCCCCCCAGTTCGTTCTCGAGCACGCGCGTTAACTCCGGGATCCCGCAATGCTGCAACCCCCCCCCCCCCCCCCCCGTACACCCGGCACTCGAATGAAACTCGTAATCATCGTGTTTGTCCCTTATCTTCTCGAGAATCGCGCTCTGAGAGGGAACTACCCCTCCCCCTCTCGCGGACTGAGCGCTCTCGTGACGTAATTTAAAAAGTGCGAAAATTCATCGACGGGATCGTTTCCCGTTTCGTCGAACGAGCTCCCTCGACGCGCGCAACCCCATTGTCGATGAATGCCGCATTATTACTCGGGAACACGATTTATCGATATTTAAGGGGTTGTTCAAAACGAGCGAACCGCCAACGCGCGCGACGTAAAACAACTTTTTAGAGCGCAATTTTCTTTTACGGACATCCCGCCGCGTATCTGGAAATTTGTTTTACGATCGTGTAAAAATTATCTGGATCGCGCGAAATTTCTCTGATTTCCGCCATTACTATTATTATTATTATTGTAGTTGTTTTTGCGCGGATAGCGCGGGCGGCGGCGGCGGCGGCGGCGACGGTCATATCGCCGGTAACGATCTCAGGCCTGCTTTATCAAAGAAAATTAATGCGAGTGGCAGAGATCCTGCAAGAAAGCAAGAAAGCGGCGGACTCGCGTGGTTTGCAGATAAACGCGCGTTGAAAAAAGGACGCGGCGGCGACCTTTGAACTCGGTAAAAGGGTGAGACCGACGCGGGCTCGACAGACTTACCATGGTCGCACCCAGCTTTTTACCCTCTACCTGCGGATTTGTTCGCGCATACACGAAACAGCACTCTGCACCGAAACGCATCTCTGCCATTGAGCTGGCCCTTCCCCCCCCCCCGTCCTGCCTAACCTTTATTCCCCCTCGCATTCATCCCAGCGTTATCGCGAAATTCGTACGAGCGATTCCACAGTTCCGAAATGCTCCCCGATAGCTCAACCCGCTAATGTATCATCCCCCGAACTTTCAACTATTCAGCGATGCTAACTTGCGCCAATCGGCTTGCAGCATCCCACCGGAAGCTACCGGGAGATTACCCGCGGTCAATTATAGCGTTATTTCCGAAAATCGCGCACCGCGCAACGCAAACGCGAGCGAAACGCGGAAAACAGACGCGGGGGTGGGAAGACGAGAGAGGGGTAGTTTCTACCTCTCGGAACTTTCAACCCTTTTCTCTTTTCTCTTTGAGCGGGGAAGCCCGGAAGTAAATAGCGATCGTCGAATGACGGGCGCGGGATAATGCGACGTGACGCGATGCGACGTGACGCAACGCGACGTGACACATTTCCAAGGGGATTAAGTATCAATGAGGAGCGTTCGCGGAAGCAGAAGCAGAGGCGGAAGTTCAACGAATAAATAGAGGGGAGTCGCGTGAAAAGGTCGCGAGGCTTTGAGTTGGGAAAGAGACGACGGCGTCGCTGATGGCGGTGTCGGTGGATGTCGACATCCTCGGGGACCTTGACTCGACGGCTGCCTGCGTTTACTCTCTACCTGCGGGTTTAGCCGCGCATACACGAAACGGCACTCTCCGTTCTGGCGAAACGCGTCTAGATGATCCGGTACCCTCGTCGTCGAAGGCCGCCACCCCGCCTCGGGATCGGTACGTGGCAGCCAATTTGAATGAGACGCAACAATCCCACAAGTCCTCATCAGGCTCCTTTCAACCATCGAAATTCGGTCCGGGGATTTCCCTTTCATACCCTTGGCGAGCCGACGGGAGCGAGCTGTTTCCAAATAAAAGCCCATATACGCGCGGATTTGCAGAAAACTCTTTGGACGGTCAAGAGGGTCGGCCGAGGGGCGAGGGGGGTGAACGAGCGACACCATAAGGGAGGGACGTCGATTTTGCGAAGGGCATTAAAAACTCGGCTCGTAAACTACGAAAGTAGAAACGATCACCGAGTGTATTTACCCTCCACCTGCTCGGACTTGGCCATGCATACACGGAACAGCACTCACGCCGGAAGTGTACCCCCCTCCCCCCTTTCCGTACCCGTAGGCCAGGGCTCCATTCTCTTCCATTTGGCCCAACGACTGTCCGTTAGTGGTGTCTCGACAGAGTTCGTCAGGAAGCCGTTTAACGCTAACGACGCTCACCGATACATCAGCCTCGCTAAAACCTTCTGCTCCACCCCCTCCCTCTTCTCCTCCGGACTCGGGGAGTCCTCCGGAAACTCGTAGTCACCGCTAACGAACCCGGAAGGCGGATCACTGACCTCTGTGCTTCGACCCATTAATCCTGAAAGGTCCTAAAAAACATCCTCGAATAAGCTTAAAACATCCTCAAGGTCATCCACCGATCCTCCAGAACTCACGTAGGTACTGGGGGTGGATTTGGTCGAGTCTCCGTGATTGGTCTCCCACCCGTTGACTCGTGACGTCACCGTTCGAGAGTAAAAGAAATTGGAAAATGGAACAGGATGTCGCGTTGGATCTTCCGCCAAGGGAGGGTCCGATCTTTTCCGGATCGTTGGGGGAGGGAGCAGCGTGGTCTCGCGATTTTATAGACGCTAAAAAGGATGGCGCGTCGCGCAATCGCGGAAGGCTGCCGGGAAACATTATCGGGGGGGGTGTGCAGGGGGTTTATGAGCGACGTCCACGTAGCAGCAACCCACCCCGTCGGCGGAAACATCGCCGAGCTGAAAAATGCATTCGAGCCGTTCGCCGCGTGAAGTCGCTGCACGCCGTTTATGGTACTCGTAAAGGCGATCCGTATACACGCGTGAACTTTGGACGTTTATATCGGGGAAGCCCCCCGCTGGAGAACCGCGGAAATCAGGGGAGAGAGAGACAGAGAAACAGCTGGGGCGAACGATGCCAAAGGAGGGCGTCATCCCTCTCGTTGAAGATCATAGCGATCTATAGATCTATTCGAAATGCGACGGGAACTCGCGATCCTTTCTGAAATTTTAACAAGAGCAACGTCATCTTCGCGATGATCAGTTGCACTCCGGATCTAGGGGATCTCCCGAAGATGCTCGATTTCAGCAAAAAGCGAAATTACACCGTTCCGAGGTGCATGTGCAAATGCGCGCGCGTTTTTCAGTCGGACTACCACGCTGTTACTTCGCAATCTGCCAACTACGAGGCTACCAGCTTAAAATTGCGTGCGCGTACAATTCTCGCGCTGGCAGATGTATAAATTAGCGCGCGCGCATGCGCACACGCACGCATGCATTCACCGCTCCTTACCATTCACGGCCCAGCGATTCATGTACTGAACAAATAAGCGTCGTTGTGCGACTAGATGCGTTTCCTTTGTGCGCCAGGCTTCTCCCGCCATTACGTGGCTAAGTTGTACCCGTGCGTGTGTCGTGTAACCTGCCCCCGTCGCCGTCTGGCTCCCGAGGACTCCTCCACGCGACCCGTGGCCGAAGGTTGCGCAAAATGGAGCTGGAACGATTCGAAGAAAATGCGCCGGCGCTGCTTTTGTTCGGGCGAATCTCGTAATTAGCAACTCGATAATAATCGTACCGTGAAATAATGCGGGAAAACACACAGGCCACGCACACACGCGAATGCGAGTGTCGATGCAGCGGCCCCCGAGGCTCGCATAATGCGACGACGCGTCTGTGTGTTCCCTCGCAAATGCGCGTATTTATGGCGACACGCGCATTTGCGAAGGTTCGCGCGCAAAATGGAAGCACGAGCGAGCTTTTCCGCACTTCGTTTGTGCGGTCGCGCTCCGATTTTCACACGACACAAAGTTATCGCGCGTTTAATTAACGATTCCAACGTTGGGTTGTTTTTTTTTTTTTTTTTTTTTTTTCCGATAGATCCGCATCGCGCGTTTTGGAATTTCCGCGCAATTACCGACAGAGAGAGAGAGGGCGAGTTCTCTCTCCAGGCTCTCTCTCTCTCTTCAGGGTAGTAGTTTTCAGGGGTTTTCAGCGGGTGGAATCCCACACTAACGCGCGCGGTCCGGGACGTTCCTCCGTCGAATCTACCCCGTCTCTCCCGCTCGCGAATCCGGAAGACAAAAAAAATCTCGCGCGAAGTCAGCCGGGCCGCGATCATCGTAGATCGCGCGTCGTGGAAAACGTCGAAAGATGCGTCCCGCGCTAATAAACGAGAAGAACTTCGGAATTGGAGTGGATGCGCGATAACAGGCAATTGCGGCACGAGGGGAGGAAATTAGGTGAGCGGGGGCAGCGGCGGGAAAGGAAATAACGAAGCGAGCGCAGTGGGACGAAGAAGCTGAAAACGATTCTCTCGAGAGGGTCGTTTGTCCTGGAGGGACGATTGCTATTTCGCATAGTTGGTCCGGAATAGTTTGCTCAGTTCCGGATACCGAGCCCCGGTACTTCCCCAAAACCACTCCGCCCATACTTCTTGGCCTAACAACGTACGAACCTGGGTACCGACCGGGTGGAGCAGCTTGTTTTTCGCCAAATTCACCGGAGCTTCGCTTTCGCCGCCGGGCGAAAATGCGCTCCAGGGGGATGAAATTCGTGAAATCGCGTAATCGAAGTCGGAAGCTCCCTAGGGACCTCGCTCGAGTATCCTCATTAGGGTTTCACCGTGGGATAACCACCGTCGCGCGGGAGAGACGTACATCGGCAACGAGATTTTTCGGATCGTTATAATAAAAAAAGTTGCGCGACGGTAACGGGGCAGGATGTAATACCCGAGGCTCTCGGAGTTTTCTCAAGTTCCAAAGCCTACCTCTCCCTTCCCCCAACCCCTCGCGCGGGATCCAGAGTTGTAAGTCGTCTCCGCGAAATTTTCCTCCCGCGCGCAGTCCCGAAACTCTTAACGTTTTAGAATTTCGTTGTTATCGCGAGGTTGCACGTGAATTTATTTTAATATTCCCGGGCGACGTCGTTGCTTCGAGAGGTAGGAGGAGATCCGTAGGAAGACAGATATTCCGAATATTCCCGTAAAAAATTTGAACAACCGTGAGTCGAGTGTAGGAGACTGATAAGAATAGAGAACAAGAGGTCTTTGAAGCGACAACAATGTAAAATACGTCTGGGAAGGACCTGGAGGACCGCGCCGGGGTAGGAGGTGGTGGGAGAGGTGGAGGAAGAGGAGGTTAGGTAGACGTGGCTTGCTTTCTCCGTGCGGAGGGAAAGAGCCACCGGAGAAAAGAAGAAAAGTTATTGATGGTCTCGGCGCAGCAGCATCGTTTATATCTTTCGCACGTAGTAGTCGCCACTTGTAGCGAGTACACACGGATCATCAGGACCCTCATAAGAGATTCCTGGAAAGAACCGTGCTAGACACCGCTTCTAGACACATCTTTCTCCCAGCTAGGCTCTCCTTCTGCCAATTATCGCGCGCGCACGCCCTATGCTTCCAGTTGTCAACCTCACCCTAATACCCCTATTCCTGGGACCTCGATCGCCGCGTCTCTCACGTGGATCTCTCCCAGATCGAGGCCCAAGGTCATCGAGGCTGGACGGAATTCCGGAAGGAAATTCCTAGGAGGAAGAGCGAAGGGGTGTTCCTGATGGGAACTTACGGTCCCACCCTCTGGAACTTCACCTGTTCCTCTATCTTTTTTATTTATGGCGAACTCGGGGGTGAAAATCATGGGGGTGTAATTTTTTCGCGAGTACCGCATCATCGGACGTTCCCGATGATGTCCAGAGGGTTATCTCTCACTCTCCCTCTCTCTTCTTCTTCTTCATCCCTTACCAAGACCAACTCGTTCCGCAAGAACGACCGTCTAATGACGGCAATAACAGGACTGGTATAACGGGGGTGGGGGGGGGGGGGGTTGTGGAATGGTTCGAAAAAATGACCTCCGCACTTCGGCATCGTTTATACCCTTCGCCCGTAGAGAGCTTTAACACTTGGGGGGGAGGCAGAGTCCGTCGATCATGAAAAATTCAGCCCCGTTTTCGAAAGCCGTGCGAACCTTCGCCGCATTCGAAATTTGTTTTCGCCGACGATTACGAGCGTCCAAGTTCTCTCGCGACTACACGCGCGATTAGCGCGAGTGTCCATTGATCGGAATTGCATCGATCGCAATTGCAATTCGCGCGGTCGTTTTCGCGCCAAATGCTCTCCCAAGCGCTTCCCGCGTTCGATTTTTGGTCCGGGGCTTTTCCAGCAAACAGAGGAGGGGGGAGGGCGAAAGCCAGGTTATTTTTGTAATTCCATGTTAAAAAGGATACGAGGTATTTAAAAAGGGAATTCTGCTTAGGGCATAAAAGCTTGATGCGTCTATAGCCGGCACGCTCGAGCTTTTACAACTGCTGAAAGTTTTAGTAGCTCCGAATAGAAAATTTATGAAGGGCTTTCGAAATTTTCGCGGTGCAGGACCGAAAGCTCACGTGATATATAGGTTTTAAAATGAGTTCTGCCGTTATTTTAAATAGGTGTAGAAAAGTAAGCGAGCGAACTCTCGCGGTGCGCGCGCGCGCGCCTGCGCCATTGATAATTCAGGCCACTTTTTTTCCAGGGATTCCAGTTGACACGGTTCTACATTTTCCGACAATGGACACTTCGTACCCACACACACACACACACACACACACACACACGGTGCGGTGGCTATCGGAGAGATTTCCCGCGTTCGCCGGAGTCTCCGTAAAAAATTCACAGGAGCCGCGCGCTCAGGTCCTTGCCCGTGACGTAATAAAAACCGAGGGTACGATCATAGATCGGTTAGTCGCGCTCTCCCCTCATCGGAATATTTTCCCGGGGAAAACGGGCTCTCCGGGAAAATTTGCAGACGCATTAAAATCGATAAGATCACCGGCCCCGAAGATTCGCGGGGCCGCCGAACAATATTTCGAAACTGCTTGAAACTTTCGAATCAGACTTCGCACGGCTTCCCGGCGAACTTTTCGTCGAGTTCTCTGTGAACAATCCTGAAAGTGAGCCATTAAAAGTTTCATGTTACTAAACGAATTCGATGAGCGAAACTTGGACCAGCCAAGCAGACCTCCAATGCCCCAAGTGGCCAATAATTACAATTTATTCGCTTCTTTCAGTTTCTTCCATTAACCGAAGCACGAGAGACGAGCGATCATAGATTTTTTTCTTCGACCAATTCATTGGCCATGTGCTCTTCATTCGAATCAATCGAAGTATGATCTTGACGATTTTCGCTATTAACTTGTTTATAATCCACTTTTTCCATTCAATTATGAGGGGAGAGACAAAGTTCCCAATTGCAATTGTTCGATGGTAAACCGGAAGAGGCGTACATGAGACAATTCGGGAAGAGATCCTTGGCGAACGTAGGATTCAGCTGCTAACCGAACCGATACTTTGCGCATCAGCGATCTCTAACGCCGATGCAGCAAACTATCAATCCCAAGCAGTTGCATATACATGAAGAATATGTCGGTACCGCAGATACTTGACTCCTTGATAATAAAGGGCTTATGTGTACGCCTTCATATTGCTGTTAATAATCGTAAAAGATGCATACATATGTATTTCCTTTAAATATTTTTTATTAAAATACATTTTTAATATTTACATTATTTACAATATTGAAAATATTGCACTTGCACATGTACATGGACTTGCACATGCACTTGCAGCTGCAGTTTCACATTCACAAGGACTTGCAGCTGCAGGTGCACTTGCAATTGCGCTTACACATGCACATGTTCACGCACTTGCAGCTGTAATTGCACTTGCAGTTGCGCTTAGACACGCACATGCACTTGCAGCTGCGGTTGAACTTGCAGTTGCACTTACATATGCACATGCACTTGCAGTTGCACTTGAACTGTGTAAATATTTTCAATTTATTCGAAAAACAAAATCTCTCTATTAAACATATTATTATTATAATAATATTGCTGTAATCTTGAGCAGGAATTTAAGGATATATGGAACTTTAAACTTTATTTTATTTATACAACATTTTTGGAGCATACAACTACTATAAATCGGCAACAATTTTACCCGGATGTTTTTCATACGGTATTACGAGTCTGATTGCTTAAAGACTACGTCCCACACTCTTAAAATTGAACTAAGCGAAGAGAGAAAGAGAGGAGAGGAAGAGATTTACCGCGAATACTAACGACCCTTGATATTTTTGACAAGCTGCACTGATACATATAAGTGATATTTATGGCGATTCGCGTCAGTGTAATGAGGATATGACTTACGCAACCGATACAAAGTGCACCAGCAAAAAAGTACAATCTCTCGGCGAAGAAATATGAACAATAAACTCGAATGTATTTATACGAAGAAATTCAGCAGAAAAGTTTTATACGCGACGATGAACGGTTGTGTAGGTAGGTAAGTAGATAGGTAGATACACCGTATACGCGTAACAAGGAGAATAAATATTTTCTCAGCTCACTCCCTGAAAGTGTTTGTACGTTAAAATATACCTAGGGGGGAAATTGGTGCGAAAAAGAGAAAAATGCCTCGTAAGCTTTTTCTAACGTTACACGTACACTGCGACGCAGGAAACTCGTTATACGCGGAGGGAAAATTTTAAAGGACGCGCCATCCAAAGGACACGTCTTGCTCCCCGCACACTTTGCAAGCAGAATGCACGCACACATAGATGCTCGCGTAAACCGGCTATCCTTTTTCCCGTCGTTTTCCAATACTCTTATCCTCTCCATCGATACCAATGTATAACTCTTCCTCTTCTCTCTTTTTTCAGTGCGTGCAAATGGCACACGCGTTAAGGCGCATCTCCTACGCAACCTGTGAACCCGTTCATGCACAGTTCAGCTTCCTGGCGCGGGAGCCCAGGGCTCACTTCAGCGTACAGTACTGCCATTCCTTCATCACCGAATCTGCAGAACAGGTCAGTGCAATTTCACTCCATTCTACAATTTCTTCGTCGTCGTCGTCGTCGTTGTCGCTTCATTCGAGTCCCGATCGGGAGCAAACGTTACCACGCGTGGGTTACGTCAGCCGAAAACGTCGACGTCTCCGCGTGACGGTTTTTTCTCGCCAAACTGCAGGAGAGGGTCGCGCGGAAGGGGACCTCGGAGGAACAAAGGAGACACTCTCCTTGGCGAAATTGCAATAATGCGGCGCCATCGTCCAGGACAAATTGCTCCGTCACACCGAAAGGACTGCTGGCGCGTGCAGGATATTACTCGAGGCTGAAATCCGTTGTGCGAGTGTCTCGTATACAAACCAACAGACTCGAGAAACTAATATATCCTAAGTGTTTAACAAGACGACTAACGCGACGAGGAGAGGAGAGGAGAGGAGAGGAGAGGCGGCCGAATCCACGGGGCGAGACGAACCCCTGGATCCGGAGGGTCCTTAAAATTCAAATATGCGTCCCGCATACATAATTCGATCGTTACTCGCGCGATAAATCGCGTTACCGTGACCCATGAAATCTGCAATATAAGAAACATTGATAAGTACAGGTTTTGCGACAAGTTAAACGTGGGTTCTAAACTTCTCCAAGTATTATACGGGATATCGAGTATAAATCTCTACGTGACTCGGACAGTAATGGCCGGATCGTGAAGTTGGCAAGTTTGATTATAGCACAGCGAGCGAAAGTTGCTCGTTGTCGAAAAGCGATCGTTGATAGATCCTGCCTTCCGCGAGTCTTCCTCATCCTGCTCCTCCTCGTCCTCCGCTTCGCTAACTGGCCTGTGGACGTTCAGGAAAAACGGATAAAACGCTTCGGAGGCCTGTGTACTTCCGGTCTCGGGGCTTTCGACGAATAGAAGCAATTTTCATGGTGAACGAGTACATTCCAACCGGGTGCGGCGGAGTCTGGAATGCACGAGAAAAAGAGACGCCGAGCAGGAGGGCGGGAGGGACGCCAGGGAAGGAACAGGTGCACGCACACGCGTGTGGAAATTCGTGCGATGGAAAGTAACTACGTCACGCAACCACGTCGATAATTCACCGTCGAGAGGCGCGTGCGACTCGGGTAAATTCGCCAACACCATGCGGGTATTCCCCTCCTCGTCCACGGTCCCCTCGTCCTCCCTCCGCGACGGTTTCCGTCCTGGGATAAGCGAGCAGCGAGTATCCCCCCGCCCCCGGCTCTGGAAGCCGGGAACGTCGCAACCCCTCCCGGGAAGTTACCGGTCCCGTTTTCCACGTGGTCTCTCGCTGTTGGACCATCATTAGCGCCGGGGGTTCCCAGACGAGTCTCGGAGCATCCGCAGCGCTAGACGCCTCGCGGAACACCCCTCCCCCCTTCTTAACGCCCTAATCGCAAAGATCGCAAGGATCGAGCAAAAACGGGAAAAAATGGGAAATCCCAGGGGAGGACTCTCGTGCAGAAGCACGGACCACTCCGTGACCTTGAGTCGTTGGCGAGGTATCGGGTGGGTTCCGTCGTCCAGCTTCGGCGACGATTCTTCATCGACGCGTATCACTCGAACACTCGCCCCGGTGTTTATCATACTGAGGACTCACTTATGTAGCACATTCCCCATTAACCGGTTATGCGCCCGGTGTTCCTGGCATCTTGCTCCCAAACTGTTCGAGACATATGGCGAGGGCTCGCAGGCACATTGCAGAAATTCCAGCGAGGGTCCCGACGCGCGGCCGCTCACTGCCATACCGACAGTGTTGCGTAACCAATAATTAGGCGAACCGAAGAATGCACTTTCGTAATCCCCGAGGCCATCGCCATACATCATGGGGCGGAATGACCCAAACCGATAACTGGTCGTTGCCGGGTCATTTGCCGACGTGGAGCATCAGCCAGTCCTAAGAATCGAGAAGCCGTCGACCAATGAGAGCCGCCGTTCTACAGGTCGATCGGCAAAATTAAACGCTCGTCGCCGGACCAGAGTCGGGGGAAGGGGTGGTTTTATGGGTTCGCCGTGTGCGTGTCAGCATCCTCTCGGGGGTGCAAGCGCGTGTCGAGTGGCCATTGAATTACGGAATACCGCAAACACCGGGAGTTCCCCGGTGCGTGCATCGACCCACCCCTCGCGTGCTGATCATCGTCGAGCTCTGCCTTGCCGATCGGTTCCGAGACCGAGGAACCGTCGGTGATGGCGATTATGCGATGGGACCTGGTAGCCACGCGGTTCCGTCGTCGCCTGGACGTTTCCCGCTAGGTCACGGCTGCAACCCCCTTAGCTCAGGTGGGGGATGACCGGAGGGACCTGGATGGGAACGTCGATGAACCATGACCCATCCGGAGGGGTCTCCTCCCCCAACCCTAGCAAATATCCATTTCACGGTAAAAACATCGATGCCCGGGCAGATTGCCTGAAAATTGTCCATGGTACTTCCGGCGCTGGGAGTTCCGGTTCGTTCGCTCATCTCACTTTTAGCAAAGTGCCGCGGAGGATACGAAACTGAGTTACCATTTCCACTCGGGAGCGCTCGCACCGGGGAAACGCCAAACGGCCGTTCAACCCTCGCATGCGCGCGCGCGCGCGAGCTCTCACGCGCACACCCTACACCCATGGCCGCGTCAAGCCCAGCGTGGAGCGTGCATAAGCCGCAATTATGCAAAGCAGCCAGCTCGACTATAGCAAACATGTTGTCACGTCTGGTTAATCAGAAATTGAAGCGCCACGCGGAATAAGTATCGAGAAAAAGTTTCGGAGTTTCGTTGGCTTTGCGTCGGAGGAAAATACTCCAAAGTTGCCCCGCGCGCGAGTTTCCCGTTAGAAATGCTATCGCAACGTTCCTCCCCGGGAGTCTCCGGGAGAATCCCTCGAAGATAATTAGTCGAGGGAGCGGTTGCGGGACGGAGGAAGGGAGGGGGTGGTTCCGCTGAAATTCTTGCTGAGAAATTTTTAACGAGCGGATAAGGATCGCCGGGTTAGGGGATGAGTATCCGAAAGTCGAGGGACGGAACAAAATGGACGGACCATCGATTCCTATAGAGGAATGACCTTGACATCCCGTACGGGTCCCGGGGTAGCAGATGGATGGTCCAACGCTAGCCGTGACGCGATGCATAGCGCATCTGGCCGCAAAGTACCTTAGTCATTACACCGAATCGCATCCGATCGTCGATCTTCATTAGATCCTCGAACTGCCTCGCGCAATCTCCGTTTCTTCTGGCTCCGTAAAAGCGGCTCGAGTAGCGGCATTACATCCCCCTCGATTGTTCTCGCGCGAGTTAAGTGGCCATGAGAACGCGCTTCCTGCTTAATCTCATCGGATATTAAAGTTCCGCGAGATCGATGCTTCGCGGCTCTCAAACGACCTCTGAACATTCTAAATCCCGGAAGCCATGAGCATTACCGTGGATACGTGCATGCATAAACACTCAGGCCACCACCCCCGCAGGTCCATTTCACGGAATCCAATCGATTTCCACGAGTATGGCCCGATAAACAATCTTCGCCGCCGTAAACATCGTGGAAAATTTCAGCGGGATGAAGGGGCTGCGATCCGGACCCGATCCCGATCCCGATCCCGATCCCGATCCCGGTTCGGATCCCGGTAGTCCAATCTTCAAAGTGAGCGCGAGATAAGAAAAACAAGAGACTCGAATACCCGAGACGTGGTATCGCGTCGTATCGTTTAAGTTTAATGGATTGACATGGGAATGCGTTGTGATGAAATTCGCCCACTAATTGGATGCCAAAGATTCAATGTACGGGCTACAAGTATCGGAAGCTTATAAGTACCCGGATAGCCTGGATGAAGATAAAATCTGTCGGAGCCGGGGAAGAGGATACGGGAAGGGATAGAGGGAGGAGCAAAGAGAGGGGACCTGTTACACCATAAAGGATTGAGTCGAACGCGTCCGGTCATTGACGCGTCTGCTCGGCTTCTGTAAAATCGCCACCGTCAACCGCCTCCGAGAAGCGGGAACATCCGATACTCGCCGATCGGCACCGGTCACGGGAACCGGGAGAATCTGGTGCTCGTAGCCAACCGAACAAACCAGGTAGCGTCAGGGTCAGGTAGGGCCAGCGAGACCCTAGCGCTACCCGAGCCTAATCCTACGGAGATACCTATGGGATTTGCGGGAGCCGCTGCAATTCCGTTGAAACGATCGTTATCGGAATGGAGGCAAATTCACTTAGCGCCGCTTCCATTCCGGTCACGCACTGGAAGTGGCCGTCCGGAGCCGATACAAGCAATTTCTCTTAACGATTCCAGGAGCGCCTTCGAGGCTGATAATCGTTCGCCCGGTAGCCACTCCTCGATGAGGGTCCGTTCGAGGAATCGAACGATTTCTCGCTTTAAGAACCAACCGGGAACCCCCCGCCCCTCCCACCTCCGTTGTTGCTAATGAAGATATTAACCGATCGCGAGTATTAACGATCTCTATGGGGGATGGGAATGGGGATGATCGGTAATGGCCAATGCCCAGGGTTTCCGGTGTATCAGACTCGACGGCGGAGGGGAGGAACGGTCTTTGTCGCGGAGTTTGTAGGATTTTAAAAGAACCGTCTCCGGGGAAATACGTCGAGATCTCGGTACCGTCTCTATGGCTACCGGCAGAATGCAGATCTCCCGTGGATGTGGACTCGGATTTTCCGCTGGTAGACTCACAGGCCTCTGGCTCATCGCTGTGTCTCAGGAAAGAGAGAAAAACCCTACACCTACGGGCTACCACCTACCCAGGGAGGAAAACCCCGAGAGCGGCCGGGCTCACGGGCATCAAAGAGAAAATTGGAAAGGAAGGAAAAAACGACGGAACAAAGGAAAAATCGTTCCTCCTCCTTCTACTCCTCCTTCTCCGCTCATCCCGAAATATCGATAACTCGTTTAAATTGTACTTTTGCGATACTCCCGCGGAATCTGCAACGCGTTCGGGTCTCGCGATTTTTTCAACCGACCCTATCCCCCGATTATCGTCTCACCGCTGTAATTGTCATTACTGATATGTTCAGCGGCTTATCAATATTCCACGCTCGGATGCTCTCGAGCACATTTCAAATAACGAGGAATTCGAAAAGCTTCGCTCTGTTGCATTTTGCCGCGGGACCTGTTAATGACAAACCGCGCGCGCGCGCGCGATGGTCATTGGCTGAAAGCAGAAGTTTCATAGATTGTTCCTGTTTCGCTTTTAATTAGTCGGATATCATTAGTAGGTTGATTTATGAATAGTCGAGATTACACGCCGAGTCCAATATAAACTCCCCTTTGGCACCGTCCTATCATCTAAATACGACGCGGAATACATAGAGAGAGAGAGAGAGAGAGAGAGAGAGAGAGAGAGAGAAGCCAGAGAGGAGACGCCCAGGGAATCATCCAGTCCTGTTCATCCAGCGCGCCGATCCTCTCCTCGCTCCCTCTCGACACGCCGGATAAATTAAGCGAGTAATCCAGTTGTAGGATTATCGAGGAGACGGACGACGAGAAGAGTCCGTGCAAGAGGCGCGCGTATCTTCCTCGGATGACCTTGAGAGATCCGCAGTCATCGCGAAAATTGTCCGGAGAGACGCGAGTGCCCGCGGACGACATCAAGGAGCGGATGGTCGTTGGCCGTTCGACAAAGTCGGGGCGGACGAGACTCGAGGGGGGGAGAGCCATGGGGTTTTCGATCGGTCATCCAGGACAACCATGACAGACGCATGCGCGCGAGTAGCGCGCTAATTAATCGCTAATTAGGCGGGAGGAGGAGAGGCGGCAGCATCCAAGGAGGAAATTTCCAACAAATCCCGTTGAAGGCATTCAGTTACGGGATTAGCCAACGACCGGGAATGGGGTAGCCTATAAGACCATATCGGACGGCTCCTTCCATTATCGGCTGATGCCGAAGGTGCATCGGGCAGGAGCAAAGCGCTTTGTGCCCACTGTTCGCATTCTCAACATTTTCGGTAATCGAGCGTCTAATGACTCCCCGAAAGTACCAATCGCCAGGGATTCGTACGCAGGATTTGTATCACTTTGACTACTACGGTCTGTCTCTCCCTCTCGCTCTCTCTTCCTCTCTCGGGTCCTGACCACGGATCAATGAGGTCTGGATCCATGTTCGAAGCAACTTTCGCTGGACTCGCGACAACTACGAACAAATCTCGTAGCTTCGCGCGAAATCATCAACCAACCCCTAAAATGACGATGAAAATATTTCAGGTACACCACACTTCGAGAGTGTCTTTGTGTGTGTGTGTGTGTGGTATTAATAACGAAATAAGCCGGGTGATGAGGTAAATCGGATTTCCAGCAGTCCGTTCCCCCGGGAGGTTCCACTGGAGATGGTAGCAAACACGAGTTGACAGTTACGGTAAACGCATTGGCCTCCCAGCTGCTAAAGCGAATCGCAGATACTCGCTGGAACGTACGTAGTTGGTCGGTTAAAAATGATAAGCTACCGGAGGAACTCGCTCACTCGAGGTGACAGATCACAGACACACACCGGATAAGGGGCAAGAGTATCTTGGTGGTGGTGTAGCAGCGGCGACGGTGGTGGTAGCGGTGGAGGAGAAGCCGTGAGTATTTTTGAAACGGCGAGTGGGTTATCGCGATGAAAATTAAACTGGAACGGAATGACCCGGCGGATAAGTTTTCCGACGCTGCGGAACTCCATCCAAAGATGAGATTTTACCGCGGTGGGAAAACTCCCGTGAGACGATCGACGGGAACACGCGTCACGGATGAGTAAATCACAATCGCGGCTTGGCTGCTTGTCGCTTCCGATTTCCATCGGAATATTCCACGGGCTCTCGAGGAATTTCGAAACAAACGCGCGATGTTCCTACGAGCGCAACGCGACGCGACGCGATGCAACGCAACGCAACCGGGATCTCTCCCGGTTAACCGGAAACGCGAAAGAAATGAAAGACGAGCGTCGACTCCGTCCGGTCCGGTATTTCACCGATGATCGGAGGACCCGTGGAACGTACCCGCCATAGCCAATGACTCGGCGCGTGTATCAATTATTCAAGGGGCCGTCCCCGCTGAATAATGCATCGTGATTTCAAACTTATAAGTTCGGAAATGCTCGCTTAAATTCGCTCGTGCACGCGCGCGCGCACAGATGAAAACTTGGGTTCTTCAGCAACGAGAGAAGAAACGTACGAAACTCAGCTGCGGTTTCATTCTCTCGATGGGACGCGACGTGTATCGAGTGTCAACCGACGGAGGCTACGTGCGAAAGAAGCAAAAATCCACTTTACGTGGGAAAACGGGATCCGGCCTTGAAAAGAGCAATGCTCCTGAGTGACCGATCCCTCGCCAGGAACAAAAGCTCACCAC
The DNA here is from genome assembly GCA_037305995.1 of Sclerodermus sp. 'alternatusi'. Lineage (NCBI taxonomy): Eukaryota > Metazoa > Arthropoda > Insecta > Hymenoptera > Bethylidae > Sclerodermus > Sclerodermus sp. 'alternatusi'. The sequence goes on from CM074547.1 coordinate 10,579,337, forward strand.
CGAAACCGTCATTTTTTGCGGGAGCCCATGACACCGCCATCGCGGCTTCCACGGGGGTGCGCGAGTCCACCCCAATTGGAATTTTCGGCACACCGAGGTTTCAAGGCTATCCGCGTGTATTTGCCGAGAGGGAAGAGACGCGTAGGCAGGCAGCGAGCGGAGGGTCCACATCGTAGAGTCATATCCGGTCCTAAGAGCGACGGACGCGATATTGGAGCGAAACAATCGAACCAACTTCCATACACCTGCGCAAACACATCTGGCTGCAAGAGTTAAGGCTCCCCGACACGATACCCACAACCGGGTCCGGTCCGACCTAAAAGCCTCTTCCTGTTGCCCGTTGAAAGGCACTACTAGCTATTCCCGAGCTTCGGCTGCCAGCGGCATTGAAAAGTACAGAAGGGTTTGTTCTTAGAGCCGCGGGACCAGGGGTGGGGGTGGTTGGCAGGGGTCGCTCGGGGATAACAGACTTTGCACTTGAAACTTTCTACTCAGTCTCTGTCTGGCGTTTAGTCATTTCTAATGGCGGCACTCTACGGATTAAAGTTTAAACGGCTCGCGATGAATTAAGAAGGTCGCAGTTTTCGCGACTGTTTTCCCGATACAAAGTTCCGAAGAAGCAAGCAGTTTGTTTGTCGGCTTCTATTGGCCAATCGATAAAGGGCTGGATGGCTAGCTGGAATACGGCAACCCCCGACGGTATTCCACGGTAAACGCTAATACGTCGCGGCAATTGGTTGCATGATTCGGATATACAGATTGTAGCCCAAGGACACGTATCGTGGTCAGGCTGCGATCCCTCGGGAGCCTCCCCCCACCTTAGCCCTACCTCCAATTAGAGAGAATTTCGTGGACCATTCATGGCCCTTGGACATAAGCATTTCATAAAGGCAATCATCCGGAGCATAATGGTACTTAAGATTTGTCGAGGGTTTTTATTGGCTGATTAAATTTAATCGCTGGCTTCTTCCTCGTCGTAGCTGATCGTCCTTTCAACCAGGGGCGAGATGAAACGGAATGAAATGAAATGAAATTTTTTCCCACTCGCACTCGCATCGGAGTCCATTTTCGCCTGATTTCAAAAGAATTCTACGTTCGACGGGTAGCGTTTTGCGCGTCTCTTCTCCCGTGACAATACGCCCCCTCCCACCCCACGCCTCTTCATCCCCCGCCGCTCATTCTCAAGATGTTACTCGACCTCCGGAGACGAAGCTACTCAACCTCTTGGTTACTCTCTCTCTCTCTCTCTCTCTCTCTCTCTCTCTCGTTCTCTCTCTTCATCTACCTTTAAAACGATCCAGCGGGAGGTGGGGGAGGAGGATCTTCCACCCCCTCCTCCTGCTGGACCACCGCTGTCTATCTGGCCAGTCGAGTAAGAAGAGCCGCACCGACTCCGGGGTAGAAAGAAAGGAGAGACTCACGGAATTTGAGGTATTTTCCCCTTCTCCTGAAACGACCTCGCGCCCCATTGAACCTTTTATTTACTCAGGAAACTTGGAGGAAGAATCTACGCGAGACGCGAAGTGAAGCGAACCGAACCGAACCGAACCCAACCGGCTCCGGTACCGATTGCTCGAGACTTTCAACCACCGATAATCCTTATCACTGTATAAAAATGCCCCGAGATCAGAAATTTCGACCAGGCGACGATCCTATCCACTCGGAGACATCTCTCTCTCTCTCTCTCTCTCTCTCTCTCTCTCTCGCTCCCAGTTTCATCGGGAATCGCCGCCGCTACTACTTTATGAAACTTAATGAAAGACCTAAGGAACTCTGGAATATACTCGCGATTTCTCACAGGCTATTCTCTCGACTGAAAAAATTCCTTCTGACCTGACTTCCTCGGTTCTCGCTAAAAGAAGAACCCGCGGGTACACCGTGTTCTCCGTTCGACGACGACGACTTTCCACGGGAGAAAATTGCGTTCCTCGGAATTGATTACGGCGAAGACACCTTCGCCGCTGGAAGAAGCTTAAGAGGTTCCAGCGTTTTTCCTCGCGTCGCTGGAATAAACGTAAATCTCCAGCGTCTCTCTCCCTCTCTCTCCCTCTCTCTCTCCTTCTTCCATCTTCCTCGTAGGTGTCGGGTCCAAAATAGTCGTAGCTTACGGGTCCCTGGAGTACGGGAGTGCCTGCGTGGCGCGTTTTTCCTCGCGCCTTCGCCGGAAGTGCCGGCGTCGGGCCCAGCCGGTGCGCAGGTCCCTTCGACTCGTTACCTTCGCTAAAAACTTTCTTATCTCCGTTCGGTTTCATCTCCGCGACATTCGAGAAACCATCGGAGAGAAAAAAGCATTCGCGCGAGGAAGCTAATCAAAACCGCTATTGGATAGCCACGCGGCGGGTACGTTTAGCCGCGGTACCCGCGGACGAAACCTGTTTCACCGACGTATTTTAACGATAGAATCAAAAGCTGCTGGCTGTCGACGCTTTAAGGTACAGGACTACGCGGCCTATATCAGTGCGCAGTCTCTTCCGCGTTCCCCTCCGTGGCTGAATATTGCGGTTTCGTGGCTTCGACTTACGTTAAATGAAATAGCTTCCACTATTGAGATTGCCTGAAAACACTACTGCAGCCTCTTCTCCTCCTCCATTTGCAATATCTCCAGACAGTGCACAGTTACAGGCACGCCGGTGTTTTCCAAAATGAAAGAGTCCCCCTCCCCCCTCGCCTCTGTCGTGTCCCGCGCTGAAGGCAATAATGCACCGCGGGATAATCCAGCTCTTTATTCCGGTGGAAAAGCACGGGCGGAAATGAAAATGGCTAAGATAGCACTCACGTTAATGACAGTAATAACATCAATAGACTCTCCTCGACGCACCGATACGACATGGCTACGGGCGAACGGAAACAGACTGGAAAATCAGATGGGAGGCAAACGTCGATTTCCTCTCGCGAGAGTCCACTCGATTTCTTGCGAATAGTTTCGAGGTGGTGGTGGTGGTGGTGGTGGTGGTGGTGGTGACGTCGTTAACGCGGCAACGCCTTGGAAGCACGCGTGTCTGCGGTCTCGCCGCGCACCGGAGGAAAAAGCACGCGGAGACCTTCCTGGAGGTAATGCGACCATCGATTCTAATATCCTGGACGCGAAAGCCTGTTTCGAGGAACGCGTCGTCGGTGCTACTGCGTTTGCTCCTGCTTCCATTCGATTCGATTCGCTTCGCTTTGCTTCCGAGGGAATTCCGCGAGAAGCGGCTTGACTTTCACGCTTGCTCGTTTTTCTGGCGTCCTTCCTCATTGCGAATTCGACGGACGTACCGACGTGTCCGATAACGGTAAAACGCTAGGGCACTGTGCTGCCATAATAACGCGGAGAACTCGCAGCTATCGGTGACTATCGGGGAGCCAGCCGTTTCCACGCTGTACAGCCGGTGACGGATACGACGTCTCGCCCTCGCGCATTTTTCTCGACGCTTTTCGAAAGCACCGAGAGCCCGTGCCTCGGACCTCGACCGTCGACGCCAGAAGCGAGCTCGTCGACGTTCGACGCGTCACCGACGTCGGGGACGCGGTATCTGCCCTCGGCTGTACATTAAAGAGAAACGTTCTCGGAACATCACACGCGGGTCCTCGAGCGTTTCCGCCTTGCCAAACGCGGGCCATTCGGTCCTGCTGGATTTAGCCGACTTGCTGCGGAATCGTCGGCCACGGCAATCGAAGACTCTCGGTGCCGGGGCTTTCACTCTGGCAATGCCAAAAGGAAAGTGTATCGAGAACTCCGGGTAAATGACACTGACCCTGACTGGCACTGCGACCCAGGAGGAAGAGCCAGCCGACGGAGCGCACAGACCTAAATTCGTTTCTGTCCGAGTTACCTTCTTCCACCGTTTGGCCTTGGGCCGGGAAAAGCAAACGGAGAAACTACGAACGACTACACTCGAACGACCCGTCGCCATCTTCCCCCGACCGACACGCGGGGTGCCGAGAAAAAAAATCGCTCGACTAGCGGTACGCGTATGTTCATTCGTGGAACGGAGTCCCTTAGTCGCATGAATTTGCATGTTCGCATCTGCATTTGATCCGATTACTCGCCACGCTCGACTCGTGAGATGCATTATGCTATAATGGCATTGCGTACGTAACGTACGTACGTGCACACACACGATCTCGATAACCGCGACATATTAATGGTGACACCTAGGTAGAATTACCAACAGCCCCCGACACTCGAGTACCTGACAGCTATCGTCCTAAGCCACACACGGTGCACCAATAACCTATTAATCTATCGCCAATAAAACCACCGTGCAAGCCGCCGATAACCTTCTCGAAGTATCCGCGGACGGAACGAAGCGCCTCGCTCAAGGACACCCTCGGACCCGAAAGTCCATCGCTACACCCAAACCGGACCAAAACGACACAGCGCCATTGCATAATCCTCCGACACGCATGGGACCCCCGTTTATTAGATCAATCGCGCAGGGTCCTCGGCAGCGCCAGCCCACGTTCAAGGTCGCTCTGCTCGTCCAGCTCGCGGTCGCGCTCATTCATGGCGACCCTCTTAATTTGCAAGTACCATCGCGGTCCTTATCGGCGCGGAGTTCCGAATACAATTACAGCTCGGCTAAGCGAGAGCGCGCAGCAGATACGGTAGCAGCAATGATAATGGTGATGCATCGATAGCGTCGGGCATTATCAAACGCCCGCAGCGTATAATACGTGAGCAATGGCAACCGGTAGGAATGCAGCCACACGCGGACGCACGTACACGCGTGCGCGAGAGTCCCCGTGATACGGTCCGTACCCGGTCGCGGGTGTACAGTAATATATATTACGCCAATATTACAAATATGCGCGGCGTCTTCGCGATAACGGTAAGTTATATATACGGGCATGATAGTCGGCTTGCATTAACAATGGCGGCGGTAGCCACGACTCAGCGGGTGCACCGATAGAGGTGCTTGGGCTTGTTTCGCGCGGAATGAGGTTGACCTTGGCATTCCCAGGTAGAGATGATAGAGAGCCCTAGTGGCGAAGGTACGCTCCCCTCGTTTGGATGTCATAGCCTCATTTTCTTTCTTAGCGAGGGTCTTACACCTCGGGCAGCAGCCCTCTACCGAGAAATCGAGCAAATCGAGCAAAACGTCCCTCGGACACTCGTGACTCGCCTTGAAATTCACTCCGGCGGCCCCGACCAACGACTTTTCCACGAGTCCCGTGTCGAGTCCCTCCCCGCAGCCCTCCCATCCGGAGGTACCGCAGTATCCTCGCAATAATCGTAGGATCGATCGCGAGGCTCTTGCCGCGTCACGTGGGCCCAAATCCAGAACGAGGCAGCGGGAGAGACGAGGAGAGTCTCTCCGGCGTTATTGCGGAACGCGGGTCTAGATGGAATCGCTCGGGACCGCGGTACCGGGGAGGGTGAGACCTCCTGGAGAAGGTCCTGGTTTCTTTGGATCGAGGTCGAGGGGAGGGCCGATGGCAACGACGAGAGTTCACGCGTGTCAGCGCTAGGATAGAGACGATCGGATTCCACGTGGAGCAATGGGTTATCGCGGTCAGTCCGGTTTCATGGGTTCCAACCGGCCAGTCTCGATCGTGAGCAGCAAGTGGATAATGCAAACCGCGTCCTCCCGATGGTAGGTAAGACCGTTACGAGGAGAGAACGAGGAGAGACGAGGAGAGACGCGGAGAGACGAGGAGGATCGGATCGCATCGGATCCTCGAGTCGCGTGGAGGCGTGTGACTATGCAAGGTATGCGCCCCGGGTCTTTTTCAAGGCTTTTATTGGGCCCGCTCGCGCGAGCACCGGCTTCGAGCGGAGGACGCCGGCAAAAAGTAACATCCTCATCCTCGTCATCCTAGGTCCTCGTCCTCGTCCTCATCCGCGGCGCGAGCAACCGATCGCGCGCGGATCAGCCGCGGCTAACCTCTTCGCTCGAATTACTCGATATACGTCGTCGTCCATGTCCCCTTCCTCCCCGAGACCCGCCGCTTCCTCCGCTTCGCTGGAAAAAGGGGAAAAAAGCCACCGCAGAACTTATTACCTGGCGCAGTAAAATTTTATTGATTCCGCGAAGTTTCGAAGGCGGGGAAAGCAAACTTGATTCGAAGTTCGCGAAACTTCCTATTAAATCCCCGGTTTGCTTATGTAAACTCGGGTTATAAAAGTTGGCTCGTTTTGTAAATCTCGCAGTTTTATCGCGGCGTAAAGCGTTTTTAGTCACTTAATGACGAGCAAAGTAGCCCGGGTTTTGCCCCGGGATGCGGGACGACCCGCTTTGCGGGCCCCGGCGATCCTCCCGCCGCGGAAATCTAACTATGACGTCACCGAACCAGCGCGGGCGCATGCGCACGCGTACGCGCGAAACTGTTTTGCCGACCGAGCACCCGCCGGGGCGAGTATTTTTCGCGATTTCCGAGCGTAGATTTATGCGACTCTTAAGATTCTCGCCGAGCGATATATTTTGCATGCCACGCGATAAAGTGGACCGCCGTTCGGAACTCTCCTCCCCCTCCGCCTCGTGATTCCTCGCAGGAAACCCCACGCGAAAGCTTCATTGAATCTTAACGCGTAATCTGCATAACCGATTGCTTCGCGCATTATCCTTTAATCCCTTCCCCGCCCCCGCCAACCCCGCCCCGACGAGCCGCGCTCGCGTGTTAGCGAAATATAAAGCATCGCGCGATTTATTCCCTCTGATTTAAAAGCGCGGGGAGAGATTTCGAGAAAATTCATTCCGCTTTCCAAACACGTGAAATAAATATGGCGGCGCGCGGGCATCCTTCGTTAGAGCTTACGCGCGTGACGGATTAATTATGAAATATCTCCGGGGGGTGGAGAGGCTCGGTGCTTTCGTAAATTTCAATCGCTCGCCAGAGACACTCGAGAGCAAGCGAGTGGTCGACCGGACAGTCCCCGGGGGAGGGTATTAATATCCGGAAATGCGCCGACCACACATCCGAGCGTTCGTTCTCCAAGAAATCATCGGGGGTAGCGGCGCATTGGTGGCGCGTGAAATATGGCGGGAGGGTCCCGTTCGCCGATTCAATCGCGATTTCTCCGCGCGGAGATGCCGTAAGATTTATTCGCCCTTTACGAGTGTGCATTAAGCTTTCGCAAAATTGGCTCCGACGCGACGGGTGGCACAGAAAATATCCAGTGTTGTCTGCGGTGTAAACGATTAAGTTGAGATCATTTACGAGCCGGGCCATCCGCTCACTACCGGCTTTACTACCTATATCCTCCGTCGAAGTAACTCTGGTAATTGAATTTGAGAATAGCTCCGGCTTCCGAACGGCTAACACCCTACGGAGAGAAACGGCTTCCGTGTCCCCCCGCGTCGCTGCTCGACGATGTTCCGCCGCTCAAGAAAATCGGGTCGACCGTTAGCGCGCGCATATTATATTTCAGGAATGCGCAGCTTCTAACGCCCGACTGCCAACCGAGTGGTCGAGGCGGGAGTGATACCGATCCCACTCGCCTAAGGAACATGAATTTATTATTGGAACGGAAAGATCGCCGCTGCTCGTGCGTACAATGATAATGCTCTCGCTCCTTGAACTCAATCCAGGCGTTGACGCGTCGATGGCTCGACCGTTCACGGGTTTCGGAAAAAAATTATCGATTTCGCGAAGGACTCTTAATATCGAGTTTCCATTCAGTCAGGTATACGGTCTTCGGGGCTATTCATTTGCATTTTAAAAGAAAATTAAGTGTATGGCTCTATTTATAGCTCTGAGTGGGTCTCTCTCTCTCTCTCTCCATTTCCCTTGCTCGTAATCTCTCTTTCTCTCTCGCTTTTTCTTTACATATAGTTACGTCGATTTTAAATTATAGCCCGTATTATGAAAGCAGTGATATAATTATGAAAAGAAGTTAATTTTACGATGTCGTTACACTGGAAACGATAACGGGACACCAACTGAGCTAACATATTTCTATAAAGTGACGATTTCTTATCATCATTCAGTATACGATTTCCGGTATAATAAACTTGGCTGAATAGACGTTTTGAAAGCGAGACCTCTCCAAGTATAGAGGAACAAGCACTTTTCTGTAGCCCATCGGAAAATACATTATCTACATGGACTTCCAGCGGTGATAATGTAATCCATCCTCGAGAAAAGTAATTCCCGTGGCTTTAAGTGGAAGAGATAGAAAAGAAATTTATAAATCCTCTTTGTATCGTGGAGATTTCACTAGAAATAGAAGCAACATGATTATGAAATGCTAGGAAAAATTTTAACAAAACTCTACAAAGAATTAAACTGGTTGAATTTATCAAACATTTTTCAGCACTCCATTCTGTATGTCTCTCCCTCTCTCTCTCATTCATTCTTAGCTCCGTATAATGAAAGGAGTTGTCATCAATGGAGGCAAGCGCCAATCGAGCGCGTGACCGTGCTCATTAGCGCGTGAAAATAGTGACATTAATAAGATAAAAAAAAGAAAAACAGCTGGAACACTGACATAAACGTAGTCGAAAAGACGTCCGACAAACACGAGGCAAGAACGCACCGCGGCGCCGGGAGGTCAAAGAACGCAGTTCGCCAGCTCATGCGAACTGCATAAAACTGCCTCTCGCTGCTCTTAAGAATCAAAGGAGGAATGAAAAAGAACAATGCGCGAAGTAACAGGAGAGATGAATGATAAGCTCGAAAATGCATGATTTAGCTCATTATGCTCCATCGGACTTGCAGAGGAGTAGTGGCCAAATCAGAAGCAATCATCCCCTGAGAAGAGCATAAATTAGAAGGGCTTTAAAGGAGAAACGGTCGAAGCTGAAGCAAGCTGATCCCTAAAACCAGAGAATAAAGAGAGGGAGAGAGAGGGAGAGAGAGAGAGAGAGAGAGAGAGAGAGAACCCAAATGAGAAAAAATGGAAAGGAAGACAGAAACACTCTCCAGAGTTCGATAACAATTCAACAGAAGCACGTCATAAAAGTAAGAAGAACCAAGGAGCAGAGATAAAGATGAAGCGAAGAAGAAGAAGGAGAAGAAGACGACGACGACGTGGTGGAGGAGGAAGAACGAATAAGATCCAAGAAGGAAAGTTTAAGAGAGAAGGACACTCGAGGAAAAAGAGATGGGAAGGGAAGAGAGGGGAAGTGAAACGAAGGTAGAGGGAGAAGAAGACTACGGGAGGGGTCGGGGGACGAGGAAGAGACGTCGAAGGTGCGAGAGAGACAGAGATAGACGTGGTATTCGCCAGCTGCCGTTGAACGTGTTCAATGCCGCAGTTGGAGCAAGAAAGCGGTCGCGGAGAAGAGGTCGGTCGGTCGGTCGCTCACTTGCTCGCTCTCTCATGCTGGTGGGGGAGGGGGAGGGAAGGGATGGAGCCGTGTAGGCCGTTGCCGCTGCATGTTCCTCTTTCGACTTCAGTCTCTCTTTACGTACCGGAGGAATTGCTATTGCCGGGCCTGTGCTAGCGTACTCTAGGAGGCCCACTCCAAGCTCCGGGTCCGGATCCGGTTTCGCGTGTCCCAGTCGCGCGTCCTGACCCTTGGCAGTGCGCTCGCCACCCCGCACCCTGCGGTCCTCGCGAAAAAACACGTGGATCGTCAACCCCCTGAGGAAAGCCACCTCGGCGTGGCTGTCTCTGCCTCCGGGTTCCCCGCGAGACGAATCCTCCGAGTGCTCCTGGTTCCTCATGACTGGAGGACCGCCGAGGAGAGAGGAGAGGAGGGGAGGGCAGGCACCGGCGGATTCAGCGAGCACCGCGAGGTACCGCGAGGGAACGGACAAAGGGAAGAGGACTCCCATCGCGCGAAATTGCTCCGATCGCCGGTAACTCGCGCCAACCAGGAGCTGCGTTCCACGAGAGAAAGCATCCAGGCCTAGGCTAGACCGGGATGCTAGGAGCGACCGTGCAAAAAGGAGTAAACACTACGAGTGACTCGGCCCTAAATTAGACGGGCAAAGTCATGAATAATAATAGATCTGCCCTCGCCTATATTTGTAGAGGCTGACGAGGGAAGATCGACGAGAAGGGGCGGGGTGCCCAAGGGGTTCCCGAAGGAGAGAAAAAGAGTTAAATGCCGGCGTGGCAGCAGCGCGACGCGTCCCGTGTAATTTGCCTAGAACGCGACCCGGCAAAAACGAGTCCCGATAGGATTAGCATCGAGACCCCGAAGAGCACATCCGCGCCGAGAGAGGCCTGAGAGAGGATAGGAGCTGACAATCGCGAGTCTGCGGGCCGCGGACTCGTTAACCGGTTCCCGCGGATCGGCATGCACAGCGACACCCAGTGAAGTGCACGCGCATCGCATCGCATCGCACCGCACCGCAAGGATCGTCCGTGCGTGTCTCTCGCGTCGGGTCCGATCGAACCGGTCCCACGGATCAACGGCGGATGATCACCTGCCAACGATCCTCCAAGACGAAAGACCAAGACGAAGACGAAGGAGAAAACGCGGCGAGACCTCGTCGCTCCTGGCCAACCGATTCCAACGGGAGAGCGCGCCAGGAATAACTGCGAAATCGCTCGGGGCCTCCGCGAAATCATTGACATGTGTCGATCGACCCTACGTGCTTCCGGCTGATCCACTTCCACGTATCTCCGCAAACGTGGCCTCTCTATTTCAAGCCCAATCGTTCCGGGAACGTGCCCGGAAAGTTTATTCGCGACAGCAGCGCGGCCCAGGGAAGCCGCGCCAGCCAACTGCAATCGTAGCGAGGCAAAAACCGATCCGCAGGATCCCAGAGAGAGAGAGAGAGAGGGAGAGATACTTCCGGTTAAGTTCGACCCGGTTCTTCCGGTGACCCGCGAATCGAAGGACGAGATACGATACGATCGAGCGAGATCCCTCGAAGGGAACTTCGAGTGTTTAGCGGCGGGGTCCATATAGGGGATCGCCTTAAGGCTCTCGCTCGAGTCTCTCGAGGATAATGCTAAAGTGTTGTGCTCTCTCGAGAGCCCCGGCACGGCGAATTAGAAAGTCCGGAGTACAGTGGTGGATGTGTGGTGAATGTCGGTGGGTGCGAGAGCTTAAGCAGCAGTGAATTCCTGAGAAATGTCCTTGTTAGTGCTCGTTCGTTCCCTCTATCGTTTCTGTTGTGCCAGTGTGATTGATCTGCCAAGAGTTTAATCGCCCGTGAAATCGCCTCGTGAATTATAATCGCAGTTCCGTCTATCGCTCCCTTCGTCGCAGGTGAGAAATAATGCGACAAACTTGAGGAGCTCCGAGTGGGCGCGAATCCTGGCGAAATTTCCAAGGACTCGCTACCGGGAACGGAGCAATCGCGCGCGCACTCGCGAACACGAAATATACGTGGCAACACTGTGAATTATGAAACAATTCTGAGTCGAGTATTCATCGAGAGGAGTACCGAAACGTTGATGCGAGTGATTCGGTCAGTCGAAACCTGCTGTTGCCGCGGCAGGTGCGATTTTTGCCTGGCGAAATTGCACGTTGCGCTAATTGCGCGCTGATCGGTAAGAGCCATCGGCCGCCTCTGCAGGAATCGAAGTGGAATTGACTCGGAGCACGAAGCACCCGGAGGATTCGCGGAGGAGCAGTACCGGCGGCTGTACTTCGTCCTACCGATTTGGTCCTTACCGATCGCGGCGCCGCGCACCTGCGGGACATTCGCAGCTGCGGAGGTAGCGGCGGAGGAGAGAAGGGCGTCGATCGCTCGATGCGACCGGCACAGATCCCTGGGGATTTTCGCGAAATCGCCGAGCCGAGTCATCCGGGAGGAATCGGAATCGCAAGACGCAGAGGATCAACGGGCGCCGTGGCATGAGGAGGTTCGCACGCAGGCGCAAAACCCTGGCCGCATTCTCTGCGATTATGGGACGCCTTGGCAAAGGCTCGCAGAGCACCACGAGGCCGATCTTCAGGGTGCATTATCGCAAGCTGGTCGACGAGTACTCCCAGCAGCAGGACCAACTCAAATTCATGCCCGCATTGCCCGATTACATGTCCTATTGCTGCTGCAGATGCGGCCACACTCAGAAACTTCGAGTAAGTCAGCTTCGTTTTCCCGGAAATCGCTCGCTCATTCGCGCGAGAAATCGCTATCGCTTCTTTATTACCGCCGCCATTACCGGAATAACGAGAACATTAGGCTTCTAGCGGCGAGGAATTAATCCGGCATACTTTCCCGGATAATTTCCTCGATCTTGCAGTTGCGTTTTTACACACGCGCGCGCGCGCGCGCGTACGAACGCACACTCGAGGACACGGAAACGCGGAGATACACGAGTAAACGGAAAGGAGTATCCGAGTGGATTCGAGGGGAAAAAACAAGTCTACCGATTCCCGAGCAGCTGTCATATAAAAAGAAGAAAGTATTTGACTATCGAGGGATCGCTATGCGATTTTTGCACCAGGTCCCAGCTGGGTGCGCGTTGGCTTCTGGCAGAGGAACGTCCGTTTGACATTTGATCCGATCGGGATATCCGATACGATCGTTCCACGCTCGTTCCCCGAAAACAGCGGAAATCGGACGACGACGGTACGATCCGGTTCGGTTCGCTCCGGTCCGGTCCGGATCGGTTCGAATCGGTTCGCTCAGCCCTGGCAGTCGAAAGTCAACTTTCTCGTGACCCGACTGCGTTACGTCATTGGAACGAGCCCTGCCAAGTCCGTGGGCCAAGCTCACGCTATCTCCTCGGATCTCGTGGCCTCCGGATAACATTACCGAGCTTATGGTCCTCGCGGACCTGCGAATCAACCGTGCTCGAGAGACCGGTGCCATTAACAGCCAATGATGATTAGTCCGCGGTACCGCAATGTGACCCTGACACCGGCAGTCTCCGCAACAGGTACTTGAAACGGACAAAGCGAACGCGCCAAATCCCACTATTGTCCTCCACCTCCTCCTAAGCGTGGGAGGGATTAAGGAACCGGCCATCCCAGTGACCCCTGACACGATCCCTCTTTCGCTAAAACTCGGGAGAGAGTTCCCGAACGCTCTGCCGATCGCCTACTCGCGCGCAGCTGGCGATTTTTCCCGTTCCCACAGACTCCGAGCGAGTCTGCGAGATTCCAGAGAAATACCCCGCGGACCGCGCTATGGGAGGGAACCACCCCCGTTGGAACGTTAGCCGGTAGCCGGCGACGGGAAGCGTGACGCTGGAAATGGGAAACGATCCGGAACATTCGCAGGGACTCGCGACGGATCGACGGGAGAGATCCGGTATGGGTCTGCTCCTTCGGGGGGAAAAGAGGATCGCGTAAAATCGGCTCTCCGCTGGAGGAGAGCGCGTGCAGAAGAAGCCTTAGAGAGTAAACCTAACCTTAGCGATACCTTCGGTCGAGATGAGCAGTGGGAGAGCCAGAACGAGAAAGAGAAAGAGAAAGAGAAAGAGAGTAGATGAGCACGTCGGGAGGAGAGAGGGAGGGGGGTTGTAGGGATAAGCCGTGGGATCGGACGAGCGCATTCCTCAGGTCCGTATAGCCCAGTATAGCCGCTCGTGGCATGGGATGCCTCTTCTTTGCGTAGACTGCTTCTTCGCTCTCCTCCCCCCCGCCCCCCTCGTCGATAGAACGCCTCTGCGAAGCAACACTACGATATTCCAGCAGCGGGGTGCCATCCCCAAGATTTTTCCTCCCGTCGCACTTCTCTCGGTCCCCGACATCTTCGCGTAATTCCCTCGTTGGTCCGTTTACCCCCCCCCCCCCGCCCCCCCTCGTAGACGCGGTTCCTCGGGTCCCGATGGACCCCTCGGGATGTAACGGACCCGACAAACCTCGGGTAGTTTCGCATTTTTCCGATACTCCGGGGCCCGTTGGCCCTAATAACCTGTTCCCTGACGTTATCGCTGCTCAAGAGAGGGGTCGAGGACTCTTAGAACACGCGAGATTAAGGACCCCATTGAAATCTGGAGATTGCGCAAGCTCCTTATCGTCGCGGGAGGCCCCTAGAGAACGCGGCATCTCCGGTCCGGATGGGGTTTAACAAAGTGCCAGAAGCTTCCGCGACGCGTTATGTTTCGAAGGCTTTTTTAGAGCTGGCCCGGACCCTTAATTAGAGCGCGACCAGCCGTTTTATCGCGCGCCATGTCTACCCTGGTCTTCCCGCGACACTTGGCGCACGCACGAAAAGTTCCCACACTTGCCGCCGCTACAATTTAGATAAGTTCCCTCCGGACGAGATTAAAAGGTTAGCAGAGAAAACACAGAACGTTAATTGCTGCTGTTGCGGCTGCGACGGAGGCGGCGGATGCTGCTGTTGCTGCTACTGCCGCTGCCTCTTGACCTACGACCTCGTACAGGGGCGGTACAAAAAGTGGACGGCAGGTTTTAACTTCGTCGCCGAAATAGGCAACGCGACGAAAAACTTTTCGTCCAGATCTCGACGATTCTTCGTCGTCGCAGGAGATCTTCAGCAGCAGGGACGAAAGAAGAACCAATAACTCATGAGTTCTATTTTAGCTGTCTCTCTCTCTCTTAAAGTTCTCAAAGGATTATTAGCTACGCCGAAGAGGTTCTATCCTGGTTCTTGGGATTTTCGAAACTTTTCCAAATTCTCCAACGATCACTCGTCGGTTCTCAACCGTGAACAATTTTAATGATTTTAATGATTGCTTTGATTTCCCATTCGTGTCTCGTAATTATTACTTTCGGAGATTCTTCGGCCTTTTCTCTCTCCCTCGCTCTTTTCTCTTTCTCTTTCTCTTAATCGATTCCATTTATCTTTACCCTGACAGATTTGTTCGTTGAAACGTCTGGCGACTACCAACCGCTAATTATATAGCATTTTTTTCTCGAGGGACACGTGTAGAAGCTATTAGACGTATAGTTTAGCCTATCACAAATCAAAATCTACAAACATTTTTCTAACGGGCTCCCGAACTTACGCAATGGCATCAATAACGATGATTCGACAGAACCGTGGTAGGTCCCAGAGCAGAGCAAATGTTAGCTCTGTCTCTCTCTCTCTCTCTCTCTCTCTCTCTCTCTCTCTCTCTCTCGCGCGCGCAGATTCATAACGAGAGTGATAGTGGAGGAAACTACGTATCTTCTTACTCTCATTTTCTTTCACTTACGAATACGTAAGAAATACCGCACGAAAGAACGATCGGTGCCCTCGATTTCCGCGTTACCCAACGTTTTCACGACTACGCGCGCACATACGCGACAAGCGCAAACACAGGGAGAAAGAGAATCCAAGAGATATCATAAAGAGCTACGAGACATAATAAAAAGTTGAAATTACAAGATACGAGAATACATAAATCACCATTTTATATTACTGCTTGATGTCATTAACATAAAAGTCCCTCCTCTTACTTATTGGTATTATTATCATCATTATTATTCCTCTGTTCGTTCTCAGGGTATATACATATTCACGTCCGTTAATCATTCCGGCGCTCGTTCGTGGCTTGCGTTATTTTTATCGAACCATTGATTTACAATATTTGCGAATGCACATGCATTCGCCATTAAGGAAGAGAAGGAAATGCTGGAAATCGATATCGATCTCCATGACTATCGCGCGCATCGCCTCGCCTCGCCTCGCCTCGCGTAAAATGGAGTCTATCGATTTTGTAACGACAAACGTATCGACTGCCGGTGGAAGCCCCACAAAGAGCATGGGGCGATATCTTGCCCAGAGAGTACCCTCATGGGTTTGACAATGGCAAGTGCGAGATTCATAGCAGGCCCTACTGTCGCGGACAAAACGCGGCGTACAGCAGCCCTGTGATGCCTCCGAATTTTATCGATACACTTGAGTTGACAATTCCAAAATTCCCATAGGCTCCGGCAGCCACATCGTGTTCCCGACAATGGCACACACGAGTCGAGTTCATTTTGGTTGGCTGAGCGGGGGGACGGGAGGGGAAGGGGCCAATAGTCGAAACCAAACGAAACGAAACGAAACGAAGACATTCTCCCTCTGGAGAAGAGGAGAGGAGCCAGTGACTGCGAAGGAGAGCGAGAGTGGGAACGAGAGCGAGAGAACCTGCCTCCAGGTCACAGACGTTACGGAATTCCTCTCGACATCAATAGAACATCACGCACAAAGGATAGGCCATTATTATCGAGCGGGGGACACTTCGTGCTGGCTCCCCAGGTACAATATGAGCTCTCGAGAGCTCGAGCCCGAGCCACCAGATACACCTGGTGGCTCCTCACTGACGCATTAGGCTCTCGATGAAATGCAATAATACTTTACTACCTATCCGGAGAGAGATCTCTCTCTTCTCCCCTTCTCTCCTCTCTTCTCTTAGTTAGCAACTTCACTTTTGTCACGCTTTCCCCGTTACTCGCTCCTGACGATTCCCCCCCATCTCCGGGTGGAGTAACGTCTACTACGGAGAACGATATCCTCGGGGAGAGCGTAAAAATCACGCGCCTCCCCCTCCCCGTTACCCGCTCGCTTCTTGCTCGAGTCCGGAATTGGACACGCAGTTGGATTTGACTCGGCTAATAAAACACAATGCTTAGCAGACTGGTCGATTTTCTATGACAAGGGTGAAACGTCCACGCTAGACCCAAGGTCGAGGATTTATTTCAAAAGCGAGAAAAGGTCACCCGCTGAGGGAAAACGCCGGCTGACCTCTCCTCGCACCTGGACACCCTCCTCTTCGATAAGTCATTATGAACTTGGTCAAATATAATAATGGCTTCCACAGGACCGAGGAACCTTCCGCTTTTCATCCCCTAAGTACCCATTGAGTCCTCTCGCGTTTCTCTGAATACCCCATGAGAAACGTACGACACTTTAATGGAGTAACGCGAAAATTGATAATGGCGTATCGGGTGTACGTGCGGGGCGGGGGAAGGGGTGCTTATTCTCCGGTAATGGAGGAAGGGTGCGGGGAGTAGGGCAGTCGTCGCTCCGGGGCTAGCCGAGAAAAAGCACGTTAAAGTGATTAATGCATAAAGAAAAATCCACCACATCACCCCCAGCCCTTCCCCTTCCCCCGTTCCAACCCTCTCGAAATAATACGCGTTTGTTTGGATTCGTCAAGCTAATTTTTCACGGTAAATAAAGGAGACGCGGCGGTGCCCCGGCTGGGTATTAAATGACTTTGGACCCTCCTCCCCGCATGTCGTTCCGCAATCGTGGCGTGGAAATTCACCACGTGCACGTTTTAACCTTCCGGAAGTTGGAAACCGCAGGATGGTTTTATGGGCATGTTACTGCTCTTCACATGGAATTTATACGGCGCAAGAAAACTGAGTACACCGACGATAAATGTCACATCCTAATGACCTTTCATATTACTTCCTCCACTCGTAAGAGTTGATTTAACGTATTCTATTACACAGCGGCGGCCAGCTTTCCCCCGCGTCGCGAATCGTTAATGACAAAAGGACGACGCCGACACCGACGCCAAAACCGACGCCGATACCAAATTTTCCCCTCCATGAATACCGAGTGACCGCAGCACGGTCGATCCTGATTCAGGGGGTGTGTAGCACCCCCGAACCACCCTCGCACCTAGCCGCTCCGATTAAAACCGCAAAAACTTTTCCCGCGTACCTCCACCCCTTCCCCTGTTTCATCTCGACGGACAATTTTTATCTCGCGCCCGATTCGCTCCATTCGCGCGAATACGGGACAAATTTGTCAGATTTCTCTCGTTGTGACAAATGCGCGCGCGCACACGTGCGCTAGTCGGTCGCTTTTGAGCGGCGATGGCGGGAAATTTGCGCAACACGTGGCGCGCAGATGCGCAGTTGCGGACGATCCGCACCGGAAGATGACGGGGATGAAAAGTGGGAATCCCAAGCAAGCAGCACTTTGCGCATTCACCACGCTTCTTTCCGCTTATGGAATCGGCCGATGGACGCGCCTGTGCGCTTCGTTTGACGACGATGATGCGCGCCCTTTTGCGTGTGTGCACAACGCACCCGTGCCGCTCATCCACTTTGCTCGAGCGCACTTCCGGCCACGCCATGTGCTCTCTCCCCGCGACGGAACGATAACGATTATTCACACTCGCCTCAAACACCGCGGCCGCTTCCTTTTTGCCTTTTTAACCCAAGCGCAATTTTTCCGCCGCCACTTCCACCTGGAGGAACCCCAGACCCCCGGCTCCCCCTCGACAAGCTCTCCTCGCAGGGGGTGGGTGAGGCCGGGGGTTAACGACTGCGCGCGAATTAGTTCTACCGACAATTCGCGTAATAATCTCGAGAGGACTGTGTAGCGGCGAAAACAAATCGTTTATCATGGCCACTAGCTCGTTACACGATTAATAAAATATGAAGCCGATGGGAGCATAATTCACGATAATGCACTTCCAATGGATAATGCAATAGCGCAAGCTTCAATTAACCCAATATCTCGCCGCACGCGTTTATAAATTACTCTAGAAGCTCCGCGGCTCCATGCCCCGCACCGCAAACCTATTTATTATGTCATGAACGCTGATCAAATAGAACATTCGCGGATTTCGCGGAGATCGTCGATGGAACAGTCCCAGGTCGGGACCTGGGGGAGGAGGGTACACGCGGGAGCCATCGCGTTTTCCAGGCGATTTTTTTATCTTCCGTTCTCATGACGTTTTTTCGCGCGCTATTCGCTCACACAGTTTTGCCAGACGTTCCTTCAGGAATTCGCGGGATTTATGGCGCGGAAACGCGAGGACTATCGGCGCTTCTCTGTCTCTCGTAGCTCTTAATCTCTCCCCGGGTCTTCCCGTCTCCTTCTCTCGCGGAGAATTATGAAAGAAATTCCGATTGAAACTCAGACTGTCGCGGTTCGCGCCAAGGAGCGAATGTTTGCGGAATTTACCGGGGAATAAAATGGTAGCAGGCACGGGGGCAGGGGGGAGGGAGTTACAGCCACAACAGCTGCTCGCTGCAGCTCTTCCTATCGATAAATTACACGAGGCATTAAGTAGCAATAACACAGCGGAACTCTCAACCTCTCAACCCCCGCTACCCCGGGCGACTATTAATTCCAGATCTGATCATTCCGAAGCGCGCGATAATCCCGAGGGACAAACATCGGCCAACCGGTTGATCGCGCCCGGCCAAATTACATCGGGAATCGTCAAAAGGACCCTGATAAAACTCCTGGCGACGGATACCCACTGCCAAGTCTCTCGTTCGTCGAAAAAACACCCGGGGAGAAACGAGATACCTCGAGAGTCCGGGGGTAGGCGGGGGTGAGTCAGGGAAATAAAAATGGTCAAAGCGAAGTTTACGAGTTTCGCGCTTGACAAACTTTGCCGAAGCTCTTTCCGAAGTGTTTTACTCGAAGAACCATCCGCGACCCTCCGGGAGTCGCGCGGCGCCTGAATAAAAATTAATTAGCGTCGTTTCATCGAGGTTTCAAGCGGATCCACCCGCGAGTTCCTACAGAATCGCAAAATCACACTCGTGATTCGCTCGCTCGCTCGCTCGCTCGCTCCGACCAACGGCGACTCTATCTCCGGCGACCACCGACCATCCAATTCGAATTCCGGAAACGCTCGCTTCAGCTTCCGGCGTTAATCGAGCGAATCGCGAGACACGCGTGAAAGTTCCTCCGCTTCGTCGAGTCTCGTCGCTCGCGACCGCTTTCGTCGCCAGACTAAAAATTGGACTCCTCCTGATTTCGCCGCGGGGATGACTAAATTCCAGAAATTTGCGCATTCGCGCGATGAGCTCTGGACCCTGCAGATGCTCGTCGACCGAAAGATCCTGAAAAGCCATCGCGCGCGCGCGCGGAATTCACAGAGAGGGAAAAAGCTCTGTGTGCGGAACTCCGCAATTAAGGAGAAAGGACTCGACATCGGGGAAACTTGGGTTTGGCGTCTTTGACGTTTCGCGGTCAGCGACGCGTTTCCCTCGCATGATAAAATTACGAGAAGGACCGACGGTTATTGTGATGTAGTCTGGCGTGATTGCAACAGACTGCACGGAGGTAGGCGCATTGTCCTCCGGTTATCCCGTGGATTCGCACACGACGAGACACAAACGCTCCGACACGATTCACCGACTCTCTCGTCGCGTGTGCCCTCCCCCCTTACCCTTCGTCCATGAGCAAGCGCATCGCGAGATACGTTCGGTTCATATCGTTGGAAGATCACGTGACGACGATAACGACGACGACTTTTTATCAGGTCGCTCGTTTCGGAGCAAAATTCTCGAGGTTCGTAAGAAACCGAGTGGGACCACTCGAAGTGGCTACTACCGTCGTTGAACTTTATCCCCGCGGTGGACTCAGCTCGAAAGATACACGGGGCAAAACAAATATTTGACTGGAACTTGTATCGGTAAACGCTTTCTCCATCGAATTTCACCGAGTTCGATAAGGAGGTACCGGGAATCGTGTGTTTGTTCATCCTCGACAGGGTTCCGGACTCTTGCTCGTATTAAATTTCATCATTCGGAGACCTCGTGCTCGAGGTGTACAGTCAGTCTCCGGTCGGGTCGAGTCGAGTCGATCGAATCGATCCTTGGCTCAGTCCGATCGTAGGACCGGGAAATATCGCGAGCTGTCGTGGTAGGCACACGCGCGAACCACAACCAGAACCAGAAGAGGAACTCCACCGCCGTCGATCGTCTCCGTCAGTTTTCGAGGGAACGTCGAAACGGGGCACTTCCGAAGGGACATCCCGAGGTTCCTCGAGGAGAACTCGTTGCTCCCTGCACCAGGTGCCTCCTCCCATCCCTAGAATCCAATGGAGATTGCACATCCTTAGACTCGGTGACCTTGAAGCTCCGAAGGGACCCGCTTGAGCTTTTGAGAGCGACTCTAAAAGTGCTGGTGGGGGCACATCGGGAGGGAGGCACTCGTACCGTGGAGAAGCTCGGGATTACGGTTTAGCGCGATTGATCGAAAGTTGTTGCAATTGCTTTGAGGAGAACTCGAGTGAAAGTCGTGTGCCACCGGCAGGTAAGCGCGAGCGTGAAATCCGTCAGTCGTGCGCTCGGTAGCCGATGAGTTAAATGACGACGACGACGACAACGTCGACGGCGACGACGATATCGAGGGACGACAGCCGGGGATTGGAGGGTCGAAAAGGCGAATGGGGTGCCTCCAGAGACAATCGATGCTCTCGATGCTCTCGGTGCTGTTAATTGCTGATCAAAGACACACCGGCCCTGCTACCACCGTCCTTCCGCCGCTGTAGCCTTTGCGCCTCTTCGAATCTTCCGTCGGCTTCGCGCGAAGTCGAGCAAAGCACCTGGGTCGCGGATACTCGAACAATTTTCCCCACCACCGGATGCCAACTACTACCCCCCACCCCCCTGGCTCTCCACCTATAGAATTACATCTCATTCAGTTGCATTTTCAACGCGTGAAAAACCAGAAGATTCCTCTTGTGCTCGTGAAACGAAACGAAACGAAACGAAAAGAGACGAGACCAAATGAAAGAAAACGAATCCCTCGGCATGCTCGAGTGTCTTAATAGTCGGCTGGTTACCGAACAAGGACGGATGGAGGATATCGAAAGTTCAGCGAGGATTTCGCGTGTGCGGTAAAAGTTCGCGCGGTCTCGCTGGATCGAAGAAGGAGAGAGAATCCAGGTGTTCCCGTCGATACTCTCTCCTCAACAACAATAGTTCATCAGGACCAGCGTTCGGTACGTGCCGGACCAAGCATGGCGTTGCTAGACAAACACTTTTCCAATATTATACACGAGTGTTTCAGTGGCCTAACGCGAGCTGCAACTCCACTCGATTCAATTTCCAGGAGTTGCGCGAGATTGTTCTCAGGGGGATTGGCTACGGAGGGTTAGGGTCCGGACGGGTTCCTTTAATTCGCTCGGCTGTGATCGCTTTTAAAAAGCTAATCCACCATAGGAAGCGTTCGATCCCATTCGGAGCAATCGCCATATCGATTCCCGACCACGCTATTGATCCGACGCTCGGGGATCCACGCGATTCCACGCTGCCGAAGATCAGGTTTGCCGCAAACATATTTCCGCGTGCTTCTTCGGGAACGATGCAACTGTCAACTCGCGGGAGCGGTCGAAGTTACTTTGAGAAATTTCCAACGAAATGGAATAGGCGAGTGCTGGAGGTTGCTTCTCCACTGGAGGAGTAGCGATAAAAGGAGCGTTTGAACCATGTGGAGTGGAGTGGAGTGGAGTGGAGTCGAGTGGAGTGGGTTGGGTTGGGTGGGTGGATGGATGGATGAGGACCGGTACTGGTGCCTGCCGATCATCCTGTTCCCCTCTCCTCGCGGAAGGAGTCGAGGAGGGGGTACACAATCGGAGTGGTAGCAGTCGACTGTCCGACGATGGTGGTGGTGGAGGTGGAGGTGCAGGCGGGAAGGGAAATCCAAAGGAATGGGAGATATGGCCATGACCGCGTGGAATCTTTGGAATGTGGACCGTCACGCCAAGGCAAAGCCACGCAGTCGGTCTTTCGCTCTTTCGGTCCATTTCGATTCCTCTCATTTCCCTCGTTCTCTCTCTTCTTAACTCGTCCGTCAGAACTTCTGTCAGACGATGGCCCGGGAATTAAATCGCCGCTAAAACTCTACTCCGTCAAAGACTCCGTCGCAACCGCCACCGCAAGTCCACGCACTCGCGTCTACCTCGCTCTAACTTTCACCGGACACCTGCCGCCGTCTCTTCTGATTTTTCTCTCCTCGCTTTTCATCGAACGGCCGAAGACGAATCTCGACCCGACGGAACGTATAGGCTATCTTTTACGCGGACCACCCACACGATTTACATAAAGTTTTAATCGCTTAGAAACCGCGCGGCTTTCAGATTTTCTCCTTGAGATTGTTGCGCCCGTACGGTTTTGGAGGGGAAGCTAAAAGATTTCACCCGCTCAATATAATTATGGTTAAATGGTCCCGATTGCTATCTGGCATTCCTGGGACATAACCTTCGGCACATTAACCGATCAAAAATTGATGGAGTCGCCGCGCCCTGGGCGAAAACTGCACGGGCACCTGAACTGTAATGACTGCCACGGGTCGAGAACTATGATTAGACAGGTGCGGTTGTCGAAGTAGGTGCGCACCTGCAATCTCGTAGGATATTCTCAGTGAAAACGGTTTAGGGCGCATAATCAATCTGTACACACCGACACCTGTCGCTGGAAAAAACTTCTCTAAGCTCCTTATCCCCCCGGACCCGGGAGAGACTCTTCTTGTGAGAAATGTTGCCGATGCTCTAACGCAGGTACGCGACAAAAAAAAAAATGCACCTGCGCAGCAGCAAAATAAGCAGGTGATGAGAAGACCCACGGGATCCCTCTCGGGCTCTTCTTCCTTTTACCGTTTCGGATGAAATTAATGAAAGTGCCATTATACTCGATAAATGGATAATGCTGAGAAAAATGCACGTCGATATTTTATCATAATTTATTCCACACTAAAGAGAGGTAGAAAGGTAGAAAGGAGAGAAAGGACGAGAGAGAGAGAGAGAGAGAGAGAGGGAGGGAGGAGACGAGGAATGCCGTAAACGTGGCTCCGAGAATGAAAAGAATAAGTCGTTAAAAAGCCTAAAAAGAGCCAGCGGCAATAAAAAGCCGGATCTAAAGGCTAAATGCGTTAGAGAGGGTCAGTACCTGTGTGTAGGAGTCAATGCCCAGGAGAAGGAGGACGATGATTTCATCGGGCCAAATTCAGAATGCTCCCGTGTATCTTCGGCCCCCGCCTCCCTCCTCCTCCCCGCCTCCCTTCATCGCTATTCTCGCACGTTCGACGAACGCGACGTCGAATCGTCGTCGTCGTCGTCGTCGTCGTCGTCGATCATTCGCGAGAGGTTTTCGCGCCAATTTCCAAATTACCATCCGAGTACTTTTCGCGCGGGGTCATCGACGTCCATTTCCAGTTGGCGAGAGCTTCCCCTCGAATCGCGCGAAAGCGATCGGCGGAAGAAACATGGCGACGACGGCGGCAAGAATAATGCGAGAAATCCTTCACAGAGCGAAGATAGGGCCGTTATGTCTGGTGGTAGGTAGGTAGGTAGGTAGGTAGGTAGGTAGGTAGGTCCACGTTATGACTTGGCGAGTTATGAGACGATGTCCCGACAGCAATTATAGCGCGTGGTCCGCCGCTATGTTCCAACTCGGGCGTAATTGAAATATCTCGATCCCCGCGGACCCGTCCGACTTGACCCCGAGACCGCAAACCATGAAACTACCCGCCCGAGCGATTCGCATTGTGTTATATGTATTAATACGTCTTTCGAGGTATGCGGTTCAGGTTTATTCTCCGCGTCCTCCCTCCCTCTCTCCCTCCCTCTACCTTTCCCCAATTTTCATCGCCCGACAAATTTCCCGGATTCCACGTAGCGCCCCGAGCGCCGACCTTCAATCGCGCGAACGCAAAACTATAGGAATCGCGCGATCGCCTCCTCAGGAAGCTGAAATGACCGGAAGCAGCGTTCTCCGAGTGTCTCTTTAAGGTCGGAGAGCGGATGTCGAGGCGTGTACACGGAACGGAAGAGAAGGAGGACGTGCGTGCAAGCGGGCGCGGGGGGAGAGGGAGAAAAAGTGAAACGTAAACCCGAGGCGGTGGAACGAATGATGCGTGGAATCTCGACGGGGGCGCGGGGGGAGGGAAAGGGCTTTTTGCAAAACTGCTCACAAGCGCAGAATGTGTGCAACGCGGTACTCGTGGGGGAGGGAGCGTGGAAGCCGCTCGGGATAGAGCGAGAGGGGTTGTTTCCAACGCGCCAGGGGGATGGGGAGGGAGGGGGAGAACCGCAGAGCAAATGCAGGCCCTGAATGTGTAATAAGCACTCACGTCGCAACCCTTGGCTCTCGCGGTAACGCGTCTGCGCTTAAAAAGGTCCTGCCGCATACGCGCACCCCTCACCCCCAACCCCTCCAGCCAATACACCTCACAGATACACGCGTGTCTTCGCTCGCGTATGTGTACACGCGTACGCGCGTCGTCGCGCTTCCGCTCAATTTTTAATCGGGCATTCTCGTGCTGAATTTCTCACCCTCACCCTCATCCTCACCCTCTTCCACCCCCTCAACCGATAAGCGTGAAATAATCGCGAGACTCCCGAGATTTACAGGAGCGCGGATATCAGCGGATGCGCTTACGAAGGCTCCTCGTCTTGGCCCAATGGCCTTCTTCCGGAATAGCGGAAGTTCCTTAGCGCGCGCGGCTGCACGCGCGCGCAAACATAATTTCTCGCGTGTCACGTGACCGGAGAAACTCAAGAGCCCCGTTATTACCAACGCGCGGGAATAATCGCGGGATTAACGAGAAGCGAGGCATCTCGAAGCGCGACAGCTCGCGGATGCTCCAGACCGGAAGTCCTCCCGCTTCGGGGTAGGGGTTGGTTTTGGGGAGAGGGGGATTCGAATTTTCATCGACCGCTCTCAAAATTCGCGAGAAGTTTCACGGATCAAGAGGTTCCTGATAGGGAGAGACGCGCGATCGCAGACAACTCGTTACAGCGATTCCTCGAGGCCGCTTCCGGTTCCGTCGTCCGGAGCATCGAAACGTCGCGCTTTCGACGCGAGGAAGCGCGGCAACGCGTCATGAATCATTCGTGGGTGCGTCAATGGCCGGTGCAACGAGAATGGCGCGCGCCGCTGTTGGTAGCAAACGTGTGTGCCACCGCGAACGCACATTTGATCGCGGCTAAAGAAACGACCGCGAGCAAACACGCAGCGCGTCGCGACTGAAAAGCTGGCGAGGGGGTGAATGGGGCGAGGGTGGTCACCAGCCGGACGACGACCACGACGAAAAGACGACGCATTGTGGCCCAGAAATGACGGTACACCGGGTCTAGAGCAGTAATGGCGGGGGTGTGATGGTGGTAGTGTGGATTCTTCCTCGTCCGTTGCTCTTGACTTTGCGCGTGGACCTGTGTGTGTGTGTGTATTTGCTCGCGAACGTTCTCCACCTCCGAAGGCCTCCGACGAGGCGCCGAAAGTTCGCGTCCACACCGGAAGTAGACGAAAACTCCGATCCCCGCGACTCAAATTTCCAAAAAAAAAGAAAAATGGCGGACTCGCGCTGCTGGCGAACGAGCAAGCGATTGCTCGCACTCCTCCGATGCAACTTCCGGATTACGGTAGATTCAAATCGCGTTTCGATTTGAGATCTATGCGTTTCGTCGGAAAAAGAAAATCGCCGTGAGATTTCGGAGTTTGCTCGTGTCCCCGATGGCGTTTCCGGTTCGGGGATGATTTCGCACGCGATTTTTCCTCCCGTCGATATAATTAGGTGTCTTTGTGATCGAGAAGCGAGTCGCGGCGTTTGCGTTTGGCGAGCGTGTCGGTTTTGGCGAACTCCCAGCGCGAATATCCGGCGGTTCCGTCGCCAAATCAACGAGCTGTTCGCTCGCATCGCTCGCTCGTGCAAACAAAGCGGCGGATATCGGGACTCGTTTTCGCGCGTGATTTCTGCCGCAGCTGCCGTCACTGCTGCGATATGTGATTATTAGGGAAACGACATCGGGAATTGACACTCCTCTCGCGCGGACCGATACTCCCGCTTCGCGGAATCGCTACTCGAACCGATAACGAAAGCCAACAATTCAAATTGGAAACTCTCGTAATTTCCTAGCAGTTCGCGAGAAATCTTGTTATGGAATTTATTCACTATAACTTTATTAAAGTCAAAGAGAGCCAACGAGGGTGGGCCCGTTCGCCGTCCTCTCCAACCCTACTCCTTCTTCGCATTTAGTTCCATCTCATTCCCAAGTTTCTCTCCGCCTCCCTCCTCGACCATCCTCCAACATCCGCAGTTACTAATATTAAAACTTGCCCGACCGTTTTTCACAGGTCTGTAACGATCGCCAAATGCAAAAGCCGGAGAGGGGAGGGGGAGAGAGGATGTACAGAAGAGTAGTATGAGAGAAAAAAGAGGAGCGGAAGCAGAGGGAGAGAAAGAGAGAGAGCTGGAGTCTATAAAATCACAGCGGCAAAGTTTGTTAGGAGGTTCCGGAGTTCGCGCGAAAAGAAACTCGCCGAAAGTCCTGTTGAACCGACGTGCAACGCGCGAATGAAAAATCGATGCCAATTAAGTTCCGAACGAGTCCGGCGAGTTCTCGCGCTGCTCGCCGTTCGCCATTGGAACTCGCGTCTTCGTATCGCGCGAGGATCGAGTGTCGAGTGCGCGAATCGAATGCGACTGGTGACACGACGCGATTTCATCGAAACCCGATACCATCGTGGGCTTTTGGGTCTGACCCAAGCCGCAAAATTCTCGCTATGATAACGAAACATCTCTCGTTTCTCTCCCTCGGAGAGAGAGAGAGAGAGCAAACAAGGCCAATGTGCCAAAAGTAACGGGATGACCCTCGGTCTTCCAAAAGTCGAACAAGCGATTTGAATATCCTGAAAAAATTTCTCCGCGCCATTGGCGCGATCAACCGCGATAAATAATTCCCGAGGGTGGCGATGGTGGTGTCGCAGCTGCTGCCGCTGGTACCAACCACCGCGAGTGATCCAGGGAGTCTCTTGCTCGTGAGAAAGGGGAAACCCCTTACGTCCATGGTGTTGTGCCAGCGACGAAAACGCAAATATCAAACGCGCCGCTTTCGGCGCAAAACGCGAGGAATTTGCTCGGTAGCCATTTTGAGCGCGTCGGGCTTAGTCGAGTATCGGCCAAACTCGCCATATTGGTTGCGGCAGGCTTATTATCTTTCCTCTCGCCTCTTCGACGAGTTCGCTCCTTCCTTTTGCTCGTCATTCTTTCCTGCCTCGCATACAACTTCGTTCTTCCAGTGTCACCTCCTACATATTCAATTTGACTTACCCACCCCCTCTACTTTTTCTCGCAGAGAGTATCCTTTTCTCAAATTCCGATCCGGTCCATCTCCTCTCGTCTCTCTCTCTCTCTCTCTCGCGCGCCCCATGCATTTTTTTCGACTTTTCCAAACTCGTGCTCGCAACGCGTTGACGAATATCGTTATATTAATAATTTTCCTGACATTTTGGGCTATCGACTCTTCCGGAACGTCGGCCACGTAACGGAGTATCGGACGCTTCTCGTTTCTTTTCTACATTTTCTCTATTTTCTTGTACGTTTTAACTATTTTGCTCTCTTTATGTAAATACCTAAGTGTACACACGTGCTATTTACATATAGAATATATCCGTCCGTCGCTTGGCCTCTGGCTTCCACATATTCTTTCTACATGCTGCAGTATCCACGCCCTGTATGTAAAACCCCTCCTCGTAGTTTATTTTTCATATCGACCTCACTTCCGGTAACGTTCTCCGTCGTCCTATGGATTATCCGTGCGTCCCGTGACGCTCGCGTTTTTCTCTACCCCTCTCGACGTATCGTCGTCGTCGTCGTCGTCGTCGCTGCCGTCGCCGCCGTCGCCCGACCGAATATCAAATAACGCGCTCGCCTCGGAAAAGCTCCCGAGAAATTAATCGGCATTTTCCTCGGCCAGTCTAGAAAACGAGACCCGTTCTTGTTCCCGTTGCGACATCGTCGCTGTAAATCTCGTACTCGAAGCGTCGAGGATCTCTCGGAGCATGACGAGGCATCGCGATACTCGAGGAACATTTGCGCTCGCGGGGGAAAAACATCTTCCGGCTAAAAACGAGATACGTCATTGTTCGCGCCACTTTCGAGTGTCGCGCGTAGACGAAGCATCGATACAACGCAACAAAGCACTCGAGTAATCGGAGAGTAATCCGGGCAGCTTAAATTTCCATTTGAGCACTCGCAACTGTGAGTAACAACAGGCGCGCAACACAAGTGTGAGAGTGCATCGGGGTCTCCGCGTTCTCTTCTTTCGGAGGGAAACGTCCAGCGTTTTGCGGAAAAGTGGAAGTCATCAATTACGAACCGACGAGTGCGCGCGGTTTCCCTTGCAAATTTGTCCCGACCAGCGACGCTCGTTCAAAGTTGACCGCTGGACTTTGATCAGGGTGTACGAATACACCGTCGAGCCCTGCGGAACACCGGAAAGAGACGGGGGGGGGGGAGATGGGTAAGAGACGGTCAATTAATTAAAATTCTCCGATGCATCGATCCTGGCCACTTCGCCGACCGGAAGTGGGTCAGGAGTACGCCGACTGCATCCGGAACTAGCAAAGGGTTCGGTTTCTCAACCACGCGCAATTTTTTTAACGCTGCCAGTCGCGGTCTCTACCACGTCGACTAAACTCTCCGATAATTCCGGAATACGGTGGAATTTTTGTAAAATTTAAGAATTTTTTTCCTCGTGTATTTTTATGGGCGTCTCTCACGTTTGAATAGTGAAAACGTGCGAAATAAAGCGTCGAGTACGCTATATGTCGAGTCGTTGCGCTTCTCGAGTGTCAGGGGTGTGCGATTCATCCCTTACGATGGGTTTGATCGACGTGACTCATTTTCGAATTTTTTGCATCGTTCGCAGGCGGAGGAGCTGAACACTATAGTCGGCAATGCTTTTCGTATGGCGTACGTGGCGCAACTGCAGCGCCAGCCTATCCTGCAGGATGTGATCTCGCCGCAATCCTCGCCGCCTTATCTCAAGGACAAGCAGGAGCATCGCATTTCCTGGGTAGGTCTCTCACTTGGTCGTCGCTCTAGCACTTTCCTAGTTCCCACGAAAATAAGAGCCCCCCTCCTCACCACTCTTCTCTCCGTTAAGCATCTCCTTGAAAATTTGCTTACGCGTCTTCCACACGTGCCGTCGGATGAAACGGGAAGCGAGAGTACAGTCTGGCCAAAAACTAGTTTATCGTAATTAATGGGCAGCGGTGCGCGGAATCTATGGCAAATGAAATTACGCAAGATATTCAGGGACGGGGGGTCTCCAGCGATGACTACTGGAGCCACGAAGCTCGTGGTTTCCCGGGGCGAAGCTCTCCTCCAGTAGGTGGAGGTGATGGTGGTGGTAGCGGCCCATTTACAGACCGCGTTAATTATAAATTCGACCCGAGTCTCTCGGCTTCCTTGGGTTTCCGAGTAAACGGTCAGTCCGCTACTATCAGCTCGGTAGTCGTACTCACGGGAACATCTTGGGAATCGTAAGATTCCGCCTATAAAGTATTCACGGACCTACCGGATTTGTCCCGCCGCCAGTCTAAAACGATTCTCAGCGCGGAACTGGCGAACGAGGCAGAAATTCCAGCGGATTTGACCGCGAGAGACACGCGCGCGGGCACCCGGGACTGTCCCGGTGTCACTTCCGGCGAACCGGAAATACGAGTCGCCGCGAGAAGAAAATATAGCCGGGCAAAACATTCCTTTGTCCCACGTCGAGTCTCTTCCTCCCACCTACCTTTCGCCGCTGTGTCTCTCGCGCGTATTTCGACATTCAAACTCGACGGCGAGTCTCTTTTTCCCCAAGACGATGACGTTGGTTGATAAATACGTGGAAACGTCTTGAGTAATCGGAGTCCTCGAGGCGAAGCACGAGTGGGGGTGGATCGCGGGCGGCAGGGTTCGCGAGGTCGCTGTTTAACGAGATCGTTTGATTTGCAGAACAAGTCGCCGACGGGCGATAGCTCCATTGGCGGGAACGGAGTCGGTTATAGAAACTCATCGACGACCTCCTGGTTGAAAAGTCGAACATCGCTGACGTCGAGGAGTGGCAGCGGTTCGTCCGCAGCGGACATGAACGTGCAGCTCGGGAGCGCTGGCTCGCCAACGCTACGTCTCTCCAGTGTAAAGGTAAGTTCACACTCGATTTCCTATCCGCCCCCCTCTCTCTCTCTCTCTCTCTACCGATACGACGGAATTGATCTCAAACCGGAATCGAAGCTGTCAGCGAGCGACTCCCCGCCCCCGCTGCCCTCCGGACGCGTTTCCAGGACACAGTCGCCTCTCGCCGTTCGTCAATAACTCCGTTTTCGCCCGTCGCTTCTTCGCGCACTCGTCACAATCCCGCGCGAAATCGAATTATCGACGATCTTCGCACTCGCGAAGAGCGCGAGCCTTCCGCACCCAAAAGAGCGACGTCCTCGAGGCACTCGATCGACCCGAGAGACGAAAATTCCGCCGGAAGCGGCGGGAGACGGCGAATTTCTCTCGGGCCTTCCTCGTCCTCGCGTCGGGACTCTCGGTGATCGTCGACGAGGTAATCTCGAGTAACGTCGGTCATTTTCTTGTTAACGAGCAGACGCCAAATTCCATCCCGGGCCTGCGGCCGTCGCACAACTTCACGAACGTTCTGGGGCCAATAACGAACGAGGATGAGCCTAAGAGTATATCCCAGCAGAGCACGCCAAGCAGCGACGAGAGTAACTCGCCGACGGAGCTGAACTCGTACAAGAGGCTGACGGACAAGCCACCCTTGATAAAGCGGCTGGCGATGGGCCTGACGGGGGGACGCGACGTCCTGGGGTTGAACAGCGAGGACGATAGCTGTCCGCTGGTCAGCGGTAGCAGCACGCCCACCAGCCCGTCGAACAGGCCACTCTCCGGGGGCTACATCAATGCCGCCATCATCGACTCGGAGACCACCAGGCCTAGTTACAACAAGATACCCGAAAGAGGCTCGGAGAGCATCGACAACACGATCAACGCGTCCATCACGGCGAAAAACTTCAACATCGAGAACAACAGGTGAGCGAGTCGATGCTGATAGTCCTTCGGTCCTTCCCCTCCCGTCTCCGAAATTTCACTCCGTTCCACTCGTCGGTTTGCTCCTACCCAACGCCATTGCTACAACCCCAACCGCTATCAACCGCTAAAACTACCGGCGCCGCCACTGAAACCAGTACAATCGCCAACACCGTCGCTTATCTCGTAATTAGAACGGCGGAATCTCCAGAGTTTTCTCCCGCTGCTCGCGCCAATGTCCTAATTTTAATCCGCCGGCGTGCGATAGTCCGCCGGATAACCGGTGAGTTCAAGGATATCATTTTGAGGATCTATACAGGATAGGGCACAACTCTCCGGGCTGCGGAACGGAAACGGAATTCAAGACGAAGAGACGATCGCAGATTAGCACGTCGAGTAGTTCGGTACCGGCTGACGGAAGTACTCATGGATCGACACCGACGCCGACACCACCACCGCTACCCGAGAGGACCGATAGCCTGAACAACCGCACCGAGGAGAGCGAACTTCGCGAAGCTTCCTGGTTCCAGGCTGGAATTCCTAGGTAAGTGTCGACAACGCTCTGTCTCTCTCTCTCTCTCTCTCTCTCTTTGGCTCCGTATTGTTGGAGCTCGATGGAACCGTTTTCCATTTGCGCGTTATACGGCGCACAAAGCAACAACATCGGGAACTATTGTTTCCCCGACGATCGTTCCTGTGGATTCGATCGATCAAACGTGACGTCGATGCTCTCGTCTCGTACAGTTTGCGCGGGACCAGTTCGCGGGCTTGCTCCACGACGTAGTTAGGAACTCTCGGGCTAACTCGATTTATGTTGCGAGCATGCGCCTTACGACGTTGGATAATCTGGAAAAAAGTTGAAATCACTTGCTATTATCTTTTGCGTAGAAACACCGGTTTCTGGGAAGGGAGAGGACGCGAACTAGCGAACTAGCCATTAACCACTGGGGGAATTACGGTCAGCGTCTCGTCGCCGTCCTTAAGCCAAACTGTCGCTTATTCACCTCTCGATCTTTATTCTGACGAACTACTTATGATTCCAGGGAAATAACGCTGGAAGTGTTGAGCCAGGAACCGGAGGGGGCATTCATGGTGAGGGAGAGCACCAGTAAACCCGGATGTTACGCCCTCTCGCTCAGAGTGCCGCGAGAATTTCAGCCAAGCGGAATAGCGCATTATCTAATAATGCGCACGAATAAAGGCTACAAAATCAAGGTGAGTCCCGGAGAACTTCATTCGATCGTTTAACTACCCCTCGCTACCATTCGGCGGGAGAGAAAGTATTCGTAAAAGCGAAAAATCGACGGGGATCCATAAAAATGTTGCCGCTCTCGCCATTCTTCTCCCAACATAACAGATTTGCTCGAGGGTTCGCGGCAATTTGGAAAATATTCCATTTTTCCTTCCGCGTTCTCAATAATCCAGGGCGAATTCGCTCGCCGGCAGTTGTATCGAATATACAGAGAACATTATTTAATTTGCTACAAACGCGAAAACTATTCGGGAGTGTACCTTCGTTACGCTCGCTCTCTCCCTCTGATAATAGTCATTTGTTACGTAAAGGCTAATCATTAACACGTAATATTGCGTTTTGGTTAAAGCTTTCTACTCCAAGGTATTTTAATGGGAGTATCCAGCATGGATGTACAAAGCAAACCTGGTTTTCACATTTTCCCGAAGCGGTATGCGTATTTAAATGGCCGAACTTCCCTCGCAGGATAAATTAAATGGGTCTGCGGACTTTGATAATCCCCGAAACCAGTATAAATGAGTTTTGTTGGGCGTACCGCAGGGAAATCAAAACTCTCCTCTCTCTTTCTATATCACGTTGCGCTCCCGCAGAAACACGGGGCAAGCTTCTCGAGTATCCCAACTGTAATAATTTCGACATGCAGAAATCGTGTGTATACAAATGCGCTCGTTAATCTTACACCAACAGCGTCGTTTGCTTAGGATTTGGTCCCCGGAAACATTAATGCGATCAGTGATAAATATTCACTTACCGTAAACACATACGCGACGCATCCATTCGCGGGAAATAGTCTTGCAAGGGCCCTAGCTTCATTATTAGCCCCGGAAACCACTAATGATACGTGTCATTCCCGGGGTCTCGAGAGCACGAGTGTTTACAGTGGTAGCAGGGGTTTCCTTTTTTGTCGGCCTGCACACGTGGAATGATCGAATATCGTTTCTCTCTGTTCGCACAGGGCTTCAAGAAAGAGTTCACGACGTTAACGGCGTTGATCACTCATCATTCCATCATGCCAGAATTGCTACCCTGCCCATTGTCGCTGCACAACCCAACCTTCGTCAAGAGCGACTCCAACAAGGATTTTGCGGACATCGATTCCGATCCAGATTACAACACCCTCGCAGACTTCCGGAAGATGATGGCCGATTTGAATGTGTAACTTGAACCGAGAACTTTCTCAATATTTTACACGCGCCCTTGGAGGCGAAGAGGAAGAATTTTCTCGTAGAAAGGGATAACTGCCGGTTTTTTGTACATTTACACGGTGTATCGTAACGTTGTACAGTACACGGGAAACAATCATGCTCGGGAAGGTGAAATTCGTTTTATTACAAGTATCTCGAGTGACATTGGCCAAATGTTCAGGCGTTTACCGTGGGATAAAACTGGTGAAGAGGTCATTCTTGGTAATATAATGTAACAGTAGATGCGAGACTAGTTGGAGAGACCGCTGAAAAACGTGATAGTCGTTTCTAGGACATCTTAGCGATAATAAAAAAGAATGCCACATCGTGATATAAACTCGTAAGTCATTGCTAGCTAGTAAGGAAAGTAGCGTAACTAGTTTATGGTCATTGTCGTAAAGAAATAGATATAAATCAAAGTCAAAGGGACGTATAGCAGGGAGATTAAATACCGATAGATCGCATAGAGCCTTTCTTTAACGTAGGAAGCTTTAAACAGAAAGTCGAAAATGTGGAATAAAGCGATATTGATTTCTTTAGATATTTAATATAACTAAATGTTGATAAAATTTTATGGGTTTTTCTATAAAGTGGAAAAAAGTTCTTAGTTGAAATAGGCTCGAATGATAGATGCGAACATCGAACATAAAAGTTACTTTCTCGAATCGTAAAATATATTCGACGTCTTTTCTAAAAGCCATTACAAATATATATTTAGCTGTTACGTGTCTCCGTACGTTCATATTCCACGTGTACTTGTATAATTCTGTAAAAACACATAGGAATTGCGTTGCCTCCTATCATTTAATAACAGCAGTACAATAGACTCCCGTATAAAGCGATTTAATACTTTGCGCATTGTACGATTCGCGTTAATAGGAAATTCTATTGTATGGAAATTTTTCTCGCATATACTGCAAATGTTATAAAACATCATATTTGGAATGATTATCTATTTTCTATATTTTTTTGCGTTTATGACGGGAATTTGAAAATTCCTTCGAAATAAGAACATAAATTACTTGGTAACTTATTCTACAGTGAAAGTTAATATTTTATTATGTTATCTAGGAGATTATAAAACAACATTGTTTCAACAATGACAACAATTGTAATACTTTTGGCGTGTTATTAGGAATTTATATTTTAGAAATACGCATTAAACGCGGGACTCTACTATACATTTGATTATGATTCAATATTTTCATTGGTTACTTTTACTCTTTCTGACTCTCTCTCTCTCTCTATTTCTATCTATCTATCTTTCTATAATAAAAGTCAGAGCAATTCTCTGTCTTTCTGAGTGAAAGTTAATGATTGTTCAGTTTTTACAATAATTGTTTAATGATGTAGCCCAAAGTTCATTAATTAAGATGGGCTGGTGTACCGCGCGTTTATATAGTACATTATTAATTAAGTAATTCGAATTAATGTAAATGTGTTTATATGTATATAGCTTATTATTATTATTATTATTATTATTATTATTATATTATTGTTATATAATAATCTTATATTTATAATTACGAAAACTCTTGAGACGAAAAGTGAGAAAGGAGAATGTCGTATCGATGACTAGATTATAAAGTAACACGGAGCTTCCCGACGAAGAGCAAAAAGAAGGGAAGCTAAAGAAGATGAGATTTAAAGTGGTAATTTAATCGCTCGACTAACCTAGTCTTGTACAGAAGATGCGCGCTCGTGTGCGTGTTTATAGTAATTATTATAAATACTAGATATATTCATGTGTCGATCAATATAATAATAAAAGGAAAACGAGGCTGCGTATCTATCTCTCCACACGATAAAACGGAATAATGAAAAAATAGCGCCGATGAAAGAACTCCAATTTCCAATGGTAAATATTGTTGTAAAAGTACCGAATTAAATTGCAAAAAGTCTCAACTATAAAATCATTCATATTCTCAAATAAACGAAAAGCAGAAACAAATACTTCATATCATAAACACACCATACGAATAAATTCCACGGGAAATATTGATCATTAAACATAATGACACGATCGTTACTATACATATAATGAAGCAGAATAATTTTTTTACAACTCTGTCAGGCACAAACTAGTAAATGTCGCATAAAATAAGCTTAATTAATTAATTGCATTGCCTGTACCGCAGTTAATTGCATTAACTGCACCAGGGCATACGAAAACTCCTTACATTTTATAATAGGTAACTCAGCTTATTGCAATCGATAAATATGAGACTGCGATATTATATATATAAAATTGAAAACACACAGTGAATAGTTCATATAGTTTTTGTTATTATCTAATTGTTTTTATGCGTGGCTGAAGAAATTTCGCAAAATTATGAAAGGAACCGATAATCCGTTGTAAGGTATGTTAAGCATGATATTAACCACCGCTTAAGATCTGTAATGTTTTACGAATCATGATAGCGAGATGTGTTGCATAATTTCAATAAAATTATTTATTGCAATAAAAACTTAAAGTATCAATTCCTCAGAACCTCATGAATCTTTTTATGAAATTCTCAATTTTGTGCATTACCAATTGCTTTTCTTTCTGATTCGACAATACAGAATACTGTCCCAGGTAAGCATGAACCTACCGAGTATGTACAACTGTGGACAGATATGGAGTATCTGACGTCACTAATTTTCCCACCATGACGTTACTTTCTATATTAGTTTGAAGATTAACCGCTAGATGGCCTGACAAAATGACGTCACGCCAATCCTTCCTTCTACTTCAGTGGAGTTTAAGAAGATGCCAATCCGACATAACATATCCGTTTCGGGGTTCGTGTCTTCGCTACGTCCAATACCTAGCGCCATCGCATGCAGTGGCAGAAACACAAACTAAATAATAAAACCAAATCTCTATTGATGAGCAACTAAAAGAATTTTATTTAATTTGTTGCAAATATATAATATTTGTACATACATACATATTTGTAAATACATTGCAATTGATATTCAATTGAATTTCCAGTTGTCATTGAAGACACTAATAAAATTATAACAATGAGCGAATAATTAGTATGATTTTTAAGATTAATATTAAATGTTATGTAAAACTATGTAAATTAAATATATGTAAGAAAATTAATGCAAATAAAATGTTTACTATTTAGATATGCATAAATAATTATTTTATTCATATCAGCCTACAACATATTATCCCATATTCCATGAACGAAACCCCCTGGATTTTTCTCAAAATTTTATCGACTTTCAAACTGCTGCCATTTCCAGAAAAATGAATATTTTTGGATGAGACCTTCTGGGCTGCATTCTATCTATCGAATACTAAGTCCCTACTGAATTACAAGCGATTCTGAGAGATGTCGATTTTTGAGAAAAATCTAAGTGGTACCCCTTGCAATTTTCTCAAAATTTTTTCAACCTTAAAACTGCTGCCATTTTCATAAAAATGAATATATCTGGATGAGACCTTTTTTGCTGCATTCTATCAATCGAATACTAAGTCCCTACGCAATTGCAAGTGATTCTGAGAGATGTCGATTTTTGAGAAAAATCTAAATGGTACCCCTTGCAATTTTCTCAAAATTTTTTCGACCTTAAAACTGCTGCCATTTCCAGAAAAATGAATATTTTTGAATGAGACCTCCTGAGCTGCATTCTATCTATCGAATACTAAGTCCCTACGCAATTGCAAGTGATTCTGAGAGATGTCGATTTTTGAGAAAAATCTAAGTGGTACC
The DNA here is from genome assembly GCA_037305995.1 of Sclerodermus sp. 'alternatusi'. Lineage (NCBI taxonomy): Eukaryota > Metazoa > Arthropoda > Insecta > Hymenoptera > Bethylidae > Sclerodermus > Sclerodermus sp. 'alternatusi'. Next base: position 10,616,761 of record CM074547.1, read on the forward strand.
CCTTGCAATTTTCTCAAAATTTTTTCGACCTTAAAACTGCTGCCATTTCCAGAAAAATGAATATTTTTGGATGAGACCTCCTGAGCTGCATTCTATCTATCGAATACTAAGTCCCTACGCAATTACAAGCGATTCTGAGAGATGTCGATTTTTGAGAAAAATCTAAGTGGTACCCCTTGCAATTTTCTCAAAATTTTTTCGACTTTAAAACTGCTGCCATTTCCAGAAAAATGAATATTTTTGGATGAGACCTCCTGAGCTGTATTCTATCTATCGAATACTAAGTCCCTACGCAATTACAAGCGATTCTGAGAGATGTCGATTTTTAAGAAAAATCCAAGTGGTACCCTTTGCAGTTTTTTAAAAAATTTTTCGACTTTTAAAGTGTCGGCATTTCCATAAAAGCCGTTCGTAGATGCAATTCATGTTATGTATCTTATTTTTTTAATATTTAAATTATAAGATACCAATACCTTAGAATCAATAAATGCAAGTATTGAAGTTCTGTGTGTTAATATTATCTGTGTTACGAAAATAAAGTTCTGAATCATGCAGAAATGATAAGGTTCGTTAAAGCTAACTTGTAGCCAAGTGTTATATTGAGATGAGTATCATTTGGTTCAGAAACCTTGACAGTGTTGATTCATTATTGTGCTGCCTAACAAGTTTGACAAGCTTTTAGAGTTATTTCTTATCAATATGCCAGGTAGATTGGATGTTATTAAAATTATATAAAACATTAACTATTATATAATAATATTTCTTTACTTAAAATATATGAATAAAAAAGCTGTGTAATGATTAAAAAAGGATTTTTATTTTATTTTAACTGTTAAGAGAAACTTTAAGAAATAATTATAATTTAAAGATCATAAACCATACATTTTTATACTACTCTTAGTTCAATTTAATTAATCCTAATTAATTATATGTAAGATTCTAATATGAAACGAACAAAATTGTATAATTAATTTAAAGCATTCAAAGATACAGTATCAAAACTTAATGTAAAAATTTATAATTAATGAATGATATTTGAACTTATCATGGTTACCTTTACTTATCATGTGACCTTTACTCAGTTAGTATAAACATTATAATGAAATTTCCAAGAAATCTAAGTATTCCATAAAACAAAATTTTAAAAAAGTATTTAAAATGTCTACTTTTTAAGATTGCCAATGAAGTATTGATAAAAATTTTTCAATTAAGGATACAAATGGGTAAAAAGTTCTTCTGGAACACCACTGCCATCCTCAGCAGTTTGTGCTGGCTATGATATAGATGGAAGTAAAATATATGTTGGTCAATGCTTCCATGATGGTGATGTTTTACCAGCTAAAGTAGTGCCTGACAGAAATGCTGCTTATGTTTCATTTGGTGGGCAAGAATTCATAAAGCACAGCTATGAAGTAAGTACTTGAAACATAATAAATCTCTTATTGTTTACCAATTTATAAAGTCTATTTAATCAAATTAAAATATTACTTCAGATCCTTTGCGAATACGAATTAGCATGGGTACCTAGTAGCAATGGTAAAGTTCCTTCTGATGCAGTTTATGGTGGACATACATGTGATGGAGAACCATTATATATTGGGCGCGTTTTGCATAATGGTTCTCAAGTTGTTGGCAAAGTAAGTTACTAAAAACTTGAAACTATAATTTAAATAACTTGTTTGAAATTATTAAAAAATATAATTAATCTTAGGTCCATCCTGAAAAAGAATGTATCTTTATTCCATTTGGTGGCAAAGAATTATCCTTTAAAGAATATGAAGTTCTTGTGTCAAAGTAATCGTACAACTTTAATGTTCATATCTATACAAAAACTGTCTGTTTGAATACAAATCAAACTTACTGTATCAATTAAGCAAATAATAAGAACCATTAAATTTTGAAGCTATACTTTTTATAAATGTAAAATTTTTATATTACAATGTTACATTAATAAAGATATGTTGACATTACAAAGGTTAGTTTCATTAATAATTTATTGAGTTTCTCCAACAACGTGCCTTTCTCGTTCGGAAACATAAGGTACTGTTCCCTTCTTAGAATGTTGTCGCCGATTAGACTCCCTAAAAAAACAAACGAAGCATTAATAGTGAAATTTCAAAAAATATTTAACACAATCGATCAAGATCCAATGACTCACTTTCGTTTAACTTTCTGTCGGATAGTTCGTAATTCCGCTCGTGCGTTGTAAATGTGTTTTGGAATTTGCCGATGGCGAGCAATTCGTTGAACCTGCGGATGCGCAGCAAATTTCTCTTTCAAAGCTTCCGCATAATTTAATGCAGCTTTTTCTCGAGGCTTCAACTAAACATATATGGAATACAAATTTATTTATAATTAAAAATATCGTTAATATTCAGGGTAAACGAAGTAATTAGAAACTTTGACGTACCACGCCCAGCTTTTCTGACGCCCTTGCCTTCCAGATACGAATGTTCATTTCATCGCTACCGCTTAGAATATATTTATTATCGAGAGACCAGAAAACAGTGGTAAGCCTTTGCATTCGTTTTGTATGATAAACTTCCCGTGAGTGACCTTTATTAACTTCAAATATTCGTACAGTTTTGTCATAACTTCCAGCAACAAACTCTTTTCCAGTTGGCGCGTAATCCACGTCTGTGACGGCACTTACAAAATCCATGTGTACATTTACTGGCGTTTTTAACTTACGTATATCATATGTATATAGACTGAAAAATTATTTAGCAATTATTATTATATTAAATATTTTTTACATTTTAATAAAGTAATTAATAACTTACTTATAATCTTCATTAGCACATGTAAATGTTACAGCTTCCATGGGATTCCAGCTAAATTTATTTGTACGTAATCTCATAGTGATTTTACGCAATGGACCTGTGTCTCTTGTATCGTATAAAATAACACTTCGATCACTAGCAGCACAAGCTGTTGAAGAAATAAATTAAATAAGTATTTAAATTAAAAATTATAGGTTTATCTTCATGTAAAATGTGAATACCTAATAAATTTGATTGCACTGGGTTGTACTTTATATCATGTAAACTATCTACACCCCACTTAAATGTACGAACTGATTCATTTCTAGTTTCATCCCAAAGTTGACATATATCCCCACATGTTGCAAATAATGAATTAGATCTATGATGACTTATTCCACTGATAACGCCCTAAAATTTATCATTTGTAAAACACTTTCATTACATTAAAATTGTAATGCATATATATTTTAATTCTCACTTTGCTTATTATTGTGTTTATTGGTTCATCATCCTCTTCATCATCATTATACGAGCGTTCTACTTTCCAAGTCTTAATTGTTTTATCATCACCAACAGTAATAAAATGATCTCGTCTTTTTGTAAAAATAATTCCTCGAATAGCACCATCATGAGCTAAAATTGAACGTTCACATTCTTTCTGTGGAAGATTCCATATCCTTACTTCTCCATCAAATGATCCGCTAAGTGCAATTGATAATCGTCCTGGGTGTTTGCACAGACAAGACACACCATCTTTGTGACCTTCCAAGTTGCCGATAAACGGTTTAGCAAATACCCTTTCCAATTTTACAGCATTTAAGGCCCTTGTATACTCTCTAGGAGCTTCAAATGGATGTAGCGCAGGATTATAATTTCTGGGTACTGAACAAATAATAAATTAATTATATAGTTATGTTAAAAGATTATTTAACAAATTGATCTAAAAACAGTATAGCTTAAATAGGAATAAAATAAAAACCTTTATGAATATCCAGTTTTGTTTCTCGTAAATATTCATCTGGATTTCTAGTTAAAACTTTAACTTTCATGATTGCATGTGCACAAAAACTTAGATTAAATCCTTGATGTAAAAGTAAACTTCTTTCACCATGTGCTCTTTAAATGCACTGCTCTTTAAAGCACTGATACCCCTAAGATTTTTCGGAGACGATCGAAGCGTCACCGGTGTAACTTGTAGAAATTAACTGTTTCTAGTAGCATAATGTCGGTAAACTTAATTTATAGTAATTTCAAAAGGCCGATATTATAGGTGTTCTTTTATTTATTTATCTATAAAATCTTATTATTTATTTATAATACATCTCTTATTTATAAAAAAAACTTCATCAAGAAACATGTAAAAAAATGTAAAACCCATTAATAGTATCGATATAGTTTTCATTTAAATGCTTTTAATTTTATTTTAATAACTTCAACATCCACATTATGAGTCATTATACTTAATTAAATATAAGATGCAATTATAATAATAATCAAAATAAGATAATGTAATACTACTGCTAGTATATCATCAGTCTAAATCCTGAGACGTTTCTCAACATTAAAACCAAATCCTTCCAGAATTTGGATTCTGTTTATGAATTCTGCTTATATTCTGATAACCCATTAAAAAATATTTTCCAATATTACATTTGCTATAAATCAATGAAAAAAATATATGAACTTATTGCATTTCATTGTATATTTTTTTATAAATTTGTTTAAACAGCTGCATATGTATGACACATCAAAGCATCAATTTGATTTTTTTGATTAAAATTAAAACTACTTTTAAATTATGATATTTTATTGTGTATGTATGTTCATTTAATGAATAAATAAATATTTTTTTTGTTATTTGTATGCCTCTGTCTTATTCTTTCGCATTTCCGTCATCTTTGTAACTGAACTTGAAAAACTTTTAATTAAACGAGTAGTTCAAATCCTAGAAATTTTAAAAAAGAGAGCTCTTCACATAAAACTTTCGCAAAACTTTATCATTTTTCTAGAAAGTTTGGCTTCTTACGATATAAATTAATGAAATGTTTACCAAAATTCAATAACCACCTGTAGTCCCTTATAAGTATATAGATATTGTATCGACAATCGATCCTCATAATTCCAAGAACCAGTGTAATAGTCACTTCTTAAAAAGAACTCAAATAATTCAAGCAGAAAAGATAAGATTACACAAGTTTTTAACCAGGTGTAACAGTGAGATAAGCATCATTTAGTTTGGAAGTCTCGCCAGTGTTAAATCACTTTAATAACTTACATTAAAATGCCAGGTATGTTTAAAATTAAATTAATATTGCAAATCACTTAACAATATAAATCTGAAAATAATGTTTCTTTATTTTAAAATATATTTTAAAAATCAATGCCATAGTAAAGAAAAACCTTTTTGTTTTATTTGAACTTATTTAAGAATGTTAAGTATATTAAACTATAACACTATTAATTAAATTTGACAAATCCTAATTTTAGTCGTACAGAAAATTTGGCTTATTATTGGACGAAAAATTGAACTTATTCTTATTTTAGAACATTCTGGAATATCTTATCAAAATCTGTCGCGATATGATATAATAAATTGATGACACATACGATTATTCGTGGCTTTAGTCTATTGGTACAAAGATTATAGAAAAATTTCCAAAAATAAAAAGAAAAATACTCTTAATGTATGAATTTGTACAAAATCACACGCTGAAGGTTTTGTAGAAAAAGTTCAATTTTATTTAAATTTAGATTTCTTTCTTGCAGTAAAATAACTTTAAAGATAAACTTAATGACAGTAGAAAAGAGATATAACAATTTTATGTTTTTAGTGGTATTTTTCATAATATACTCGCATTTCCTTATATGTATGTTATCAAGTGTGAAATTTTTCAATGTACAGTATACAAATGGATAAGATGTTCAGCTGGATCATCATTGCCAGCCACGGCAGTCAGCGGTGGTCGTGACGTAGACGGAAGTACCATCTATGTTGGTAAAGCCTACCATGATGGTGACATGTTACCAGCCAAAGTAATACCTGCCAGAAATATTGCTTACGTTTCACATGGTGGACAAGAACACACAAAACATGACTTTGAGGTAATTACTTGAAGCAGAACAAATCTTTTAAAAAAATAGAAAATAAATATCCTTACTCCAATTATACGTGACTTAGCAATTAGAAACATCTAAATTGTTACACAAATAGACCGATACCTTTAAACTAGAAAATAATGATCAGCTATTAATCTTGCACTTTAGAAATCATGTTTCGCCGTTCTATTTCCTGTTATAATCTAATCTCATTGCCAGAGAAAATCTAGATTCGCTTTAGTAATTCTCTCTCTGTATCTGTTTGATCAATGTTCAATTATTTTTTTTTTATATATTGAAAAAATATTTATCGCTTGCCGGCTTATAAAACCTATCTAATCGATTTAAAATACATTGATAAACTCTATTCGCGTTAAATCTCTTTTTTCATTTTCTTCAGGTACTTTGCCAAAATGAATTTACATGGGAATTTGCCAGTAATGGTAATGTTCCACCCAATGCAGTAGTTGCTGGAAATACTAATGACGGAGAATTGTTGTACGTTGGCCGTGTTCTCCACAATGGATCCCAAACTATTGGCAAAGTAAGTTAAATGCAACTATACTAGTGATAATTCGAATTTAACATAAATGTACAAAACTCTTATGAATTAACGGAGAACAACATTTATTTATCATTTGTGGTAAAAAGTTTTAAATTAATGAAAAACAGTTGTCAATATAGAAAAATATCGACTTTTTTATAGGTTCAAGAAAGTCATGGATGCCTCTACATTCCATTCGATGGCGAAGAATTATCCTTCAAAGACTATGAAGTTCTCGTGGCAAATTAATACGTTCAACTTTAATAATCAGATTAAAAAATCTGTCCTTTTGGACACAAATCAAGCGTATCTGCTGTATCATAAAGTCATTGCCAAAAAACCGACTTAAATCACACAATGACTTTTAAAATTTATTCATTCTATATTGGTAGAAAACTACTTTATTTAAGAATAATGATAAATCATCTATTTAATTATCGATTCCTTTTGTAATTCTGTGTATGAAAAAATATTAGTTCTAATAAATTTGATAAAAATATATAATTTTGGTTTAAATGACAAATTAAGAATCAATAATTTCAGTGAGAAACATCAGTGAATCCATGTGTATAACAGCAATACGAAGAAAGGCATTGATCTTCGATAAAAGCTGTAGTATAAAATTATTTCTTACTTTATGTAACATTAAAGATTTATCGTACACGCATAATCTAGTGATGTATATTAGTAATAATAATATTAATTTCACTAATATATAACTTCACCAGCCATTCCCTAAGTAAGCTATACCATAATTTGTATAGATAAAGGGACAGTAGAATAATGAACAACAAATTAACTAAATAAGTAAAATGACCTTTTAATCGAGTCGATTTATAACAATGACTATTCAAAATCGAACCATGGCAAAGGAAACCATTCCCATCCTGTCTTTTAAACATTATGCTGCTCTCCAAAGTAATTGAAAAATGTATATAAAGTAAAAATTGTTTATTCAATACTTAATGTGTTAAATTTGAAAGTTTTGTCTGGTTTTTAAGCAGATTTTAAACAGCATTAAATGAAAAGACAACTTCGGAAAGATTATAAAATTATAATCTAAGGGTAAGTTTGATGCGATAAATATTTCCGTCATTTTTATAGCGTTTCTACATTAATATCTCAAGTGAAGAGCATTCTTAGATGGGAAAATTTTAGTTTTCAAGCTAATACGTTTGACAAATTTAGATTAATTTTGATTGTAAAAAGATCAATATTTAAATAATTGAGTTTCTCTTCACATTGCAATTGGGTTTACTGCATGGATTCGTTTGTGAGGGAAAATTTAACGTGTTTTCGAGTGAAAGAGTTAGAACGAATACGCGTATGACAGTAAAGCATCAAAACAACGAGACTGTTACGATGTTGAATCGAATATTTCATAAGCACCACACGAATTACAAGCATTACTCACTTGAGCACGTCATAGGGTTATCTTATAACCAGGGCCGCCTCTAGATTCAACTTGATGACAAAAATATATCTTCCAAAGGAAAATTTAGAAAGTTATCGATAAATCTTTTTAAGTTCGCACAGTTTTAACCACCCTACAGAAATCTGATAATTATTATCGAAAAAATGAGTGACAATAAAAAAAATAAAGCCCAGTGGACTTTGCACAGATCCGAAAATATCGAGTTCTCTCGTAAATTATCAATAAAGATCGCGACGACAGATTCACGCGAAGAATTACTATAAAGAAAAAAGAATTTTTCCCAAGTCGTCAATTGGCTTTCTCGAGAAACGCTATCTACGCTATCCAATTAAAAGAGATCAGTTAGCGAGAGAGACAAACTAAGAAATAATCGATTTAGAAAAAGCAGCATTGCAATTAAATAGGAAAGTCTTCCTGCTGCTTTTTGCCCAAACTTCAATATTTTTCCGTGCACAATTTGCGTCATAAAACGATAATTTTAAGCAATTTCTTTGCAGGGGACTGAGAAAAAAATAGCGCGAGCATCAGCCGGAGGCGAATTACACAGTAGGGTAATTACCAATTCGTTACAATTGTTAACTGAGTAAATGTGATTAGGCGTCCTGAAAGGTCCCGCGCATAAACCTCCATAAGAAGAATACTTAATAAAATCATCGAGTCGTGTACGCTGTTCTAAGCAGCTGCTCTAGGGGGACGGCCCTGTCTTCGGCTGCACAACCGCAGAAGACGCGACAGAAGTGGTGATCATTTTATCAACAAATTGCCATAACCAATACATCTAGATACAAACACACAGTCCCGCATCATTTTAAGGGCACTTCCTCTCCTTGCTCCTGTCTTCTCCCACTTTTTCGATAGAATTGTCCGCAACCCCTTTCCCACCTTCCCTCCCTCCCTCCCGCCCTCTGAAAATCCAACGATAGGAGAGTAGCAGCATCGCAAGCAATTTCGCAAGAAGACTCTCGTGGAATAAACTGGCTTATCCACGCCGAGCGAACTATGGAGTACTTCCAATAGGGATGTCCCCCAGCGGTCCCTGCAATTTTCCCTCCTCGGAGGGGGGCTCCTCGGCAGGAAGCTGGTGAAAACCCCTTGTCGCGGGTGAACCGCGAGGAACAGTTAGCAGACGGGGCCGTAGCAGCAAGTTCGAAACGTGCTCCTCCCTCCCGGGTCGATATCGAGGAGCAGAGTATACTCTCCGTAACGCAAGATCATCGTCGGCCCGAAGAATTAAATGATCAAGACGCATCCATCCCGGTACTCTGACGTAGATGATGGGCCGGAAGTTGTAACCTTGACACGGTGAAACAGAAGGCTAAAAACAGACTCGGAAGCACCACGTAGAAGCAGAAGCAAGCGTCCGGCGTCGCTCGCTCTTGTAGAAGAAGATGGAGGTATAGAGCGGAATAGGAATAGAAGAGAGGTAGCGACGAGGGCAAAGCAAACGTCAGAAAGAGAATAAGGAGAGTAGCAACGGTACTTAGTGCTGCTGCTCTAGGTGGATGTACCCGAGGGCCAGTCGTTGGATCGCTGGATCGCTGGATCGTTGAGGCGACGGTAGGAGGAGCTGGCCGAGAGGAGGTTGGAAGAAGAGAACTGGCCAGCGCATAGAAGGAGGTACTTGCTGGACGGTTTCTCCCGCGGACCAAGCAAAATCCCACGAGACTCTCACGGGAGCAGCTCAGCAGATACTACTAGTTCGTACCAAACTCTTACTCCTGGCAATAGAGTTGTTACTTTGCGTCGAGGAAGAGTCAGCGGTGCTGGCGGGACTGCTAGTCGACCCAAAGTGCTGGACCGAAGAGCAGCAGCACCCGGAGGAGACCTTCTGGTATTCGCCTACTGCACCGCATCGTCTCCAGGGCATTCGCCACCCACCCCCCTCTGAAGCTCCAACCCTTCTCGCTGTTCTATGAAGTTGCTAAGAGGAAGAAGAAGAAGAGGAATCGCGAAAAGAACTGACGGAAGTCGTACTCACTCGAGTATATCTAGATAATCGTCAGATGATAGCTATTGTTTATGGAGTGACAATAGCCTCAACGTGGTACCGGGAGACGCTATCATCTCTGACATCAATTTTTATGCTCGCCGTAAGCGAGGAATCACAGTAGTGTCGAGCATCCTCCTCTCCTGCCTGCCAGAAGGGAGATGACAGAACGCAGAATGTCGAGCACGAAACCGAGCCTGGAGAAGAAGGAGAGGAACGAGAAGAACGAGAAGAACGAGAAGAACGAAAAATACGAGCTGGACAAGAAGTCGGGGCTCACGTGGAAGTCGATGAGTTGGGCCCAGAGATGGAGTTTCTTCACGAGCAACATCACCGTCGAGCCCATGGTGGCCTTCTTCGTGATCCCGAGTGTCCTGGCGGCCTTGGCCACGCAGAACCTCAACCTGGAGAAGGCCTGCAGGGTAAACCTGCGCTACTCGGACGACGTCTGCTCCGCGCTGGCCGCCAGGAACACCACCGGCTACGAGAAGGAGGAGACCGCCGTGCAACAGTTAGTGGCGCAAATGCAAACTTGGAAGACAGCCCTGCAAAGTGGCATCCCGCCGATCCTTATTCTGTTTATCGGTGCCTGGAGTGACCGAACTGGCCTCAGGAAGCCTTGCATGCTCCTGCCTATCTTTGGTGAATTCATCACTAGTGTTTGCTTAATAGCCTGCACCTATTGGTTCGAGGAGTTGCCACTGGAAGCTGCCGGAATCTCCGAGGCCCTTTTCCCAGCCCTCGCCGGTGGCTGGTTCACCATGTTCATGGGAGTCTTTAGCTATATCGCCGACATCACCTCGGAGGAGTCCAGGACCCTCAGGATCGGTGCCGCCAATGTGTTCCTCTCTCTGGGTGTCCCAATCGGCATGGCACTTTCAGGTGTTTTGTATGTGCAGATTGGATTTTACGGTGTCTTTACCATTTCCTCGATGGGCTATGTGATAAGCTTCTTATACGGACTTTTTGTAATCAAAGAGCCCCCCAGGCCCGCGCATCTTCAAAAGGCCGAAAAAGTCAACGAGAGGAAAATGTCCCTATTCGCTTCCGCGGTAGACTTCTTCTCCTTCCGACACATAGAAGATATTTTCCGGGCTGCTTTCAGAGAGGGTGCCAACAACCGCAAACAAAGAATCCTCGTTCTTATGGTCATCACCATGGTCGTTATTGGACCGATGTATGGTAAGCCATCGTTTTCGATATTGCTCCTCTCATCGTCGTTCTTCCATTCTTCTTTCTCCTGCTCGTATTCTCCGAAGAAACTCCAGAGACCACCACCACGTGGTGGTGGTGGTGGTGGTGATGACGGCGGTGCTGGTGTGTGCTTCGTGCAAATGGTACAAAGTCCTTCGAACGCAAATTACTGTACTTTTTAATACGATCTCTCTCTCTCTCTCTCTTTCTCTCAGTTTCTCTCTCTCTTTGTTTTATCAACGGATTTTGCTTGTAATGCATAATCGATTTTTGCGTAAAACGTGAAAAAAGGAGAAAAAAAACATGGCTGCTACCAGTCGTAATCATTGTGTTAGAAGAATGATCGTTGTTGCTTTCAAGGATGTGCGCTAAGAAATGATAGACTCGTCTTCATAAAATTATCTACTTTGTAAATGTCAGTGGAGAGACACATTTACCGTTAGGATATTGGCAATGGCTGCTTCGAAAACCATTTGCAACACGCAGAATCATCGTAATTGCCTTTCCTTGCAATCCTTGTTAATCTTTTACGCATTAGACCGCGGCTCTTAGTGAACTTGATGAAAAAAATCAGAGAAAAATGCAAAATTTCATCATGTTTTTAGAATGGCCTTGTGACAATTTAATTATATTATTACGCTACGCGTCATTGCGATATCTTACTGCTACATTTATACGTGATATTTCAGTAGTTAAGTAAGCACATAATCATCTTGCTTGTAATAATTTCGCCTAATGGTCTACTTCCTGATTCTTAAAAGTATAATTTGATATACCTGTATATATACTTTGTTGTAAGAATATAATTTCTTAAAAGCCACGTCTAATAGACATACGTTCAGCTGCTCACTCACAAATACGCGCACACACGCATATATCATTAGTGGTAAATTAATTTGAAATAATAGCAAGGCACAACGTCTTCATACTTTCAGTAAAATCCGTAGGAAGCTTACGATGCGTCTGTACATACACGGTAAAATGTAAAATATCATTTTTACGAAATTCAACACGTTTTTATCACACGAACTTTCTATTGCCACTACTGTGATAAATATACTTTCTATAATATCTTCCACGTGAGATGTGGGATCTCTTTACCCACACTTTTCCCATTGGAATAAACATATATTTATCGAAATAAACGAAAAAATATATATATAATCCAAGATTATCGAATGTTCTAGCACGCAAATAATAATAAAATTAATGTAGCCAAAAATGCATGAAAAGTAGATTCTCTTTCCAAAGGAGTTTTACGCATAGATAAATAGGTGAGAGAGAATTCGTATTATCAGTGAAAGTGGATATACCTGAATATCTTGACGCGCGCTCATTTTTTACTAATTCATTCATGAATTTCATATAAACGCATCTCTGATATCTCTGACGGGAGAGACAGGTTTAAAGAGATTTTGCAAGAAAAGTACCAATGATAATTTAACTTTAATAATTATTATAGGAATTTTGCAATTCATTTGCAAGTCGGTCTTGCGCACGTGATATTGCCAGATTCTTTTTCTTTAGCTTCGTTGACATTTATCAGGAGATTTCCCTTTGTACCACTATTTTGTCTACATCGCTCAGCATTTCACATATATAAATCTATGATAAATGCAATCGTATTAATCTTTTAGATAAGTACCTGTATGGTAATTTCAGACCTTTGACATTCAAATTCTTAGAAATTAGGTTCAGAAGTTAATGTTTTTTTTTTTATAATTATATAACGACGTAATGAATGGGTGTACGATGTACAATGACATATGAGAAATCTCCAGCGATGGTAATTATTTGCATATAAACAGAATGAAAATGCATTACATCGAATAATGAATAGTAGAAAATAGAAAGCTATTAAGCATTATCCAATCGTTGAATTATCGATTTTAATAGCTGCACGAAAATTTAAGATGTGCATGAATTAGCATCTACTGAATTTGAGTCAGGGACAAATCATTTCAATTAAGCCAATACAAAGCTAAGGTTCTTGGCCTTAGCCCAGTAAATCTTGATATATTAGATACTACTCGTACTTATAATAACTTTACTTTTCATATTCTTCATTATGGGAAATTGAAATTACTTGGAAGAAAAAATGATTAGAAATAAAAGGAAAAATAATCTTACGAACATACTCGACGGAAACAATTAAATAAAATTTTAAATAAATAGCCTATTGTGTAAGCTCCTCCATCGTTATATAACAATATGCGATAAAATATAAAATTGACTTTAGATTGAATTAAGATAGTTTTAACAATTTAATTCTATTGGACACTTCTTGCATTACTGCTTGATTTTAAGAATGATACTCAATTTATACTAATACATTTGTGCAAATGAAATCTCTCAGCTAATCTGCCATTGTTTCTTATTAATTTCTTAAATTAAGTTTCATATCGTACTTATCATAGATAAAGATCTTGATTTTTTTGATTTGTTCCAGGTGAAATGTCGGTAATGTATTTATTCGTGAGGTACCGATTCAATTGGAACGAAGTACAATTTAGCATGTGGTCTACATACGCCATGGTGACTAATTTAGTCGGTAAGCCTTAACGATTGACAATGGATTTCTAAGTTCATGAACTAAATCAGGTGAAATTATACCGAGTCATAAAAAAAAGACGATTTCTGAAGGTAACATTTATTGAATCGTGAAAATGGTCATTCAAGCTAATATTATAAGTCATGCATAAAATCATATCAGCAAAAACTAAGAATCCTTTTAAAAGAATTTTAATCAAGCGTTGCACGCTACTTTTTTCCTATTTTAACATGGAAGATGTTTCTTCTCAAGATTATTTTTAATAGTTTATCCAGTTTTTTGTATACAGTATGCAATAATGGTATGCATAAAGAAGAAACCTTAGGAAAATCTTTACTTTCATTACGGAAGACCGAAGGTCTGTGTCAAGATCACATGTGTAATCGACCATTCTCCATAATATCTTGATTACAATTTTTTTCGCACAACTACTTTAAAAGATCGCTGTAATTTCTTACGTAAGCAAGCTGCATTGTTGTTACCATGCAGTACTGCTACTCCATACGAACGCATGCAGATTGAAATTAAGATATAAAAAATGGGAGGCTCAAAGTTGCCAGATCACAAGAATGCAGAGGATCCTTTTTTCGAGAGATAACGATGATTCAGGTGCCAATGATTTCTTTTGCAGGAACTTCGCTCTCTGTAGGAGTACTTAGTCACTACCTAAAGATGGACGATGCCCTAGTGGGCGTGTTAAGTTGCATTAGCAAAATTTTAGCTGGTTTCGTCTATGCATTTGCCAGAACGGATATGGCTATTTATTTAGGTATGTTATTTTTCGCTATGCTTTTCCTCAAACAGTTCATTAGTAAAGCAAAGCAGAAAAATACACGATCATTAATATTTACAGCTGCATTGGTAGAAATCATTAATGGCACGTCATTGATTGCCGTGAGATCAATAACTTCGAAATTAGTTCCAACGGACGAGCTTGGTGAGTAAATGATTCTTCATTTATTGCTTTCCCTCTTCTTTTATCGGTAGTTTTGCGAAGGATCTTTTCGCACTGTCATCCAGCGCATTATTTACCATTAATACCAAATAACTCCTAATTTTTCTGTCAAAAGTCACTGTCGAATGCACGAAAATTATAACAAAGACTGCTGTATCTATTTATATTCTTGTATAACATTTCCTGTTGATCAGATTCTTTTGGACGAAAAGAACTCGTGTTTTTGAAAGGTGTTTTTAAAAATTTACGTGATTCTAGCAAAAAATACCGGAGAATATCGTTTTTGAACATTAATTTTCTTTTCTTTCTCTCTCTGTCTCTCATAAATTTATTAAAAAATATCACTCTTGCTTCAACGACTACTTACTTGTGTAGGTAAGGTGAACTCTCTTTTCGGTGTCTGCGAGTCGTTGATGCCTCTTGTTTATGGACCGATGTACAGTGCAATTTACAGAACAACGATGGATACGTTTCCTGGAACATTTTTCATAGTTGGTGGTGTAATGACGATGCCCGCCGTGTTGATGTTTTTGTAAGTATACCATTTGATGTAATTATGTTTACGCAATGTCTAAGGTAACGCATGTATGCTAATTTTAATATTCGATAATACTCAATAACTCTATGAAGCGACCACGCAGTTGAAAACTGAATGAACGAATGAATGAATGAATTTGCAATAACGATAGGAGCATAATTGATAACGTTGAATAACATTACACATCTGTTACCATATAGCTGGCTCTACACAGAACATAGGAAAGATCGTAATTTAGCTGCTGTGGAGAAAGATGGTGTTGAAAAAAGTGATGTACTTGGTATTGGCGATACGAAGATAATTACACAAAGCAACGGGGATAAGCCTACGACATACAAAATTGATGGTATTGATAATTCAGCTTTTGAAGCGGAACATTGATAACGGGCACTGGATATTATGTGAAAATTGCATAGTTCTGCATGAGGCTCCACTGAGTATCCTTATACAAACAAATTACTTCAAACTCAAATGGACCAATCATTTCTTACTATACATATAGTATAATTGTCACGCTACTTTGAACGAATGAAAAGATATAATGGAAGATAATATATGATATATATTGTTGCTGTTCCTTTAAATTTTGTAAAACTGAAGTAAGAATAAAATAAGCCAGTAATTTTATAAACATATTATCATATCTTAGTTAGCTTCACATAGTACGCTAAAATTATATTATCTTGTAAATAAGTTACAGTTTTTTCTTAAACATAATTTGGAAAAGATTTTTATCTTGCTGTTCTCAAGTGAAAAACTGGTCTATACATTCCCGGATAGCGCAAACTTCCTGAATACATATTGCGTATATCCTGAAGACACGATATCCTAAGGATATTCGCAATACATACACGGTATATTTGTGCTATCTGGATTATAACAAAGAATCTCAATGTGGTTTTGAACTTCTCGTTTCTTCAGATCGATCTTTTAAATTAACAAGAGACTGTAAAAGTTATGACAATAATTAATTAAAAATGTTAAACCGTTAATACGAATATAGTATTATTTTAATTGTATGCTGCGGCGTTGAAGAAAAAATATTTTACAATTTATACTTGTTTAATTTTAAAAGCATAACTTTATTTTAAATAATGGAAAATTAACTTTTGGTACTTAAGTGAAATACTGCAATATAATATAAATTTTATAAGATAAGCAATATGTATATAAAAGCGGCAGTATTATGGTGTTGTAAATATAACATATTTTTTAAGAGATAACATTGTACAAAAGTGTATAACAATCGAATCAAGATGTTGGGAAAATGTTAAAGAGAAAAGGTACAGGAAAATTTTGATAAAAGTTGCAAATTAATCCCTTCATCTTTGTAAGATTATAAGAGTATATGTGTATATATAATATATATATATATGTATATATTATATATACATATATACATATATATTGTACAACTTATTCCGAATTTACTTGAATAGAACGTAAATGTCGTCCAAGATGCATATTATAACATGATATTGTGATATTAGAGTGTGTTTTAGTATGTGATTTATCAGTGATTAATTATTCTGAAAAAACTTGAATATCTGCTTTGCCCGCTTGGCTTTTAATATACAAGTATAAAATTAATACTAAAAGATTAGTAATAAATTATAATTAAACAGTTATTCTTTCTACGTAAACAATATTGTTCCAAAACATCCATGTCCATGTTTACTGTGTATTTATTTTTGTTAATCATGTCTGTGAAAATAAAACAAAAGAAAAACGGCCAATCGGAGATAAGTCAGTCCCTTCCTTACCGAGTGCCAGAAGCACCACCTACCTACTCACCTACCTACCTAAGTGAAATAAAGTTCGGAATTGCACCAGATTGTACCTCTGGCAGCGTTGTTCCATAAAAGAGCTCTCGATCCTCCTTCTGTGAAAAGTGACGTTGTCAAAGGCCATGTTTTAGTGACGTCATTGGACGCCACTACCACTGGAATGAGTGGTGTGATATGAAGAATTCAGTTCGTTTGAACTTTGTACAAATAGTCACAGAAGAGGCGTGCAACACGTTCTGCCTCTCACTGCCCGATAAGAAGATATCAAATTGGCACCGAATGCCTTAGACTGTAGGTACCTTTTAAAATTTATCGAACTTTAGTCGAAGTCGATCGAATATCGTCAAATTTTCTTTCAAAAGAAGGTTGGTGGCAGTGTATTCTAAGTAAGACAAAGACGAAGATCTGTCTTGCTCTTCGCAACGATTTTGGAGCAGTTTGGTACTCGCAGTATAACGTGAACATTGAACACGGGCTGACACTTGAATATCAAAGGTGAGAAATTTTCGCTAAACCTGCAATTATTTTGTATTCTTGACAGAAACTTAATAACTTATTCACATTACTTTATTACTATAGTTTTCAGTATTCATTTCAGCCAGTTATTAAGAAGAATTGAGAATCACTTGTCTGTTAACGCTAGAAAATCTCTTTTATGAGTTCTACTTTTCTGTATCATTATTGTTATGTTCTTTGTTAAAAATCTAATTTATTTGTAAGAAATGTTATATTGTAAGTAATAAATCTGTACAGCCCCCATCATTACACATGCGAGTTTTAGTACGATGCTATTCTTGCTTTACTATTCTAACACTCATTTGCCAAATCAGTTTATTTTCGGTTTGCCGTTTCTTTTCTCACGTCACACATCAAATGTGTATTTATGCGTGAGCATTGTCAAAATAATGCGTAAGAGATACGTTACACGAGTGCCAATTTTGTTTATGCGATGAATTCTTTTGCCTTTTGGCTTTTCCTACTCGTTGTACGAGTATGAAATTCCCGGTAGATTTTGACTACCTTGAGTTCTACAAGATTACACAATGTTTTTGTTCGTTTGCAAATGATAGAGTATCACTGACCAATAATACCTCGACGAAGATTACATAAAATCAGACACATTTTCTCAAGTTCACCTCCACATCATTTCTATCACCGTTTGCATTAAAGCTTTTCCAATACTCTATCTTATGACGTCTGTATACATCAGAAAATCGCTATTTCATTAACGATGTATCAATGCACATTGAACATGTTAGACAGAAGTCAAGGCGTGATGGTTATATGTTCGGTGGAAATAAATGTTTCTAAGGCAGAAACCTTCGTGTGCACACGTGGTATTTAATTTCTTTTCAAGTTAATATCGTTCAGATACAATATAATCGTTAAGAAAACCTTTGCACCCCCTCCATAACATTTTATGTAACTAAATACGTAGCGTGAAGAGCATAGTTCATTTATATATGAATTATAACAGTAATTTTATTGAACGCCGATTATCTTTTTATACAATTACTTCATTAAATATGGCAAGGATATACTACAACGTTCTTGACCCCCCTTTTCGTAATAATTTGAGAAACATAAATGGAGTATATACATGCGAAGGTATTTCATTGTTTTTCCGAGCGCTTCTCATTTCATTTCTCGAGCACGATTTTGATTCTTGACCTCTACGGTTATTGTGACTTTTAAATTACCTTTGCCATGTTCCGCTGTGACTCAATTTTTGCGGTACGTTTTATGGAGATTATAACGTACACGTAAATACGTAATTTTCGTAAGGAAAATACTAGTTATTTTTAAATGTTGCTGTTTTCTTTTTATTATAAACTAATCGAGTGCCGACACTTTATTCTAAATACGATTTTAAACATGTAAGTACAATCGATGAAATTTGTATAGATTAATAACTCGTGCACTGTTAAGCAAAAAGACAAAATGTGTCAGTCTTATATTTTATCAGTGTATCTAGATAAGGGAAAATGACTTTTAAATAGTTCACATAACTTGTGAACAAACATATACTATTTTCACGAAGGATCTAACAAACTTAGAACCATTATATTTGTAACGGGGTTCGTTGTTAGTGCACGTTGATCCATCTGTTTTATTTTAGCATACGTAAAAGCTTTAAAAGATAATGCATGAATCACTATCGATTTCTAATCGAGTAAATTATTAAAAATACGTAATTTACTTATTATGTGGATTTCATTACTTAAATACTGCAAAAATATTGATGAATATAAATAAATTCTTTAAAGTCAAAGAAAAGGGTTTATATTAATATACAATTGCCTGTAAGATTAGAAGATTGAAATGTGTGATAGCATCAATTGAGTCACAAAAGATTCAAGTACGGCAATCTACAATGGTTTAAACGGAGACCTCCTCTATATTAAATATAATAAACAAATATATTTTTGAATAAACTTAAAGCGCGATGGTATATATAAATTTATAAAGTAATAGAAGCTTGAACTATTAATTTTAGGGTTGTCTTGCACCATGCAAATATCAGTTTGCGAAAATTGTAAAAGTCAAGTGCCTCGAAAAAAAAGAAGTAATTCATTTTTAAAGATTCAATAAAGGAGAAGAAATTCTTCAATTTAATTCGTTGCTCATTTAGAATAGTTTAAGTATTCATGAATCGTAATTGATATTGATTGAACGAAAACTTTTTGTTCTCATAGCGTAATGGTTGCTTTGTGGGGCTGGATCATCTTCAGTATTTTCATTTACGCTAAAGCTAACGATGATTCGAGAAGAGTTTTCTTAGAATTATCGGAATTAAGTTATGAGGATAATTGTTTAAATGTTTCCGAATCAGAATGGATATTTATCAATGCACCTACAAATGAAACATTGTTAAATTGGGTAAGTTTTAATCTTATCTTATAATATAGGAGATCCTCTTATAAGAGAATCCCTTGTGAGATTTATATGAAACATTTCTTCTCTTCTAGGAAGAAAATAGAATTATTTTTGGTAGTTTTGTAAAAAATGAAACAAAAAATATAGTTAGCAGTATACCAGATAGTTCGGAGGATGATTCGTCCGTTCAATATAAATATAATACTATTATAAAACCTGGAGACTCTTTGCTATCATCTGAAGATTTAAAAAAAGTAAATAAAATTAATAAAGTAATTTTCTATCATTAATGAAAAATATTTGTATTACAATTAACATTTGTTTACAGTTAGTAACATTTGTTGGAAATGTTGAGTTATATCAAAGAAGTGGTACGCATTTTCAGAAAATAAATAGTTTACCGCGAGAAGGTAATAATCATTGTGTTCTATTAGTTATTTAGATACCATTCTTGAAACAAATTTCTATCATAAATTTCTTCATAGACACTGAGAATATATTGTCTCATGGCGGTAAAATTGAAGGGAAGCATAGTGTATGGACTAAGTGGCATCAACAATTAAATCCTTTAGTTGCAAATTTTTCAAGTAATTTACCACTGATTAAAAAGGCAGTAGAAAAAAATGGTTAGTAAGGGATTAATCACATTACTCCAACACAATTTAAACTTTTCTATAGTTGTATGTCTCCTCTTAGGTGTAAACGATATAAGAGAATATTGGGAACTATTATCCGGTTACCCTAATGGATATCAAATAATAGAAACACAATGGGGTAGCATAACTAATTTACATAATAAGCTCGTACGATTTATACAAATTCATTTACTTAACAAATATGGCATCCAATGCCAAAATGATACAGTTCCTGCTTATTTACTTGGTAATATATTTCTTTGATAAATAGCGAAATTTCGAATCATTCCAGGATGTGTTTAAACATACTTATTTCCTCTTTAAAAGGATCGCTTCAAGGCTATGACTGGACAGCGATAGATATAACACCTTTTTCCAATTTAACGTATGGCATAAGAAAGAATCTTTGGAAACAGGTAGATTTCATTTTTATATCATTGATTTACATTCAATGAATCTAACCATAATACTAACTCAGTTTACTTGTACAGAAACTATTAGGACTTAACGCATATAAATCAGCTGCAAATATGAGCTATGAATTATTTAAAATGAAGCCAGAACAAGATTTCTGGAACAAGAGTAAATTCGATAAACAGTGTCCATCTAAATTAATAAATTTCTGTAAAACTGGTGCAATGAGGTTGGTGAAAGATTAGATAACGTTATTAATAATCAAAACAACTCGTTTCTTACAATCAATATTTCTTGTAGAGTGTCAACTTGTTCAATAGCAACTATTAGTAATTATCTATCAGCTTATAAAAATGTTGGTAAAGTTATGGTAAATCAATTATCAGCTGAGAGTACCCGAGTATTGGATATAACTAATAGATATTCTGGTAAGAAACTAGAATTGAAATTTTATTATAATACAAAAATGATACGACGCTTACGATTGAAGAGAATATTCGATTATCTATTACAGCCTTGGAAGAAGGTATATCCGAAATGTTTGGCATCTTAGCTGCTAGTCCCGCGTGGTTAAATTCAACAAAATTATTAAATTCTGATGACAACGAAGAACGAAAAATTATTTCATTATTTATAACTGCTTTGGATGTAATTCCAAGACTAGCTTATTACATTTCTGCAGATATGTGGCGTATAAATGCTACAGAGGAAGGGATTACGGAACCAGCTCATTTGATATCATCTTGGTGGAGTTATAGGTAACTTGTAAAAGCATGAATACTAAAATATTGTTCTTTTATTACCTCTTGCATAAGTTCAAAACATACATTCTTAAATGTTACAGACGACGATTTGAGAAAATAGTTTCGGATGCCAACGGTATACCATCTTTTCTAAATGATGATTATATCATCAGTAATAAGCCGTATCTTCCGTAAGTATATCATATTAAAAAATTCCTTAGCATAATTTATGCTTATTATCATAGATTTTATATGACACGTTGCTTTATTACAGTAAATTCCTTGGAATACTAGTTTCCTTCCAATTATATGAAAATCTAATGGACTCGACAGAAGTAAAATATGACCGTATTGTAGAAAAACACGTAAAATCACGTTTCGTGTACGTATGATAAAACATTCAAAGATTTATAAATCATCAAATTTATCTATTTGTTAATTTTAATTTTACATTTTTTAAATAGAAATATGATTCGGAAAAGCTCAACAAATAACTGGCCTGAGATCTTAGATAGTTTTCTTAACATAGAAGAAATTACTGCCGATGCCCTGATCTCTTACTTCGAACCATTGATTACATTTATCAATGAAATAGAAGAAGAATCTGATTATAAGTATAATATTGCTGAAGAAGCGGAGTTAGAAAAAATAGAAAAACAGATCCTGCGAGAAATCAACACACCAACTACAACAACCACAATGGCAACGATAACCAAGCCAACTACGATTCCAACTATAAAGAGAAAAACAACTAAACCTACTACTAAGACAGTACAAACTTCAGAAGTAATATCTAAAGACACGAAAGAATCAAATAATAATAATGAAAAACCTTCGATCAAAGGATCATCGAGTTCAACGGAATTAGAAAAGCCGCAAGGTGATAGTTCTTCCAAATTGGAACAATTGAACAAGGATCCTTCCAATAACACGTTCAGCACACTTGGTATTGAGAATGTAAAGGATAATAACACTAAGTTTAGTATAACTACAAGTAAATCTGTTTGGGCTGTTGCTGCTGTTCTTATAGCGACTGTCACAATTTGTATAATAGCCATTTTTGGAAGACAACGGTGTCGTAAAACACCAAAAAATAGGCAATATGTTTAGCAGTCAGATCGGGTTTACTATTGAAGAATCTATTTATTTCTTGCATTTAGCTCGTAAGTAAAGTCTGCCAACGTAAGTTATTATTGTAAAATTTTACTATTTAAAAAAACGTTCTTAAGGCGTTATAGCCTGGAAACATTCCTTAGCTAAGAATTTTGAAGGTCCAGTAGGTAAAGTAAAAATATCTTAGGAAATTGTTATTTAAGAATAAGAGATTGGATCGTATTTTTCACTTATTTAAGCATCTAAGAAGACATGAAAAATAATAATCATATAAACGCACAAGAACATGCTCAATTTTAATATCTATCATTGTTTCTAAACTATATCTATATATATATAGATTGATAAAATCACTTAAATTAAATGCATTTTATAATATCCAGGAACGTGAGTACGTTTTTTATGTCAATTTATACTAGATTAGTGTAAATAGAACCTTCTTTACTTTACATAAGCATTTTTGTAAGCGTATATCTATCCACTTTGCACGATATTGTAAACACATTTTTGTTTATAATAGTAACTTATGGTATAATCACAAGTATGTGATAACTATAGAAAAACTTTCCTACAATTATATCAACAAGTTCATTAGTTTGTAGAATGTTGTTAAATTTGATAAGATAATTGTACATACAACTAGGATAATGAAATAAATTGTGAAGGTCTTAATATTAATTAAAATAGTAAGCACACAGTGCTTATTTTTTATAAATTATTGAGGTATGTCTTGTGTGTAATTTAAATATCCTTATGTATAATGCACAACTGTGTAAATTTATATTTTTTATAAAACTGTTAATTTTGTACCTCTAAAAAAAAAAGAGAAAATAAATGCAAAGTAATAACCTTTCAAGACAAGCATCAACCTGGAAAATCAATATAAGGCGCACTCGTCTAAGGATCCTGATATATCTCGGCACTTCTTTTGCACTTTTATTTAGAATTTACTTTCTCCATCGCCGTAAATATCTGCGCGTACTTGAAAAGAAGCGTATCCCTCGTCTGGTAAAAATATTAAAGTAATCGTCAGAAATAAATAAGAGAAAATATTGCAATAATTCGATTCCACCTTAAGTTCATTACTTAAAGTGTCAAGTGTGAAGAAGCCTGCGCGCTATAAGCTTACGGTCGTAATTAAGAATATAACAAGATCCTTCTCTTACATAATGCAACGTCTAATCTCTGGACAATGTTAAATTATAAATTCTCTCATCGCAGAGATTAAGACGATCGTTATTCCAATTAAAAAATTAGAATCGACAAAAAATTGCCCAAAAAACATCTACAGACATCCAAATCCAAGCATGCGCGTAATGTTTGCGAAGGATAAGGGATAGATAATAGAACCCCTCAGCTCTTCTTTATCTAATACTCCTCTCGCAGTTACCAATATCTTATCCAAATTTCTTAAAATAGAGATCAAGATAAGCACTGATAAGTTTCACGATTAAAGGCGAGAGATTTCTCTCGAGGAATCGATCGAGGAGAAAATCTGCAAAAAAGTGTTCTCCCTTTCATAAGTTTATAAACATTGAAGAGTGGCGATCAATTTTTTATTGTTCTACGCGATATAAAATAACAATGCATGAATTTCCGAGCTTAGGAAATGGAGGTTGCGTGATGAAACGAAATCATCCCCTACGAGGAAGAAGTAGTAGTATTTGGAGCATGCGCACTTAAGGGTGCAAGAGGGTTGTCGCAACCACAGGGAGGGGCTCTTCGTGGCGGAGTGACTCAGAATATGCATTCCTGAAAGCGTGCTATTGCCATTTTTCACGGGTGTCATGTACAAATCGTTAATAGACCATCCCAGATTCCACTTGTAACAATTGGTGCAATGGTGCAATAACCAGTGTCAGTGAGTGTTACGTGGATCCACCATCAGCTGTCCCTCCAGCATGAACGTAAGTGCACATTACACAGTGCCCATTCCCGATATCGACTGGTTCCTTTGTATCGTGGTATGCGCCTTCACGGCAGTTTCCTGTGAAATTCCTGTAAACCCATCGACGACGTGTACGAGCCGAGCTATATTAAGTTGCGAAGCGATCGATCCATTTCCTTATTAAAGCTGGCGATGATCGTCTCTCCCAATTCTCTCGAAATCCCCCATGGTTCACGTTCAATACCGAGCTTGATACGCCATTGACCTCGACAATCTACGAAAATCAATGAAAAACTCATTTTTAATCCATCCCCCCGGTAGGTGAGATCAGACTGCGGCGCTCGCTGATATTTCAAGGCCCTCGAAGGGTTGGACCGATACCCGATGAAACCTATCGCGTGACCGTCAACTCGAAATTTTACTATATTTTTTAACAGAACGCTTCCGTATTCTCTCAGCGACTACCTTGTTCTTTCGCAAATGCAACAACTACCTGGAACTTACTCGTCGTTGCCATAAATGTAACGCGACACCTTTATCTAGGCATCGGTATCGCCTTTCTCGAAAGTATAAATGACTATCGTATTTCCTTGCTAAGGAACTTACTAATCGCTTACTTTCCTACTTGTAAAAAGAGGTGGAGGAAGAGGGACAAAAAAGCGTGTTAGAGCCATGCAAAATGCATTGCAATGCTCGCACATACACACACACACACATTCTTGGCTAACGTTTGCCACAAACGTTCGCTGGATCTCATCCAACCAGTATTCGATTATTTCTCGGAAGAAGAACTCGGTGAACTTGCATCAAGCAAATGTCACCGAATGCGAGAAAGAAAAGCTGCTCGGACCGAGATCTTGCGCGTCGCACGCGTTCCTTTTGGATAACTGACTTTTCCCGTTAATTTCACTGCCGGAGGATTTCTCCGGCAGTCAGGAGAATCAGTGCCGATGGTATAATTCAGCTTTGAATTATCATCCTCTACCTCCATTGAGAAAGACCGCTTATTCTTCTATCCAGTTTAAGCGAAGTCGTTCCCTTCTCGAGGCATTCGTTTCCACGGTGGAAATATTGGGGCAATTATAATCGGTCGAGGAGTCACTTTCCTGAGAGATCACCGGATATTAAGTTCGAATGGTGAGACTTTTCTCCGTCGTTGATCGCATGCTTATCTGATCGGGGCGGTCGTTGAACAAATCGCTAATTGCCTGATTTACAAGCGAACAGAAAACTTTGGCAAAGCCAAAGTCTGGAAGTCGGCGATACGACCGGCTATAAATACGTGTTCCGCTTGTTTGCTTTCGTACGGGATTGAAAAAGGGAGGAAAAACGTAAGCTGATCAAGAAATGCATCGGTAGCCTTAAATAGCATCGCGAAACTAGTTCGATTTTCGAATAAGAAGAAACGGAGCTTCTAAATAAAGAAAGGTCTGCCTTAAGAATATCTCTCGCGAGCATCGTGAGAAATCGAAAGTATCAAAACATGGCAGAAAGGGAATTGAAAAGATGTCGGTGTCTCACGCCGTGTTCTGAACTTGTTCCACGCCCTTGTGGAAATGCATGAATGGGTTAGAGAGGGAGAAAAGAAGGGGAGAGAAAAAGGGAAAAGGAAAGCCAGAGAGGGAGAGGAAGAGAGAGAGAGAGAGAGAGAGAGAGAGATCGTTATTTAAAACGTCACATGCCCTTTTGCCTTAATAAATAAATAAAACACATGTCGGTGCAATGATGCGTCTCCGACTATAGAAATATACTAAATAGAAATTTTGAGGAAAGTGTGTATATATGTGTCGAATGAGTTCTTTCCACCCTCTCGTCTATAAAAATCACAGAAAAACAACGGTAGACCGATAACAGTTTCCCTCTTGCACGTAGAACCCTTCTCTTCTCTTCATCGATTCTCGCGAGAAAACTCACTGATCTTTCTCTAATTTCAGGCAGTAGCACCAGAAATGATCCGCGGCAATGGCGAACGCCTTGGTAAGTGATTGAAAAATTACTACGATCGATGTCGAGCCGCATCTTAATGCGTTGCTTACCTTAAAAATAGATTTACCCATATCCTCCGTATTACCTCAAATTGATCTTAGCAGTTCTCGACAGGCGCATCGTCGAGTCATTAAAAAGCAATTAGAACATATATAATAAATGATATTTTATAAAGCCATTGGTTTCCTTAAATATTCGCACGATGCAAAAGGTTGGATTTATTTCCATCCGCGGAAAATTCTACGGCGAAAGCACGCTTCGATAAAACTCCAAAGAATTTTTGCCATATCGTGTTCCTCTCTTGCAGCATACACGCGCAACGCATGCATATTCCCAAAGTAATGCTATCCCACCCACACAAATGCGAATACCGTGCCGATAAGTATAGTTTCAGCTTCTAACGGACCCTTCGCAGCGACAGTCGCAATTAAAGTCATCCGCGATGATTTTTGATCATTCGTACGGACGAGCAGCAAAAAAAGAGGATGTTGCCGCAGATGCTGCGCGGCATTAAGGCGATCTCTCATAATCTCTGTGCATCCGGAACGCCCGGATTTATGCGCATCGCTCGTAGATGCAATTTTAATAATTGTTCCCTGCAAGTACCGTGCGTATGGTACGGCGTATAGCGAATTGAATGAAGCGTGAGTCGAGATGGTCTTTATTCCGACCGAAGCCAGAGTGGGTATTTATTAATAGAGATTAAACTCTGCGTTGCGTCGTGTCGTGTCGTGTGCAAACGCTCTCCCGCGCGCGTAATGTAACTCCGTTAGTTCGACTCGGTTCGTGGTCCAAAGTGAGTTTACACCCGAAGAGTGCTTTCCAGTCCAAAGGAAATCATTTCCAGTATCGTCCGCCCCCTTATCTCGGTTTACGGGAAATGCGTCGATAGTGCGTGCTCCGTGTCGCCAGACGCGTGGTCCACGTATCCCGCGTTATGACATTCTCGACGGAACTCGATCCGTCATCGATCCAAATCCATCGACGGCTCTCGCGTGAACCCTAATGCTTTTCGAGGCAGTCATCGTCGATGCGGAAAGACCCGGATCGGCCAGTCTCTTTCGGGAAAACTGAAAAATTCGCTCTCCTCAACGTCAGTTCGCCAACTCGATTAGCGGAAACGAGTGCGACGAATCGGATTTGATGCACGTATCTTGAGGAGAAGCGTGGGTGTATCGTGTTGTCAAGTTGCCTGACAATAGGTGGGTTTCACCGTTTAGTGCGTATCATCCCGTCGTTCCTCGCTCGTTTGGAGTTTCCCCTTTGTTGCTCCGGCCAAGTTACACCGAGGAGAAAAAGCAACGATTGTTACAGCCCCTCGTGCTCGGCGCGGGAACGAAACGGGTGGAAAGAGTGCGCGAGGTTCGATAGTTCGCAAGTTTTTTCAACGCGAACCCTCGATCCATCTTCTCCGCGCGAAAAGCGACAGACGCAAATGCGCGCCTCGTGTGCTTGACCAACTCCCGGAAGCCCAAAGCGGTGCAGGTAAAAATAATCCGACGACTCGCCAAGATTTTAGGTCCAATCGAGTGCAATTTGCGCCAGTGGTTCAACGCGCGGACCTCGTTGACTCCAAACCACCACCACCAAATTGTTCGCCACGCTTGAAAAGCCACTTCCTCTCGTTGGCTTCGCCAGCTACGGCGACTCTACCAGCCCTATCCCCCAAAAGAGGAACGCCGGCGGTTTATCAAATGCTTTTTTCATCGTGCGGTACCCGTGTGTGGGATCCCCTTAATGGTAGTAGCCCGACGAGCCCTCGTTACCTTAACGTTCGATTAACTCGAAACAATCGCTCGCCACTTGTTGCAATTCAGATGGCTGAACGCTTTATCTGACGCAAGGGCTATTATTACCATTGTCACAGAGCATTAGGACGGCGCCAAAACCTATTGCGACACGGGAGTGCCGTTCCGGCCATTCCTCAAAACTGACCCTTCATAAATCTCATACGTGCAACAGCTCTCGCGGCTCTCTTCGGAAACGGCGGGAGGAAGGACGCTGAAGTTATTTAAATATTTCGCTACGTCACTCTCGACCCTGCTGTAATACACTTTGTTACGTTACGTTAAATGCAACGACGATAGCGCGCATCGAAAGTTCCTCGCGAATCGCTACTATACTTACTTGTTTGGAGAATTCTTTCGCGAATAGGACGCCTGCTTTATTGCTCGTAATCAGTTTGACACCGTTGCGAAAACAATCATAAGCCAGTGCATATTTTCACGTTTATGTCAGCTCGCCGTAGCGTTATCGCCGCACTATTCTTATCGATGTCGTTTCTTTCATTTTCGCGGTACTCCAAATCAGCGAGGTTTCAGCGAAAATCGGAGGCGGCCATTGCAAAACGGCAGAAAAAACAATTAGACGTAAAACACTTTCTTTGATTGGGTCTCGATGATCCGTCGGGCTACGTCATTATCTTAAGGAGGACCGTATCGTTCGGTGTTACAGCGGAGAATCATCGACGTGTTTTTAGTGTTGGATTAGAGGATGAATGAACTTTGTTGGTAGGTCGCGCGCACAAGGGAGTTGAAGGAATTCGATACCCTTCTTCGTGATCTCCCGATCCGTGACCTCTTTTGTAGGTGTGTTTTTAACGCATGGTTGGACTACATAAGTTACGTTATAACAATGTTATAACGCTGTAATAATAAAACTTGAAACACTGTGACAAATGATGTTAGTGCTGCTGTTGTGCGTCATCATGAAGATAGCAGAATTATCCGTGGGTCGGACAAGCCCACAATTACCGGTACCAACCGGACCACCGCTTTCTTATTGCAACAAACGAAGGCGGTTCAGCAAAAATTATCGTCGGAGAACCGACGATAGGTGCAGATGCCCTTTCAAAAAATGTAAGAACAATAACTCGAGTCTCCTTGCGTTCTCGCATGTCGATAACTTGCATCCGCGCTATGAGAAAGTCCTTGAGGAGAAGCTTCCTACTAATCCGATGTACTTAACGCAATCTTCCATTTAACTTTTTTTATGTCGTCTGCGGCTTTTTAACCATTTTCGTTAATCTTCTTCTTGCGGTACAAACGACGGGCGCAATCGAGCTCCGATTGGAGAACGCTGCGATGAAGATTAACGCTTTCAAGGCCATGTTTTAGTAACGCCGATCACTTACTAATCGATACTAATTGCAAGATGTAACTGGAGCATGCGAGACATCGTGTCATCGTTGATTAAAATGAAAATAATATTTATGCGAAATATTTCGTAAGAATAATAGTGTGAAATATTTGTTAGAGAGAAGGGACCAAGTCTTCGTGGGAGAGGTATAAAGAAAATAACTTTAAGAAACGTATTTTTAGTTTTCTTTATGATCATGAGAGCACACGAAGTTTCACCGGTGCGTTGGAGGAATGACGAACACATCTGTTGAAATATTTAAGGCTCTTTCAGAAAGAACTGTAATCTTAACATGTGGCCGTTGGATCTTACTCAACCTACGGCTCCGCTACAAATCTCACTTGTTTAAATCTCGTGATTTTCTCTCACGGGCAAAATATATTTTCTATCGAAATGTTTTAAAAATTGAGGTTTCCACATTTGCGGAAGTTACAGGGATACTCAGGGATTCTTGACAAATCTTGCTCAACGCGTTCCCCGTATACAGCTTTTACTGCGTAAAAAAATCCCGTTGAACTCGTTTATACGATGACTGACAATCCATAAAAGAGAACCTCACCAAATGCAGCCGCATGATTGAGATTTCTCGCGTAAAATTTCCAAGCTGCACGGACGTTCGTACAAAATTCACAACGTCTCAAGAAACTTGGCGCTCTCGCTTCTTTCTCGCTTCACTTAGGCTAAAATTATCCAGCTACCCTCACAACACTGCGCGCAAAATATCGCAGGCTACTTTATCTTTAGCATACCCCCTCAAAAAAGAAAAACCAATGCAGATTTCCAATTGCATGGGTTTTGGAAATGTAAGCACAACACTCATCGGAAAAATAATCCGAGTTCCCATTAATGTTCCAACGTAAAACAAAGAGATTCGGAGAAAAAGTTTCCTTTTAAACTCTCCTTTAAAAAAGATAAATTTTATCAAAAATGGAAGAATAAATTAGTCTTGCGCAATTTCTTGCCTTTTTTCTCATTATTATTATTATTGACAATGGTTATAACAAATTGACATACTATAACATACTATAACAGTAGCGTTTTCTTGATAAGCAAAGCCATAAAGAGTGTCTCATCGCATTTGGACGTAGCTCTAAAAAGTAGTGTGTCATTTAAGATACTTGTCCAGAGGTGGTAGCCGCGCGATTTGTTTGAGTTTCTTCTTTATGGACTTTCCCTCCTGCTCATGCGCAGTAGTAGAACACGTAATGCATCCCATGGGCTCAAGTAAGTTGAGTTTCCACTAGTGAGTCAATTGCCTTCAGTTGAAGCCATATGGTTGTAGTGATGGGCGTTTTCGGGCAGTATTTATCATGTATAAATATTACCTGTAAAACTTGTCTCCTGCGATCGGCACCATGGTGATTAGCAAATGGTTAACAATTTTTCGAGGTAAAGCACAGTTCCTTACGTACCTTTCTTTATAACATGATCCAATAGATATAATCAAAAGATGAATGAATGAATACTACTAAACACAAAAAGTCTATTATAGTATGAGTTGAACGAACGTGCAAGATCTAATAAGTTTTGGCTTATCGAAGAAGTGGAGGAACTAACGATAAGCCTTGATACTCACGATGAATGAGATTCGTATGTTTGTCAAAATTACTACGCGTACGCTTCCCCTTAAAGTCATCACACTTTCACAACATTCCTCGGATCCAATTCATTCTAATTACCAATCACGAGTTATCAAGTGTATATACGTATATACGCATGACTATCTGAAACAGTAAATCGCAATAAGATTTCACAATAATTTATAGAGACAATAGAATCAATTAAATACAAAGGTCGATGTTAAATATTAATGTTGAAGATCAAGGTAACAATACTCAAGGACCATTTTCTAATAATATCGATAATTCAGCAACGTATAAACACTGTTCTATAAGAGCATGGTTTTGTTTTTCCTGTACGTGTAAAAAGTATTCGTGGCTGTGTCGGTGGAAATAAGCGTTTTCACAAAAATCTGAAAGTACAGCGATGATTTTAATAGCACATTAGTGGAATTTATACAAAAGAATTGGGTTTACCGCAGGACATTTTCATCGGTGGTTGTCGGTTCCAACGTTTTCGCTAGGAAGTAACCATAACCTCCAAGTGACGTCACTATTGAACTTTTTGGGTCGCGAGCACTTTACACGTACAGACCACACTATAAAATTGAGTATGTGTACGAGCAATAAGAATACTGGTTGTTAGTTTGTACAGCCCTTTCCTTACATCCTCATCATCAACATCCCTGCTCGCCATTATGATTTACAGACACATACACGTATACTCTCTAAAATAAATTGATTCATGCACGGAGCTAGCGCACATGTATGGAGTTAGGGTTTTTTTTTACATAATGCCCCTGACTCTTAGAAAATGAGACAAAATCTCTTCTCATGCGAGGAATGCATTAAAAAATGAGGTTTTTTGCGCAAGACTTAAAATTGCTGACGACATGCTAACTGATTATAATTTTCCTCCAAGTAAGACCCGACTCGCCGTGTTCCGACGAATATGGTTGCAGTCGTGATGTAAACATTATTGATTTACATACATTAATCTAATCAGAATCTCATAATGGTATGCAATGCTACACGAAGATCACTGTAAATCAATCTGTAGTTGTATCGGGGTTCTAACTAGCAATAGACAGATTTCTCTGAGTAGAGCAAAAGCGAGTTTTACATAGCTCAAGGATTTTTCGATCGATCATTCGTGATCTTTTTGTTTAGGCTCAGGAAAGGGGGCTGCAGTAACGGAAGATCCGCAAACACCAGGATCAGATTGCAACTCTAATCCCGCTACAGATTCAATGCCACAAGACCTGATTAATTCCGAGTTTATTCAGGATAATGTGGAGTATCAGTGGTTCATTGATTATGGGTAACTATTTCATCGTCAACTTGGGAAAGAACATTCTTTTTTGCCGGTAATCTAATAGAGATAATCTAAAATCCTTTGCATTTCTAGGTACCGAGATGGAGGTTTGCAAGTACATCCCAGTGTTCTTTCGTCCCTCTCGGCTTCGTACAGTCGTGAAGATCTTGGCTATTACGACGACCTCGCGCGAAACCTGGATGCGAATTTGGCCGAAGTTGATATGGAAAGTTTCCGAACGGCAGATATTCACACACTCCTCACAACTTTACCAGTTATGTGCACCAATCCAATACAAAATTCAGAGGTAAATATAATAACTTTCTTTAACAATGATGGATCGACTGCATCATCGTTGAGAATTCATATATCTAGCAAAGTTATTCAATTGTCAAGCATAGATCCAGCGTTATTTTGTGTTAAAATATATATACAGCTGAGAGCTCTAAATTATTTCTTGGAATGCATTTTCTAATTTCATTTGCATTTAGTTTCAAATGCATTTCACGCAAATGCACACTGTCGATTCTTCCAATAAATTTTTGTATTCTCGCGGCAGTTTAACTATCAAAGGGAACGTTACGCCAGTATATCTGGTTCCGTTATGGAAAAACTTGACATCGGCTCTTCGATCAGTCCGCATAATAGCAGCCAGGTATGAAAATGGCCGATGACACAAATAGTTTTCTTTCTTTTTCTACGACCCTTTTAGAATGAGAATTTACAATACTAATACGCTAAAAGGTTCAAGCCCATTCTTAATATGCATGTGATCATAACATTATTTACACTGTTCTTTCTGTACAGATCTTTATATGTTTGGTTGAGTTAAATATTTAATAAAATAGTAACTTTGATCGAATTACAATTATTTATTCCTGTGTAACATATTAACAATTGATGTATAGTGCCCATTTTGTTTTGTGAATAAGCATGTTATCAAGAAATATCCGGTAAGCGTGAAAAGAAAAGTATATTTCTTTGCAGGGAGAAGATTCTGCATGTTCTACAACAGACACCATGTCCATTTGCAAATCTTCTTTACTTTTCTCACCCTTGAAAGAGACCCCTGTATTGCCTCCTGGAGGTAGTTACAGCGTTGACTCTTTGGACTGCGAAGATATGTTACTCACGTGCCAAACAAATAACAAGAACAACTACACTATCGCTTTTGAAGGTAGTATGACCATGTACTCGGACGGATCGCAAGATTTTGAAAATCAGGAAAAACAAAGAGCTTACGAAGCAGCTGAAGCATACTACACCAATGAGATTGGTTTAAAAAATATGTTCGACCCTTCGATGGCTTGTTCCGACTCAAAGATATTAACGACATGGAGCAACCTGAAGAATTCATCCACGAATAAAGTAATGAGTCGTCATCCCTCGGGCAACAATAACACTATTCCCAACTTTCTTCAAGGCGAGGGTAATCTGATACTCAACACAACCAGAAGAAGTCAGAGTTTACCAGACTTGAGAAGATCTCGAGAACTACGCGCTAATGGTCCACTCAACTTTTCTATCGACTCTGCTGAGTCACATAATCTCGTACAACAAATGCATAGTTCTGGGTCTATGAGCCGTTCGATAACCGAAGATAGCTCCGATAGTGTTGGAAACAATTCCCTTGGGAAAAAATTAGTCATTAAAGAAAATCTCAGTCTGGTAAGATTATTTATGAAACAAAAAAGCACAAGTGCCGAAGGTATGAGCTTAACTCTCGATCAGTCCGATTCCGTCAGTGACGAAGGTTGGCCAAGCAATAATAGTGGTAGCGAGAGTGGAAGTAACACCAATACCAATACCAACACACAAGTTCTTCGGCAGAACATCAGCACGTGCAATCGTCAATCCACGGACAATGACTTCTCTATCAATTGGATTAGAACCGACTGCTACAATCGCGAAATAGATAATCGAAGAGAAGCTTTTAATGGTATTCCGAGATACTCATCGGTTACGAAAGAGAACAAAGATGAAATGGTGTCATCCGTATCGGTAGAAGAACTATCTGAAAGTATATCCAACTTGGATCTTGCTCCAAATAATATTAATAAAGAGAATAAGGAGATTAATAATGCTCAACAGAACTTGGAGATGCAATCGAAAAGTTCTTGGAAGGCGGTAGATTATAAGAATCCAAAATCCAAGACTATGGGAATTCAAGCAATCACGGAGATGGAGGATAATGGAGTACAAACGTCGTTAGTTTATACCACACCTGTGAATAAGGATCTTTGGTTACGAGAGACTATTGTTAATAAGCGACCAGTTTACGTCGTGTATCCTAATTATACGTTACCTGATCTATCGTTTTTAAATATTAAAGAGAGCAAGTTAGACAATGTCACCTTGAAACCGCAGTGTTTTAACAAGCACAATGTTAGCAGCTGGAAAAAGGCTTCTAAAACTGGTAGGCCAGTTTCTAGCACGGAAATCGATGCTTTGAAACAACGTGGTTTTTCCCATATAAAGGATTGGGAGTCATTGACATTCCTTCTACCGACTGAGTACAAAAAATTGTTGCACGACGTGCCAGAAATTCCGAAGCATATCAATATTAATGAGGAAGTTAAGAAACCGTTGTTCTGCTTGTCACCGCCTATGCGTCATAGAAAGCGTACGATTAGTGAATTTGCACCAAACAACTCGTCGTCGACCAGTAGTACTGCGACTCAACCATCCTCTGGCTATCGAGGCTCCTCGACCATTCTTACTGACTCTTCAACGAATCAACAAATAACATCCAACAATGTAGCCAATCCACTCTATCTCTATCGTTATGATAGTATTAGCTCCGAA
The DNA here is from genome assembly GCA_037305995.1 of Sclerodermus sp. 'alternatusi'. NCBI lineage: Eukaryota > Metazoa > Arthropoda > Insecta > Hymenoptera > Bethylidae > Sclerodermus > Sclerodermus sp. 'alternatusi'. The sequence continues at coordinate 10,652,086 of CM074547.1, forward strand.
GCCGGTCTAGTCAATAATGAGAGGAACACGCATCGATCTAATCAAGCAAAGACTGGACCTCGATTACCCAAGCGTTCAATTTCATTGCCCTATGCAGAAAAAGAATCTGACTGTATGGGGAGAGTACCTCCGAGACCGCCCCTACCAAGAAGTATTTTAAGAAAAAGTAGAGTACCGGCTAGTAAGAGGTACAGCATGTTCGAAATGGGAGGTGTGAAAGAAGTGGATGACCAGCCTGAAACAAATAAGCGGATGTCTCTTCAAGAGCCTTATTATATGAATAATGATATTCAGTCGCTGTGTCAAGGCAGAATTGTCGATTCGGAAAAGGACATTGATGAAACGGAGGAGAGGTATCACACAGGTAAACAAACTTCTTTTTTTTTCCTGACCAATGGACTGGGCAGTTTAATTTGTTCTTCTTTTATTTCTGATTGATTGCTTTTTTTCTAAACAATTGCGTTATTTCTCGCAGAAAGGTTAAACGACGTTACCACAAATGATACGGAGATCGATTTCTCTGCGTATAGCGAGGAAGACGTAAAACAGTTAGAGGAATACTTAAAACGTAGTAATTATTCATCCCAGAGTAGCGATGGAGACAATGAAGATCCTGATTTGAGATTAAGGTCTTACGTTAAAAAGTTTCTGGCTCTCAAAATGAACAAAGATATTATTAAGAATATTGATATGCTGGATCCCCATAAAAAGACTGTAAGCTTTGCTGTGCACCAAAGAAAAAAATATCTAGACAATAAGGTAGAAATTAATATAGCTTGTGTTTTACCGAATATTCTCTATTTAGCGTGATTTATATCAATGGCGAAAATACATATATTTCAGGTAAATAACTTAAATCTTCCTATACCGGAACAAATCGACGATCGACTGCAGACGGAAGAGAACAGTGAATCTGAATGTGAGAATAAAGCGATGAATTTCGAAGATAAACGAGGTATGAAGATAAAATGAAAAGCCACGCAACAACGTTAGAATCGTGTAGGTTTATTCATTAATGAAATTTTTATCGTTTTAGACATGATATCGTCTGTAAAAAAGGCTGTAGATTTATTATTAAAGTACTGGAACTCTGAACCTGATAATGAGTGGCAAAATTATGTCGATAAAGACGAATGTGCTCAACTTTGTTTAAGTAATTTATGTCCAGCTTTGTACGCCATTATGTCGGATGGTCTTAAGTCTCGTATAAATTCCGCCTTTGGGCCCATCGCGAACAGTGTTTGGCAAGTTGTCGAAGCGTCATCTCAACAAGGGCCACTTACTAAAACGTTAAATGAATTAGTGCAAAAAATAAATAGCGAAGACGTTATAACTGAAGGAATGCTTAAATTTCATGCTTTTGTATTCGGCTTATTAAAGTGAGATTCTTAAAAAATTATTCTTACAACGTTCTATAATATATAAAGGTATACTTATCGAAAGATTAACATTATTTACAGTTTACGTGCTTTGGATGCTTGGTTTGCTTATTTATGCACAAGAGAATCGATCTTAAGGAAACACTACAAAAGCAGCAGTCTTTTCGTTTCTGCACTGGCTAATGTAAATATTCGAGAGATTATGGATAGCCTTTTATATATCCTAAATCCATTAGCTTTCCATCCGTTCCAAATCGATCTTTTGTACCAGTATCGCCAGTTACATAATAGCTTTGGAAACATACACAATCACATTGCGAGTGTAAGTAAAAAAATTGTGTGAGAATATTTAGAGTGCGAATGGACAGAAAAATGAATAATGAAATACGTGAAAATTGTAGGCTGTCAACTTTAGAAACACCGATCATTCGTCAAATGAAAATCATTTCGATAAGATGGATTCCCTTAATATTGCCTCTAGTCCGAAAAAGATACGTCCACGGTCCTGTATCAACTATAATAATTATGATGATAAAGTTAGCAGTCATAAAAGTGACCTTGAAAGTGTAGCAAAGAAACGTTTAAGTGCACCTGTAGGTGTAAAAGGACTGAATATGTTGGATAAAATGGCATTTGAAGACTCCGAAGATTACACAGACAGTTTAGAGCATTCACCGTTGAATAGAGCGAAGAAACGACCAATGAATACTCCTTTGAAAGTAAATACAAACCCAAAAACTGACGACGATGATTTGATACCGGGAGAGCTGAAGTTCAAGAGACTTCAGGAAAAATGGGAACAAATGGTAAATAAAGAAGACAATAAGGAGGCAGCAGTTCCAACGTCCCCGACGCGAACACCAGCAGCTTTGGTCAAATCCAAGATTCCTCGCCCACTAACATCACCTATAAAACAGCCTTCCCTTCCTCCTGTTTCCGCTAAAACAAAATCACCCGTTTCCGGTATCCCAGCACTAAAAAAACCAACGATGCTTTCAACTGCTAAAGTCGCTTCGAAAAAACCAGCTGATTTACGAAGCAAAGATATCGTGACGAGGCGTACAAGTCGAGTGGATCAAGAAACTTCTGGAGTTCCGAGAAGTCACTTAGCTCGTCCAAGCTCGCTACCTTATAAATCTCACGCGGTTTTATCAAAGGAGAAGAATTTAATATCTCCACAGAGACGCGCTGCTTCAACTTCTCTGCCCAGGCCTACGTCTACTACCAGCACTCCAAGAAATTTACCAGCAAAAAATAAATTAAAGTAAGTAAACAGTTTCAATTATGTATAAAGCATTAGCTTACGTTATAAATTAAAGTTAAAAATATGCTTGATTCATATATCTTTATAAAATTTGGTAAGATCTGTTACTTATTAAAACTCTACTTAATGAATAAACAGTTAATTTATCTAACATTAATTTGATTATCGTTAAAGTTTATTTGATTAGCATAGTTTTAATTTATTTTTAAGGCACTTATTCTAATCATCTTAATTATTGTTTAGTTTTTCTTCAATTTCGTCTTATTTCTGTTCATTTTTTCCTTTATTAGATTAGTAGCGTAACAAGTTGTGAATATCGATTCCAGAGAGGTTCGCACACTATCACATCGAGCTCCATCCGATAATGGGCATCTCTCGTTTGCCGAGGGAGATTTGTTGAAAGTAATTCTAGAAGTAGATAAAAAGTGGTTACTGTGTGCAAGGGGAGATCGAAAGGGATTAGTTCCAAGATCGTGCGTACGGGCACTCCAAACCTAACACAGTATTTCATATTACATAATGTAATTTGTTCGGCGTAAGTTACAGTGTCGAAGATTCAGGCATAACATTTAGGAGGATCCCAGAAGAATCGGTGAGATGCAAGCAAATGTACAGTGTATGAAAGACATATTGTAGTTTTGTTTCTAATTTGCGATAAAGTCATACCTTATAGTTACCCCTAGCTTTATTCGTTTTAAGCTTTATTTGTAACGTGTCTGCGGCAAATTATCACGAATAACATTCTCGATAAGCGAATAGACGTATTACTAGTCATAGGCTTTCAAAAAACAAATTATATTTAATTCATTGAATATAAAATTATTTATAATCGACATGTAAATATATACAGTAACGTGATAATAAAAATAAAGACAGCAAATATAATGATAAAGTTGATGATATTCTCTTGGTGATGTGTAATGACTTATATTATAAATGTAACTGTGATCATAGCAAATAGGCGTGTAATTCTATTAATACGACACACGCGATAAGTTTTTATTTCTTTTGTATAATATTATTTATACAATGTTATTCGCACACATATATCGCGCATTGTCGTTTCGGCAGAAGTACATCATTTTATCAGATGTATACATATTTTCTTTGCATAGTGGCTTTTTCATTTACCAGTCTTACCTTTTTTACTAGCTTTATGTATTCCTTAGTATGTGGTAACATGCGCTGTAATGGAATAAATATTATAACATCTTAGTAATCTTATTTCTTACTCACCTTTTCACTTGACCTTTCTTTCTCTTTAGTTGCTTTCTCGTCGTTCAGAGATACCTTGAGAAGCTGTAATTACATCAATTTAAGAAAATCATAATACTTCTAGATATACTTCATTTCACTTTTATTAATACAATCCGTAAATAATAAATCATATATATATATATTTATTTATATATATATGTTCATATAAATAAAATGATATAAGTTATATTGTTTTCTAATAAAATGTTCCCATAATGTAAATTTATGTCATTGATAAAAAAATTCGTATAGGATTATCATTGATTACCTTCTTTTATTGGAGTATTTAATGTTAATCAGAATTTTTTTTATATTCAATCATTTAATGAAGGAAAGATAATTATCAGTGACGTATCGATGCATCTTTACAAGTGAATTATTAAACGGTGCTTAGCGTGTTAGAATGTCAACATTTATTAGACCGTTATTGCATAGATTCATCACTATATGAGACCCTGAAAAAGATAGTTCCTTCCACAATTATGTAAATAAGGGAACATTCTATTACTACGTTCCATACCGTACTAATATCTAAATGATAAATAAGAAACTACCTATTTCTAAGTAGTCTTATTTCGCTTATATTATATATATTGTTATATATATATATATATATATATATATATAAATTATGGTAAATTTTATTTACAGTTAATCTCTACGTTTAACTAAATAGACACACACATGTCTCACTGTAGTCTTGACGCCTTGATAAATTGTATTCTGTCTATTGTAAGTATAATATACTCTGGCTCATCCACGAAAATAGCTATAAAATGAGTTACATAAAAATCGCTTATACATTTATAGTAACAATAACAGTACTAGAAAGCAGACAATGTCAGTGGGCTAATTTTTTTTCTTTTTACTTAATTACATTACATATTATTATATTTGTATATAATAATATCGCATATATCGGGGGAGATGAGGGGGTGTTGAGCGTCCTTGTGATAAAACTAGAAGTTTCACTTAAAAGTCTCAAGCAAATTTTCTAATCGCTTAAGTCTATTAAATTGAAGAGAGTTTCTTTTATTAGGCAGTAGCGCACATTTTTCATTAAAATGTGTAAGTAAACTTTCTGTAAAACCAACAAAGGTAAAAGTAGAAACATTATAATGAATTATGTTGAAACGGAATGCCCTCTCAGTACTGTCAATATTAAAACCTAAGTAATTAAATCCACAATTTTCTCTGTGGTCTGTCTCAAAAAACAATATGGTGCATATACTTTATATGCATGAGTAAATTTTCTGTATATACAATGTATTTGATAATACCGATACACCCACCCGTGCATGCACGCACTCAAATGCATATCATGCACTGACCACTGCATCGGAGATTAAATATCGTAGATTGTTCTATCGTTAGAGATACATAAATTAGTATTGCATTTTTTCTAAAGATTAATATCCGTAAAGTTATTCTTTAACATTATGTAAATCCATTCATTCAGAACAGAGTAGAATATTCTTTCACGATGAGAAAATATCCGGATAAATATCATTAGAATCAGAAATATGACGAGATATACGTGATCAAACTTCGATATATTGTCGTAATAAAATTTCGTAAATATCCGTAGAAAATAATTAATCTGAAAAATTTAACTTTAAATGAATTTATCAGACGTCCGATATGTAGGAATCTTTAAATTGTTTAAATATAGATAATTAAATCTTATATATACATATATAGATGTACATACATAGTGTATATATGCATATATATGTACCCTAATAATTAACCACTTACGACACATGTATCAAATATTAAGCAGATGCATATGCATACGTATGTGTATATATATATATATATATATGTATATACACATATGTATATAAATACAAACTCACTTTATATCATAAATTCTCGATTACTGTGCGCCTTATTCAACTATTAACTTTACTTTTATTTCCCTTTCTTTCTTTTTCGCGGATCATCTAAAATTGTTAAATAATACAGAGGAGTTTCATTTAAGATAAACTATGATGCTAGTCGCAAAACATTCCGGAATATGAGCTTTCCTCAATAAATAGAGGTGTAAGGATCGGTATATATATAAAGATGTAAAAGCGTTGTTATATATTATACACACGTCTTTTGTTTTGGCACTGTGAAAAACCAGTATCAAAGTTAACAGAGTCAGCGCCCTTTTACTTGCTCTGATATGTAAAGGCGCATTATGATAGAAGATCGGAACACACATAGGCCCTGTTTAAACAGTAATATATTTAGTTTATATATTATCACAGTTTACGCGCGAAATGCTTATCGCGTAATTACACCAAATAAATTTGGCTTTATAAAAAATTGCAATAGTTAATCGATGCTTTATTTCTTTGAATTTTTTTTTTCAATGTTTTCTTGATACACTAGTCCTTGCTTTATGCTATCTATAATTCTCTCAGACAGAGTGATTAATAATAATCTTCTAGTTTTGCATTTTTTACCCTACTGCGTATACATTTTATGCAAAAGTCGTCAGAGCAAGTAAAAGAAGAAATTAATGATCGTTATATTGATAGAATTTTTCCCTTCTAATAATTACATCAACCCATTTTAAATCATTCTATATTCCTAATGATCAACAGAAGATATGTATAGCAAAGCAACTAAACACTTTATATTACGTATGCTTTTTACAAGGCCTTAAGTTATTGTATGTGCGACATTAGTAATCAAGATGTATTTTCCATTAGCTATTATGAATCACCACTTCAACCAGGATTATTCATGAATATTTATTATATGGTTTATATATTAGCTTTGAATCTTAAATTAGATCATAAGCGCGCGACGACAAATTATGTATAAATCATATTCATCCTTCAATTAAAGTGTCGCTAATAGAACAATAGATTTGCTCTAAGAAAAAATAGAATATTGGCTACAATAAAAATAATAATTATAATAATAATAATGACGGTATTAATGCCACTTTCATAAGTATTCAGTTTTTAAGTTTATGGGATTAGCGATAATATATAAATCGATTGTTATTTACTTTAAAATTCCAAACTTTAGTTTAAAAAATCCGTTAATCCTTTCTTAATTATATTTAATATTAAAAACTATTTCTTAGACTTGATTTCTTATAGATTGATAGTTACTGATAGTTATAGATTCATGTATACTTGTTTTATCACTATTGCTATTCTTTTGCCGTATTATATATGAATATGTTTTAGAATTAATAATCTTTAATAAAGGAAAAGAAAAATGGAGTTTAATAACGAATATACGTTAGACAAGCCAAAATAAATTTCATAAATAAGATCGCATGGACATGGATTTATTTTTATGACATTGAAATCTCTTCATCGCCAATTTAAATTTTTCTTAATATAATATAAAAAATATTAAGAAAATAGAAACGCCAATTTTTTTGGAGTTTAACTTTCAACAGAATTCAATTCAGATATCAGTTTCCCTTACAATAAAATTACTTAAAATATCATATACAAGATTAATTATTTTACATAATTAATAAATTGAGTTATATATTGTATCAAGGCGCATAAATAATTATCAAAAATGAGTAAAATTAATTAGTATAGTTATGTATCCTCCAATACACATTACAAATCTCCAATGTGATAATACACCTGTATATACACTGATTGCATGAATTATTTTAATCGAATATTTCATGAAAAGGAAAGTCAAGCTTTTATCTCGAGACAAGTATGATGCGTATTTCTAACTACATAAGCAATAAAAAAAATTAAATGGAGCAAAGAGGAATTCTTTGTATCGTTTAGTACAGAGTATACTTAAGATTCTTGCGTAAAAAAGACTTGGAATTAAATCGACGATTAAAAAATATCGCTTAAATTTAATATAAGATTTAATAAAAAATTTTAAAAAGAAAAAGAAAAAAAATATATTAAACTAGTAATATACAAGCAATTCGAATTAATTGAATGGTTAAAATAGCTAAATTGAATTTTGAAAATAATAGTAAAAACAATCTTAATTTGCTTTGTTTAATCATTTTTATAAATTCCTCATAGCTCTCGAGTTGTTTGGTCGACTGTATTTACCAGGTACTTCGTTTTATGGTTGTTGTCATTCTCTTTAAAACAATACGCATAGTATATGACTTTAAACATACTAGACGCATTTTATCAGTTTTTAATCTTTGTTTGTGTTATATTCCAACCATTTTGCCATTTTTAAATTATTACCACATATTGACAAATATCAATTAAGAATGCCTCTTATCCAAAGTAAAAATTACTTGCATTTGATAAATTCATCAGAATTATTTCGTTGTATACATTATGCAATAAAAATTATTTCTCCTGTAAAGCATACGCGGTTTAGATGATCAGGTTTTAAGAAATAAAACTTAAAATTATCCATCTAAGTATAGGTTTATAAATTAAAAAGTAACGACTAGATAAAAATTCCATTTATTTTTACATTTTAACCACACTATTTTCAAATTAAACTGAATTAAATCCTATGGTCTTGAAAAAAATTCAAAGAGTCTAATATTAAAAAAGAAAGAGAAACATAGTCTTTGATTAAAAATCAATATAAAATTGAAAAGCGATGAAAGTCGACTTTATAACAAATATGATAGTATCTTGTGAACTGCTCTTAAATTATATTACAATTTTCTGAATATTGTTTAATATAATATTCGGATGATCGGCATTCTCCACTGATATTTATATGCGTAGATTTTTATATATGTATGTATATATAAAATGATACAGAAAATGTTGTGCAATTTAATTAAGGCTATATTACATAAAATCTAACTACATACTAGATTCCTTGGTGGTGATAGACTCGTTGGTATTATCAACTCGTATTAACGTTGAAGAGTTCAAAACAACTGTCCTGCTCAACGTGGCCACTCTCTCCATAACGCAAGACGCGGACAACCGTGCTTCAGCATCATGATCCCAACACTCTTCCATTGTATCACAAATTGCTAATAAGCCCTAGAACAGTCAATTATTTACATGACATTAGATTTTAATATTTAGTAATAAATAACCTATACTGCATATAACTTCGAGTACTTTTGAGAAGTACAAAATTTACTAACCGGATGTTTACGCCAAGTTTCTAAGATGCGTGGTCTCTCCTTTTTATGTACGACACTTTCTTGCATGTCTTCTAAAGTAGGATGAAGACCTACTTCTTCTTCAAATGGTAACCTATATTCGCCAATAGGTCCCTGTTTAAAAGAAAAAATTAATAAACTAATCGGTTTTTCTACTCTATACTTCCTTCATCTTAAGAATTTTAGAAATATGAGAAAGCTTACATCTTGTACAGTACATCGAGAAGCTAGTTCCCACAGTACAAGACCACACGCATACATGTCGATTCGTAAAAATGAATCTCGTGTAAAATTAATGGCTCCTTCCAAAACTTCTGGTGCCATGTATCTTCGAGTGCCAACCTATTAAAAAATGAAAAATTAGAATCACTTACTTGCCTAAGTGTAACACTCGTACTTTGAATTGTAACAAATACCTGTCCATGGGTATCTCCACATGGTTTTCCAGGATGAAAAATTAGAGCAAGACCAAAATCTGCTATACAAGCACACATGTCAACTTTTAATAGAACATTTTTTGACTTAAAATCCCTATGCGCTACAGCTGGTTTATATCCATCTGCTTTATTAGCTGGAATTTCTTCGTGAAGGTGCATTAAACCTCTAAAAAAAACAAATTATTTAAGAAATGTTTTATAAATAAATCACTAAACAGTAAACTACTGTATCAGGACAGAACTGTACAGTAAAGGACTGTACAAACGTGTATGAAAATAATTACCTTGCCATTGATTCTGCGATTCTACACATTTCTGGCCATGTTACAACATTAGCTTTTAAATAATCACACAATGAACCTCTTTCGTGGTATGCTGTAATTAACCAAAATTCAGTCTGTAGGTTATCCCCTCTTTTCTCTACTCCTATAAAACGTAATATATCTTCATGATCCATGTGTGCAAGTTTAAAGATTTCTTGTTCTGTTTGCCAAGATTGTTTATCTTGAATAGGAAAAACTTTAACTGCAACTATTTCACTTTTCAACTGTGCCTTCCACACTGCACCAAAACGACCACGCGCTTTAATTTCTAAAAGCTGGATTGGCCTTAAGCCTAATTCTGGTGATGGTGGTGGTAGAGGCAGAGGCTCAAGAGTAGGTACCTAAAATATATTTAATATATAATTGTCATTCTACATAAATAAGAAAATTAAATAGTATTTAATCTTACCTCGTTAAAGTAAGCCAATTTTCGATGTTTATAGCACCAATATAAAAATGGCAAAATAAAAACAAGTAAAAGCATAGGAATTACTATAGACAAAACAAGACTTATAACTTGCTGTTCAGAATTTGGAATAGGTTCATATTCTGAAATATCAAAATAGTTATAAACTTGTTATTATTTATTTTCCTGTAACAAGAAAACAATGATATTACCATGCACAACAGGTGGAGGTTGAGTTGGTTGTGGTTTCCATGTAAAGTTTTGGTTACACATATCACCATCGCAGCAACAAAAAAACAACCCATTTTTTGTAACAGCATTATGTTCAATGCATTCTGGCTTATCATAACATTCCGCAGTATCTAAGAAACAACCCTGCACAAAAAGAGATTATAAGCTTCCTATACTTTGCAAAATAATGTATTTATTAAAAAATACATCTAGATAAAAGAAAACCTTTAATAAGATTGTAGACTTCTTTGTTACGCTATCAAAGCTCCAAACTACATAGCAATGGTTACGCTTATTTAGTTCAGGTGGATCACATTCTTCTCTTTCTGTGCATCCTTCTTGTGACTCTAGACATAATGTCTTATTGTAAAATTCACAAAACGTAGACCCTTTGACGTCATGTCCAAATGTGACTCCTTTATGTTTACAAAAAAATAAGAAATCAACAAGTTAAAAGGAAGTTATATTACTTTTAAAAATGATTATTAGCCTATTGTTTATAAATGCTTAATCGATATTACATAATTGTCAAATTGAATTTTACAAATTTCTATATAAAACATTCTTATATATGTAAAAATAACATCAAGAGAAAGAATGTTTATCTCTAAGATGTGATTTGATGATCACAAGCAAAACATGGGAATATATGTGTTTCAATTTCTTTTCAGTATTTGGACTGAACTGCAGTTGATTATGATGAATTGATAAAAAATCAGAGTTTACTCGAAAAAAAGTGATTAATGTTTAAGCTGAAGGTTTAATTAAGATGGTAGATGCGAGTATCAAGCAAAACATAACAGTTTACTCAATTACCTAATAATCCTAGGAAGAGATATGGCAATATTGTCATATGAGCAGACATCGTGAACAGATCGCAAAAGCATACCAGTAATTTTGAGTCTATTAGCTATTAAGCAAATTGTAGTAATTCATCCACCGACACATCTCTCTTACTCTCCCTTCCACCTTTATATTGAAACGCGCACAGCATAAAATCATGTCATTTTTACTGTAAAATCACTGCTTCCTACTCATATTTAAACAAATATAGATCTATTAAACCCACTAGTACAGTGCATAGTTATACGAAAACACTACGTGTAATTACACAGGGCTGTAATAGTACATAGTTTTTTGAACTATTAAAAAAATATAGAATAGATGCCCGAAACACACGGAGCGAATTGCCTACCATTGCCTAAAGCAAAGATCACGATCGTAAAAAGATTGGAAACTTGTCAGATTTCACTACGCCGCACTCCACTTTCACATACGAGCGACTACAGTTTCATACATCATCGGTTTTAGCCAATAGCTACGATGGATTTAGTTTCTTGAGTCACTGACCAAAATAAATTAAGATAGGAAAACCTTAATTGTTTTCGATAAACCATAGGGCCCTTAAGGCGCCGCAATACCCTTCAACATAGGTACTTTTATGCATAGTATGTGTCGATCATGCAGCGCATTCCGAAATTTTGTTTTTCTCCCTTAAAAAGCATAACAAGTTTATGAAACCAATTCTAATCGAAAGATAAATATTTACAGAATGGCGCTATGGTCAGTAAGGGATGGAACAAATTTAATTTAATAGAAAAATTAATGTTAAAAGCGTAAATCGAAATTTGGGAATCCATGTGCCACAAAAAGCACTGACCACGAACGATACAAAAGTTCCTGTAAATCAGTTGAACAACTTAGTGTACAGATGTCACTATATTTTCAAAATTACCTTAATTAGGACAGTTAAAATCTACTAATCTTTCCAATTTTTTCCCGCCATCCCCCAGACGCCAAATTAAAAAATTTTTAGTTTTTCCACCTTAAAGCGCCTAATATCCTTCACACATAGACACATTATTTCCTTTCTATTTTCGGAAAAATCGATAAAAAATCGATTCTCATACGCAAAGTTTTGGAAATCTTTAAAGATTAACGCTTTAACTAGAACAGAAATCTATTAACAATATCAAGATCTAGAGCTAATGAGAAATAAAAGTTTTATTCTAATTAAAATCTTTGTATATTGTATAGTTCAAAATATATTTCTTATTTCCCTTAATTTCACAATTTTCTATTTACTCTTTTTCTTACTGTTGAACGAGGATTCTAATATTTCTATTTGATAATATTTAATTCGACCTTTCTCAATTCAGTTGAAATTCTTACCAGTTAATTTTCAGCTGTCAAACTTATTAAAGCTTTTCTATTTGCTAGAACACAATTCGTAAGTATGTAAAAATATTTGAAAAAATAAAAGGATACATTTTGTTTTAACTCAGAAATAAATAGTTTTTTGGTTATTTCATTTCAGATTATTTATAATACGTAAGGATTATTAGAGCTAAATCTAAAACCGTAATATTTCAGAATTTCAATTTTTATTAATTGACTTGTTTATCATTACACAAACATGAATGTAAGAATTAAGCATGCACTCAACTGTAGAAATGCAAGAAGGTAAATCAATTTATCTCTTAAATAATAAATATTAAATTACAATTTTTAAAGTGTTATAATTAAACCAAGAATAAGAAAAGTTTAAAAAGTAAATTTTTTGTGTTTAATTCTATTTCTTTTTCAGGGGACCAAAAATTGTTTGTTTTCTTCTAGGAATACAAATAATGATTATCCTTACTCTCATTTGGATGTCATTAAATATTTTAGGATTTCACTTTTTGATATCTACATTCATTACTACACTTATAGCACTTTCTTTATTCACGACTATTTACTGTTTATGTCGTTATATCACTCCTATTATAAAACAAAAATAATTTTTATACGATTTTTAAAATCATTTCTTGAACATAAACTACCAATGCACACATCATTTGAAATAATTATATATAAACCAAATGCAAATTTTTAATACTTATTAATGAAAAAAATATATAAGCAATTTAATAACATTCATTATTAAATGAATATATTTTCTACTATTTTATTTTACTTTTATATAAAATAAAGAAATGTCTATTAATATATTATAATATTCATTAATAATTCTATAATAATTTAATTTTATGGTGTATTGCAATGCCTAAAAAATATATAATTTTTCTCCTATTTGTATAGCTTAAATAAATTTTAATTCTCAATAAAAATCTTCATGAAATTTTAAAGGATTTTATTGTATTTTATTTAGACAAATAATAATAAAAACTACACAATAGAGATTAGACTACGAAAAAAGTAGATTAGGTTCTGCATTTAAAACAAAATTGTATAGAGGATTGTAAACTTTATATTAATCTAAATTCTTATCTCTTTGTGAATAATCTATTTATGGTTTTTCTTACTGTTTAACGATAATATCTTTAACTAATATGCTAACTTGAATAGGTATATTGCTGTTTGATATTAGCTTATTTGACCTTTCTCAATTCATGAGTCTTGTCAGTATACTCTCAACTGTCAAGCTAATAAAAGTTCTAGTTTTGTGAACAGTAAGATTATTAAAATATTAGAATTATTCGAAATAAGGAAATTATCATAATTTTGATTATTATTCCAAATTGTTTAAAACAATAAATATTTTAATTGGCTGAGTGAAAATAACACCAATAAAGCCATTATAAAGAATATATCTTTAAAAAAGGAACATAATTAAAAAAACGCCAAATGGATTGGTAAATTTATTAATTTCTCAAATTTTATTATATGCAATATATAAATATATAATAATATTTATGATTTATTTTTCATCCCTATACATATAAATCTGATTAATAATTAATTTCATTACTTTTTACGATTTTTAAAAACAATTTATCTCAGAATAAATATATTGTTAGTGTATAAGAATAATTCATAAATTAAAATATTTTTAAACCGCTAAAAAAATTAGAACTTTTTTATTTCTCTTTTCAGGGAAGACGTATTATATTTTGTACTTATACATTTACAATTAATGATTATTTTTAGTTTAATTTGGACTGTATTCGCTCTTATAGGATTTTCAGCAATACATAACACAATACTTACAATATCCATGGGTTTATTCCTATTTTTGATGATTTATCTGGGGCTTTATCGACATTTTTAGCTTTATATAAATTTAAATGTTTTATATTTTGCGACAATGTATTAACTGTAAATTATACTGCTGCCTTAACAGTGTGTGTAATTAAAACTTAATTCTTTCACTACAAATATGTAAATACATAAAGAAAGGAGAATTTAGTTAATTATTGTGGGAAAAATAATCAATGCAAATCTCCTTTGATACTTTATTGTATTATTTTTAATACAATACTTATAAATAGAATATGTATTTGCTTGTATATATTTGTATGTGTAAAAGAAAAAAGAGAAAGAGAGAGAACTTAAATCATCTAATTGATAAAAAATAATTATAACCGAATGAATCTTGATATTTGAAAACAATAAAAAATCTTTATTTATTTTCCAATTGACAAAATAACTGAACAATAAATTAATATAAATAACAATATCTTAAATAATTTATTTTATAATAATATTTTTTTTACTAAAAGAAACAAAGTATTAAATACTATTAAAAGAAAACGTAACTTTTAATAAAATTTTCATCTTTTCAAAAATTTAATCTAAAAGAAACTACGAATTAGAGCATTTAAAGAAAACGATTTATTATTATAAAAGAACTATTTTGCTGTTAATAAAAATGTATTCTTTTATTTTGTATTATTTGACAATTAGTAAAATTTTGATTTTCTTATTTGCCTTCTATATTATGTGTAAATTTCTGTAACTAAATTACCAATTATTTGTATGTATTTATTATCAGATGATTTGACCTTCCTTTTCCAAATTAGTTGAAAGTCTTGTCAGTTTAATCTAAACTGTCAAATCAAAAGTAGGTTTCCTGCTCAATTTTTCATTTACATTTGAACACAATGTATATATATGATTAATATGTTTAAATATTTTTAATTTCTTAAGGATATTTCTTATTATTTTGTTATTACTGTTAATTAAAAATCAGTGTTGTGTATTAAAATACTTAATAAATTAGTTAATAATTTTATGGTAGTGTTTAATGCTTATGTAAAAAAAAAACATTGACAAATTTTTATTTTATCAAACGAATAATAAGAATATACTATAAGAAATTATTTTTTCTATATTGAATACAAGAATCTAAGTTGGTCTTTTATTTTCAATATTTATTTAAGTAATCAGAAGTAGAAGTGAAGGGAATTCAAGAAAAATTCAAAAATTAACATGGAACCCAGTTTTGTACAGTTTCTTGCAGAATATAAACAACAATGGTAAATTTACATTTTTCATTATTTTAATTTATTGATTTAATAAATATTTAATAAAATCATGTTATTGCTATATAAGAGAGAAGTCATTTCTGTTAACTTTAATTAAGTTTTACATGTATATAACAAATATTCTTCCTTTATAGGATAGGGGAGCTTTTCAATTGTCTCGTGAAAACGCAAATAATTCTTATATTCGCATTTATTTGGACATGGCTAAATTATTTAGGATTAAGTATGGCTACTAGCACTTTAATGACTTTCTTTGTAGGGTATATCCTTTACTTCTTGTATGCATATATAATTGTTGACGACTACTACTAATTGATTCATAAAACCATAATTTTAGTTATAAAATAAATATTTTAAATACTATTTATCCATATTTAACAACAGGTAAATGAAAGTTACTTCTTTCAACTATAAATATAATAAATACTGAGTTCTAGTTACATATATTACGATTAATGTGCTTCCTATTTTTATAAATTTATATTTATATATTTAATACATGTATTAAACGATAACTTTAAGTAAATTCATTTTATACATGTAAGTTTTCTTAAGAAAAATATTACTAATGTATGTAGAGTTAATTTTAATATTAATTTAATATATATATATAAATATTATAATGTAAAAACTATTAATATTTTTTTAATAAAAAGAAATATTTAGAAAAAACTTCTCAATACAAAATAATAATAAGATATATATAAATTAATAATAAGAAAAATAGCAAAGTTTAGAAACATATAATAGTTAAGATAAAAAATTTTACTTATATTATTTTGCCTTTAATTAACATAACAATTATTGTGTTATTTATTATTTTTCTTATTGTTTAGCTGTTATATATTTTAGCAATAATTTTGTTTTGAATTTTGTATATATTTATTTAACGATCTTTTTTCAAATTATTTGATATTATTAAATTTGACCTTCGAATATACTAAACTTCTTATCAGTTTATTCTCAGCTGTTAAACTAATGAAATCTCGAGCTCTAGTTTGGTAAATAAGTGTAAACACTTTAAGCTTATTTAATTATTAAAATATTTAAAGAACAAAAAGAAACTTTTAGACAAATTTAATTGGTAAAAATTGTTAATGCCTAAAACGATAAAGCTGTAGTTTGGATAAAAGAAAAGTTTTGACAAAAGGTAAGATATGTAGATAGAAAGACAATGTGAAATGATGGAACTCTAAATATAAATAATTTTTTAATAATTTTATATAATACAAGAGTAGAAATTGTAAAAAAAAACAAATGCTTTAATCTAATAAAAATTGATTATTGAAATAATTAAAATTAAAAATATTATGTTATATTATTCTAGAAATTTATGTATGTATAAAATATAGCTATAATAATTGTTCTAGATTAACTAAAAAAAAAGAATAAATTTTAATTAAATAGAAAAAGCGAGATATCTATTCGAATTGGAAGAATTTAATCCTTGAGTCTTAAACGTAAATCATCAAAGACACTAGCAAAATGGCGAGGTAAATTTATTAATTTTAATTAATAATCAAATTATATTCTTTTTATTATGACTAAGAATAATATTTACATTGCTAATTGATTATAATCTTTTTCTTTATAATTAAATAATCTGAAAGAACGAGATTATAATTTATTTTTTTATATAATAGGGAATGGAGGCTTGATTATAATATCTTTCGTTATCAATTATCAATTATGGTTGTCGCATTTTGGTGGACATTATATATGACAGGATTTAAAATTGGAGTAGCCTCTATAATCACCGTAACTTTGTATATGTTCTTTTTTTATACTGTTTTTTTCCATAACATATTAACATAATTATTAATTTTTTAACATTAAAGTTTATACTGAAGTTTCTTTAAAAATACTATTTTAAAACAATTAACTATTACTGACTTATAAATATGTAAATAAATTTTTGTTTAACTATACTTTAATATTTATTCTTAAATATTGTACAACAAATATATATATATATATATATATATATATATATATACATACATATATATATTTAATTATTAATTATTACAATATTAAAAAAGTATTGTAATTTTAATAAAATTTTAGGTATAAGATAATTACTGTCTATCATAATAGGAGTATATATGAAATTTTAGGCTTGTAATCTTTTATTGCTCATTATAAAAGGTGGCGTGGCATACGCGAAATAAACTTTTAACACTGCGTTTAAGCGATTGTTGTGCACCTAAATTTACTCGATGAGCTAATTCTCTTCACAAATTTTTCATACACAGTCGCAGTACTTCAGAATTTTGATTTGTGACATTTTTCGTTTCACATGATGTTAGGTTATCCAAAAATAATAAAAATTTCAAAGTAACCATGTTCGTAAGTGAAAAGTGTTTTTTTAAGTGAATTTAATTACAAGTGAATAATGGCAGAAAATTTGGCAAAACGGCCCTCAAAGGGTATTCTAAAGACATCAAGCAGTTTTGATAGTCAAGATGCACCTAGGTAAGTTATATAGTTACACATTAAATTATTCTATTACTTGACCAGGTTACAAACAATAATCCAAATATCAGTAAGAACTACCCTAATTAAATTATAACAAGAGTAATGGTATTTCTTACATATATAAAATGCACGAAGCTCATCTTCTATCAGGAATTTTTATTCTATTATAAAGTAGGAAAATTTTTGCTAAAACATGTTATTATTCATTCATTTATTGCAAGTATTAGACTACATTATGCATTGAATGCATTGAACTATAATTAAAGGGAAATTAGAGGTTTTCCTAATGTTATCCAGACCAAGCAAGGAAACGAAGTGGGATGAGATGAATATCATAGCAACACTACATCCACCTGAAAAGGATTATGGACACATGAAAATTGATGAACCTAAAACTCCATATAACTATGAAGGTGTTGAACATGAAAACGAACTTAGCCCATTAGATGCAGCAGCTATTGCATCAAAGTAAATATTTTTATATTTCCTGTAAAATTAATATTTCTACAAAATGGTTTATCATAATTTAAACTTTTAATTTAGACTTGCAGAGAGCAGTAAACCAAAGATATTTGAAGATTCTTCTGATGATGATGATGATGATGAAACTCCAGAGGAAAAAGGTAATAGTTTATAAATTGTTACGTTTGAAGGGAGGATGTGTATATGTCCATAGACAGAACTGATATAATATTAACCTCTTGAATGGTAAGTAGTAATCATTAAATATATTTTGTATACAGAACAGCGAAAAGCATTACAGAAAGCTTTTGAAGCAAAGAGAAAGAGTCATTATCGTGAATGGCATGCTGTTCAACTGGCAAGAAAACAAATGATGATGCAAGAGGAAGATGAAGATGAAGATGATGATGACGAAAAAGAAAAAGATAAAGAAGAAAAACAAAATAAAGATAGTCCAACAGATGACGATAATACATTTAAAACTCAATTCAAATGCATGCCGTCCTGCGACCGAGTAAAGAAGAAATGAATAAAAAGCACTCTTTAGTAAGTGCTTCCTCATTATTCATATACATTATTCTTTCATCAAAGTCATTTATTTAATTATTATTGGCTTTAATAATTTGAGGCGCAATACTGCAAAAAATAATAAACATGATGCATTGTACTTCTTTATTTTATTACTAAATAAAACAAGGAGAAAGATATTGCTTTCTAATTCTGTATATATAGATCACAGAAATGTCATGCACTGTAAATAAATTCAATGTAAGAATGAAGAATTTTATATACAACATCTATTTGCTTTTTTGTGAGTGTTTATACATTATTTGAATAAAGCATTAGAACAACTGATATTTATTACAATTGCTTATAAAATTAAAATCTGCTGTTCAAACTTCTTATTAAAAAATGGATTATTTGCTTTTGATATTTGAAATCTAGAAATGGGGTAAGTGAAAAGGGAAAGTATATTTAATATTATTAAATAATCATTTTATTATGTCTCTGAATTATACAGCCATGTTTTTTATCGTTTATATCAAACAGTGACACAAAATTTCAATTAAAAATGTTCTGTCGTTTATGTACAATATTGCAGTATATACAATTAATTATTAAAACGAAATTTCCATAATTATATAAATAAACGTTCAGTTTGTGGAATCATTAAAAATTTCATTGTGACAATAATGATTCACTCGCAACATTTGAAACATTCTTCGACGCTATAGTTCCGTCATTAATTTGTTTTTCTATTTTCGATACTTTCTCAGGTTGCAATACAGTATCGTTCAAGCAAACATTGTTCAAATTAACTGTACTATTAGAAGAATTGGTAGAAGTCAAATTTGAACTATCTTTTTTTAAGTTACGAGAATTAATATCCTCGTTATTCATATCCATTTTACGCGAGCTTAAGTTTTTTTTAAGAATGGTATCATTTTTCGTATGTGTATCTGAGGAAATTAAATCACAGGCTCGACCTAAAATGATTAAACTATTTAATATTCTCAGTGATACCAGTATAAGATATGCAAGAATTAGAAGTATAAAATTCGCTGGTCGAGCAGACGGTGTGAGAGTAGCACATAATACTCTAGCCATAACTACACCCAGAGGTAGAGGAATAAAACCCATTCGACGAGAAACCGAATCAGATGGATCTGAAAATGCTGTTTCCTGTCTTGTTTGCGCCATGTCATAAGCTATGCTGACTGTATAATCTCTATATACAGTAGATTGTAATCCATGAAAGTACGTAATGAATGCATGCTTCACCTTATTGAAAAGATATAAATTTTAAATAATAACAAAAATCGACTTGATTTCATGTAATAATTAGTAATAAAACATTGGATTTGGTTTTGATTTACTTGATGAAAGTACATACCCAATCTACTAAAACTTCAGCCAAAAGTAATAAAATGCAATCAAGTAAGAGTAATCCAAGTCGATCAGCGCGCCAAGCATACTCTTTCATAGTTTGCAAACTGACGGCCAAAAGAAGCATGGTCAAATGAAATCTTTCTCTTGCGTCAGCGCAAGCCAATTTAAACAAGTCATTTTTATCAAATTTCTTGAAAACAGAACCTTTTATTTCCATAAACTGAAATTAAGATATTAAAGATTATAAAGGAATTTTACTTTTAAAATTTATAAGTGAAATTCCACATTAGATATTATTTTAATGTACTTAATTTAATTACTATTGCTTTTTATACATTCTAAATGTGATTTCAGACTGTGTATATGCATCTATTAAATTATAAGTTAATAGTTTTAAGAGAATATTATATTAGAAAAAAACTTGTTAGAAAGAGCTCTTATAACAAGAAAGCATTGCTTATACTTACATTACTAGACATCATGACAGTTAGTAGAACTTTGTTACTGCTATTTATAGCAACATTTAATGTAGTAGCTTGAAATAGTACCAATATACTATGTAATACTTTATGTAAAAATTGTTAAGGAATATATATGCATATATATAGATATATATATTCAGATTATATTAGTAAAGATTTAAATTTTAAATCAATCTTTAAAAAATATAGAAAGCATTAAGTGTAATAAATGAATTTAACTTGCTGATAATAAATATTCATTTACATTAGTTGTAATCTTTTGTTTTACTCTAAAATGATAATATTTATAGTGGATAAAATTTAAATAAATGTTAGTTGTTCAAAAAAACAAAAGCATTTATATGTGAATGTAAAGTGGTAGCCTGGGAAATAATATATATTACTACTGAAATCCTAATTTTAAATAAGATTAAACTGAGATTAATCTAATGTTGATTATGAAATATAACAAAATCCACAGGCTTTAATCCATGTCGTATTAATTATAATAAACACACTATAAATATATAATATATTAAAGGTAAGGATACAGACATAAGCTAATGTAAAGACAAGATGAGACAATGTTCCTAACTGTTTTGAGGAAATAGCATTTGTCTTTGATCTTCGTTCTGTAGCAGTCCAAAGTAATGCGTCAATAGTATCTTGTCCAAAAGGACTAAACAGTCGATCTCCAGCTTCTAACATATTATAAAATATATACAATTTTATTACAGATTGGCTTTTAATCAAATGATACATCATAGATGTATCAACCTTCCATGTAGCTGCCCAACAACCAACCACCACAATTCCTTTTAACAAATCACATACTTCAGCAGGTTTTAAAAATCTTTCTTCCTTTTTCATATAAATACTTTTACCCCTATAAATAGCAAAAAATTAAAAGATCAATATTATTTATGTATCATTGATAATAATTTTGAAGTCCTTACCGTAGGCAACGTATAAGTGGCCGTGTAATTAATGCCCATAAAGCCATTATAAATCTTAGAGGTAAAAATGTGTATACAAATAAAAAAGAGTCTGCACACTACAAGAAAATTTTATTTAATATTTTCATAAGGAATCAGTCTTGAATATTCAGCAAACTATTCACAGTGTTAACTTAGAGTTATTAAGAAAATGCTAATCTCACTTGTAGATATCCATATGCCATAAACTTTTCCACCTCCCTTGGAATCTTCATAAATGAATAAACTTTCTCTCTTCTAGCAGAAAATCTTTCTTCATCGTGTTCTAACTGATATTCTCTTGTTAATTCTGTTTTTAAAAAATGTCCAAGAGATACTCCTAAAAACATATTTGTGAAATAACAGCATGAGAGTATAATTACAATAAGTAAATAAAGAGCATGAGATAAGGAAGAAGACTATCACATGCTTATAACTTCTAAATAAAACTTAAAAACACATTAAATAATGTATATCATTTAGTTAAGATTTACCAGATTTTTTTGTTGTGTGATGTTTCTTTTTAGATTCTAAACAATTTTTTCTAAGCTCTAGATCTTCTGTCCGAATTATGGGGGGCTTAGACGTTTTCTCGATGCTTTGAAATTTAACACGTCGTCCCTCGGATAAATTTGGGCAGTTTTCTTCGGTTTGTTCATTTTTAGTATATTCATACATCATTTTTTTATTTTATTTCAATAAAATCTGTTTGCACGCTGACAGCCATAACCTTTAAGAAAATTTCTGATCCATATAACTTATGGAACTGTTTAATTTACCTTTGATATAATGCCAATACATCGACAAACATTTAACAATCAAGTAAAAATTCAATGTATGCAACGAGAACTTAAATTTATTCTTTAATAACTGAAATATTAAAATTAAAAGCTTGAGAGCTAAAGTCGTGGATCGCCTTATGTCAGTTAACAGCTGATTGACAGCTGATTATTAACATGAATGAACATGGCGGCGTCCATGGATAAATCGGAGAAGAACAAAGTTTCTTGTAAAATTTTAATTATTGGAGCAGGAGTATCTGGATTATCAGCTGCTAATCACTTAATAAAGAACAACGAAAATGACTTTCTTATTTTAGAAGCAAGAAATCGCATTGGTGGACGTATAGTTGCTACAAAAATAGGTATGACGAATTTGACTATTACATATTTTTCTCCTTAAAGTATACATGGCATTTAAATTTCTTTGTATATAAACTTTACTCTTTCGATAAAGAATAATTTTTATGTTACAACATCATATTGCAGAGTTAACAAAATTATTGTGTTAAGTTATTGCTATTATTATGTAGCAGATAGATGCAGAAATTTGTTATTATATGAAATTTATCAAATTGTTTATTTGATTATTAACAGGAAATGAAAAAGTTGAATTGGGAGCAAATTGGATACATGGCGTTTTAGGAAATCCAATGTTCGAAATAGCTATGGCTAATGGATTAATCGATATAGTACATGTTCCAAAGACACATAGAATAACAGCTCTGCTGGAAAATGGAAAACAGGTGCCATTCTCAATTGTACAAGAAATTTATGAAGCTTATTTATGCTTCCTAAAACGTTGTGAAGAATACTTTTTGAGTAACTATAGTCCACCTGATGGGATTAATAGTGTTGGGGCTCATTTAGCTTTAGAAATCAATATTTATTTATCAACATTCACTTTAGAAGAAAGAAGAGCAAGGGAGTTAATTTTCAATTGTTTGTTTAAAAGAGAGACTTGTATCACAGGCTGCAATACAATGAATGATGTTGATCTTTTGGAAATGGGTTCTTATGCAGAGTTACAAGGGGGTAATATTAGTCTTCCAAATGGATACAGTGCCATATTAGAACCTATTTCAAAACACATACCAAAGGAAAAGATTCTTATGGAACATGCAGTTAAAAAAATCAGGTAATTTAAATGTACATTTGAAATTAATAATAAATTTATAATTCATGTTTTATTATCAGGTGGCAACATGAAGTTAAAAATAAAACTACAAATAAAAACATTCATGTAGAAGTAGTATGTGAAAATGGTAAAACCATAAGTGCTGAACAAGTAATATGTACTTTACCACTTGGTGTTCTAAAGACGGAAGCTTTTAATATATTTGACCCAGTATTACCAGATAATAAACTTACTGCTATAGATAGGTTATTGTTTGGAACTGTAGATAAAATCTTTTTAGAATATGATCGACCTTTCTTAAATCCTGATGTATCCGAAGTAATGCTACTTTGGGATGATGCTAATTTATCAAAAGAGAAAGATCTTAGTAAAACTTGGTTTAGAAAAATATATTCCTTTACTAAAATTTCTGATACGCTATTATTGGGTTGGATATCAGGAACAGAAGCGGAGTATATGGAGACATTAAGTGTAGCAGAAATATCTGAAACATGTACTAAAATCTTAAGGAATTTTCTTAATGATCCTTATGTACCTGCACCGAAAAGCTGCTTGCGTACAACATGGCATGGACAAAAGTATACACGTGGTTCTTATACTGCAATGGCTGTGGGTGCAAGTCAAAAATCTATTCAGATCCTTGCAAAGCCATTAGTACAAACAGATGAGCCTTCTAGAATTATGGTAGCATTTGCAGGAGAACACACTCATTCTTCATTTTATAGTACTGTACATGGAGCATATTTAACTGGACGATCAGCGGCACAATTATTGTTAGAATCGAGAGAAAATAATTGTTCTATGAGTTTAAGTTGTGAAGATACAAGTGATCTAAGTTCGTGGATTCAGGGTATTTCGTTAAAATAAACATTTTTAAAAGTGGCAGTTTAGTGCACTCTTTTCACTAAAAAACTTTATTAAACACTTCTGTTTCACCAAAAAAATGAAGCAGCATTCCGCACACATAGAAGAAAACCATATTGGTTTTTAGGAAACTTTTCGTCCGCTCATATAAATTTTGTATATACGATTAAAGCTTTTATCATATATATATAATGCTATACATTTTAAACTATCTTTAAACTGTTTTTAATAAAAAACTAAGAATTAATTTTTTATTTTAATTTAATAAGCGAATAGAATAATTTTACACGCCGTTTTAACTTTATATCAAATATTACTTTATAATTCTCTTATTAATATGAGACTAGTCATACATTTTTACAATGTTCAACGTTCCTGAAAAATACAAAAAGTAGATAGTAAAATAATTGGCTTTATAAAATCTTTTAGATGTATTTCATTTTTGAAATAGAAAGATTTATTTACAGCCATATATACGCGCGTGTGCGCGCGCGCACACACACACACACTTACACACAAATATTTAAGTTTAATTATTTGAAGCAGCTTATAATCAAAAAACCAATTCAGTGTTATAAAAAATTTATTAATGAGTTTTGCTGAAAATTCCAATGAAATAGCAAAATAATTTCACTATCATATGTCACAGTTTTTTCATTTTGTATAATAGAATTAAATTATATAAACTCACTTATAAAGAAGTGTTAGACATGCGTTATAAATTCTTGCAAATAAATTTTTAGAGTTTATATAGAGAATTAAAAAATCGTGTACATTTATTATTGAACAAATTCTTTAAATGTATTATCAATTTTTTAATAGTGTAAATAAAATTATGCATTGTTTAAAACATTTTAATTGATGCTTATTTTTTACTATTCATATTTAGGATAAAAACAATATTGTTAAGGTTGAAACATATAATAAAATAAAGTCAATATTAGTTATAAATATATTTCATATATTTCCAGGCCGTATTATATTTTAATCTACTTTGATAATAATGAAAATATATTTGCTTAAAAATAACGTAAAAAGATAACAAGAAAAATCATGAATATATACAAAATATATATATATATGTATATATATATTAAACTGTCAATGCTACTATTTTTATTGAGAGATTGATAAAATCATATACTTTTGTTATAGTTTCTTTATCAAACCCCACTTCAACATTACAGTAACTTTTTTATTAGCGAAATTTTACTTTCTTCTCAAAGTTATTCATGTATTATATGATTAACATCAATCAACATATTATCATAATAGTAAATCAATTTAATAAAAAAAAAAGAAAAAAAAATGAAGTTCTATCACTTATGCTTGCCATTGAGATTTTATATAATTATAATTTTATAATTGCCAATAAATTAACATGGAAGATATTACTATAAAACACTTGTTAAGAAAGTATACGTCTTGAGTACAGATAAAGCATAATAAGTCATTATTTGTTTGCAATATATTAACAAAGTATATATTCAAGAAACTAGTCTAGTCGCCAAATAGTAAAATAAAAGTTATGAAATTGATATTATTTCTGATTTTCATAAAAAGTAGTTTTCTATTAATATAATAAGTAAATTATATGATAATTAACAAACATTTATGTCAAGTATATAGAATACTAAAAGTAATGTTTTTTTTTTCTTTTTTTTTAATAGAAAAACAAGAAAAACTTTATTTGAATTTTCGAGAAATACATAATGGAGATGAGATGTTTTAAGAATTAAAAATCCTAATTTTAATATAAGAATGTAGCATTCAGTCGACAAGACTAGATCCTTGATATAATATAAAACATGATACTATTTATTAAAGTAGATTCTTCAAATGACTTCCAGAGTCAAATATCTATTTTTAATCTAAATGAAAATGTTTCTCTTCATATACAACTATTACATAACAATAAAATCAATAATTAATTTTCCGTTCGAATAACTATAAGCAAGTATAGCGTTTTATTCTGAGGTAGACTGTTATCAAATTACTATTTTTATTGAGATGGATTTGCAGGTCATCCCAGTGTTAGCTTTTTCAACGTGCTTTAAAATTTTGTTATAATTTATGCAATAAATGCACATTGAAATTCTTTGATTTCTTTCCAACATTAAATATATCTGTATTTTGTTTGTATTATATTTGTTTGTTCGTTGTATATGATATCATATATAGTATTTAATCAATAATATATATATATTCATTTCAAAATTAACTAATATTTAATAAGAACAGTATATATTTTAAAAGTTACTTTCATTAACTAAATTTATCAAAAAAATAATGGATAATCTAATGCAGTAATATAAAAAGTGATTATTAAAATCGATGTAACGTAACAAAAATATAAATATATATATATCTTTGTCAACTTATTAAAATAATCATGAAAAGAAAATTCGAATGTAATTAGCAACGAACAAACAGTCGTGCAGTCGAATGAATAATCAATCAATTCCAATTAAGATTTAAATAGAGGTAAGTACTTTAATTTAAGATATTTTATATTAAAAATTACCACTACTCTCTGATCAATTTATAATAGCAATAAAGAAATGCAATATTTAGTTAGTAAACACAAATTGAACATTTAAATAGAGATGTAGTACGATAATTTTAGGGAGTCTGCATTTCCGTAAATATATATATATATCTTTTATTATGTATTGTGCGTATATAAATATATATATACACACGCACACACAATGTACAGGGTGTTTTGAAATAAGCGCACGCGTAATTGAAAAGTTTTGTTTTCAAACAATAAGGAATTAAAATAAGTCAATAATATCAAAGTATTCATGCATTCGATGCCGAACTAAAATACTTGTAGTCTATCATCGATTATGCTGCCACGATATTGACCAACCACACGTTTATAACTTACAATACTTAATTACTTTACTACCTACCAACCACCTCAATAATTGGAAATAGGTAGTCTTAAATCACAAAAAGTAGTTTTATCTCAGAATTAGATCACTTCAAGAAAATGACTTTATTTTGAAACACCCTGTATATACGATTTGTCTCAATACACTATACTCTATTCCACGATTATTAATATAACGAATAAATTAACAATAAACATTTTGCAACATTGCAACGCTTCACAGCGTTCCTATAAAATTAATAATTTTTACTATTTTATTTCCTGTACAAACATAAGTTTATAAAAAAAGTCTGAACGTTAAAAGTTATTAATAATGAAAAGAACTGTTAACACTAGATTAAAAGTCGTCAATACCTCCATCAGGAACACCAGACTTTACTTTATCTAAAACTTTATTAACGAATTCAGTTGAATGATTGGCTATTCTAACCTCTGAAAATAGAAAAACGAAACGATTAACCAAGAATATTAGAAAACTCTACAAAGGAGATAGAAAATATTGCAATGTACTAACTGGTAGCCAATTTACAAAACTTTTCCATTTGTCGAGTTAATTCTTCTTGATTTTCCGGATTTGGCTCTGCCAATTTAGCCGCTAGGGTCTGTTTTACTTGCGATATTCCATGAATTAATCGCCCTGAAAAGTCGCAATTGTATTAAAATCTACCTTAAAATAGATTTGATTTAGGTTTCTGATAAAAGCATCGTTACTAAACTGTGTTCTTGTTCAAGACCATGTAGTTTTATTTTATTTGCTTCGTGTTGTGCTTTTTTCTTTAATCTGCAAGCCCGCGAAGCTAATTTGTTTTTTTCTTTTCGTGTTTTTGGTCTTGCAGTAAATGGCAACTCAGATACTGGTGTCATGTCATTTATGACTCGTGAGAGCTTGTCTAATTCTTTTCCTATACTGTATAGTTTACGGGGATTTGGGGTAAGATCATTTCCATCGCCTTTTCGCGCTTTTCCACTATGCTTAATGCCTCTAAGGACACAGTGTGGACTGAAAACTGGATCTGTAGCTTCATTAAGAACATGAGGATCTTCTAAACGTGCACGAGCCACTAATCTTTGACCTTTTGGTCCTTTAGCTTGAACATTGTATTGCCAAAAATATCGTTCTTTTTTTGAGTGTCTACTCTCCCTTCCAGCATCAGTACCCGATACCCTGGTATTACTTTGATCTTCAACATCACTACCTCCTGAATCTTTAAGAAATACATTTTATTATAAACTTATATATATATTTAATTCTAAACTCTATAATATATCATTTAAAATATACGCATACCATTATCACTACTGTAATCATCATAATGGTCACTATCTTCATCACTGTCTTCATAACCCTCGTCATGGCTAAGTGGATCAAGATGACACAACGGATCAGGACTAAGGGCACCTCCAGTACTTAAACTGCTCGTTGATCCTGCTTCAACCAAGCTAAGACTGCCAGTACTAAGAAGGTGTTGACGAGGTTCTCTACGTGCCCAAATTTGATCTAATGCCATAAATTGAGTAGGGGCAGATGTAGAAAGCCTCGAAACCTTTGGTTTTCCACCCATTGTAGAAGTTGTATCCATTTGACTACATACAGGACTATTTGGTGTATTTTCACCACCTCTCATCAATAATTCATGCAAAGTAGATTGTCCAGCAAATCTTGTTACTGGATGCGGAGAAGTTGATGAGCTAGCAGTAGAACTTCCTAATAAAGTTTTAAAAATTATAAACATAAAATACTAATTTTTTACCCAGAGAACATATAAATGTATATATATCACGCATATGTACGCACTAACCTGCCAAATTACTAGTTCCTGGACTAGGAAAAGTAGGTGGACTCACAGGCTCTAAATTATCTATATTTATTCCTTTATTTAAATTAAAGCCTGTAGTGCTATTGTATGTTGGACAGCTGCGATAAGTAGGTTCTGTTTGAGGAAAACTACTCGGTGCAAATCCTAACCCACTATTACTAAACAACGAGCTTACTGTAGCTCCTGTACCAACTTCAGTTTTTTGTGCTCTTTCTTCTGGTAATAATAAATCATCAAAATTTAGATCTCCCAATAATGTATCGTCATTCGCATTTAATTCAGCTAAAGTAGGTCCTTGTATAAGGTCAGCTTTGTCTACTTGAAAGATATCATCATCATCCATCTTAAAAGATATATCTAATTCAGGATCCATTTTAAATGGAGATTCAACTTGGTCTGGTCTAGTATTCCAAGCAGAAGGCACTGCTAACGGAGATGGTGAAAATTGGTCATATATACCACGAGTGCCTCTATGGCCACCAGGTATTGGAACTGACGCCGAGGATGGACCCATATCCTGATGAATTTCTTGTTTCACTACACTATCCATATCGTTACTATCCACATCCAACAAAAATTCTTGATAATTTGAGTCTGCCATTTTTGACAAACTTCTTATGTTTTAGAGACAGAATCAATAATTTTTAGATAATTCAAGTGAAATCATTGAAAGGAAGATATATTTGGAAGAAAATGATCAATTGAACTGCAAAAGTACTTCCAAGGCCAATCGTTGTACAACAATACTACAATGAAATTATTTCTCAAATAAAGAAATAAAAAACATACACAGGCTTTTCACAAATACTTGACCATATATAATATCACATAATAGAAATTTAATATTTCTTAAAGTTACTTTAATGTAAAAAAGGTTATTTAGATTGCTTGTAAGCTTTGAATTTGGAAAAAATGCTAATGAGAAAACACGCCAATAGAGAATGTAAGCAGAGTGTTGTTTTCTTTAGTTATATAGTGACAGTTGGAATTCATTAATATAGAACAGTGAGGTAATGTTGACAATGCAGTAAACAGAACTGTTTCTACTCGTAATCTTCAGATTATCGTGTAATAACTATATTTTATTATCATTCAACTGGACTCTACGGCTGATGTTTTTAATAGAGCACATTCCACTTGATCACATAGTGTTTCTGTTGTATCTACACGCAAGCACGGAAACGACTTCGTCAGCAACTATTTCTTATGATTGAAAACATAGCGAGATAATTAAAATCTGCCTTCTTTGTACAGCACATAAAAGTGATACCAGATATTAATAAAATCTTCTTCGATTGCGATCAGTTGCTTATCTCCCTCGATAATATATTTCACTTTACACTATTGCGCGATCCGAAGTAGGTTTGTTATTGTTTTGCCACGAGGCTTCGATGAGATTTCAGTTAATTCCGCATAAATAGGAAAAGGTCACATGAACAACATGAGCAATCAATCGGAGAACTATTTTCGGCCAATCAGCGAAGGAGAGTGCCAACTCATGGTAAAACTTTGTTCATTATATCCGAACCAATCTCTGCATCACATATACCTGTTCAATTTCCATTGGAGATCAATTTTTTACGTCAATCGAATCTCCTTAGCTTTTGATATGAATTTCAATGACTCGTGCTTGTGTTTTCTCTCCGCTCTTTGAACAATATTGAAGTATTCCAAGGAACAAACAGGAATCTGTTTTATCTGTGGAGGATGAATGTTCTAAAAGCACACATTCTCCTATATAAAATGAGATTTTCATGGAATTTTTTAAAGAACATATGTAATTACTCTTTTTACGGATCTTGCAAGAAACACCTGAAAGATTCGCATAAACAATGATCTCATGCAAGAAGAACTTCCGTACCTTGCGTTTAAATTTAACATTTTAAACTTTAGTAAGTAAACGTCCAGGGGTTTTTTTTCTTCTTCTTTTTAATTATTCCTTCGAGAATCCAACATAGTAGACTCGATAGTAGATTGAGCCTCGGTCATAATTCGAAAGTACCACTGATTTCCATTCAATATCATTATTGATCTTGAATCGTAATTGCTTTGCAGAATTACTACTGTACAATAATATTCCATAATAAAGTCAAGAAAGCAAACTATTCTCTTTTGCGTACAGCCTCTAAAGAATTATTGATTTAAATTCCTCTCAAATTAACCTATAAATTTTTAAATCGATTGTCTGCTAAAACTGTTTTGTCCAGTATCGAGAAGTTTGTGCACGTGAATGTGATACAAGAATTATTATTTTATCGTTGATACCTTTAAAAGTAAGGACACTAACATTTATCTCTTGGAAAAGCGTGAAAAATCATAGAATATCCGATACTATAGATATGTTATTTGTGTGAAGGAAATTAAATGTACGCCGCCATTTTGAAAAATCCCCTTACACTTTTCGAAAGAGCGTGTCAAATAGTAAATAACATTATCACTAAAAATATATCGCGGAAAGCTTAAATAGAAAATCTCATTTGCGAAAAAGATACTATCTGAAAAGGAACAATATTTGAGTTCAGTAAATTTTGCCACGAGTTCGTCGCAAATTTCTGACGATAATTAAAAAATAAATTAAGACAGTAGCTTTGTTTTTCAGCGAGTTGGTTGAAAGTCGGAGGTTTTCTTATCGAAAGTTGAAAATAATATAAGCAAAACGGCTTCACAAAAAAAATCCTCTAAGAAGATGGCGGAAACGGAAGAATTGGAGGTAAGTGGATTATTAAACCAATGTAGACACAAAGTTCAGTGAGCAATAATGAACGGCCGTCGATAGACGAGTATTATGAATTTGCCGTAATATTTGTGTTTTCGAACCTCAAAATATAATTTACTGAAATGGGTTGTGGAACGCTGTGACAAATGGAGCGGGTTTAATTTTATTTTGTAGTTGTTTATAGTGTTTTCACATTATTTTATTCAATCAATGAATATATTAATTTACACGTGTATTACAAATCCTTTCTTTAATCCAAAAGTGTATCAATGAAACAAGTGTTTCTTTAAAATTCTATTTTCATTCGATTGATATCGAACAAAATGATGGGTAACCTCAAAATTTTATGAGCCAACTCTGCTCTTTATCTTTATAAAGAAAGACCATTTTTTAAGTTATTTTTTTTTATTTAAAAATGTTGTTTGTATTACAGTATTATTATACTGCCATTATAATATGTTGGTATAAAGTTTGTGTAAATAAATACTGAAAAGTACTATATATATAATAATAATAATAATAGTGTGGTTATAATGTATTTAATTGATAGTGTTAAATTTGTTTCTTATTTTAAATTATTATTATTACAATTGTTACTACTTTACCATATTTAATAATCATATTATGATTACTATTATTATTAAAATTTAAATATGAAATTCTATATAATTCTATGATTTTTGTGAGTATAAATTTGAAATCTTTCAGAATATGGTATTAAGTTTTCGGGTGTCTGAGCTTCAGATGCTTTTGGGTTTTGCTGGTAGAAATAAATCTGGAAGAAAAAACGAATTACAAGCACGTGCATTAGAATTATTACATATTAGATCTCATCCAGTACAACTCAAAATACGTGAACTTTACAAAACAATCCAGTATGTATCTGTATTCTTTATGATTTGTGTATGTATATTATAGCAAAATAAGTAGAAGCTCTTAAAATGCATATGTTTTTAGAGCTGATCAGCTTGTAGCACATCAGATGTATGGACAAACTGGAAGTTCATCAGAACCGCAAATTGATCAAAATATGCATTCTAGAAATTATTATACCCGGTAGAAAATGTCAAATTATTTGTTATTTATGTTATATTTTTCAATTTACTAATATATATATATTTTTTTTTGCATTTTTCTTTTATTTCTTTATGTTTTCATTATATATTATCTAGTATGAAAATTTTATAATGCTCTGTATTTTTTATAAATTTAGCCAGGCGATGGGCCAGCAACAAGCTGCCCAAAGCTCGGTAGGATCAGGAAAAGAACTAACACCAGCACATCAAGCATCTTTGCCTCAACCAGCACGTTTGCCAGTATATCAATCGTCTGGATATACTAATGTTACACCTCAGGTACTATTTTATCTGTTTTAGCTATACCATAAAATGAATTGATCGGTATTTAAGTAACAACTTTATATGTTTTTTAGAGAACAACTAATACCGGTTATAATCCTTATCCTTTTTCACAAAAAGTGCTACCACCACCTTTACCAATTCAACCAAGCCAATATCCTGTTCATCCTGATGTTAGACTAAAGAAATTACCATTTTTTGACATGATGGCAGAATTATTAAAGCCATCAAGTTTAATGCCTCAGGGATCAATGAGGCTACAAGAAAACTCATTTTTATTTCATTTAACACCACAGCAATCAACTGACATTGCTAGTTCAAGAGACTGTAGATCAGGGAGTAAAATGGATTATACTGTACAGGTCTGTAGTAATTTTAATATTAAATCAATTTGTATATTCGTAAGACTCATTTT
The DNA here is from genome assembly GCA_037305995.1 of Sclerodermus sp. 'alternatusi'. Taxonomy (NCBI): domain Eukaryota; kingdom Metazoa; phylum Arthropoda; class Insecta; order Hymenoptera; family Bethylidae; genus Sclerodermus; species Sclerodermus sp. 'alternatusi'. The sequence continues at coordinate 10,685,987 of CM074547.1, forward strand.
TTATAAGAATAACTTTCTGCAATGTATATAGGTTCAGATGCGATTTTGTTTACAAGAAACATCTTGTGAACAAGAAGATTACTTCCCCCCTAATATATCGGTAAAAGTTAATGGAAAAATGTGCCCCTTACCAGTAAGTTTCATAGTAAAAATATCTTTTGATATTTTTGATAAACAATTCAATAGGTTTAATTTTGTAGAATCCAATACCAACCAATAAACAAGGTGTAGAACCAAAAAGGCCATCAAGACCTGTAAACATTAGCCCTTTGGTTAAACTATCACCTACAGTTGCAAATCAGATTAATGTTACATGGTCGGCTGATTATAGCAGACGATTCGCGATAGCTGTTTATCTTGTTAGAAAATTAACTAGTGCAGAATTATTAGTAAGATTAAAAAATAAAGGAGCTCGACATTCAGACTACACAAGAGGATTAAGTAAGTTTCTGACATAAATTTTAATGCCACTGATAATATAAAATAATGCCTAAAATGTTATGTAATATGTTCAATCTAATTCTGTTTAACAGTTAAAGAGAAACTAAATGAAGATGCTGATAGTGAAATAGCTACAACTTCCCTTCGAGTGTCGTTAGCTTGCCCGTTAGGAAAAATGCGAATGAGCACTCCTTGTCGTGCGACAACATGCTCTCATTTACAATGTTTCGATGCTTCATTATTTTTACAAATGAATGAACGTAAACCTACCTGGAGTTGTCCAGTTTGCGATAAACCGGCCTTATATGACAATTTAGTTATAGATGGATATTTTCAAGAAGTCTTATATTCTAGTAAATTAATTCATGATGTAAATGAAATTCAGTTACTACAAGATGGTTCATGGGAAAATTTGGTATTGAAGAAAGAAAAAGATAAAGATAAGGATAAAGATAAAAATGAAGCTAAGGCAGCTATAAATAATCAAGATCATAAAATAGATGTTGACACAGTTGATCTTGGTAAGAATCTTAAACATATTTTATGGGGTACCGTAAATATGTATTACCGCACACTATTTTAACATTTTAGCTAGTTTTAGCCAATATTGGGCTTTGAAAAAAATAATGTATATTTATTATTTATTTATAGATGAGTCTAATCCAATACCCACTAGAGAGAAGAAACGTACGGTAGTAATAGATTTAATATCGGATAGTGACGATGATGAAGAAGATTCGATGTCATCGCATAGTACAAAGAAATTAGCGATGGGAATATCTTCCACGCCAAAGAAAACACAGCCAAACAGTATCACTAGTACAAGCGATTCACCAGAATTAATGATAATCGATTTAGAATGAAATATTCTAATCGACTTACATAAATATTTAATTATGTTAGTTCAACGGACTGATACCATTGATTGTTTTCTACAAATCATTAAAGTATTTCATCACGTTTAAAGAATTAAATTGATGAAATTTGTAGAATATAAAAGAAAGTGGAAATATCATTTATGTTTTGATGTTTTCATGCAATTTTGTATTTTGTTTCTTATTTGAATGCAATAGACTGAGAATTGATGAACATTTTGTTTTTTGACGATCAAAGTTTCATCAGTTCTACACGCACTTAGCACATGTGATGGAAATTCGCGAACGATTATTATATAATGTCATTGTGTAATCTTATTTATATTTTGATATTGAGGCAAGAAAATAATTGTCATATTTTATAATTCCTGATTTACAAGATGTTATCACGTGTTTATTGCAAATAAGATTTATGGTATCAATACAAGTTATTTTTTCTTTTGAAAAGATATAAAAAATTTTTATATTCCTTAAGAAATGTAAAATAAGTTAAAATTAATATCAAGAAGGATCACTAGAATTTTGATTTTAATATAAAATAACGGGATATACGGGGATAAATTTCACAATTTTTAATAAACAAATAATTATAATACTAAGTTTAAATGAAATAAATAGCCGAAGAGACGGTTTTTATATATAGGAAATATAAGTAAATACTGTTTAGTGAAAATTGTGTATAACTCAACGAGATATTTATTGAAAGGGTTCCTCGAGTACCCTGAAATTTCTTCTTATGTAATTTGTTTACTATTAGTACTAACACGAAGAAAAAGCATATTTCTAATGATACCCTTCAAGATATGAAATTTAGAATATGTGATTACTTTATATCAAATGCCACTTAATGTTCTTCAATGTCATCAACTTACACAAAGTGAGAAAATAAAAAAAAAATTGAATTTTTAAGAAACCCCTTAAAGTTCTACATTCCTAGTTTAATTAACGAGAAGGTAGTACTTCTTTAAATTCATTTATTTAATACGGTTTTAATTATATATACAATTCTATCATTCTACCTTTAATTAATAGAGTTTTGGAATTACAATCGTTGTTCATTGTTCATCGATCAAGGTCGATCGCGGGGAATTGCTTGTAGGTTTGATGAATGAATTTTATTTGCACCTTGACGCGAAGTAAGTAGAGAAAATTGAAAAAGTCCGGAAAAAACTGTGCCTCGAGATTTTGCATCGTCTTAAGAAGAATTGCCTAAGAAATGATCTCCATGAGTTATTCGTTGGTCAACGGGTTCCCTTGTGTCATACAAACTGGGAGCTTGGAATATGATTCCTAAAGTACCACCTATGCAAGCTAACGTGAATATCCACAGGAAAAACCTGTCCAGGACCATGGCAACAAACTTCCAATCTTCTATTACCTAGAAAAATAATTCATCGAGCCATGAAGAAACCCTGTAACATCATTGATTATTAAACTCGATGATTTTAATAATTACTTCATTATCCTTATCTGCATCTTTGATGTGTTGAGCAATAAAACGAACTCCCTTTAACGCAGCTATTACTTCCGGTGATAAGTATCTCGGCATGGTATTTTCGCTATCCGTCACTGCAAAATAATTCCACGATCAAACTATCTGCCAGCCGGAGCCCGGCTACTTTATTTCACTAGATCCGATTCTGCTCGAAGTACCTGATGCGTGCGGTACGTGTCTAGCATCGTCCTCCCTTATATTCTTGTACGTGGATGTAACGCTTTCAAATCCATCCGCGCTACTTTTCAATTCCAACGGGTAATCGCCACTGCAAACGACCACCGATGAAACAAGAGATAACGACTAAGAATATTTTTATTTTCAGGAAAAGAATGGAACACGCTACAGAGGGAGAGGCAGAGAGAAGGAGGAGGAGAAAACGCAATTGTAAATTGTAACGAAGAGAAAGAGTCGAGAACCGATGCGAGCCCATGACTAATAGAAACAAATAAACGAACAAGGTGCATCGATGAATGGAATGGAAACCAGTTTTCGTCTAATGGTGGAAGGAAACTTTGCGGGACTCCCGATAAAAAAGTAAAGCAAACCACAGCAGCAGCAGGAGGCGGTCAGTGGTTTGGCCGGTCATTTGCGGCTAATCGATATAAATACTCTATATGGTTGAAACGTTGAAACAACCGTGAGAATAAGGGTGGCGATGTTTGCTCGATCCATCTTCGTTAAAATCTCCTAAGCAGTTTCGTATTATAGGGTGTGTAAGACTTTAAGTAATTACCTGAAATCAATTTCGTTGGTGTATCCGCTATCCAGGAACGCATCGTCGTACTCCGGTGTGGAATACGGTGTCCGGCGCATCATTAAAATTCTTGGCATCCAATTTAAGAATACTTGCCTCACCCACGGAGACATATTATGTGTCGACGGAGATCTATGTGTTTGAGAAAAGCCTTGATGAATAGTTTTCAGGGAGAACCAGGCGTTTATGAGTAAAATACACGTCTGGATTATGCAGATCGCCTTTTATCGCTAGATCATTCGAATCTTTCATCGAGTCTCTACAGGTAAAAAGAGAAGAGAAGGGAAGAAGAAGAAGAAAAAGAATTAATTACCTAAAGTGTACGTTCAGCACACACACCGTTATCCATATAGATAGAGTAACAAGGATCATTGTGAATAACAAGTATTTCCCTAATAACGGAATCGCTAATGACGTTGGAGGAATGATTTCGGCGAGTAGGAGAAAAAACACAGTCAATGATAGGAGTATAGAAGAACACAGTGAAACCTAAAAAAGCATATAATAATGGGTAATCTAATAATGGGCCTGTGCGCGCGAGCGAGACTTTACAAGACGAACCTTTTCACCTGAATCACTGGGCAAGTAAAAAACTAAAACAGTGAGGAACGTTATGCCCACGCACGGTATGATCAAGTTCACCGTGTAGAACAGGGTTTTTCTCCTCATTGTTATGTTAAACGTGATATCTATAGAATTTTAACACGCCATCATTAATACAAGCAGTTGTCCAGACAATAGCAACAGCGCTATTGCTTAAGATTCTTCATCGTCATCGTCATCATCGCGCTATTATTATTATTGTTATTGTTATTCTTTACCGGAATACGGTTCTTCGCAACAGGGATAATACTCCTCGTTCCTCGATGCTGGTACCTCGAGGATGTCCCATTCAACGGATAGATAAAAATCGCTTAAGTCTATACCGATCGGTACCAAGTTGCTACCAGATTCCTGTTTCATGTGCTTCAGGTCAACCTGTTGGAAAGAAGTTTCAACAAAGTATGTCTTCAGGCTGGTAAAGATCGTCGCTTCTTTTTTCATTATTTTTGCATTACATTGCATTACATGCATTGCATGCGACGCACGCGTGTATGTAAATGCAATGCGAACCTGAGCGCCGTTATAAGTCCAGGAGCCAAATTTCATGATGCAGGATTGCTCGTCGAATGGGAAGTATTCGACGTTGATCTCGCAAGACGATTTGTAAATGGCGGGTGGCTTCCAGAATACCTCCCCGGTATACTTGAGGGTGGCTTTTGTCATAAGCGTCACTTCGTAATTCCCATCGGCGCTATTCAATGATCCAAATTGAACGATCGATCGATAGGCCCAATGAACAATCGTGAGAAATTATTTACTGTCTACGTACTTGTTGTACAGCACAATGTCTGGCAGCCAAATATTTTCGGAAGGCACGTATAACATCTCAACACCACCATATTCTTCCGGTTCCCATTTCAATTTGTAATCGAACCATTTCTGTACGGGAGGATCATTACAGTGTGCGCGTGAACATCAACTATTCTCAGACCTATTCACCTATTCACTTAGAGATCTAGCTTTACACGAAAGAAATATTTACCTGCTCCACCCAAACGTTGGTGGTCATTACTTGATTTTTTAAATTCTGTAACATTCATAGCAGAACTTTTATGCGTTTGCTTCTAGAGGGGTTGAGAGAGTGGGGAGTGAGGGGAGAGAGAGAGACGAGATTAGTAGTGGAAATAATCATATATACCATTTCTATCAACTGAGACAATTTTAAACTCAACCAGACCGTCAATGTTTCGGTGTTATTGACCACCGGTCTGATCAAACGATTGTAATTTGATAGCAAATCGTCGTACAGCCTTTTGGTGTCTGGATTTGCCTCGTAAGTTTTCTGTCCCGTAACTCCTGCGGGAAAAGTTGAAGAAAAATATCATTTATTTACATCGTACACGCGCGCACGCTCCTCCCACGCACACGTACACACATACACGCGTTTACTGCGAGTAAATTCTAAAACTTGGAAATTTTTGTTTTTTTAGGTATTTTGAAGTCCGCAATTGCAAGAATTGCAAGAATTAGAAGCCAATGGTGATTGACAGATAAGAAAGATCTTACGCAGGGTGGTGTCGAAAACTCACCGTTCAGGGCGTTGGACACATTGTAAAAAAGGAAAAGCAGCAGGATCTTCATCTTCTTGTAAAAAATCAATTCCAGCGTAGATGAGCACTTTGGGGAAGACGGCGGAGAACGATAGTCCTTATAAAAACATGGTCGACGTATAAAATTTAGCTTGTGCGAAATATCACGATAGAGGAGGACACAGACTCAGCATCCCTCTGCAAGAATCGATATAACGTGCAACCCTGTACTGGCAGCCACCACATGTCCACCCCCCAAACGGCGCATGTCCTCTTGCGCGCGCAATTTTGCAAACTTCTCTTTTTCCAAGAATACAATTGAATATCCGCAAATATTTAAACAAGCGTAAAATATTAAAACCTGGCTTTTGCTCGATGTAACAAAACTTAACTCGTATTTAATTTACAATATGCTCAGGTGCGCACACGTACGTACGTACGCACGCGCCAGCGCGCGCGCGCAAAATATTGCGCTGTTTGTCAATGTAAACCATACTTTTTGTTTTTTACAATCACGCGCATTGCTTCTAAAAGGATTTAGGTATCCACTTGCAAAATGTTTAATCAAGGTGTGGGAAACAATTTTGATTCGAATCGTAAGCGAAACGCTGTCGCCGCGCTAAACTTTTAATTCGCGCGTGTTTCCCTGTATCTCGAACTTCGATAAAACAGAATCTCCCGTTTTTTCTCATTGATTCCGCGAAAGTTTTTAGGGCCGAAACTTTCTCTCCTCGTCGAACGGGGAGAAACGCGGAGGGTGCGACGTTAAAACGACGCCCAACCCACTATACTCTCAAATGGAATGATATTTCTAGGATTATTTCTTCAATTTTGCATCAATCGACTATATTCTTAGATGGAACGGTACTTTTACGATTACTCTTTTATTTATGCACCGAAAAATCTCTCTAGCGGTTTACTCGGTAAATTAAGCTTCAGCGACCTACAGGGAGATAAAAAAGATCAAGAAAAAGAGAGAGAGGGATAGAGAGAAGAGGGATTCCCCCAACCAAGACTCCAACCAGGTAATTCCTGAAAATCTGCAAATTTGATCGCAAAACAGAAAAAGGAATCTTTGTTTTCGCAGAGGAGCTTGGTCGCGAGCCAATGGGAGGGTGAGGTGAGTGTTAGTAGTAGCAGCAGTAGCAACAGCAATGGCAGTAGTAGCGCACTAGGATACAGGTATTTCGTTATTCGCATCAGGCCGGTAGCTAGTGAGTGATCGGTCGCCGACGCAAACTGACTGCAGAATTATATGAATAATCTATGACGGAGCACTTCCAGCGAGAGCGTAAGATCCTCTGCCTCTTTGAGGGTTTCCGGCGCGTTTCGGTCTCGGTCCTCTTCTTGGCCAATTCCTTCCCGCTTTCTTCCCTCCTCTTTTCCGCCCTCTTCTCGTCCTTCTTCTCCTCGCCTAGCGCACACCGGCTAAATGAGAGTGCACGTGCACACGGTACTCCACTGACAAATTCTCGATATTTCTTCGAGAGTGCTCTCTTTCTCTCTTTTGCCACCTCTCTCCTCCTACCCCGCCCGGAGAGCGCAAAATCGGCCGTGCGCCCGAGAAACATTCTCTGGTGGAACGCAAGACGATGCTAAAGCGAAAGTAAGAGGCCGCTGGGTGGTTGCGAGCGAACGAGGGGCAAGGGGGTGAGAGAGAGGAAAGAGAGAGGCCATGGCAGGTGCACCAGGCCGTGGAGAACTTTGGCAAGAATTCCTCGATGTAAAAGCTTGTTTTCGAAGGCGCTACGTCGAAATTACTTGGCGATTCTTGCGCTTCTTGTCGTTTCCCTCTCGTTAAATATTGCCAAACTTGAGAACTGCGGGGTCTGCAGCCGGGAACCCCCGCCACCCCTTCGGCTTCTTTTCGGCCATCTTGTCCACTCGTGCGTGTTCGCAGATTTTCCGAGTTTTCCTCAAATGCGGAAACTCCGGCGTTCGACTGGTTCTTTTTTTCGAAACGATGAAAAGTCAACAGGACCCGTGCAAAAGTCCTTTTTTCGCGGCTGTCGAGGCCGCGAGGACCGGAGGATAGGGGTAGGAAGAAAGAGAGAGAGAGAGAGAGGGAGAGCTGGATTCATAGATCGAAATAACGAAAAATATCTCGTTCCGCTGAAACTTCGAGTTCCCCATTGTGAAAAGCGCGATCCGATAATTGAAAAATTAATATCGAACTGGTTCGCGTTCCGGCTAATCTAACAACCCCTACGTTATTCCATAATATCTCTTTGTATCTCCTCCATGGGAAACGCTCCGCGGTCTCCATCAGTCCGCCGCGTAGCTCTTCGTCGCGGTGTGTTTGAAACATTTGCAAAATCCAGAAAGGAGCGAGAAGATGGCGGAGGGTAGCAAGGGGTAGCTTTATCCCGTATTAACCTGATTTTAGCTGCTTTTTTCGATCTCACTGCGGAGGAGAACGACGCACCGGGATTTCAGGCAATGTAGGGATGATATATCGATGGTATACATTAAGGTCGTGTTTGTGTTTTCTATTAGGCTAATCAGGACCGTGACTCGGAATACGCTGAGTGGATGCCGAGGGACTCCTCCGTATCAGGGAAGGTACGGGATATTCTCCTATCCTCCGACGCCTTCTCCATGCCAGCTCGAATATCCTGCGGGGGATGAAGGGGTGGGAGGTCCAAATGCGAAAGAGATGGGAAACAACAGCTTGACGTGTTTGCATTAAAGTTAAACGAGTACGGGGTGCGATATCGAGTACGAATAAACGGGAAGAAGGTAGGCGGGGAGAGATCAATTACCGACATGTTTCGCAATTAACTCCCCCTTGCCATACTGAGTTTAATTTAACATTTCTTTGGTACGCGCGTACGTGTGCGTGCACAAGTGCGCGATACTCAATTTTCTCTCCAATCACAACGAAAACTCCTTTCGCCTCGTATTCCTCCAGATCGAGGATTTTTGAGGCGGAAGAAAAATTAAAAAATAGTTTTTATCACTTTTACGCGAGATCTCGAAAATGTGCGAAAGGACTCTCCCTTATCGCGCGACTCGTGGATGACGATAATGACACATTCGGATCGTCATTTTTACGAAAGTGACAACAACGGCGATAACAACCACACAATAATAACGATAACAACAAGGTACTATTATTATAATTTCCCATTGCAGGATAACAGGCTTTAAAAAATCCAGCTCAGTTATGCATTTCTGTGGTGCTGTGTGTAAACTGTAAATTTAAAATTAAATTTTGCCTTTTAACGGTAATTATTCGTTTATTACAAATGAACGTGGGGAGGCTTTTCATGGAAAAATTGCGCACTCGTTAATGAATGCCGGATTTACATAAATCATTTGTCCCTGTATATTATTTATGCGCTTCTCTTTATACGTTTAGCGTGGAAAATTGTTTTTCTCCCCACTCTCGCCTCCCTTCCTTTTTTTTCTCTCCTCTGTTTTCCTTTTCGCATTCCCCTCTTCCTTTTTCTCTCGTTTGTTCGTTTATTTGTTCGTTTGTGGTTTTTGACAAAAATACCACTAACGGGGAAAAAGTATGCGCGCGAAGAAGCGAATAAGAAAGAAAAACTAAAAAACGCCAAGCACTTTCATTAGTTTTCCTACTTTTTCTAATTACGAAACAACGCACACACGGGGAGGGAGACACGATTAAAAAGTATAGACGCGAATGCAAGGACATCTCGTTAAACCTTGAAAAGTTGGCTCGAGCGATACTGAATTATGCCATTTTTCTAATAGCATTGCTGCCCGCGTAATTTTATCCTTCATTATTGTGCATTTTCGAAAAAAACGAGACTCCGGTAAACGATAGAAAGCATTCCTGTGTTCCGTAGAGAGAAAAATATTCCGTTTCCTGGTGTACGTGTACACGTGCATGCGCGAAACGAGAAAGAAAGAGAAGTTGAACGGAAAAAATGTGTGCGTAACATTGGAGATAAAACAGAAGTAGTACAAGCAAGCAGTTTCCTCTGTAAACAGATGAAATTAAAATTGTATGCGCGCACGCTCACAGATTCCTGCTTCTGTGCTTGTGCGTTTACGCACCGGAGAATCAACGCGCAATATCAGAGAAATCACGAGCGATCATTGAAATTGATAGAAACCAGAGTCTGACACCGTCAATGAGATTTCCCCGAGAAAAATAATCCAGCGACGATATTTTTAATAAATTAATTCACGGATCGGGCGTCCCGTTCAAAGGGGGTGGCTCGACAAAAAACGAGAAACGCGAGAAAGCGAGCGCAGCTCGCAGCCGAGGAATTCACGGGAATTGCAGGAATTTTTTGCCCGGCAGGTGTGTACGGAGCTTAAGGGTGTTTTTGGGGTAACTTCGATAAATTAGTCATGGGAGACGGGTGGCGGGTTACTAGGATCGGGGGAGAGGGTGGACACCTCTGATCACCCCCGATCACCCCGACCACCCCCAACCACCCTCTCGGCAGGCCAGTCGGTGGATTTGGCAGAATGGCAGTGGCGGCCATTAATTGGAGTGGTTCCGATGTGATTATTTTTATGACGTTTCGATTCAAATCAAACGCATTGTTAAACCGTGCCTCATTGTGTGCCAGCTCCAATTTGCAGCAATATTTTATTCCTGCGGCTCGGCGATCGGTCGTCGATGTTCACCCCTTCTTCCTCCTTCGCAGTTTGTCGATCTCTTTGTCAAGCTCGGTACACACAGTCACCCCGGGCAAATCCATCAAAATTTCATTCATTCCCCCCATCGACTGATCTCATTTTCTCGGAAAACACAGAGGCCGTCGGACGTTCCCCCATTACCCCCGTCCCTGAGTTCTTAAGAAAAGAGACGCGAGAATTCACCGGGAAAACTCACCCCTTCGCGCCTCTCTGCTCGTCCACGAGAGAAACAAGGACAAAAATGTTGATCGGCGTTTGCTATTGGTGTGCGCATCGACGATCATGAAATTCCTCCCTTGTGCAATCGCTCCGACGACGCGAAGGGTGCGAAAACTCACACTCACCCCTCTCCCACTCGTCAGGTGTGCACGTGGCTTAAGGGTGCACGCTCGGATTACTCCGAATAATTTCATGACATCTCGCGTCCGCAGTTTATACGCACATCTTTCTCCCCTTTCGGATTGGCCCGGAGTGTCCTCCGAGCTACATTTCCGGTTCCACCCTCTCCCTCACCCACCGTACACCGCTCGTGATTTTTACATCGACGATTCGACGCTCGCCCATTAACGACTCTAGGATTACCGACGTACGACTCGCTTGATTAACCCTCTGCCAATTGTAAATCCCCTCCCACCCCCAGGAACATTCTAGAAATCCAACGAGGGGAGAGGGGGACGTTCACGATACCGGAAATCAGCCGGGTCGTCCTGGCAGAGGGCAGAAAGCGAGTCTGCCGGAATCTCGGGGAAAAGCCCGCAAGGAAATCCTAATTAAATCAGATTTCGTCAGAGTCCCCTCCCCTCCCCTCCTCGTCCCTCCTCTCCCCCGGCTTCGGATTGATCTCGGCTGAAAGATCGACGACCGTTCGCAAATAGCCGGTTGGAAGCGTTAAAGAGACCGCCGTGGGTCTGGTCCCTCCCTCTGTGGCGACACAACTTCTTCCCCCCATTTCCCGGGGGAGGAATGCTCCAGTCAGAGAGAGACACAGAAAGTGGGAAAGAGAGCGACGGCGATCGATCGATCGTCCGATCGAGCGCCGCCTCGATCCTTTCCGGCGAGCGGCTGATCATGGCAACGATAACAGCGATCTTAGTAATGTACCTGTCAGCTCGTTTAATTAAGGAATCTTAAGAGTATTGCTGGCTGCTCCTGCTGCACCCTCCCCCCTCCGACATGGTCTTCCCCTCCCTCAACGGCCTTCTCCCGAGCCGCACCTCCACTTTCGAGACCTCCTTCTTCTTCCACTTCTTCGAGTTCTGCGATGCTGAGATGAAGATGGAGAGATAGAGAGAGAAGGGGGGAGCGGCCATAGCGAACTACACGAACCACCATGAAACCACCATAGCCAGCAGAACTTGTGTTGATCGGTTAGAAAATACACGCGACGGCCTCGCTCTCCACTCCGTCGATTGACGAGATGAAAATTATGTCTGAAACATCTCCATTGACACTCGATAGCTCGGTTGACGGTAATACTCTATCTATCTCCTTTTGAGGGATCATTGGAACAGATCGACTGATTAGAATTTCCATGGTGGACCGATTACCTCCTGGAATCCCCTCGGTGTCTTTTGTCTAGCTGTACTTATCCCCTGCCGACGCTGGACAGATGTGGATCCTCTGAAAGACGACTCTCTCCCTCTCTCTTTATGAAGTTAATTAGCGTTCCCGGAGGATGAAGCTTTACAAGGATGAGGAATCTCCGGGAAATAACGCGCGTAACGACTAACACGAGGAATTTTCTCGAGGGTGAGAATTTCCAAAGTTTTCGGTGGAGCGACGGTGTGGTTCTTGGTTTTATAGAAATAACGCGGGTTGATCTTATCGGAGGGGGATGATATTGGAAAATTCGTTGGTCTCCCGAAGAATGAAGACGAATCTGTTTCTTCCTCTTCTCTCTCTCTCTCTCAGTCTCCCGGTCGCTTTGTTTCGTTCTCGCGGAGAACAGGGGCTTATTCTTGACAGTGAAATAGAGGAGGCCGGAGTATATGGGGAGCTGGAGGTAGGGGAAATATACAAGTAAGAAAATCCGCTAATTAATTTAGCAAGGGCGACATTTACAATGAGCAACGAGGTTCTCTGGCTTTGACGAATCGTTCCCAATTCGCCCGAGGAAAAAGGGCCCATTACACTTCGTAATGAGTTTTCTGATAAGTGGAATTCCCCGCCGCCGGCAGGGGAGGAGATGCAACTCCGGACGGCCGCCATCTTGCTAGCGGCATCGCGGAACCCGCGAGAAACAATGAACGAAACATCTCGGGCGATTACGATCGCCGATCGCCATCAATTTCGAATAGTTAGCCGAGCTATTAGTAGCTAAACTGTCGGAGCGTTTCATTAGGGGAATCTTAGAAACGTCGTTCTGATCCGATCGAAGTGATAAAGCGGAAGTCCTTCAGGACCCGATAGGATCGTTCCAATCGGTCTCCGCTCTCCACTTTCCCCGGTTTACCGTCCCTCCTCGTTCTATCCACCGCGCACCATCCACGATGCCGGTAATTTCTCAATTAATCGTCGAGCTACAACCCCCTTTCCCTTCCCCTCCCCTTCGTCGCTCGTCCGTTCACTCGTAACCGGAAGTCCAACGGAGGAGGAACGATCGCAGGAACGTCACGGACGTTCCTGGAAAAAATCGCTGGACCGAAGAGAGGGGGCCGTGGTAGAAAACCGAAGACTCGAATTGAAAAAGTTGACTGGGTCTGTGCTGGAAATTTATTGAAATAAAGTTTCCTAATTAATGGCGGCGGAGGAGTCATTAGAATCTGGAGGCTTCCTTGCCGATCTCTCGATGCCGAAATTAATATTCATTGGCTCTCGCTGCCGCACGAAACTTTAAGTAACGGCGAGTCCGACGGCTCATTAGTATGAGGGAGCCTCGTAGGTAGCTGCAAACGCGATGAGAAATCGGTGGGCCTCTGACAAGCTCGATGACCGATGGTCTTTTCGCGGCAAATTTAAGCGGGAACGCGCAATAATCGTCGGACGGACACTACTAATCCCCAAGGGCTTTTATGATATCGCAACTTTTCTGGTAGAGAGAGAGAGAGAGACGTCATTCTCTTTTTGAGAAATTACCCACGGCGTCATTGTAGGATTCCTGGTTTCTTCGAATATTTAGCTAAAATCCAATATGGCGGACGCTTACTCGAAAAACAAAGGATATCGCTAAAATAAAGGGCTCCAGAAAAGTGTATCGCGTTGCAAACGTATAATTGGCGTACGCGCGTTACAAGAAAAGTTTACGCGGTATTATAAATATTTAAAAAAGAAAAGTAAAAAATACCTCGGAGTTGAATATTTTTCGTTCCCGTTGGTTTTTTCGTTGCTTTTGCTCCCCTGCTGCCAGCGTCGTTTTCAAATGTTATTTTAGTAGTTGAAATTTATAGTTTTACACCGCGAGCGAAGGGACAACGGGTCGCGCTCGTTGTTCACGGTCTAACGATGTTTATTAAAGTTCCTGACAATAATTTCAGCCCCTTTCTATCCCATCTTGCGCGTTTCGCCGAAACGCTGCTAAAACGCCAGAAAACGAACGGCGTAAATTCTAATGCAGCGACACACGTTCTCTCTCTCTCTCTCTCTCTCTCTCTCTCTCTCTCTCTCAACTCAACGTCCACCACCGCCAGAAAACGTAAATTAAATTATGTAAATAATTTATATAATTACGCGGCGCGCAAATAATTTAGGGGATGATTTACGGCGAGTCCTGCCCGGCGAATTCCGAGGCGGGAAAGTACGCGTAATAAAAGCCGAGCGAACGTTGTGTTAAGTCGCGGCAAATCGCGGCGGGCTAATAAGATAACGAAGTGAGAATAAAATATGTTAATACGGGTAGGGGCGTCGGCACGTATAGCTTCATTACCGGGCGACAGCCGCACCGCACTCTGGACATCATCATATTTTTCAAATCTTAATAACCACCGCGCTCACCGTTAAAATCTCCAAAACGTGTCTCGAGTTTCTACCATTCCGTTTTTGTTAGTGGTCAACTTTATCTCGCTTACCTCGTCCCCCCGACATTTTAATAAGGTCCCCGCGTCGATAAATTCCTCTCGTCTCGTTCTCTAGTCGATTAACGTTATCGTCTTCGCTATAAGAATCTCTCTCTCTCTCTCTCTCTCCCACCCTCCGTTTCTCTACGTTAATGAACGCTTCCTCCCCCTCGATAATTATAGACTCGTTATAATTAGCCCCCCAACACCCCTCACCCCTCAAATTTCGTTCTTCCGTCTTCAACCTCGTCTAGCCGTTTGTCCCTGGGCTACCAGCGGAGACCTCCCGCTTTTTTCCCTTTTCCACGCGACTCGCTCGGAATGTAAATCCTCGCCTCTACTTTTTCTCGACGTTTTCTTATTGACCAATCATTGCCGAGCAATCCAGAGATCATTTTCGAGATAGAGGCGCGCGTTACACGTTCAATATTATCAAAGTTTAACGGCCGAGTTATCGCACCTATTACGCGGGTCCGGGAGACCCGAGAGCCGAGACCGAGACCAGGAGGAATATTTTATTGAAAAGAGGAGGTTTTCACCCTCAATCATAATCTGATATTGTGGTCGATCAGTTCACGATGGCGATCTCCCGTTACGATCTATAGTTGGCTCGCGGCCGTTACCAACGAATCTCGCGGTTCGCATCGATCGATAAAACAGGCGCGGCGGTTCTGGATAAATAAAAGCAAACGCTTGAATCCGTTGCGGGGTGGTGGGGAAGGAGGGAGGGTTCTTAATGCAGAACGAGAGAAGTTGCACGAGAAACAAAAGATACACTTTCGCCCTTTTGCTTTATGCCAGCGAGAAATTTCCCTTCTCCGGGAAGCCGCGCGCAGCCTTTACTCTTTCTTCTTTTTGCGCTTGCTTTGTTTCTCCCGATGTTCCCCGGTCTTTATTTTTCTATTTCTTCGGCCATCCTTCTCATCGGCCTATACCCGTTCGTTTATCCCGACTCGCCTTCTGCTCCCGCCTTCCCCCTGGCTGTTCTTTTTCTTTTTTTCCCCTTTATTCTTCTCGCTTTTTCCCCTTCTTTCTTTTTTCGACCTATTCTCGCTCTCTCTCTCTCTCTCTCTCTCTCTCTTGCTTTCTATCACACTCCTTTCCTTTTTCTGCCTGTTTCTTCCTCAAGCTAGAATTTGCACAGGTAAATACTCCGCAAATAACTGGCTGTTTTCTACTTGGTTAAAACCACACCGATAGAATTTATCGACTAAGGCAAATGGCCCGTAACTTGAGGAAAAAGAAACCCTTCCAGGCTTTTCCGGAGGATCTCTCTCTACGATTAAAAAATCCCCAATTACCAGGAATATCGCCGGAGCGTCTTACAAAGAAATAAGGAAGAAAGAAAGAAGGAAAGAAAAGAGAAGTTAACAAAGTAAAAACCAAGTACACGCTGAAAAACTATCGAATAATATAAATTTATAGTTTGTAAAATAATTATAATGATAAAGTGAAAAAAAAAAAAAATAGGACCAAAATTTTTCCCGCTCAGGATTCGAACCCTTGAAAAAAAATCACAATTGATGTCATGCATTTATATGCACGGGTTCGAATCCCAGACGGGAAAAATTTGTCTTCTCTGTTTTTTTTTTTTCTGCAATAACATTTTGTCCGTATTTATAACAGAGTGTAAGGGAGAGAGGTGTTAAGTAAGATCTAAAATATTAAATAAAAAACTATCCAATACGCGTCTCTCGAAAGAATCCATCAGCTCTCGACAGTTCGCGTTTTTCAAAATTCATTTGCGTGGCAGTAGAACATTCGAATTCGGGCGAAAGAGTCCAAAGGATAAAATGGAGAATGCACAGGAGAAGGAAAGACACATAAATACACACACCAACCAAAGTACAAAGCAGATGAGAGAACAAAGCAAACAAACGGGAGCAAAAGCAAAAAGAGAGGAGGAGCAGCGTAGAGGGGGTGGGAGGGGCGGGGACAGAAAGGGCGAAGAAAGGAAGAGAGAACAGGGAGAATGCGGAGAAAAAGAGGAATTAAAAGCATCGCGCATTGAATGGAGTTTGTTTTCATACGAGAGCGCATTGGTCCGGCAACTTTGAAAGAATTAGTTTACGGGCCTCGGTTTATTTTCGTACGAAAACTCTTTCCCGCCAAAAGATTGATGACAGAAGCTTTGTTTGAGCGAGGCCAATCCCTCCTTGTATCTCAGTTTCCTAGAAAGTCATCAGGCAACATCAGCAACAGAAGCAACAGCAGTTAGCCAAGACAGTTAGGGTCCCCGCTGCTCGTTTTCTTCAAATGGTCGAAGAGGCACGTGATCCCCACGTCGATTCCCAGGAAGTCGACTCCTCGTCTCCATTCTCCATTTCTCGCATTCCTCTCGAGCGTATTTATCCATCCACCCCCGCGCCCTCCACATCACGTGCCGGGTAGCGCAGAACCGAGTGTCCAGGGTGTTGCGTACACCTCGCCGCTAAATAACAGGTTGTCGTCTATTTTATTATAACTACGCGTGTCGAAGCAAATGCGGGAGGGGTGGCGAGGGGGTGAAGAGGCTCTACCGGTGGAGGAAGGGTGTCGTTACGCTCGGGACTCCACTTGCAACCTGTAATCATCGTTACCATCTATTTCGACGCGTATTCCTGCGGCTCTGCTTACTTGGCTGCCTTTTGCCTCCTGTTCCTTCCCCCACACCTTTAGAGCCCGCAGGCTAACGCCGTACGACCTCTTTCGAGAAGAACCCAAGAGAGAGAGAGAGAGAGAGAGAGGAAGATTTCTTCCCCTCACCCTCCACTACATCTTCATGGTTTCACTTTCCTTATTCTCCCCTTGTTCTCATCCTTTTGCTGTTTGAACCCGTCTCTCCGCTCTCTCTCTCTCTCTCATTCTCTCTCTCTCTCTCTCTCTCTTTTGCCGGCAAGCTTTACACCTTCTCTTTTACCCACTCTCCCGATCTCTCTCTCCTGCTGGCACCGAGGAATCTCACGATAAACACGCTCGAAAGGCGTCGCTACCGCTTTGAACCTGCTCTCCCCTCAGCGACCCCACCCCCGTCGCCTCTTTCGCTACCCTTTACACTTCCTTTACCCTTCCGCGCTCTTTAATTGCAGGGAGCACCCTATTATTCCATACGCAAGGATATTGTGTGATTTTAATAGAGAAGCAGTTCCATTAAATTTGTTATTTTTCTCTATTCCTCTTGTGGGAACTCGACCGGGGATGGGCCGACCCCCCCCCCCCCCCCCTCGCAGGGAAATTATCATCCGACTGACTCTGATACTTTTTTATTCCCTCCCTCCCTCCCTCCCTTCCTCCATACATTCATTTTCCTTTTTTCAGCCGGGGAGAGAATTTTACGCTTGCCGCACGTATAACGGTGTTTCTTTCTTTTCTTCCGGGGGAAAAAATGAACTTGAAGTTTTCCACGTGTCCTCATCCCCGAGCTGATGAGGTTATTTACCCCATCTTCGAGAGAATTACGATCGAGTTCGCTTTCGTTCATTTTTTACCCCCTCTACCAGTTTTAGGCTCGGAAGGAATTTTAAGTTTATCGCGCATAACGGCGCTGGGCATTTCTTTCTTTCGTTGCCCAGGGGGAGGAGGGGTTCGGGGGGTTGGGGAAATGAACTTGAATTTTTCCGCCTGTCCTCGTCCCCGAGCTGATGAGCTTATTTATCCGCAAGAGCCACACGATAGCATCGCCCGACACATTTATATCTGTAATATTTCGCTTCTTCTTCTTCTTCTTCTTCTTCTGTTACTTCTTCCTCCTCCTCCTACTACTACTAATCCTCCTCTTCTTCTTGTTAGCTATTAAGACCGCGTATAGTCTCGGTACTAATTTATAATCAATTGCGATTTTTCCAAGCAGCTACCGAACCCATTCAGAACCTGTCCCGTAATTTTTCATTTCCACTTACCATCCATTTTGTATTCCAGAAAGCTCTGACAGGTAGAGCACTGCTACTACTACTTTTACTATTACTACTACCACCACCATCACTACCGCTATCTCCCGTGCCGTATCCCCTTTATTCCGCGATAAATGTTTTTCATACCTAAAAGCGTATTTCAACAAAATTCATTCGTACCGCCCGCCTTTATTTCGGTCTCTTTCAACCGGAATGACTGAAAGTCTTCTCGATAATGGATTAATAGTTTCCATGGATTTCCCAAAGAGGAGTCTGTATCATTTTCAGAAGAGTTTTCACATATACGAGAGAGACAGAGTGAGAGAGAGTCTCATCAAGACCATAGATTCTTCCATAGACGGGTAGCAATAGGGCGTGCAGGTAAAAGAGTCGAGAGGGGATGAAAAAAATTCCACGATCGCTATAATTCGGGGTGAATGACAGATATTGTTGTAGAAAAGTGGCTTCTACGAAAGGTTCGAAAGGCTGCTGGCCGTTCGGGCAGAAGCTTTGATCGGTCGTTATTTAGCGGGACCAAATTGCAGATTGGAATCGAGTTTGAAGAGTGGCGCCCGTTAATTATGACGTCGCTCAAACTCTCGTGAACCAAAAGGCTGATCTTCCTGTTGCACAAATGGGACGACCGAGGAGGATGAAAGCGGAAAGCCCGACAATAGTAAAGCGCGCGCGCGCACATGCGCGAATACGCGGCAAAATATCAGGGACTGTTTGATCTGGCTGGCCGTTTGCTCAAATGGTGCGAAATTCAACAAAGCTGCCGAGTGCCTACCCAGCGGCCGTTGGTAACGGCCGGTAACGCCGTTTTGCGACCTCGAACCTCAAACTTCGCAGTTCCAACCTCAAATACACCGGATACAAGCACTCGTGGCTCGTGACCCCTGACCCCTTATCTCTCCCCCAACCCCCGCGCCACCACCGCAGCCAGTGAAAACGGTGCTCTTTTCGAGTCTCTCAAATTCCATTTACCCCCTCGCTAACGCGGTACGTATGCACACACCAACCACCACCCCCTCCCCCGCACACCCCAACCGTCCGTCCATTGGCATTTTTTTTATTTCCACACTTTGACCGGCTTCCACCACATTTGACCCGCCGACGTCTGATTTCAAGCTGTGCGTGCAATTTCCCGGGAAATGCGACGATACTCTTCGACGATCCTTCGTCGTTCATCCATTTTTCATCTAGCCCACAACATCCCCGCCCCCGACCCAGCGTGTACCGCTGCTGCTTTCTCATTTGTTTCTCCTTTGGCCCAGAAACTTTTCTCTCTCCTTTCCTACGTTTTTTTTGCTTTTTTTTTCTTCAGTCTTTGAAGTCTGTTCTTGAAGAATAGCGCTGCTTCATGATGGGGTGGAGAGAGAAGGGAGGAAGGGGATCATCCCCGGACCTTTGTCAATTTTCAATTTGTCGCGTTTTTTCGCATTTTCGAAAAGTGGTCGCGGCGAGAGAATTGGCCCTATTGATTTTACGAGTTCTGTCCTCTTCAGCGGTGGCGGCGGTGGTGGTGGCGGTGGTGGTAGTGGTGGTGGTGGTGGTGGTGGTGGCGGCGAATTGCGGAAAACTAGTTTTCGAGACGGTGAATCGACTGTTCATTGTAATTTAAAAGCACCGCGGCAGCAGCGCACAAGCCCAGAGGGCCACGTAATGCGAAAGCTCCCACAAAGCGCAGCTTCATCACGTACCCTTGCGTATTTTGCATTGTATTATTTAGCCGCCTAACGTCCATTGGCGAATCGCGCGCGAAATTATCACAAAACCCCCGAAAAATCCAAAATCGTTCGTCTTTGCGTCCGTCCGTTCGTCAAGGCGGCCGCCATTGAAAATCGAAAATGATCTCACGCTGATCTCGCAAAACGATTTCCGTCACCCCGATAAACGTTCGCCTCTTCCAAACGATCGTTTTAACGAAAATCGCCGCAAGATTGAAAACTATCTCGCAGCTTCCCCAAAATGAAACGGGTTATCGCGAAACTCCCGCTGGAAAATCCAGAAACGTTCGCCTTCTTCGTATCCGTCGAAGCGGCCGCCATCTTTCTTTCACGGAGACCTTCGTGAGATCGAGGTTATCTCGCGGATTGCGACAGCCACAGGATACCGCTGGTAAAAATCGAACCGGTTGGACATCGCAGTGCTGGAAAACCATCTGGAACATCCAGCGCGGATCAGAGGAAGTCGCAAAACCGTCGACGATTCCCAACCTCGACAAATCTTTCGTAGTCTCCCGAAGACATCGGAAATTCCGAAACAACCCCTCCTCGACAACCCTCGACTTCCTTCTCCCTCCGTGATACATTCCGCGAAGCATGCCGAGGAATCATCGAACGAAGATGACCCCAGGGGTACTTCCGGTATGGATTTCCTTGGCGGCGTGGCAGAAGAGAGTTGGGGGTGGGTGGTGCAATTAGAAAAATTTCGGAATTCTCCGACTCATCCGGCGCCAGCGCGTTGAAAGCCTTCGAAATGATATTTCAGATGTTTCTGGGTCAGCGGTGCTGGTTGGTTGGTCGGTTGGCTGACTGGCTGCTGGCTGGCTGGCTGGGATTCCCCTTCGCCCGTTCCTCTACTTCCGCGATAAAAAGGAAGAGCGGCGAGCAATCGTTCAGATCGTAATTACACTCGGCCTTCCGCGGCCATCGGAATTAGACCCGGATGCAATCTTTCGCGGCGGGCAACCCTCGCGCCCCTTTTACTCTTTGCCCCCATCCACCCCATCTCATCCCACCCCCGCCCCCGCTTTCGTAGGTGGCTCGAGCAACTTCCGAGGGAGCCGGTCGTTTCGGGCCAACGGTAATTCCTTCCCAACGGCCGCTGCCTCCTCTTCCACCCCCATCCACCCTCACCCACCCCTTACTTCCCTTCCCAACGCCGCCTCAGGAACTCGTTATTATTGCAACCGAAGCGCGTCCCGGCGGCGCTCGCGGACCGTGACGTCGATCCTGGATCGGATCGATTTATTATAACTTGCGTGATTAATGTCGGTGCCCCCCCACGGCTTTGTCCGACTAAATTCGTGCGCGGTCCCTATGACTCGCGATCCATTATTGTCTATTGTATGTACGATTCTTCCTCGCTTTATCCTCGCGTCTCGTAACTTTTGATATTTTTTAGCCCCTTTCGACTACGACTGGCGCAAACGGATGAGCGCTAAAGATCAAGGTGGCGACGAGGGTGCATCACTGTCATTTGCGTGTCATTTGCGCGTCAAGCCCCTACGCAATAACAAGCGATTCTGAGAGATTTCGATTTTTAGGAAAAATCCAAGCGGTACCCCTTGGATTTTTCTCAATATTTTGTCGACTTTCAAAGTGTCGCCATTTCCAGAAAAATGAATATATTTGGATGAGACCTTCTGCACTGCATTCAGGCAGGCAGACATTTTTTGAACCACGGAATGAAATTTTATGGGGTACTTCTTTCGATGGTTCTACCTCTATGTTGTACTTCCTGATATCTAAAGAGACTGCCGACAATCTCCCTCTCGGTGCCTTCTACTGCTCCACGAATTAGGCGCTCGAAACTCGAGGAGGTCGCGCGGATCGTTGTTAAGTGCGTTTCTAGGAGGGATTTTTCACTTTATGAATTTTTTAAGTTCCACCCCCTAACTGGAATTATGGAGATCCTAAGAAGATTAGGAGTTTAAGGATTAAAAGGATTATAGACTAGGCGTCAGACAATGTTTCGTAATAGCACCGAGCTGATTTAGTTAAATTCAATTCTGTCAGCGGAAGAGATCACGATGATTGAACTTACGTGGAAACGCACCTTAAAGTAAAATGCCCCGGCAGCGATGATGCAGATTTTCTTATTACCACCTTAATCCAATCACGGAGTTTTCGTGGGGGGAGGAAGGGAGGGAAGTGCCCGTAATGACCGAGTCCTCGAAAATGCTCACTGAAATTCTAAATTTACTCCCCTCCTTCCTCTGCCTCCCTTGTCCCGCGACAATAATTACATCGATACTTAAGATACCGTGTTATTACGGCAATAATTACACTTGTTCGCTTTCCCCCATCTACGCGATCCGCGTTTCTTCCTTAAAAGGCCACTCTGCAACTTTTTATTATCACATCCGGTCTCTGGCTGGCGTTGCTCAAGGTAAAATCACCCATTAAACGCTCGTCCTTACAGCCAATATTTCTCCAACCGATGGATTTCGGCTAATTATTCAAACGGAGATCTCTCTCTCTCTCTCTCTCTCTCTCTCTCTCCGAAGAAAACTCCGTCCCACCCCCGCCCCGCATAAAAAAAAATTAATTCTCCTCGTAATTATACTCGTCGAAACGTTCCCTCTCGTAAATTGGCTCTCTTTCGCATCGATGAATCGAGCGAAATTTCTGCGCTTGCTCGATCGGCTCGATAAAGCTCGCGCGATAAACGAGATACGATATAGAAGTGGGAAGAAAACATCCCCTGAAAAAAGCATAAAAAATTGAAAAATACGACAGTCGGCCACACGTGGCAATCACTCGCAGTCTCGCGGGTATAGTAACTGGCAGATTCATCGTTTGGATGTTTTCCATCGCAAATTTTAATTGTCACTCGAGAATCAAGCGTGTATTTATGGTTGTCACGCACATTCTCACCCCTTGCCCTTGCCCGCGTCGCTTGCCAATTCGAGCAAATCCAAGATAGCCCGAAGGGAATATTTCTCTTAAAGAGGAGGCCACTCCCTTGCTCAGTGGGAATAGAAATAATGGAAAAAACCACAGATTCAATCCTGATTAATAATTCGTTCCAGTAGCTAATTCGCAACGGGGATTAAGAGTCTTTGCATTCGAGTGATATGGATTTATCACCCCCACCCCCTAATTCTGCTTTGCCATAAGCTAAGTCGAAAATAAACCTGTTGGGGAGAAAGCAATTATAACGTCACTTTTCAAGACTGACCGAGGCCATTCCTCAAACTTGTTTGCCGTAGCAATAAAGGTAGCCCCGCTTCAACCCACCCCACTCCACCCCACCTCGCCACCACCCAGCTCCCTTCCCTGGGCGAGGAAAAAATCTGGCTGTAACCGTGGATGAAAATTTTAGGATAAATTCTGACCAGATACGATCTGACGTCCGGCCAGATAGCATCAGCGGAGGAGGGTGGGGGTTCGGTCGAAAAAGATGCTTCGAGAGCGGATCGTCACTTTTTGAAAGGCTCCTCTCGAAGGCCTCGAGCTGTTCTTACCCCTTCCATTCTCCCCCCCTTATCTCTCAAAATCTAAATATCTCGTCGCCAGTCGAAGCTTCTCCACTCATAGTTTTCTCGCGGTCCCCCGCTCTCGGTCTTTCATATTAGAAAATTACCACTTTTGCACCCTCCCTTTTTTCTCGCGGGGGGTGGGTGCAATCGGATTTCCAAGGCGTCCAGGTGTGCCGAGAGCAAAGATTACAATTTTTCTGTCAATTGGAGGACGACCATTAGCGTGGTATTAACCCCCCTCCCCCCGCACTCTCTCCGCAACGGAGGGTGTAATTGGATCAGGAAAAATCTCCAGGTCCGAGAGGGTTGAAATTTCCATAGAGAAAATCACCATACACTCGTGTACGCGCAAAAACATAATTGCGATATCAAAATAAAAGCAGCGGCAAAGTATAGAGAAAAATCCCCCATCTCGTACCGTGGCCGCGGAGGGTGCAATTAGATGTGTGTAATAACAGAAAGAAACCGCCCCCGCAATTAACAAGTCGCAGCTTACAAAAACCGTAAGCTAGAGCGTACTGGCTTTGATTACAGTGGATTGATTAACGCCATATTGGTTTAATTAATTTGTTTAATAGATGGGAGTACGGTTGGCTCAACGGGAATCTATTTAAAAGCTTATTGCAATACATTAATTGATTCGCAATTAAATCGACGCAAATAATGGAAACAATTCGTTGTTCAAGCGTCCACCTATTAAAATACCCGAGAGGTCCCCGAGGGATAACCCCCGCATCGCTGCGTTTTCAAAGTCCTCATCTTTTTGCACTCTTCTACGACTCGTCCAACGAAGTTCGTGAAACGAACAAGCAGCGGGATACCCGGAACCATCCCCAATGCCACCCTCGCACACGTTTATTAGCCGCTCTAATTTATCCAATCAATTAAGGGGTTGCCCGGGTTACATCTGCGATTCCTCTCTACTCGTTCGCTGTCATACGCGTGTGTCCGTGCGCACTACTACAAACGCACCATTGAATTTTTCTCCTTGTTTATCAACGCCCTCCCCCCGCGTACTTCAGGGTGTTTCCTGAAAGCGATTCTTACAACCAATCCAAAAACTGCACGTCCGATTTTTGGATTTCAAAAAGTCTAGCGGCAAAAACGGCCAAGTTAAGTAGTAAAACTTTAAATTTGTCGTACTTTCGTTTCTGCGCGTCTTTTTAATGGGTGTATCGGCGGAAACTTTTTGGGATATTTTTTTTTTAGAAACGAGCAAGTTCGTCGCGTGTGGTATTAGAGTTAAGTGGCAAAGGGGACGGGATTGAGAGAAGGAGAGGCAGATTGACGTCGCAACAAATTTTCTCAACATAAATAGAGTACACGAAGGTGTGGATATAAGCGTGTCATGTCGCAGAAGCGTCAGGGGATAAGCCAGCCAGCTCCGGATGGTGCCACACGTTCACCCCGGGCCTCTTCTTGGCGGCGGCAGCCGCCGTCGCCGTCTCTTTTGGTCCCCCGACGTGCCCCAGCCGCGCATCCAGGACAGCGGTGCGATTATGTTTACACGCGCTCGTTCGACCGGTTCGCCAAAGTCTGGGGATTAGCATCGGCACGAAGAGCTTGTAAGGGCGACTCTCGTGGATGCCGCGATAACCGACGACGAGCGGCACCTCTGGGCCCTCGGGGACGCTCTGCCTCTTGCAACACGAAAACAAATTAAAAGGAATTTCCTCGGTCTCTCCGCTCCTCCTTCCTCCTTCCACTTCTTGACCTTCGTTGCAGCTGACGTCACAGGCCGGATGATCGCGGGAACCAATCGTTGAAATCAATCGGATTTGCGGAATCTTTTACGACGACCCTGAGGAATTCCGGAAGCCTCCACTTCCGGTACTGGATAAATTTGCCAAGGTGGTCGGGGATCGCCGTAAACCGACAGCGAGTTTCCTCTTCCTCTTCCTTTTCCTTTTCCTCTTCCTGCATCTTCTCCCTCGTTTTCTTACCCCTCCCCCTTTTCCAGGATACCGTCCGTTGCAAGATTCTCGCCCAGGGCGGAACGTCCTCGTCGAGAATGGACGTTTAACCTTGGAAGTCAAAGAAACGTGCTGCATGGCTCGTGAACATCTCCGTAGGCATAAAGGACACGAGTGTCCTTGCTCACTCGTTCGCGCCTCGATATTTATGCCGATATCCTTCCCTTTCCCGCTCCCGGGTCCTGCCGCTATTTATTAGCCGGCCACCACTGTCACGCGATTATGCGAATAAAGTGCAATAATCGATGGCGACTCGCGGATGTTTCTGCTCTCTTCTCACGTGTGAGGGGTGAAAAAGGGGGAGGGGGAATGGAGGAAGCCCTGGAGGAACTGTCATTGCTCGATTCCTTCAAGGAGATTGCACCGAAGCAACCAGCCAAGTGATAGTATCAATAAGGACGATATTTCCTGCGAGTGGATTCTCGCTCGGGGCTAACCGAGGGGGAGGGGGAGGGGGAGTGTCCGGTAAAGGATGCGAGGGGTACCGATAGAATGCACCGTAGGGTCGAGCGAACGTTAAACCTTGTTCGGATACTCGTCGTGTCCGCGTTGTGTGTGTGTGTGTGTGTTTCTTCGCGTTTCCTCCTTCCTCGTCTCTCCCTCCACCCCTACTTTTCTTCCGTTCAACTTACTCGCAAACGATGCAAATGTACAAGTGCGCATTTGCGCCACTGAGCTAGACATTAAAGGGGAGCTCTCGAGGCACTCGCGCGAGATTCCTGCTACAGGAAAATCATTCGCACTCCGCACGCTTTTATGGGGGTAATATAAAAGAGGGGAGAGGGAAGGCAGGGGAAGATATTTAAGCGACGCTCA
This sequence comes from Sclerodermus sp. 'alternatusi', assembly GCA_037305995.1. Lineage (NCBI taxonomy): Eukaryota > Metazoa > Arthropoda > Insecta > Hymenoptera > Bethylidae > Sclerodermus > Sclerodermus sp. 'alternatusi'. Next base: position 10,712,166 of record CM074547.1, read on the forward strand.
AGCTGCACTGCGTTTCCACAGATTTTTCCAGAGGATTTATTAGGAAGTCCCATAAGCGATCTCGCTTCTGATCGTCCCGTGATATTTCTATGGGGGCTTTCCATAGACCGGTCCGCGATGGGCGAACCGATAAATAAATCGATAGTCCCGTGGACATGGCGAAAAAATTCAACTTTCCTCCTGGATGCGGAGAGTCGAGCGCTGGATAAATAGAATGAAAAAAAACGGGTCCTGTTTTGGGAACGCTCGAATTTCCATGGGTTTTTCCGAATTTTCCCCGAGGTTCCGATCGTCCCGCTATTTACGCGGAAAACTGCGTCCCATCGAGGAGCCCGTAATCAAGGGGCAAGTGATTTATCGGGAGAGCGTTTTCCGGGAGAGGCGAGATTTTTCCGAGTTTTCCGAGTTTTCCCGAGCGCCACCGACCAGATTTCCCGACTAGAATCGAAAGGAGCGGCGACTCTGACCGTCCGGACACTCGCGCGGGAAACTATGCTCCGTAATGAAAAGGAAAGTGATTTATCTGACTAATTTTCAGAAGCTTTTCCGAATTTTCCCCAGTTTTCCCGGATTCTACTCGTCCGAGCAGTACTCCCGCGAGTAATTAAGGACACGCCGATTCCTCGGGGGATTTTTTTTGTTTTTGTTTTTCAAGAGTCTCGCGAGTCCTCCCGAGTTTTCCCGACTTTTCCCGACGGGATTTCCCGCCGAGGATTGAAACGAGCGCGCAATTTCAGCCGCTCGGCTATTTACGCGGGAGGCTCCGCTCCATCGAGGAGCGTCTAATTAAAGGGGAAGTGATTTATTTCGTCGGAGAGGGCTGCCCGCTCGTTTATGAACGGTGGCCGCGTGGTTGCATCCGATTTCATTAGGCGTGCCGGGCTTGTTTGCGAATTCGCGCGTTTACCGAAAGGTGCCGAGGGCGGCCAGAGGGGGAGAGGGCGTGTGTGTTGAAAATCGAGCCCTTAAATATGCACGCCCACCTTTCGATTTTCGAAGCGGCTCCGCTCCTGGTGTATCCCCGTGTTTTAGCCCTCTGGCTCCGATCCCGTTTCCCGATAAAATAACGGAATAATCCCCGATGCGCGCCGGCACATTCAATTCTACGGAATCTCCTATCATCTGATATACGCTTAATCCCTCGAGTGGAACACTGTGACTGCGGCACCGATTCCCGGATCTCACTAGCCCTGGCTGGCTGGCTGGCTGGCTGGCTCCCTCCTGGAAGGGAATCGCGGGATCCTCGAAAGCCAGGGGGTGGGGGCGGTAGAGATAGTCGCGAGGATTGGCCGAGCGAGATAGCGCGACCACCGGAAGGACGCGGAAGAGAGAGACGGACAGGAACCGAGTGGAGATACGATAAACGGGGCAACACCCCCGGACGAGGGGGTGGCTCGAGAGAATCGGAACGAACGAGCCAGGAGAATGAGGCTACGGTGGTAAGCGAAACAGCCACGGGGATCTCGAAGGGGGGTGGAGCGCGGGAAGTCTGGATATCCGGTTGGCTAATTTTTAATTAGACGCGTGTAATTTGCCGAGAAGGGGTGGGCTAAGTGAGCGGCTGAGAGAACGAAACGGAGAACAAACAAGGGAAGCTTGACAAGAGGGGGTGGGGCAGGGCTTGGAGGAGACCGGTTGAAAGGGCCGAGACAGGAGGTTCCATTGATAAGGACGAAAAAATTATTTCTGCGACACGCGCGCGCGCGCGCACACACACACACGCACACGCGTGCGCGCGTGCATAAGAATGAAAATAAGTGAGGCAGAAACAGGGATCCAGGAGTATAAAGAGAAAATTGTGGTATGTAAAAGGTGGTATATGGATATGGATGGGAATAAGCGGGAAGACCTTGGACAAAAAGGGCGGGGGGAGGGAGAACCGGTACTGCAGATAGAGATAACTGGAGGAATGTGAGGAATGACGGAGCGAGAGAGAGGAGAGGAGAGAGAGAGAGAGAGATGAAACCGAGGGTAACAGAAAGGCAGTCCAATAACAGTCGCCACCGTATTTCCTCTCATCCGGACCCGAAGGAAGCTCCTGTCGCTGAAACGGAAGCTCAATCCGATGATATTTGCCTCAACTATATTTCACGGAGATTTAATGACGTAGGAGCGCGAATACTTTACGGATTATAACTTTGATAAAGTTCAATTGATGAATTTCTAAGAACGGAGAGAAATTTATACTCGCGAGCACTACCGACCCCAACCCCCTTCCGCCGCTTTCTTCCGGAAGTAAAAATCCACCACTTATCGTCCCCTCCCACCCCCCAACGTTCGTCGACTCGTCAATGCCCCCGTCGACCTGAGAACCATCCCCCGCTCTATCTGATATTCAATGAATTTTCCAAAGTTTCACCCTCCGAGCCCACTGAGCCACCCCCAACCGATTTCGCCGGGGAAGCTTTTAATTAGAACCCGCCCGGCGTAAATTCCTCGTGTAAAAATAGACGAGTGGAGTGGCCAGGAATAAAGCGGTGAAATATTTAAGGATACTCGGCGAGAACTTTGCAATTTAGGCTTCTTCAGAAATTGGCTGAGGGGGTGGTAGCGGCGGCGATGGTGGTGGTGGTGGTGGTGGTGATGGTGGTGGTGGTGGATCCCTGGTGGATCGCCATCGCCGAATCACCGACACAACTACCACACCATCTATAGATTCTCGTCGAGAATCGACACACGTCACTTTCCCGCGCCAATCAGACGAGGAAAAAAACAAGAAAATTCTCAAAGCGCAGAATGCGAGGATGGTGGGTGATTATGCTAACGCTAATGTGCCAAGAGTGTTCATAATTTCTAGGTTTTCCGGCGTACGCGCCGTGAAGATTAGTACCGGCCGTAATCCTTCCTTTATACTACCGCACCTCCCACTCCACCCCTCCCCTTTCCATCTCTTTAGCATCCACACGAACGTGAAATCACGTAATAATCGAGTGGTCGGTCGTAAAACTATCAAAAAGGGTTCTAAAGATAAATAAAGATCCGATTAAAGTGCGTGCAAGATTCATCCGTCGGACGAACCGGAAGTGGATAGTCGCGAGGCTCAAAGTCGCGGAGTTCAACCACGGAGAGATTAACGCTGTAAACCTTAAGGCGATTCGATAGGCGCGTTGGAAATTTCCTAACGATACAGTCGAGTCGCGTTTGTCGCCACTCAGAGTGACGGAGAGAAGAAAAATTAAGGCGATTCTCGGTTCATTCGCACACGTCCCAGGGAAACTTTCGATGATGCAACACGCGCCTCATCGAGACTGGTGTTTCCTTAATTTTTATCGGTCAGATGCGTATCGGCTCTTAAGAACTCGTATACCAGCTTGTTCGAGTCATTCGTTTGTTTTACCGCTTCCGATTGGCGAAGGGCAAAAAGAGATCGGCACGAGATGCTGTTATTGCTACAAGTCGACACTCTGACAGATTATCCCGGATGCCACGCCGGCGATCCAGATTAGAAGATTATCGGAAGGTACAGGTGGAGGACGCGTGGAAGCGGGTAGGGGGGTGTGGCATGATCGAACCGAGTGGATTTTCCTTTTGCCACATAATTAATGCAACGCTCCGCGGAAAAACCTGATGCGCTTCTTACATCCGTGTAATCTACAAATCTTCGGATTCGATCGCAACTTTCAATTAGCACCGACATATTTATCGCGTGATCGCAGGAATTCCCTTCCCCCGCTCCCCTCCCTCCCGGGAAGAAAATCCACGAGAGAAAATGAAAAATCGTCAAACGAGCGCCGCCATTATTATCGAGAATTTCACTTCTCGATCCGGACGGGGAGACCATTTTCCTCAAAGTTTTCTCGCCGCTCGTGAAATTTTCCGAATTTTCACTCGTCACGAGTCATCGTCGTTCACCCTCGCTCGCTCGTTCGTTCTATGGAAAATTCTATGGGTTTTTCATCGGTAGCCGCATCGTCGCCGCCAAACTTCGCTGAAACTTAAAAAATTTCGCTTCCTCTTCTTCTTTTGCGCGGAAAGAGAGGAGGGAACAAAATGGAAAAGAAGAACGGGCCAGGGGGGAGGGTTCTGAATTCTCGTTTTTTTAGCTAGACGCTTCCCCCGTGGATTTGGATTAGCTCGGGAGATTTAAACCACGAGATTCCACGGCGAGATAGCCATTATGATAGAATCCACGGGATTCGCAGGTTATCGCGCGCTCACAGAAATTAATCTATTCCGATCGGGCCGTCAGATACAAAACTCCCGGTGTTTTCTGCCTGGGAGCCACCGCTGCCGCCGCCACCGCAGCCGCAATTTACCCCCGTCGAAACAGTTAACAAGGCGAAACCTGCGATTTCAGCACTTTCGCCGAGTGCCGATGGTGCTCGCAAATTTTTCCTTTTGCCCGAAATTGCGCGAGGAGCCGCTCCCACGAGCGTGTGCGAAGTCCCGGAGAGACCAGGACCCGATAAACAACAATTATCATTAAAGAGTTCATAATTAACGTCGTAATTGGTACCGCGATAAAATCAGAACGCGACGACCGGCCGAAATTCGTATACTCGTCGCCTGCAACGTCGTCCGCGCGTCGCAGCGATCTGCGCTACCGACCGCGCTAGTGAAACTCTTCGCCAGGTGTACATTATCCGGCGTAAATTTCGACGTTTCAACGCGAACCGACTCCCCCACCCCCGGTTTTTCCGGAAGACCGAGGGACGGGATAAAAATTCACGGCGAGAACCACGAAATCTCCGATTCCCACAATATTTCGACACTTCCGAGTGGTCCGTCCGCGTGTTTTATCGTCGAGGTAAAAACTTTCCCGCCAGGAGTCCCGGGGAAACGGGCACGAGCGTGGCCGGAGGACCTCGGGGGGGGGGGGGGAGGTTTACGACTCTCTCCACGATAGCCAGTAAATTTCCGAAGAATCGCCCTGTCAATCGGACATTAGACTCGTGGGGGAATTCTTTTCTCTCGACGTCCCGAACCATCCCGGCAGTTAATCCTGTTCCCGGATACCCCGCAGCTTATGAGAAAACGCGTCATCGTCTCCATTGTGCATCGTGGAGATGAGTGGCGAAGATGGGGATGCTTGCCCGAGTGTTCGTAGAGTGGAGAGTTCGAGTTCGAGTACGAGAGAGAGAGAGAGTGAGAGAGACCCAGCGGGGGTAGACCGCCGAAAAGCTGTTTGAAACCGCTCGTAAAGATGTATGAACGCCGGCGCATGATCTTCCATTGTTGTTAATACGCGTGAAAGCGTCGAACACGTCCCATTTCTCCATTTGCCGCGCCCCAACACACCCCCATTCGTTTTGCCCGCTGAAAACTTTCCTGGAACGCTCCTCCGCTGCCTCTGCCGCTCCTACGGGAGATTCGAAAATAATCTCGTATTACCGCGCCCTAGTCCAGTTACCGTTTGCATTATTCTCTCTTTCTCTCCTATAAATGCGAGAATCTCACCCCCATCCCCATCCCCATCGCCTTCCTATCGGCAGGCCTTCCACCCCGCAGTTCGGAACCCGGTGACGCGTTTCGTGATCGGGGCGGAGAGAAGGTAAATACGAGCCACGGGAGCTGGAGCAAAGTTAATTTATAATAGCGATAAGAGATAGCGGCAGGCAAGGGGAACCGATACACGAGAGGTGATTTAATCTTTGATCAAGTACCGGAGCTTCGTAAAGTATCCGCACCAGGAGCGATGATGGCTCCCCTGGAATTCCACGCGGTTATAATCGTTAAAGACCATGGGATTCGTACATTGAAATATATTTTGGCTCTCTCTCACGGTGAAAGGTGGAGGGGGGGGGGCATTCGAAGCCACGAGACCAAACGAGGAAATATTTTGAAATTTATCGAACGGGCACACAAGAACCGGAAGGCGTGTCGTCAAACTCCGGAGACACCGGGGAAGGCAGGGGAGGACAGGGAATCCCGTTGCCGCCACCCCTCACCCCTGCCAGAGAGAATAAAAGATGGCCATTGAGTAAAACTGACGTGAATTATGGCAGCGCGGTATAAGTTTGAATGATAGACAAGTCAATTATCTCCTGAGGGACCCGACAGCGGGGAACGGAAGAATAGTCCGCTAACCATAAGCTGTAGGTGGTCCCCCAGGGTTGCTCGTGATTTCTTGCGACTGTTTTGAAGCTACCACCCCCGTCCTTCTTCTTCTTGTTCTTGTTCTTGTTCTTCTTTTTCTTCTTCTTCCTTCCTTTCTCCCTTTCGCTCTCTTCCCACGTTCCTCAGAGCTCTCGCCGCGTGTCTCCAGGTTCCAACGTCCCCCGCCTTTTTTTTTGCGGTCCCAACTTAGCGGCAGCGGCCCGCAAATAAAATAACGAGCGGCCATTTGCGACCGCGCCTCACCCGGATTCTTCGCCGTTTATGCACTCGCTCGATCGCATTTGTATAATTGACGGCAGATCAGCTGCGACACACGCGCGCGCATCTGCACCTTCGCGGATCAACGAGGGTGGATTCGTTGCAATCGGCGGGGGGGTGTTAGGGCGTTGAAAATCATGAAACGAAGCGGGAGGGGCAAGGGTGGATCTTTAAAATCGAATGGCGGTGGTGGCTTCCTTCCTAATATTCTCCGGTGAAATTGTGTTGGCGCGTTGTCGGTTCATTGAAATTTGCGCGTTAAATCTGCCGCTGCGTGCTGCGGCGATTTCGCCGTGGTAAATCCGATATTTGCCGTTTATTAAATTTGCAATGCTTTGCATAAAATTTGTAAAGCAATCTTTAAAAGTATCTCGTTATTTTATGACGAGCATCAACGCGCGGACCTGATAAATATGATTAATACCTTATTACAATAATTAATAATGCACACTCAACATCGATAACCGTGCAATAGTAATTGTGTTAAAGTATACCAAGTATACAGAGATATACCTATTAATTATTGTAACCTTTGGAATAGTCCAATAATTGTAGTTCACTAATTACATTGAATTTCGCGAATTTGTACACGCGGAATCTTGCAATAATTTAAAGTGCGGAATGCGCACGTGGATAATTTATGACATTTTTCAAAGTTTAAACGGTTCGATGTAACCGTGTCGATGAGCCTGGAATTTTCAGGGGTAGCTGGCGAACGATTCAAGAGGGCGGTAGCTGCGAGGGTAAATTGATAGCGGAGGGAGCGCGGAGGAGAGGAGAGGGCGAGACGTGCATGCGTGCACCGGAAGCGATGGACGCGGTCGCGACCCCCTGGAGAACCCGAGGCAGCGGAACGTCTCGCGGTTTCAACCCCTAGGTCCGTCCATGGATCCTCCGCGAGTACCAACCACCCCCGCTTTTCCTCCACCCCTCTGCGATCGAGGTAACGCGGCAGCATCAGCAGGGATGAGCTTGCAAAAATCCATCCCACCCCATCGCATCCCCAAAACCACCCCCCCAAAAAAAAACAGACGCGAGACGCATAATTCGTTGAAATCAATTGGGGTGGAAATAAATTCGGTTAGTGCACTCGGCGTCGCTCAAAAGTTATCGATAGCAGCGGCCACCCCCCGGCGAGCCACCCCCTCCCGCCGCTCTCGTAACACGAGTGCCCGATTCGTTATTAGAGGGATATAAACACTGTTGATGATGCTGTTCGATTAATGGTCGTTGCCAAAAAATCTCGAGGATTCCAGTAACGGACACCTGTCAAAGTCCTGGAATGTCAGCGGGGGTGGAGGGCGCGCACCGGGGAACGATGATGGCGGCGCCGAGGGAGGGGAACGAACGGCGATCGCGCTGCCAGATAAAAGGAGTAAGGGCGCGAGGGGGGCGGGGGAGCCGGCAGAGATGAAACGTCACCGGTTAAGCGGATAAAGTGCAAGGGTGCAGGTGGCGCGCGACGTGTTCGAGCCCATGACGACGGGACCTGGCAGCTCGTCGAGTCCTCGAAAGGAGTCGAGGCCGACGGCTCAGCCGCCAGCTCAATTTCCTACGCACCCTCGAGCGATGATCCCCCCGGGGCGGTGACTAAGAATCGAGGAATTCTCGTCGGACGTCCCATAAGTCCCCGTAAGATCATCCGCGTCAGGCCCCGTGGAATTTGGGTCACTTCGGATCCTCCAGCCAAGTCGACGAGTCTCCAGGAAAATCCTCCACCCCCTGCCTCCTTTTCCTCCTTTTTCCACGCGGAGAGACGGAAGTCGACCGATCAGTCGGGGGTGGTTTTTTTTTTCTTTTTTGACGTTTCGGGGGAGCGATCGGGACCGAGGGAAACCGGAAGCGAGCGGTCAGTTAGGAGACGGTTTCCGGCGTATCCTGGAGCGGCGGCGGGTCGGCAGGCACGAGGACAGTCGAGTGGCGCGCGCCAGGGTGACCGGGTGCATTTATCGAGATGCTCGACGGTGCAAGGATAGGCCAGTTTTTTTTGGGGGGGGGTTCGACTGCAGCTGAACCTCGGGGAAGTTCGGACGACTTCGGGCGCGCTCCGGTGGACGAGCGGCGCGCGCCTCGTGTCTCGCGGAACGCGTCTCGCTCGCGTCTCTCAGTGATTACCGTGCAGCCACCGGGAACTGAGCTCACTTGCCCTTTCACCCGACGGGAACGTTTGCCGCGCTGCCGCCGGCTGACGAAACCTCGACGAGCTCCGAAACGAGGATCAAAACACGACGATCATCGTCGCCAGGGCTGACTCCTCGTGGAATTTCTTTCGCCGGCGTCGACCCTCGGTAGACCCGCGACCACCCCCTTCCCCGGAAGGTGGTGCTCCGAATCACCCCGGAGAGAGTTCCGGGAGGATGGACCCGCGCCAAGGGTTGGCCGGAAGACGGGGGAGAGGATCTCGCTAGGAGCAGCTGTCAACGTCGTCGTCGTCGTCGCACTCGCCCTCGCGGCATCCTCGTTGTCCCTATCCTCGTCCTCGATGCGGCAAAAAGTTCCGCGAGACTCCCTCCCCCTGCGAGGACTCGAACTCGGCCGCAAACTCGAGTAGTCTCGGCGACGGTGAACCGGAGCAACGACGTCGACTCCGTCGCTTCCGGTTGCTTCGAATTTTAGCGTCTACCCGCTTGACCTTGAGAAGGGCCGAGTCCTGCGTTTCAACGAAGGGAGATCCCGCCCGCTTCTTTTCGCTCTCCCTCGTCGTTCTTTCCGCTTTCGCTCGTTGCCCGATCCCCGCTGCTTCCGGGAGAGAACCGGAAGTTGCCGCGGACGACGGGCCCGACGGCATCTCGCGGAGGCTCCGACTTCCGGGACCTCTGGCAAGCTCCTCCGGATCCGACGCTTTCTTTTTCTTTCGTTCCTTTCCACGAGCGACGGACTCTCCGCTGGATTATTAGCGCGCGTCGGGTTCCTGGGAAATTCACTTCTGGTTCCCGGCGATCACGCGCGGGACTCCGCTTTTAATCTCGGGGAATCAGCCCGGATAGTAAGAGGAGCAGGAGGAGGTGGAGGAGGAGGGAAGGAGGAGAACGAACAAGGAGGCGCCGAATCTTAACCGGATAATCCTGTTCGTGAATATTGAATTCTCCTCGAGAGAGAGAGAGAGAGAGAGAGAGAGGACCTGGTTGATTTCAAGTTCCAGGAGAGGTTCTCCGCGTCAATTCTACCAGTAGTGTCCTGGACAATCCAGAGGAGGCGATCGACGACAACTCGACCTCTCCGCTCGTCCATCCGTCTCTCTCTCTCCTGTTTTGATCCAGCGATCTCTCCTGAATCTCTCAGGACCGACGGACCGCACCAAAGCATCGGCGCGCGACCACCAGTGGATTCCGCGCGCAATTCCCGGAGGATTCTCGACGGGACTCGCCGAGTGAATCCGCCGACGAAAGTCCCCGGATTTGTTCCGGAAGTCAAGGACACTCCAAGGACTTCCGGAAAAACCTCGAGTCTCTCCCGACTCGCAAATCGCGAGTTTCGCCTCTTCGACCGAGATACCCGCATCTCCTCCGAGACTCGGGTCGTCTTCTCGGTGACCTTGAACCAGGAACCACCAGGAACCACAGGCCGCCGAAGGAGATACAAGGAGGACGCGCATTCCTGCGAGGGCTCGCGTCGGATTTCTGTGGGACGGGGGATTTCCTGGACCTGGTGACCGGCGCAGCGATTCGTTCTCGGAGCCGCTGCACGGATTACGGAAGACGAGACGCCGAGTCCGGATGACGCAGCGCTAATATCGCGCTGTCTCCGGGCATAATGGATTATCCCGGTGCTACGGCCAGGAACAATAGCGCCGCCTCCGCCAAGGAAACCTAACGCGGGGCTTCCGCCAGGGCTGCAACTTCGGCCCTCGCCGTCTGCGACCGTCCAGACTCGACATCCCCTGGAGCAATTCGCATCCAATCGCAATTTCGCGTTATAATCTTGCAGAAACGGGGACGCGACCGCATCCACGCACCAGGTGCATCCCCCGCCGCCTACCGCCTCCTGGTGCACTCCCAGTCCGAAATTTGCAACTCGCACCGGGTCGTCGCTCTAACTCCTAGTGCGAGGCTCCGACGCACCTGGGGATCCTCGTTCTTCATCGCGTCCAGCAGCCGATTGTGTTGTGAAGTGCCACCCCCGCCCACACCCCCGTTCCAGCGGCCCTCGCCGATAATTTTCCGAGGGGGTTTCCCTCTACCCCCGGGGGAGTTCCTGGGGGATTCGTGCAGTGCAGTGCTGGTTCCTGGCCGGGAGCTCGAACGTTATGGGACCGGTCGTTTCTGTTTTTCCAGTTTTATTGATTTATCGCTAGCACCCGGCAGTGGAGTGCTGGAAAATGCTGCGGGGATCCGGCACACGGTTTCCCTGATCGGCGCTTCCTCGGAGTGCGCGAGTTCTCTACGGAAAGACGATCCTGTCGCACCTGTCGACCCTCCGGAGTTCAGGATCTTTCACCAGGCGAGTGACGCACTCTTTTCTCAATTGTGTTCCCGACGAGATTTGGAGACCCCCCGAGAGACCGGGAGTCCTCGGCTCAACCTGAAATTGGAAAATTTAATTAAAAAACGAGTGCAACTCTCGCGGAACTGGAACTCGCGTGGGGTAGGTCGCGATCACGCGTCCTCCTCGGAGTGCGCGAGTTTTCCACTGGAAAACGATCGCGCCGCTCGTCTCGTCGCGTTTTTTCGTCGTTTTCGAAAAAATTTGCCGGGAGCGTCCGGGAACGACGAGATCGCAGAACTCTTTTTTCAAATTCTCGAGTTCCGACAGAATTTTCAAACGGGACCGGAAGCCCAGTGTAGAAAACCGCGAGAAAGTGGAAGCTCCGGTGCCGATCGGAACTTCCTCGGCGAGCAGTTCGAGTTCTCCGCTCGGGAGAGATCCCGCGGCAGATTTCGTCGCGCGCTGCTCGATCCTTCGGGATCTTCCTCCTGGACCTGGAACTCGATCCGGGGGTGGGGAAGGGAGGGGAGTATTTAAAGAAACGACGAAATCGTGAGCCTCCGCTGAAATTTCTCCGATTCCGCGGGAACTCCGGAAGTGGCACCGGAAACGAGTGCAAATCGAGTCTGCCGGGGGTAGTCGCGATCGGCCGTTCTCCGGAATGCGATGGTCTTTTATCGGGGGAGGGGCGGGAGGAGTGAAATCATAAGCGGGGATGAATCATCCCGTCGCTTTCCAGAATTTAAAGCGAATCCTCTTTCGTAGCTTCTCGGAAAGTCGAGGAGGAGAAGATTTAAAGAGACCCGAATGAAACCGAGTCCATCGGTCGGGTTTCCGTAATCCTTTAATGGAATTCCACGGGAGAACTCGAAAACGCCTGTAAACGTTAGGAGGCAGTGGAGGGGAGGGGGATACGGAGTGCACGGGATATTTTCGATCGAAGCTTCCGCGGAGCGCGCGCGCGTTTTCCGCTTAAAACCAAAAATCCACTCCTCGCCCTGCGCCGAGAGTCGCCACCGCCGGCGATGAATTCAGGAGAATTCGGGACAGTCCCGATCGACGCGTTTTAAATCCATCGTCGGCCGATCGGGTTCCTTTAATCCTCTGGAGGAATTCCGAAACGCGAGAGACCTGGTGCGCGAGCGCGTGGGCGTTCCTCAAATTCGAAAATCTCGGCCAGTCCCGACCGACGATCTCGAATCTGTCGGTCGCAGATCTCCTCGATCGTCTCGAGAAATTTCGAACTGGTGTCCCCGAAACCTAGTGCAAATTTTGCGACAAATCGAGTGCACCCTGACGAGTTCCGATCGTCGGCTCTCCGTTTCCTCTCGGGAGCGCGTCGTCGGGTCCCGCCGCTGGAAAGTGAAAACACCCGGGAGAAATCGCCCGGTCGCTCTCCGGAATTCAACCTCCACCTCCGCACCACCCGGGGGTGTCTTCCGGTTCCGAACCTACGTGAAAAAACAGAAACCGGTGCGGAATCGCGGGATCTCGATCTCACGATCTTAAATCGAGCGCGTCGCCGACGAAAAAAAGCCGACGACGAATTTCCGCTAAATTTCACCGTCGGGATTTGCGACGTCTCCACGTGCACTAGCTCCCGGGCTTTTCCAAGTTTCAGTTGGTTCGTTTAGTGAGAGAGAAAAAGGAAAAAAGCACAGAGAAAGAGAGAGAGAGAGAGAGAGAGCGAGTGAAAAATCCAGCAGGCCAACCGCCGGAGATCCGTAGATTAAAAATCGCATCGGCTTTGCGGAAGAAAAGTGGGGGAGGGTAGATCGTGAAAAAATGTCCGCGCAGCTGTCGCTAATACTTCTTTGTATTCGGAATACAGCGGAGAGGAGAGGAGAGGAGAGGAGTCAGGCGCGTTGAACCCTCCACAGAAAATTACTGGAAGACGTCGAGAAGCGCTCGTAACAAAAGACTCTTCAGCCTGGATTTTCGCAGTTACCGCATTGTTAATGCAACGACGACGACGACGACGACGACGACGCTGTCGACGAGGACGACTCTAACGTCGTCGACGTCGACGCCGACGGATTCCTCGTGTCACCCCCGAAAACTTCCCCGTTCAATTACACGGTTCATATTTATTAGGGTTGCTGATTCGCATTATCGCAAAACCCCCTTTTCCTCACCTTCTCTCTCTCTCTCTCTCTCCCTTCTCTTTCTCTCTATTTCCGTCTACGTTGCTCGCCTCCCGCGGAGCATTTCCTAAATTCGCAACCCTTTCTCCCTCCTCTCCCCAACCCTGTGTGCCGAGAACCTCGGTGGTGATCGATATTCGTTACCTGTGACCTATGACCTACGTACGCCGGTCCGTGAAAAATCATCGCGATCGACGTTTCCCGCAAATTTGAACATTGGCTCGTTGGCGAGGGTGGCCGACCTATGACCCCGTGAAAAAAATCGGGGATCCTGCAGCGGCGATAATCTTATTTATTGTATTTTATTTATTTCCTCGTTTATATATCTCGTCTCGAGTAATCGACGTCTCGTTAAATCGCAATCGATGTTTTTCGCAAGTTTTAACAGCGATTTAGCGGAGTAGTTGCCCGGGGGTCGAAGGGGGAGGATTTCCCGCATTACAAAAAGCTCGATCCCGTAATGGAGGCGGGAAGCTCCCGCTGAAATACTCGGCTCTTTGCTATTATACATATAAAATAATTGCTTGTTATTATTGTTGTTCTTGTTGTTCTTGCCGTTGTTGCTGCAGTTATTATTATTACTACTACGATTACTATCATTATTATTATTGTTATTGCAATTTATTGTTATTATTATTATCGTTATTATCAATTCCACGAGCGCGCACAGATGCGGACTCTCGTTTATTCGTGAGATTTAACCAGTGGTTTATTCGCGCAACGAGCGAATCAGAATCTTTTGCCAGAAGTGTGGAGGGATGGGGTGGAGAACATTCGGTGGCGGTACGCCTCTCACGGGTCAAACCAAGAGTTTCTTTCTTCCGAAACGCTATTGTGGGATCGAGAGAGGAGAGAGAGAGAGAGAGAGAGAGAGAGAGAGGATACTCGAGGTTTCCAGGTTGAAATTTCGTTCCGTTTAGGGAGGATCGCGCTTGACTTTCCTCGGCGTGACAGTCACGCGATACGCGAGGGGCCTGATCTTATTAGGGAAGCGAAATCTTGTGGTCGTAAGCCGACACGAATTTCAGAAAGAGAAACGGCCTCACAAAAGACTGGAAAACCAGTTTGAAAAGGGATTCACGCGAGCCGACCCACGGAACGCCGTAATATCGGGAACTAAGAGGGCCAAATTAGCCACTTGTCACTGGTTAGCCACTCATTTTATCACTCGCTGCTAGCGGAGCCCACGAAAATCAGGCCGACGCCCAGAAAATTGGGACCCACCTTAATCGGGCGCCATCTTTCCATCGGCTCGTCCACTTTTTAATTACGCGACCCTCCGAATTCTCACGATATCGTCTCTCCCTTCGTCTCTTTTGATTTTCTTTAAGATCTCACACACGCGCGCGCTCGTGATCGAAGCTCGTTAGAAGCTTTTCAAAGTCTCGCAATCGCACGGATAATCTGAACAAAATTTGGCGATTTTCTCTCTCTCTTTTTCTCTCGCGCGACCGAGTTAGTTCGCTCGCGGCTTTCGAAACCGACGACGACGCGCTCGTGCCAATTAAATCTAATTTCCGCGCACGGATATGATTTAAATGAAAAATTAGAGTGTAATTTTCTTAGGAGAGCGCGGCCTTACGGGGGAAAAATCATTTCGAGCGAGTGCCGGGACAAAAGAATATTTCCAGGTTGCGCTAAGCAGCTGGTATTACGTTCGCGACTCTTAAGTTACGCTTAATAAGAATTGCCGGGATTATTTCTGAGCATCCGAAAGAATTACGGCATACTCAACTTTGTTCCATTCGAGGAGAGAGAGGGAGAGAGAGAGAGAGAGAGAGAGAGGAGAATGCGCGGACGGAGGAGGGAACGAAAACTAAACGAACGACGAAACGAGAAACGAAAGAATCGGAAGTTAAAGAAAACGCGTGGCAATATCAATAAGCCGAAGAACAATATCAAGTGGTGGATTCTCGACTGATAAACTATTTTTACGACGTCTCTCCCGCGCCTGGAGATGAAACTTTTTTTCTTTCTCGCGCACAATCTCTTTGCGCCTTCTCGACGCTCTCTCTTTCATTTTTTTGGTTTTATTTCGTTTACCTCCTTTCATTTTTTATCCGCGTGCTAACGCTTCGCGCGCGAAACTCGACGAACCCCCTCCGATGATGAGACTTGCAACATTGATGCGTTCCCTCTCACCCCCTCCGTGAAATCGCGATCATTTCAAAATTATCGCTGCTTTTTTCACGCGCGTGCACGCGCGACTTTTATTTATCGTCACGCGGGATATATCAATATTTATTGTTAATTATCGAATGAAACGCGCGTGATTCTCTCCATCGCGGAGGGGAAATGAGTTTTCGTTGCGAGCGAAACGGCGCGCGTCGCGCTCCTCCGGAATCGCGAGCCCCGTCGGTAAGGCGGAGAAAATTCGCGGGAAAATCGGGAAACAAACCAGAGATGGATATCTCGGGTGCGTTTTTTCTCGCTTTTTCCCGGTTTTTCCCGGTTTTTCTTCGCGGATTCTATCACGACATTTCCCGGAAGGTTTCTCTGCGTGAAACGAATTCGATTAGACCAGCGCGCGCACACATCATACCGCGTGGAGGATCCTCTCGAATATCCCCGTTTCCTCCCCTTCGACGAGTCCACTTCCTTCCCGAACTCGGAAGGAGCCCCGAGGAATTCCTCGGCATCGTTTTTATCGGGCTTCGCGATAAAATCGCACGATTCTCGACGCGATAGCTCCAATTTACGTGGACCCGGTATAATTTTTCTCCGGAGAATCGCAAATTTGTATTTGACGATTTCGGAGACCGTCGTCCCCCGGGGGGTGGGTTCCAGAGGAGGCCAGAAGGTTCGTCGTAGCTATGCAAATGCGAGTGTGAGGATCCCCCCGCACCTCCGCCTCTCCTTCCTCCGGCTTCAGGAGCCAGTGCACCTAATGGACAAGTAGATTTTGTCCGTAGCATTCCGGTCCCATCGGAAAACGAGTCAGCTGGCGTTTAAAGCCACTTTGCGGAAGATCCGGCGCACCCCTCCGAGGCGAGGCGAGGGCAAAGTCGATTAATCGCGCGCGTTTTTAACGAGATCCGAGAAAACACTCGCGAGCGAGCGAGCGGGGAACCCCGGGCCAATCGGGAGGCGCGCGGAATCCCGAAGAAAATAGCGGGAATTCTTAAGTCCCATCTTGTCCCGGGACGAGGTCCCGGGTCCAATCGGGCGCCATAATGTCTGGAATGTAATTGACTACTAAGCCTGACATTCCCATGTAAATGCGGGAGCAGCGCGCGTGAAACTATTCGGGCGAGCGCCGACGAATCGGGATTGAGCTTTAACGACTTCCTATCCGTCGTTCGCGCATAGCTCACCGCAGAATCGTTAAATTCGAAGGATTATCAATTTTCCGCCGGCAGCTTTTATCGCAGCGCCGGCATTCCCGGCAGCAGCCAAATGAAAGATGAAACGAGTCACTCGGGGAGAGCCCGGTGCGAACCCGCCGCAAGAACCTCCTCTCGCCTCTTCCCTGCCCCTCCCGCCCCGTGAACTTTAATAATCCCCGGGCGATTATTGAGTGTCGAGCGATAAATCGAGTAGCGCGAAAAGTCCTGCGCTTTTATCGAAGCTCCAGAAATAATTGGCGAGCTGAACGGGATGGGGGTGGTAAGAGCGGCCAAAGGGGTAGTACCCACCCGCGAGTATCCTTCACGAATTACCGATCCACGTACTTTTTTAATTAACTCCTGGCGAGCTCCAGCTGAGAATCAGCTGTTCGGTCGCCGCCATCTTGGATTTTCCGAACCGGGGACTCCCGGCCGGTTTCGAGGGTTCGACTCTACGCTGCTGGATTCGTTTGCGTTTCGTGACGTTTTATTGTCGTAATTTCGAGCGGATTTCCGTGCCCCGGTTATTTCCAACTAAACGCATAATTATGCTCCTAGCTATTACATTTATTATCGAGCGCGCGCGCGCACGCATAATGGGCTATGAAGTTAATGAATTAATTTACTTAGGACGTTTGATTGATAAACCAGTTATGGACTTCCGAGCGGGGGACTTCGTTTGAACATCAGCCGCGTAATGTGGTCATCGGCCGATAACGAATAATCGCATTCGAGCAACAATTCAACTTTAATCTGCTTATCAATTTTACACACGCCACTTTTTTCCCATTCCCATCCTCCGCTTCCCGTTTATTTTGCCGGCAATCGGTCATTTCGCGAATCTTCATATTTTTCTAGATTTATTCTTTTGCCGCACTCTGCGCGCGCGCGTGTGCACGCACGCACACGGTTACACCGACAGTTTCCTACTGTACGCTTACCGATAATTCATGAAATATTCAGTTACCTTTCGAAAGAAAAATTGTCCTATTAATGGTACGAGCATAAAAGTTAAGTTAGGCAAGTTAGTAACGAAGAAAATTCAATTTATCTCGGCGAAACCGTATTCTCGAAAATGGATGAAATGTAATATTACAATGTAATATCTTGGCGAATAGTGCTCCGCCGGAGAGTAATGCACACACACAAACACACGCGCACGCACGTACACAGAGAGACGCACATGTACAGGGAGATACAGACACTAACGTAAAGAGAGTGCGCGCGAGTGCTCGACTGCATCGCTGCAAGTTATCGTACAAAGTAAATACGAAGTTTGCACCATCATCTACGGGAAAAGCGAGTAAGACGGGGCCGGGCCCCGCGCGTCTAAGTACGCGTCGACTTCCGGTAATGAGTTGCTGCACTGACGAGATTCTGCTAAAGGCGGTCAGGGCTGAAAATTTTTCAAACTTTTTCAAGCTTACCTGAATCGAGTTGTTCGCGTCAGCCTTAAGCGTGTTTAAACTGTATTCCAACATTCTCTCCGGCCTCTCCACCCCCTCCCCTCTCCCTCCTTCCGCTCCTCTTCCCTACTTTCCATTCCAATCGATAAATTTTTCTCGGCGTTAAATTCATTAATCGAAGAGGAAATCGGAGCAACCCTTCCCTTCCGATCATGGGGTTGCCACCATCGTCATACGGGGGTTGCGCGTACAATTTTTTCGCGAATTTTCAGGAGCGCGGGAAAAAATTTGAGAAAGGCCCCAAAATCCAGCTCCTTTTTCGAGAAAAGGGTGGTAGAAGGAGGGAGGGGGGGATGGAGGTTTAAGAGTAAGATAAGAGCGAGGGTGTGTTCGGGAGAAATTTAACGCTGGTTTAATATGAAATTTCAGATTTCCCCTGGATTTGCGGAAAGGGGGAGGAGAGCACCAACTTCCACTGGTTTCCGAGTAATCGGGAGACCGCGAAACAGGCGGACTTTTTATCCCGCTATTTGTCGATCTCTCAGTGGAAACAACGATTGTGTTCCGAGGTGTTGGAGGGAGCAGAATCGACGCCTCCAAACAGAGCGAGAGAGAGAGAGAGAGAGAAAAAAAAAGGGAGAGACTTGCAAGGCTCGCGGAAGAGTACCGACAAAAGTGTTGCCTTCCTGCAGCTTCCAGCGGAGAAGATCTTTGTCCAAGCGAAACAAGGACCTTCGAAATCCGAGAGGGAGGGAAAGACAAAAAGGGAGAGAGAGAGAGAGAGCGAAATAACCGATATAGCACCCCCCTCAGCAATCGACGGATGAGAGTTTGAGTCGAGAAAAGTGGTTTCGACAGAGTTGACTGGTGGGGAAGAAAAGTTAGAGGGCAAAAAGCGTGAAACGAGAAGGAAGGAGGGTGTAAGAGAGAAAAGGGAGTAAAGGGAGCCAAGCAAGTGATAGAAAAAAGGGAGAAAAGAGGGATATAAAATAAGAGCGCGAGGAGAGCCCTCGTGCTTTCTCTCCGAGAGAAACTGAGACGACGCCTGATACTTTTCCGTCGGACGTGACGTGACGCGACGTGACGTGACGTGACGTGACGTGACGCGGAGTTAAGTGACGCGACACGACGTGGTGTCGACGCTGAGATGCCCCGGAGTGAAATGGACGCCTCCTCTCTACACGTCGTCGCAGCCACCACCAGCACCGCCGCCGCGACGCTTCTTCCTCTTCTTCTTCTTCTTGGCGCCGCCACCCTCTCCTCCGCCAGGATTACCAACGAAGAAATAGGTGAGTCATCAATGATAATGTCAGATTCATTTTCTCCATACAAACGCGCACTCACCCCCTCCTCACCCACTATTCATTTCCTCCTCTACAAACAATCTCTCAACGTACTATCAATTTCCACCCCTTTATTAATCATCTTGATATACTGTACTTTAAATGGAAGGCTACACCATTACCATAATGATCCCATTGATGGAACACCCAGCAGCGGTGCCCGAGAGAAAGAATTTTCCTCGGGACGTTGTCCTTAGCGATAAACAAGCGATTCCACCCCCATCCACCCTTATGCCTTTCATATGAAGAAATTGAAGGGACAAGGGATGCCGAGATTCTCCTCGAATCTTCTCATTTTGCACTACTTGAAATTTTAGAAAGGAAATCTCGACGTTTTCTCAATCAAATCTCAACCCCCCAACCCACCCTCTATCTTTTTCTCTCCTTAAGTATTGTTTCTTATTTGCCCCCATAGAATTTTTTTCACCCGAGAGATTCTACCGTGGATAAGGAGGAGGTAAATTTTGAAAAGGGAAACCTCCGTCGGTGAATGGAAAATGTTTTTCTTTGAAATACTTTTCATTAACTACCCCCAGAGTGGTTTCGTGGGTGAGAGACTCTCCGAGGTGGATGCTGAGACGTTGAAATTTTGGAAATTGAAACCACATCCACCCCCGGGACTGATTGCCCGGTAGCGCTGCTAACGAACGAGAGTTTTCTCGATTCCTCTGAAATTTTTTAATCTCCCTGTAAAACTGACGGTTCTCGTTAAGCGGTGCACGGTACTCCACCACCACCACCACCACCACCACCACCACCATCAGGACATTTCCTTGCCGAAGTTCACCCTCGGCAAAAAGGAGGAGTAGAGTTCGGCTATTGTCGTCGCGCAATTTAACCGGCAGATTAGCAGCGTCGGGGTTTTTGCTTTTCGCGATATCGAATCAGGTCTATTCGGGCCAGCTTGGGTTAGGTCGGCCCGGGAGGGGGGTGGCTACAGGATCCTCGGGGAAGTACCGGAGAACAAAGGGTACAAACGACTCGTAATTAGGGAATCGATTACTTTTTGCTCCACGAAACCCGCGGCATCTCTTTCAGCGACGATATTACTATTCCGGAAGTCTCCCCCGCCACCATTTTGCAGCTCTCGACCCAGTTAGGTGGAAAGGGGGATGGGGGATGGGGGATGGGGGTGGAAGTTGCACCCCGGTGTCAGCTTCCACTCATCCTTTGATTCTTATTAATCACTGGATCATCGCTGCAACCCCTTGCCCGCATTTTACTTCGCACCCCCTCCCCCCGCGAGACTCCCGTCCACCGCGTTATCTTCCCAGCGCAGACTTCCGGTCTGGCCGGAGTTCGATCTTGGGAATAATCGACTTTTTGCCGGCATTGTGCGTCGCTCCGTTTCTTGGGCTTCTCGCCCGGTAAGTTTGCGAGAGGTTCCTTCTCTGAAATAAAGGCGACTTTGTCCGGGCGGGGGTGAAAGGGGTGGGACGGGTCAGAGGGCACCGGGAAGTCAAGCGTATTTGGCGCCAACTTGAAAAGTGGAAGGGCTCAAAGCTTTCATTTGCAGGGCGACAGCTTATTCAGAGTTCGTGGCGACGTTCAACGATTAAGCATCTGAGTGTGTGTTTTATTTAATGTTGAAGGCAGAACGGAAGTAATTACGGTCGGCGGAGCGCAAAGGAAGGACTTGATATGGTATAAGGGGCCAAAAGGGGTGGCGGGCGAGCGAAGGGGTTCTCTGCGGTGGTTGAGGTCGAGAAAGCAAAGGGACGCGGAACTCTCTGGCTACGAATGTCCAGAGAGAGAGAGAGAGAGAGAGAGAGAGGGTGGAAGGACCGCCAGGGTAGAAACGGAGCGCGATGAAAAGGAAGCCTTGATTAAGTATATGTGTGGCCAGTGCGCGAATGTACTTCGACAAGTGCGATTATATTAAATATCCAGCGTTTTCCAGCATTTTCCAGCCGGTTGAAAATCGTCCTCCTCTCGCTCGCTTCCCCGAAAACTCGCGTCTCCCCCTCGCGCCAACTTATCCCGAGAAATCGAGGGTGAAAACCCTCGCCGCCGTCCCGCGCTTTTACCAATAATTAGGGAATTGGACAAAATTCGAGAATCGTTCCACCAGAGAACATTCTCACCTTCCGAGCGCGTACACGCTGAAAAAGGACACGCTCTCCCTTTAACAGGGACCGTCCGCGCGATTAACGCGTAAAAAATACAGGGGCGCATCGATCGTCGGTGAGCGGACGCGTGTGTTGGTAAGATAGGATTACCAGAACCGGCGCTTTCCCTATTTTCTCTTGTCTACCTTAGCTTACATTTTTCCCCGTCTTTCTTTATTACGACTGCGCTGCTTAACGTAAAATACGTTTTTCCAGCATAAAGCCTTCGCCAGTATTATTTTCATCCGGGGTATTGAAGTTCGTTTGGAAAATACAAGTAGCTCGTTAGATTTACGAGTAGCGGAAGACGAACTGTGTGTGGGTACTGCAGGGAGAGAGGGTGAAAGACTGTATGTGTGTGTGTGTGAGAGAGAGAGAGAGAGAGAGAGATCCTTTATACCCGCTCGAAGATTCCGAGTCCGGTCTCCACGCGTGCGTGGGCTAACCTGGGGGATCCTTTGAGGAACAACCGGTCAAAGCGCCGGGAAGTCCCGCGCACCAGATCCTAATCTTTTAATTGGGTAAAAAGACGCGAGGTGGCGTCAGGATCGGTCGCCGGGATTCCCCGGCCTTAAGAAATTTCGCAGATTTCATTAAATGGAAGCTTTGTCTCTCCCCTTCGGCTGACACGGTGAAAACCTGACGCGTCCCATAGAATTTTACGCTGGAAACACCGAGAGGAACTCGCTCCTACCTCCCCCTCCCCCTCCCTGTAAGTTCTCGATCGAGCGTCCCACGGGAACTGCTGCTTCAGAAGTATCACTGATCCGGAGGAGTCTCTGTTCTGGAAAGTATTGTTATGCAACTGCGCGCGACCCGTTGATTCGCTCGCGGAACTTTCTTATTTACCGTCAAGAGAGAGAGAGAGAGAGAGAAGAGTTCTCCGCGTTATTTCCCTAAGATGGCCGCCCCCGCCAGTGACGACCGCCACCGCCGCCATTTGTTTTCCAAAGTTACGCAACTGCCTTTTACCGATTAGAGGGGAAGGGGCTGGAGAAATGGGGAGAGAGGAGAGACTCGAGCTTATTGCTTAATTCGCCATTACGCAAATCCCATGGCGGACTGGATTCAACGTCCGCTACCGATGGATTGATATATTTCAGCTTATTGTTACACCCCCAGGTTGGGACTGTCGGGCTGGATCCGCTACCGCTGCTGGTAGTTGAAGTGGTGGTGGTTGGGAGGAGAGGGAGGTTCCTCGGAGGGATAGTAATTATACAGGCGGGCGCGCAATTTTTCAAGCTTTAATAAAGAGAGCATTTTTTCTTCGGGGCCCGCGCAATATCGGATGAATTGCGAATTCGTATTCCTCTGAATAGCATGAATGAGAGTTCAGCCGGAAAGAACCCCACGTAAAAAACTTGATTAACGGAATGACTGGTAACAAATGTACACTTTGAATGCACCGGCTATGCCGTTCAAGCTTATCTTATTTCCTTTATCTCTGGCTGCCCATTAAAAACATTCCACAGTACTCGCGCGCGGAATTCACCCCAGGCTCGATGTCGGGTAATAAAGCTTTTTCTTCAAAGCTATTTAACATAAGCACTCAAAAAGTAACAACGAGTACTCCGCCTCTCCCACTCTCTCATTCTCTCTCTTTCTCTCTTTCTCTCCCATCCCGAGGCTGGGAAATTATTTCAACGATCGCGACGCTCGTTTTATCGCAGCTGCTACTCCCCCGCAACAAGTCTCTCTCCCATACGGTTACTCTCCCCTCCCCCCCTATCACGTGGCGGCCCGATAAACAATTTTCAATGATCGCGAGAAACGGAGGAGAAATTCTCGTTGCCGAAATCCCGTTCTACACCGAGCGATATTCGTATCGGCGATAGTAATAATGATATTCATGACGACGATCAGGATGATGAATCAAATTGGGAAAAATTCGTGACCGGAAGTCCTGCGAAAAACAAGGAAGATCCACGCGATGGGACGTTTAGGAGAAAAAAAAGAACACGAGGACCCGGAAGAAGCGTGTGTCGGGGGTTGGTAATCTCTTTGCCAATCTCTCCCACCCCCTGGCGCAAGGGCGAACCTCCCGCTCGCTAATCGGAGAATCAGGTCGATTGGGTGGCGCGAAACGAAAAGGGAGAAAAAGCTCAGCGGTTGAATCATCTATTTAGTTGCGGAGGATCATCCCTAATGGGCAATCCTGATAGGGTGCTAATGTTCTCTTAACGCGGACCGCGTTGCATTTTTTACGATGGCCGCGGCAATAAGTGTCTCCGCTAAAAGGGGTGGTTAGTGTCAAATGCAAATATGGCGTCCAAAGGCCGGCGAAGGGGATGCGGGGGGAAGATAGAGAGAAATAGAGGGAGGACCGGAACCAGGACCATGGGCATTTAACCCCTCGCCGTGAGGGGGTTGAACGAAGCATCCCCAGGACAGTGGAAGGAATCGTCGTTGGTAAAAAGCTAATGCAATCTTCGGGGGAGAAAAGCTTGCAGCACGTGCGAGGGCGTTGATGCGTGAAAGAAAATTAAACTGTTATCGCGTGTCTCCTCTCCTATCCGGGGGAATGAGACGCCTCTCGGCTGATTGGGCATTTGGGACCAGTTTTCCCGGGGACTGGAACGGGGGTGGGGGTGGGTCATATTTCCGGGGCTTCTTTTGCGGGCGAAACCGAACGAAAGGAAAAACCTTATTTTCAGCGTACGTGAGGTCTTAGCCGGAGTAACCGAGTTTTCCACTTGATCGCACAGAGTGCAGCGAGCACGCACCTAGAGGAGCCGGTTCAACGGCTCGCGGGGTTGAGGGTCTCCGAGAACGCGGGGTCGTTCTCGCGCTACTCGCCTGGAAAACTCCGGAAAAACGCTTTACCTCGTTTGCCCCCGCTTTGCCCGCTCTTCTCCTATTCTCACCCTCTCCTCTACCCTCCCCCCTCCCCCGCGCTGCGGGAAATCACTCGTCAGGTAACCGAGTATTAATTCCGGATCGATCCAACATTCATGGGACCATCACCTGTTGAAGCGGAAAAGCGTCCGAGTTCGCCGCCAGTCGAATATCCCGAATAATTTATCAGGAAGAAAGACAAAGAGGGAGAGAGGGAGAGAGATAGCGGCAGAGAATAGGTCCGCGAAGGTCATCCGATAGTTCTCCATTGATCAGCAGTGCAACCGGAAGTGCGCGAGACGCAGTCTAAGAAGCGGGACTCTGGTGGAAGGGTGAAAAGGGGGATGAAAAAGAGGGAGAGAGTCAGTCGGGAAGAATCCGCAACAATTCGTTCCATTCAACCGGAAGTCGCAAATGGAGAACGGAAGTGGAAAGTGGAAAAGGAAAACGCCCGGCTCCCGCCACTTCTGTTTGTCCTTCGACTGTCCCACGCAACATGGCGCGCATTGCTCTTCCGAATCGCGACACTTATCAATACCGGGAGCCCATTACGGTCTCCCGGTGTTCCCTCGACTCGCACGATTCATCCAGTCGTATATCTCCCGGGATATATTCGCTGAATTCCGGGAATAGCTTATTGAAGTTGCTTCGGGGACTCCCTCCCCCTCCCTCTCTCTCTTTCACCGTCCCTTTCGCCCCCACCCTCGATACGGTTATTAATCACGTGCTATTGCGCGATAAATTCATCGGGTTCCGCAGGATTTATGGCGATTCCCACAAATCCTCCCAAGAATTGCGTTATCCTTTTCTCTCAGCGGCCGCCGGCCTTTTGGGGTGAGGGGGGAGTTCCCGACGTTCCAAGGTGTTCGACAATTAATGTGCCAAGAACAATTTCGGGGTTTTTGGGATTTTTCCTCGGTGGAACTCGAGGAAACGAACGTGGAGGAACGGGGACGAACCAACTTCCGGTTCCCGAAAAACTTCCCACTCGGACAACGCGCGCGCGCGTGCGTGCGTGTGTGCACTACTATTTGCAGAGGGTCACAATAGCGAGGCGGCCAATCCGCCTTTGGTCCGACGGACTTCCGGTTTCGGGTCGCGCGAGGCTGTAATTAGTTTCCGGCGGGGATTCCCCGGAGATCGGCCGGGTCTTTCGACTTCTCTCTCACGTGGACGGGAAGTAGCCGCGGATCCCGGGACTCCCCGACGGGATAACTCTGGACAGGTTGAACTTCCACGCCGCAATATTCGAGGAGGAACTCTCGTGGAACTTTACGCCGGAACGAGGTTGCTCCCTATTTTTCTGGACAAATGACTTTACCCTGATGGAAAAGCCTGGGGGAGGGGGTTGGCGGGGGTGAAATTCTAAGAGCGACTCCGCAGAGTCGTCGAATTAGCCCGCCGAGAGGGGAGGGGGCACACCCGTTCATCCGGAAGAAAGGTCGCGGGACAAAAGACGAAAAACCGGGCGAGGGGGTGGGGGTGCTTACGGCAAAAAGAGGGAATTTACGGTCCCTCCCCATTTATTGCAACAATTAAATTCCCCGAGCGCGCCGCTCCCAAGTAATACAAATTTAAGCTAGCCATTTATTTTACGCCTTCGTCAAATCGATCCCATAAAAACTGAACTCGGCCAAAGTATATTCTACATTTTATAAAGCCATCAATTCCCATTGGGCGCACCGGCGATCAAGCGAGACTCGCTCTTAGTTTTCCCGCTGGAAAATTAGTGGAGAAAAATCGATGGGATTATCCTGTGGGACTCGTCGATAAAAAATATTTCTACAACTAGTGTAGAACTAGAATAGTGCTAGAATTAGACTACTAGTAGTCTACTACTATTACCACTACTACTGCTACTACTACTACTACTACTACCAATATGACTGTTACTACCGTTACTACTAGTGATAACATCAATAATCGCTCGTACTAGTGGTAACAGCAGTAGTAAAATTAACCTCCTGATATTTACGTATCGGCGTTGACCGTAAGGGTTGGTTGGAAACGGGGGTGGACTGATCTCTTTAAATAGGATAAAGCGGCAGTGGAGGCGGCCTATTAGTCGAAACTCCAAGTAACAATGGAGTGTTTATCGGAGATTTATTTGGGCTTATTGGATTTCTTGCGGGATGGGGGATGAAAGGGAGGGGGTGAGTTTCCTGCAACGACCGCGCAGCCGGAAAAAGGAAGACGCCCGGCACGCGATACCCCTCGTACATAAAACTGCAATTCCAGCCGTCCGCCATGTTGAAAATCGAGGAATCCCCTCGAAGTCCGGAGCTGGTGCAATGTGTCGACGAAACAGCGGCTACGGGGAAATCAATGATCGACCGGGATCCAACTGGTCCTGTCTCTCAGGATATATTGCCCTTTCCGCGAGGTCATTAAAAACCCTCGTTCCCCGTCCTACCTGGAGGAACCCCTAGCGTTTCCCGAAACTGCGGGAGACTACGAGTACCCGTTGTCTTCCTCTCCAGGAACGAAGGGGGGAACGGGGCGGAGGAGTATCCTTGAAAAATTGGGACACGTCTCGCGTACGCTTGATGGACCACTTTTTTGGAACCACCAATACTACCGATGCGGTTGCTGTAAGTGTCTCTAACTGCCACGCTACCACCACCACCACCACCACCACTACCACTGACAGTAAATACCAATACCAAAACTACCGACGGGTCGTATATCATCGCGAGTTTCAACCGACGATACGTGTGAATAACGATTTCCTTAGCACCCGTTAATTATGTCGGACAGGAGGATTTTCCCCTCCAAAAAAAAAAAGAAAGAATCTTTAGAAATCTCCAGGTATCCAAAATAAATTCAACGTCAATCGCCTCGTTCTTAAGAAATATCCTCGGGAAGGGGTACCAAAATGGCGGCGGACACGGCACGGTTAGCGATTCCGTCCAGGTATTTAACTAGAAACTCATTGCCATTAAACACACACGTGCACGGATATATTATATTATATTGTAGTTCTTCGGCAGTCGAGAGATCGAACGCGATGCCCGATATACTAAACTGGTTATGGAAATAGGATGAGTAGAAATGATTTACATACTTATAGCGGCCGCCATATTTAATATCTGGAAACGCTTTAATATATAGCGAGAGCTGGCGTCTGGTGAGAAGAGAGGCCTCTCCCCTTTTCAGGAGGTGGAAGGAGGAGGCAGGAGAAGCCGGAAACTCGCGTGAGGAAGGAAAACACGGCTTTTCATGTATTTTCGTAGCACAACGCGCGTTCCAAGCGAGTGTATAATATAACGTAACTGGGCGATATTGAAAGATAGGAATGTCGAAGCGTCGGTTGCGCGACGAAACCGATGCTCGTCGGAGCTTAAAATACGTTCTCATCATATTGGCTGGTGCTCCACGTGCGTCTTCTCATAGGTGACACGACACCCTTCTCCGCCTTCACCCTCTTCGACGCTGTCCTGTCGGGCACAGCCATTGCCACTTAAGCCTCCAGTCTCCTCTCTCACCCCTTTCCTTCCTCCCCCCTCTCTCCGGTTACTTCCAGTTTCAACCCTTACCATCCTCCACCCCCAACTTCTCCTTGGACGACCTAAAAGTCTTGGCGAAAACTACTCCTGCTTGACGAGCTTACTAATAACACCAAATTCTTGCTCAACCCCTCTCACCCCCTCTCATAAATCATCCTATTCTTAAATAAGCTCTCTCGCGTTCTCCCTCTCTCTCTCTCTCTCTTCCTCCCGCAGCAGAGGCAATTGCATTTTCCTAGAAACTCTCCTGTTGCCGGAAAAATTATACGGGAATTTCACTGGGGTTTTACTACGGGGGTGCCGGACTGTACGCGGGGAGAGACAGAGATCAGAAATTTCATCGGAAGTAAAAACTGGAAGTGACACCGGAAGCGGGCTATTTCTTTGTTCGGGAAAGGACCATTCGCGGGAGGGTGGGTCAATTAACTCTCGAGTTTCAACCCTGTTTCTTTAATTCACCCTTACTCGCGAGTGTCGAAAGCGCGAATTCCGAAAATTGGCCAATAGATTTCCCACCCTCCACCTCTTCTTCTCACTGCGCGCTCCTTGCCGCTTCATTCCGGAGAGCTTAGGTGGCATTAAAAAAAGAGAACGGAAGGGGTAGGTAAGGAAAAGAGGGAAATAGGGTGAGAGGAAAAAGAGACTGTAACAATAGCTGGAACGCGCTACGGCAAAAATAAAACTTCATCGCGAACGCTGTGGAAACTGGCGATTCCGAATAATCTGGATACTTCTTACTCTCCTGCTGTGAACAAAATGTGAAATGTTAATGCGAATGGGGATATATCGTACCAACGTCGCGATAGCGCCCACACACGTACGCGCGCGCGCACGCACGCACACATAAATGAGGAAAACGAGATAATCAAAATTATTGCCAGATTATTAAGTTTAGTGCCTGTAATAAGAAACTGGTTTTTTTGCTCTCGCCTTTATTTTCCGAAAGAAACCTCGCGCGTTCGCAAGTATGCGCGTACACGTACGTATTCTCGAGCTCGTCGACGAATTCAGGTAAATACGTCGAGAACGACGCGATTACTTGCTTCCACCACGTATTTCCCTCGTCGCTGTGTTTTCATCGCGTCGTTACTTTCCTAGTCGTTTACCGTTCGATCGCCGCATGCACGAGGATCTTCAGCGGCCAAAGTCAAAATGAGTTTTTAATCGAATTATTTTTTCCACTCGTATCGGGGGGCTCTGTTCTCGCTGAGAAGGACCGTGACAACATCACGGTGGCAACATTCCTGCAACGCGGTTTCCACGTATCGCGAGACGAATCAATCGCGTTGCAGGAGGAGCCAGGGGAGGCGAACATAGATGAATAAAGATCCGAACAAACGAGCACATCGACGAGAGAGAACAAACGAATATAAAGGATGAAATTGACGAACGGTCGAGAGGGTAAGCGAATCGGGAAAATAGAGGATTTCATAAAGGTTTTAGCGTTGCATTTAATGTTTCAAGGTAAAATTACAGAAAGCTGATAAATACGATAAAGTTTATGCCCACGTTAGGCGGTCCATGGATAGTTATTGTTATCCGGCAGATATTGTTTAAAGCGTAATATTTATAATAATGATAACAGTGTTCATTAGCTCTACCTCAGGTGTACCGTTCCTTTATGATTGTAATATAAGATTTATAACTATGGCAGATTACGTTCTTGAATATCGCGAAATGTTATACCGCGGATATAATTTTAAATTTTCGAGAACAATTTAGGGGTAATAAACTGCATATTTTAATGCATTATCCGATTAAATATGATCTCCCGCGCTCTTTTTACGAGTAAAATTATATTTCACCACTGGTACCACGCGCGCGCGGATCAATTTCGAAAAGCCCCGGCAATTTATTTTCTATACGCGAGGAGGAGATCCCCCGGCGTATCCCTCCACCCCCCGCGTATCTCGCGCATGAGAATCATTAGGTCCATCATTGGCGGCGATGATAGAGAGAACGCGCTCCTTCTCTCCGTAAAGTGGCTCGAATTAAATGAGAAATACTCGGCGAGGTGCAGTGTCAGTGTGCGGTGCGCTCGATATTCGCGCTGCACTTTTGATATCCGAGTAATTTCGATGGATGCGCGTCAGCAATATGCGGTTTAGTCCGGTTTTTTATCTCTTACGACTCTTTGAAGCTCCGCTCCGGTATCTAAACAGACCGAGCGAGGTACTTCAACCACCCTCTCACGCGCGCGCGCGCGCGCGCACGTATCGAAACACGGGGTGCAAGCGAGAAGAATGCAATTCCACGGTGTTAAAAGCTGTACTGAAATATTTGCCGCATGAGGTGGTTCCGAGTGACTACGAGTATCGTAATCTTGGAACTTTAACCCCCGGCGCTCAACCCTTTCTACTCCACCCCCGCCTCCAACCCCTCTTCCAAGGGGAAGCGAAGAAATTGTCATCCGGAGCTCCGCGCTCGTTTCATCCACACAATAATCCGACGTGCCACATAAAAATCTTATATAGTGGAGCGAAAAATGCCGGGACCAAGACTAAATTAGGTGGTGGTAGTGGTTGCTCGTGGAATTGTGTGGAAAAAGCTGCGTGTCTACGTGCCCCCGTACGTTCGCGAATAGAAACTCGAAGCAACGGGAAGAAACGGACAACATTATTGGCAAGCTAGTCCGTTGCTCCGTTGTTTTAAGATCGTTGCTCGCATTTCAGACCAACGCTCCCTCCCAACTCACCCCTGACTCTTTTTCAGTGAAAAAAATTAAATAAGACGCGCCGCGTTCTCTTTCTCTATCTCTCTCTTTGCATCCATCGTTTTACCAATACGCGTGCCCTTGAACAAATTCGTTTCGGCATTTAAAATTTCATACTCGTGGATGTACGCGGTATCGCCACCCTCTTGCGCGAAACCCACCCTTAATGGGGAAATATCGTTCGAGCTTGTTAGGAGCGCGATCGAATCGAGTGTTTTAGCCGCAGGAAGCGAAAGAGACTTTTTCGCGTCCGCCCCGTTAGCGGATGACAAATCTATTATTGCTTCTTCCCAAATCTTGTCAACGAGAAAAGTTTTTGCTCATGAATGTAGCTGCAGGTCTACAAAGTAGATAACAATGGACAACGTTGGCCGAGTACACACTCGCACACACAAACTCGCACACGTACACCAGTTGGGTAGTACTTGGGGCATTCGCAAACATAGGAATGAATATGGTGGTGGTATAGGACGCTCTACCGGATGCAGGGGCGTCTGTGTGTGTGTGTGTGTGTTCTGGTTTAAACTAATACGTCGCGAGGAGTCTTACGGACGAATGAGTCGGGATCCTGTCCTGTCTACTCTCATCCCTAACTGCTATCATTGTAACTCCAGGCAGAAACTTGCGCCACCGCTAACACGGGAGTATCTCCCGTGATAAATAATAACTTGATCCCTCCCTATGAAGAACGACCCCTAATGATTTTCTTTCCTTTCCCGTCGTGATTTCGCGACGCGATAAATCTGTGGAATATTCGTCAAGGCTCCCGCTGCTAAACGCTGAGATTCGCCAAAGGTTTGCCGGGGATACAAAACGTCCTTTGTATTTCCGTTCCGTTTCGTTCCGTTCCGTTCCGTTCTGTTCCGTTCCGCTCGTTCACAGACGAGTTTCACCACTGAGATTCAGGTCCGCCGTCGGGGGTTGCTCTTACGCGTGACACAGCAATTACCGGATTTTGCGAACAAACGCAAAATCCCGAGGGACGGCTTCCTCTTACTCTGTCACTGCGGCTCTCACACCCCTACCTTACAACCCTTGGAAATTATTTGGGAGAGAATTAAAAAGAAAGAAAAAGAAGGCGATGCGATCCACGATGATTTTCCCGCGGAATCGGAGAATCCGCGAGATGACAAATTCACGACGTTCCTCCTAGGACTCGGCAAACGCGGGGGTCCGCGTTTTAAAGTTCCCGGAGAGTTTGGCGGGGGGATGCGAAACGTCCTTCGTATCTCAGCCCTGCCAGTGCGCGAGCGAGTTTCAGTCTCGAAATTTTGGTCCTGCGTCGGAGTTTGCGACAGCGCCAAGTGCCGGGGGTTTTATAAGCAAACGCAAAATCCTCGGGGAGAGTCGCTTACTCGAGACTCCACCACCCACCACCCCCCATAACCCGACGAAGAGACGAAGACGATCCTCGACGATCGAGTCCCACTCCCTCTCGTCAGCAATGATCCCCGATCATTCTCCTCCATTTTCCGAGCACGCGACGCGATAAATCTGCGGAATATTCGTCGGGGCTCTCGGCAAACGCAGAGATTCGCGCAAAGGTTCCCGGCCCCAAACTACCCTGATGCAAAACGTCCTTTGTATCTCCGTCCTTCTCCCGTACACAGCGGAGTTTCACCCTCGAAATTTAGGTCCATCCTCGGAGTTTCCTCCAACGTGCCGCCGGTGCAAAGTGCCCGCGCCGGATTTTGCCAGCAAACGCGAGGTACAATCCAGAGGGGTGGGAGGGGGTGCGGGGTGAGGAGTTTCTTATTCGTCCGTTCCACCCCCAGGAAAAAAAGACGGGGAGAGACATCGGCCAGCGCGACTTAACAAAAGGATCTCGAACAATTGCCCGATACCCCTCCGCGCGGCGCACGCGAGAATTATTTTTAAACTTAATACTTACCCCCGGGAAGTCGACGTGCTGCATTAAATCGCCCGCTATTGTGCACCGGGGGTTGGCCAGTGTCCGCGGACGCGTGCTTGTATTTCGTTTGAGCGTGATCTTATAGTCCGGTTGGCGGACACCGCGGGCTTTTGTTTGGGACGCGCGTTCAGCCACCCCCTGCTACAGGGGGTTACTTTGATAAATAATAATCCAAGCTCTCGCATTCGCGAAACATTAGCCACGCTGCCCTGCACCGAGCTCTGCCTTCCATTGCGCGCGCGCTCTCTCTCTGCACTACCGGTCGAGTTCGTGACGGGGGAGGAAAATGTCATTTATTTTACGGCGGGGCGAACAAACGGCGCTCACGGGCATTTGTTTCATTGTCCAGCGACGTATTTCATCCGGCACGGATTTTCTTGAAAGCCCTCCAGAACGTTTCGTACGTCCCCGACGCGGCGCCTCCCCATACGCTCGCGCGCGCGAGCGCGAGCGCACGCACCCCCGTATCGGCGAATGGCGGACGCCCGCTGAATATCCATGAGCAGAATCGCGGGAGCTTCCAATACCCGTTATTTATCCTGTTTTTTCGGCCGTTCTTATTATTACTTCTGTCCCGGAGCCCTCGCAATTGATCGGGGGCGGCGGGGGTGGAGGAGGACCGCCGGCACCGAAGGAACTATCGGAATACGAGGAAGACAGACGCATTTGGCTTTGCATCGAGATCAACCATAATCCGGGGATCTCCCGGGGGACGTCATCCCCGACATAATTTCACGAATTTCCGGAACGATGTTATCGACCGAGTCGTTCATTGGATGAAATTTGGACGCGTCGATGAAGCTTTGTTTCGAACTAGCTGCGCTTCGGCTGAAAGCTCGCGAAATGCTCGCTGCGGTTTCTGATTCAAAGCTCGTATCCCGTGTCTTGTTTTCCTTGCTTCGTCTCGTCTTACTTTGCCTTGCCTAGTCTAGCCGAACCTAACCCAAACCGCGCTGGCATAACGCAAGCTAGAGTCTGGCCTAGCCCAACCGCACCCTGCCGATTCCCGCCGAGGCGACACCGGCACGCAGCTAATTTTCGAGAAAGAGCCATTTCATCTACGTTATTATCCCTGATCTTGGGGTTTCGAATTATCTACCCCCGCCCACCCTACCCCGACGCTACTCCCGGGGCGAAACCCCGCGATTACGTTTCTCTCCGCCTATGGCAATCGCGGCTTGTTTATCCGAGCCACGATTATTCCTGCTATTCAAGCGAACAACGGGGTTGTTCCGTATTTCCGAAATAGGGGTGGTTTTCGCCGATCGACGAGTCGCCATTTTTTTTCCATTTCTCGATACTTCGAGCTTTCACGCGCTTGCCTCCTTAAGATGTTTTAAGAGAAACTTAAAATTCGCAGGATGCTGTAGGATCTTCTCGACTGTGGGGGGTTGATTCGATCGAGGAAAAATCGGGGGTTTTCGAGATTTTTTGGAAACCGACGATTTTTTTCCGATTCGGACCGACGACTGGAGAACTCGGAATCTTATCGGCCGCAATCGCTGTAATTCGGGGCGAGTTTAGCGATTCGCTCGCCATTTATCAGGATAAAAGCTTTCAGCGGCCGATGTCTCTTTCATTCCCCGGTCTCTCCCCTAATGGGCCAAACAATTGGATTACACGTGAGAAACTCCACGGGCGGCAAGAAAGAGCGTGGAAAAAAGAAGCGCGCTAATGAAGCAGCGAGGAATTTTATAAACAATTTTTCAACTCCATTAAGAAACAATTACCGGCGAGCCGGAAGCTGCTTTACGCTGGAATCATAAACAAGCCGATGTTTAATGTCGGCTCAAATGAGTTTGCGCGTAAAAGACGTCCGTACAGAGGCTTCGTTTGGAAAATTGCCGCCCCCTCCCCTCACCCCCCCCCCCCCATTCCTCCGTGCATTTAAGAGTTAATCTCCGCAGTAATCTAGGAGCGACGCTGGCGGAAAGCGAAAAGGGAAAAGCTAACGGAGGGAGAGACACGGAAACAAAAAGAAAGAAAGAGAGAGAGGGGGAAAGTGGAAAATGGAAAATCCTTAGTTAAGACGCAAAATATTTTCCTACAGTTTCCTCGACGAATGGACGCGCGAACGCTGCCGGAATTAGCAAAATTTATAATTTGGCCGTTCTTCGAATTTTCCAACTTCACTTCCGGTTTCCACTTTCCCGTTTCCTCCATCCGAAAGATTTGCCCGTTCTCCTTCCTTCCTTCCGCCTCCCTCGATCCCCTTTTCTCCCACCGTCGATTACGTCGGCGAAAAAAGATGGCAGCCTTGACTGTGAGACCCCCTGCGAGATTGAAAT
Source organism: Sclerodermus sp. 'alternatusi' (assembly GCA_037305995.1). NCBI lineage: Eukaryota > Metazoa > Arthropoda > Insecta > Hymenoptera > Bethylidae > Sclerodermus > Sclerodermus sp. 'alternatusi'. The sequence continues at coordinate 10,746,487 of CM074547.1, forward strand.
GGAATCGAAATAGACTTAAACTAATTGTGATTGGATCTCGGAGAAAACCAGGAGGCGATCGCGACTAGTTAATCTAACTTGGATTCTATTTCAATCTCGCGCGTAGTACCGAACTACTTTAACGATTACTTACGCGCGTTACCTGATTTTTCAGTGATTTCACGCTGGATCGATAATTTTATTCATCCCATAGAATTTTTTAATGAAAGGGACCCACGTCAATTTCACCGTGAATATATTTTAATCAACATTTCACTCGTTAAACGCCCCCCTCTCTCTCTCTCTCTCTCTCTGTCTTTTGCCTTTTGAAATATGTATATAAAATGTAATTATAACCCCGGATTGGAGGTCTCTTCTGGTATGGCGGCTCTCATTATTTTATTCAATGCACATCGGTGTACTTACGCGCGCGCGCGTGTGCGTGGACGCGCGCGCGTATTAATATTAACATTCTCCTGGAAATATTTTATTTCCGAACTAGCATCGCGCAATACAGGTATTCGCGCTCACTCGCTCCTGTCGTTTCGTAAAAGGCGAGAATCATCCCTTATCTCCTACCCCCGCAGAATTCGCCAAGGCGAAAATCACGCCCGCGTCGCAATCGGAGACCCGCGGTGTACGCGCGCGAAACAAATTTGTCGCGAATAGAGAGGATAAAAATTCGATCGTCGTCGACGCCGCGATTAAAAATCATTTATCGACAATCGATTTAATGGCTTGATTTTCGTGACTCGTAATTAGCGGCTGGTCGTGAATGTTTTTCACGATCGCCGCGATAATTGATTCCGCAAGTATTACCTCATAATTTCGGCCGATGATTTCAATGAAAATTAATTCAGTCCCGTGACGAGTGGCAAACGTATTTCGCAATAATTCGATATACGCCCCGTACGACCTATTAGCCACATACATATATCGAATTTCATAACCAGACGGTGAGAGCGGAAATGAATTTTCCACGATTAACGGGATCCCGCGCGGTAAGACTTTTAATGTAATTCCAACGTTACTTTCCGAGGATAATCGAAACAAAATTACCCTCGCGATTAACCAACGCGACGCGCCCTGCAAGCGAAAAGCGTCCCCTGCACCCACCCCACCCCCAGTTTCATTTCCATCGATCGCCGATACGAGAAACAAAGCGGTCAGCGATTTTGCAAATCGCGATATCGACGCTCGAGTCATTTCAACTCGTCCCCGAGGGAAAAACTCGCGGAAGGATCGTCGCGCGCACCCCCATTCAACCCCTTTAAAAATTTTTCCGAGGATCCACCCCGGGAATTCCTAGCGACTCGTTTTAATTCGTAAATGATATACCGCCGCCGCTACCACCGCCACCACCTCCACCCCCTGGTGAACGCGCGAGAGAGAATTCCGGGGACGGGGAGGGTGCGACGGGAGCACGGACAAAGTTTTCCTTCGCGGCGTTCGTCACAGGGGGTGGTTGAAAGGGCTCGCGATGATTCGTCAGGCTCCATCCAGGTTTTTTCCTCGGCAATGCGCAGGCAAATCACGCGTTCGACCCACGTCTCGGTTAATCTCGTTCTGCGAGCTGCGCTCCGTTATTTCGAGTTGTCGCAATGACGTAGAATCCTGGGGCGGGGGTGGGGGTGGGGAACTTTCGAATCAGCGCCGATTGGATATTGTACGTCGTGCATTCAGCGGTTGAGCGCTTTTGGCGAACGCTTATTCGGACGTCCGTGTTTGCCAGGGCGCGTCTGTGAAGTCTCCATCACATTCAGGGCTTTGCTGCAAGATTCAGTAAAGGAACCAGTTCCAGAGTGCGGGGGGTGGGGTGGACCCGGAGACTTTGAGGAGCTCCAGAGAAGATGAGACGAGTCGGATATGGCAAAGATCCATGGTTTCTATGGCAAAAGAGAGGTCTCGGTGGCTGGGGGTGAGGCGAGGGTGGCGCTGGAACGACGCGAGGAAATCAGTGGAGCATCCCCCGATTTCCAAAGGAGAACCGGAAGTTCCCCCCGCATCGAGGTTGCCGCGGTTGTCTCTGGGATTTTCCCGGAGGCGCGTGCCCGAGGGTAGACCGTGGGAAACTGCAAAAATCCCGCAATTTTGCCCTTTGGCACCGGCGATTCGCACCCCCGACAATTCACCCCCGTAGCCGACGCGACGATCCTGCCGCGAGGGTTTTGGAGGAACTTTGGATCTCCTCGATTTATCTCTCTCTCTCTCTCTCTCTCTCTCTCTCTCTCTTCTTCGGAATTCGAGAAAACTCTCTCCGGAATCGGAGATATGAGCAAATCGGCTCCTCTCGAAACGGGGGCGGGGAGGGGGTGACTTTGCGGAACACTAGGGTAAAGATGTTCAGGGTAGTCTTTTGAGAAGTTGGAGAGGGGCGAAATCGCAAACGGAGCTTCCGAAGGGGTTGTGCCGGAGTTGCAAGAGGAATATGGGCAGAGGGGGTGGCGCAACTCGACGGGGGCGGGAGCTTTACGGAACTTAACATCGTCGCGGTGGGTTTCAGTTGGCAAGGCACTCGAAAGATAAAGTTTACTCTAGCGTCCCTTCAGAAATCTCCCGGCGGAAAGTTGCCGATTCAACCAGCCACGCGACAGGCGTCGCATCACGTCGCGTGGCGTGGCGTCGCGTGGCACAGGTGCGTCTGCCGCAAACAACTTCGAAATGCGTGACGCGTGAAACGCGACTCGCTGATGCGTTTTCAAATGTACCACCAGCCGTAAGGTTCTCAGGAATTATGCGATTTGCATTTAGATGCGCTCCCTGAGGCGGCGCGCGAGCGCACCTCAAAAAAGCCACGTAATCAGAAACGGGAGCACCTGTTTTTTGAATAGCGCCACGCAATTTATGCACATATCTATCAGAAATTTTCACGCGTTACCGCCGGCTACCTGTGATATATATAAGGAAAAAAAGAAAAAAAAAATAAGCTCTCCCTTAAATCAGAGACTTCCATGGCTACCCAACCCCCAGCCCAACCCTTCGCCGTCAACTTTTAATCCGTCCCATTCGGATTTATCGCGCGAGAAGGAAAAAAAAGCAGAACCGCGAGAGACAACCCGCGGAACTCCAAGTGCGCGCACGCTTCGATGCACTCGTCGAACGAGTTGCCAACTCATGAAATCGCGCGGTTTAAGCGCGCGCGATGGCCTTTCGGCGTGGGCGCGACGCTCAAAATGAATTTCACGCGTAAGTGCGAGCATTAAAAGCCGCGGCCCTTGTAAAATTGAAGGATTATTTAAATAACGCGATAAATTTTACGACCCCGGGTATTTTCGATGTTTTCTTTAATAGTTTCCGGAGGTCCTGGCGCGCGCGCGCGCATGGAACGTGCATGCCCGCTGGATTACGGCACTTAATTAATTACGACGTAATTAATTTCGTCGTTATTCTTATCGTCGAGCGATAATATCTCTCGTGCAGGGAACGGCGTGTCATGGCATACCACCACTGGATGCCAGGAATAACGTGGGACGATACACGCCGCGCGTATCGTACACAAGTTACGCCGCGAAACGCCACCCCCACCCCCTCCACCCCATGTGTTTTCAGCTCTCGCTAAAATAATGAAGTTTGCGCGGGAACATGTCGAATTCCAAACTCGAGCGACCTTTGAAGACGCGTGCCGGTTCATTTGAAAGTCTTTGAGCTGTACTACTTAATTAATCACTCACCCCCACGGCTGTTCCGCCGTACTATTTATTTTATCACTTATCGCTGCTGCTGCTCCTCTTTCTCCCTCGCGTTTACCCGCCGAGATGATAGCACAGCTGCTTCCACTCCCGCGATCCATATTCGTTGATTATTCTCCTAATTTCAACCCTCCGCATCTCCGCGCGCGCGCGCGCGAGAATCCAACTAGCGCGCGTATGCGCGAATGTCACCCCTGCCCTTTGCAATTCTCCGCGGGAAAATCAACGTAAGGTGGAGGAGAAATCGGAGGGGTGGAGTTTTTGGGGGATGCTCGCGAATTCAGCGTTATATTGGATCCGTGTCGGTGTATTTGCGCCGGTGGATCGCCGGACGTAAAAGTACCAGCGAATCGACGCCTGTGCGCGAAACTGGCGATGGGGCGTGGGCGCGGGGGTGGGTGCCGCCTTAACGCGGAGTGGGTAACTGCAGAAAAAACTGCAGGTTCCACGGAAAAGTGGACAATAGGGAGCGATAACGCTGGCGACAGCAGCTATAACGCGTAACATCGTTCGAGATTCGAGTTTAAACGAGGTACGAGCTTAGGCAAACACCACTTACCTTCATTATTATACTTTCTTATCGATGATAAATCCTCCTGCTCTCGTTCTCTCTCTCTCTCTCTCTCTCTCTCTCTCTCCTCGCTTATCGATCGTCCACTCGTCGTTCCTCGAGAATCGCGCACAATCACTTTTACAAAAAAACGTTTCGAACGATCCCCTTAAAATTTGCGCGCGCGAGTTCATGGAGAGACGCGAAACGGAATCTCTTCCCCGCCGACAGTTTTTCTTCGCCGCTCGACGATCGACCGATTCTTCGACGATCCTCGCGATTTTCCGTGGAAACGTTGGAGAAAATTCCCCCGAGTCGAAGAGAAAATTTTACAACCCCTCCGCGTCTCCGATGGCTCTCGATAGAGATTCGTCCGATCGCCGGGGGTGGAAGGGGGTGCGATATTCGCGAGACGTAATTGATCACGCTAAGTTAGGTCGAAAGTGTCCGGGGTTTATTCGGCTGCACCGAATGAGATATAGAGACGCCGATAAAAATAGCGGGGGTAGAAATCAGGAGAGAGGACTGCCGGACAAGTTGCGCTAGGGTTCATCGATCTTGCGAAATGTGTCAGTGACTTCCAAGCACGCCAGGATGTGATATTGCGAGGTTATCGGGGCTGCGCAAAATGGATTAAGAAACTACACGGGAGCTTTTGTGCAGGTGTGAAAAGGACTGTCGCATGGCTCTCCAGCAATTTCCAACGTCTCCTTTCTATCGAATTAAATTTACAAGCACCTACCCGACATATAAAAGCTATTTAACGATCTGTTCGACTTTATAGAAACGAACGGATTAAAAGCAAACGTTTAAAGACTCTTTTTCTTCCTCCTCTTCTCCTCTCTTCTCCCTCTCCTCTCGTCCCGTCGTTGTTATTACCGTCATCGCGCAGATGGAAATCGAGCAAACTATCGCGTGGAAAGGGAAATTCTGTAACTCGATAAACCAGCTTGATCCCTCCCGCTTTTTTATTCCTCCCGCTCTTAATGATAATAATAATAATAACGATGACGATCGAAAGGAAGTGCGCAGCGCGCGTTTGAGATCGCGAAATTTCGTCCGGGAACTTCGTCCCTCGAGCGCGGCCCGAGGTTAAAAGCGATCGCTCGACGATCATTCCTCCTCCCCTCGTTGCTCTCGGCTAAGAAATGACTTTGCTCGTTCGCGGCGAGAAACGAGGGGGGTGTAATGGAGAAAGGAACGAACACGCGTTCGAGATTCGCGAGTGTGCGGGGGGCGTTTTGCGTTTTATGTCGCACTCGACTTTAAAACGCGCGCGGATAAATCAGCGCGTCTTTTACTCGCGTGTACCGGCGAAACCGAGCGCGATGTTAAGAGCGAACGACGCTCGATGATTCCTCTTATCTCGTAATTATCGTCATTATCGTGATAAAGAGCGGACGAGCGTCCCCTCGGATTTTCATCGATGGTCGCAATAAAGATAACGGGACGAAAGCCGAGCGTCGTCGAAAATCATCTCGCGCGCGCGCGAATTTTGGGAGTTTTCGCGTTCGCAACGCGGAATTCGACGTTGCTATCGTTTTCCCGAAGGTTCGTCCCCTCCCCCATCAGCCTGTTTTCAAGATTACCGCAGACACCATCGAGCGCCAGCGAGGAGAGACAAAGTCCGACGCGCGTTCCACGAAAGAATGTATCTCGCGTTTCGCGACACTCGACGCAGTTAACGCGCGGACGGATCATCATTCTTAGTTACGCGCTCGATCGTGGCAATTCTTGAGAAGCGAATTCGATCGATCGTCGATTTGACCCTCGCCGCTACAAAGTCGAAATTACTTTACTGGCGGCGAGACCTCTCGATCGATTCGGCCTTGAGCGATTTCGTTGCGGGGAATCGTCCGGAGGAGGACGGGGGCCTGTCAAAAGTTCGGCCCACTGTGGCCGGTGTCCTTGAAATGCAAGAGAGTCGGAACTGGCCGATCGAGGAGGGTTTATCTTATTTACAAACGCGATGCATCCGACGTATCTCCATGATGAGCCATAAGCTTTGACGGCGGCCCATTCGTTAGGAGCGGCCGATCAATTCTTATCGGCGGGGTACGCGCTAATGGCCATCGAGGAGATTTTTCTCTTCTCGCAGATTAGTCGAGCGAGCGATAAATCTGAAATTTCAATAACTCCGTTGACAAGCCGGGCGCGGGCGGGGGGAGGATCTTAGGGGTGTGGAAACTTGTACCGGCTAATATTTATGCACTTGCAAATTACCCATTAGCGTCAACTTTATTAAACCTTCGAGGTAATTCCAGTGGGGATTTTAAGATAACGGGGGATGAGACCACACAAAGAGAGAGAATTACATTCTTCGTGGAAACAATTTCAATTGGAATCAGTATCGAATTTCCTTGTGTGGATTTAAGTACTGACGTGCTTCGACGAATAGGTCAATAATGTTTAAAGCGGTTTTAAACCAACGAGACGACGACCTTTTTTCGCGTCGTTTTATTAAACTCTCTCTCTCTCTCTTCTACCCTTTTGGTCCCTCGTCTCTCCCTCTCTTTGTCGACCATTTGTCACGTTATTCGCTACGCGTATACGTATAAGTTCATACGTGCACAATGAAACTATTGTTTCTGTTAAGAGACTGCAGTGCTATAAAATTATAGCATCTCTCTCTGTCTCTCTTTCTCTCTGACTCTATCTCTGTCCCTCGGATAACGCGACCACTTAATTACACAGTTATAAGTTGGTCAATAAGTTTCTCCTTAGAGTCAGAATATCAAAGTTTTATCATCATTTACATTATTAATCACAGGACCCGATAGGCAAATGCGAGCATCTTGAATTATAAGTAGGGGGTGGGGGGGAGGGTTGATCGATAATCGAAGATGAGATCACGCGACACCCGTAAACCGAATGGGAGTCCATTCGGAGGAGAGAGGATGGTCGACCCAGAAAAAGAACATCGAGGCTCGCTTGTAAATAGAACCAGTTGGATGAGGCAGGGGGGAAAGTGGGAGGGGAAGAACAGGGCAGTATCATTGCTTCATCAGTCATGATATCACGTCCTTTGGCGTTCAACAACGAAACAAGAAATACCGGGTCGCTGAACTCTCTCTCTCTCTCTCTCTCTCTCTCGATTTCTCTCCTCTCTCTTCCTCTTCGCCTCACCCCACGCGTTTGCTAATTAAGACAAAAAATGCTAACAGCGCGTCCCTCCGAGCTACTGGATATGACGATAGTTCCGTGAAAAAGGATCAGGGCGAATTTCATTAAGAGATTCGAGAATGGAATCTTAATCGGGGAAAAAAATGGCGGATCGAGCCCCGCGAGCGATTTATCATCTCTCTAACAAGACGTCGGAACACGTCGCGACGCTTTTTCCATCAGCTTCGATTTTAAATGCCATTTTCACCCCCTCCCCCGTCTCAGTTTCACCCCATCGGTCGTGTTTGGATTTTTCCCATTCTCCGGATTCCGCGTCACTGTGGGATGGGGGTGTGGGGGCCGAAGACCACCCCCACCCCACGATCGCGCGGAACTCGTCCAGTACCTCACAGATCAAAGTCCCCGCTGACGAGAGCCCCGTTATCTTTTTTGCCATTTTTCCTTCTATTTGGCGCGTGCTTCTGAAATTTTCCTAAAGCGTGAAAAATTCACTCTCGACTCTCCTCTCTTCCCGCGTTCTCGCATGGATATTAGGCAGCCTGCTAGTCCAGTCTATCACGTCGTGCTCGACAAAGCGCGTGGGACGAATGAATCAGATGTTTTATTTGAATTTTTATCATTCTCTCTCTCTCTCGTCCTTTCTTTCCTGAAACAAAAAAAAAAAAAAAAATCAGGTAAAGCGCGCGGCCATTCTTCGTCAGTCGTACATTTTTCCGGGCATGATTAGCGCGGCTCGCACGCATTCGGACATTTGGGCCCGTAAATCAGCGTTAAAGAGGGAGACGCCAGTAACGGCATTGTCGGGGGTGGCAAAATTTAATCCGGACGCCATGACAGTAGCGCAGTCCGCTATAATAGGTTGTCGCGATTCTTTCGCGCGTACATTAATGGCGAACCTTTGCACTCTCTCTCTCTCTCTCTCTCTCTCTTTCTTTCTCTTTGCTCTCCCCCTCCCACACCCCTTAGCATACGCGCAATGTGAGCGAACCGAGTGACACTATAACCCATTTAGGTTGGGTGTGCTCGCCCGACGCCCAAAACAATTCGTTACACTTGAAATCAATTAGCGCAAAGTGGCGGTAAGTGGGTAAAAGGTCTTACGAGGCGCTGCCAGTTTGAGAAATGACGGGGCCACCTTTTCCCCTCGCGGTTCATTCCTTTTCCTCACCCTCCCACGAACCCCGTGAGAACATTCGTCCACGTTTTTCCTCCCACCCCCAGCCGTCTCGGTTTCACCCTTGCCGACTCGCTCCACCACGAAAAGCATTCGCGTATCCCACGAAGCAGCCGAGCTCATTTTCTGAATTTCTTTCGCCTCTCTCACCCCTCTCGTGACTTCCGGTGGTGGCCCGGGTCTAGCGCGAAATTTATTTGGGATTCTCGACAAAAAGAGGCGCGGACGATATTTTTTTTTTGCTCGTCTCTCCGCTTTTTTCTAGCGAAATTGTTTATTTGCTCACCCTTGGAAGGGACTCGGGGGATGGGGGTGGTTTTTTCAAGAAGCATTCTGAGAGGTGACCAGTAATTTGGCGGTCTCCACCCCCTTCGTCGAAGAGAATTCTGGCGGTGGAGGAACTCGCGACTTCCGGTGGCCAGGGTTTCTGGCGAAATTTATTTGGGACTAGCGCTAAAGAAGCGTGGAGAGTATTTCTTTTTCTCCGAGTGTTTCCTTTTTGTTAAATTGTTTATTCGGCCACCCTTAACGCGCGGCGGAGAACCGACGGGGTGGTTTTATACTTCTCGCACACCTCTTGTCTTCTCCCTATAAATCTTTTTTAACAATTTCTTTTTTCCCCTGACTTTCTCTCTCTCTCTTTCATTGTTCCTTTTTTTTATTTCCATTCCTCCTTTTTTTCTCTCGTCTTGTTTTTCTAGCAATAACTGTTCCGCGCGCGACATATTTATCAGGGAGCGCATTTTCCAACGTAATAAATTCATTTATTACAGAACACTAAACATTCTTCTCATAATTTTCTACCCTAGATGGGATTCTCTTATCCTTATCCATCCGTATTTTCGCAACTGCCTTTTCTTTCACCCGGCTGCTCTCGCGCGAAGACCTTCCTCCCCCTCCCTCTTTCATTAACCCATTTTTCGAAAACTGCAAATCAGTAACGAAGGAAAATCAAAGTGCCCACGCTCTAATTCGAACCGAGTTGATTGAATGAAATGAAAGAAAAAAAAGTGAGGGAGAGAGAGAGGCAGGAAGAAAGAGAAAGAGCGAGACCAAAAAACGAACAAATGAAAAATAATGGAATAATCGAAAAGGTTTGAATTCGATAAAAGTCGATCGAAACCGTTCGTCGTTTTCCTCTCGCTCTAAAAATTCGCGTTCCAAAAAAAAGGAAAAACATTGAAAAAAGGGAAAAGAAACCAAAAAAACCTAAAAGAGTAATAGCGAATTTATCTGGTCGCGAGAGTACGTGTAAATCCCACTAAGAATTTCTCACGCAAACAAAACTGGAAGGAAAAGAGGGTAATGGTAATGGACGCGAAATGTGGAAGAGGGAGGGTGAGGAAGAGAGGGTGAATCTATGCGGAAGTTCCACTGGCACTGTCAGAGACGAGGCGCGCGTGGGCTAAAGTATAAATAATCGGAGTAAATGCGAGAAAAACGGAAAAAGAAGTAGTGGTGAAGAGCATGGAAGAGGGGGGGGGGGAAGAAAGAGATTCCGTGGTAAATGAGATAAGAGAGAGAGAGAGAGAGAGAGAGAGAGAGAAGTCGAAGTGCCAAAGAAACGGAAGTGGAGAAAGTGGAGGAACTGGAGAAAGTGGAAGAGTGGAGGAGAGGGAGGGGGAGGATGTGGGGGTGGAGGTAAATCGGTGTCGAGTGGTTTGGCGAACGTGCAGTCACTTCGTCGCGATGCGTGCACTTCCGGAAATCTGTTTACGGGCCTGCGGGATTTAGGGGCGAGAGGGAGAGTGGAAGGGGTGAGTGCGCTGGGTTAGAGGGGTGGTTTCGCCCAAGTGGCTCGACGCACACCGCGAACTCGCCACTTTCGGAGATTTACAACGCTGGCATTTTAAATAGCCGGTCGCCATAATGGATGGATATCTTCATTAGACGGAGGGGTCCTCGACCTCGAAATTCCCTCGGCGTTTCCACCCCCTACTCACCCCTACGAAAAATGGCCAGCAGCTTCTCCCTCTCGTCGCTTCCTCGATGCCCCTTTCGCCCTCCACGCGACCTTGAATAATTTTCCAGTTTTGTCGAATTTTTAATTTTCCCTCTCTTCTCCTTTTTTCTTTTTTTTTTCATACTCAAATTTCAATCGTCCGACCGAAATTTTCAGGTCGCTCTGCTCGGTTTCTACGCGGTCTCGCCTGATTTTAACGCAGTTGGCCGTCGGCCTCGGCTTCCGGCGAGTACCGGAAGTGACGCCATTCATTCTTGTAGTTGGAAACTCGATTGTGCAGAGACACGGTCGTCCTCGAGGGATTATCGACGCGTCTGATATCGCGAAAATTCATTTGGCGCCCGGTTAACTCAATAACGCGAGAGGAGGGTGGTCGAGTCGCACCGGAAGTAGCACCTGCGACGAAAGGAAGTCGTCGAGTGGGTCGTCCCGCTGCCTAGTGGAGAATCGCGCGATAATCGAGTCGACAGAAATTAAGCGCGGTGGTACCGAGGAGCCAACGCGGTGGCAGTTCGCACCCCAATATCGCGCGCAACCCCATCCTGCCAGGTTTCTGATCGTCCGTTCTGTAACGAGAGTGGGGGGGGGGGGTGAAATTTCGCCGATTGCGCGAATTGCAGTAATCTCGCACTAACGCGCTAATGAAAGCGAGCGCCAGTAACGTCCGTTGCTTATTTTGGCGAACGCACCCCTCGTCAAGGGTTGCCCCACCCCCTCCACTTCCGTTTCCCGAGTAGAAGCGCCGGCCTGTTGTGGCGCTTGGAAAATTTCACTGGAAAATCCCTCGACGATCCTCAGTCTGCCACTGACAAATTCACTCCCGTCCGTCCGAGTCTCTCGACTTTTCTCAGGGAAAGAATGCGGGAGGGGAGCGAAGGGGGCGCGGGAGAAGCGAGAACTCCGGCTAAGGATGAGATTTCGCATTCTCATTTTGCTTTCGAAAAGAATTAAGCTTCATTTTTACTGCGAGTACTGGAAGAATTTCACTGTGAAATATTCATCCGCCTGTTGTGGGATACCATTACTGGAATCAATACTGGCACTGATGGTGGTGGTGATGGTTTTTAATAAATACCAACCATACCAGGACTCTTATGCTTTTATAGTACTTATGCCTATCGATTACAGTCCGAAGAATAAACAAGTTGACATTTGAGAATTTCCCATCGCTGGAAACTCGGGGAAAAAAGAAAAAGAGAAAGAGAGAGAGAGAGAGAGAGAGAAAACACTACCGTATCACGTGTCAGAATCACACGCTGTTTCTCGGATTTTATTCTTTTTTTTCTTTTTTGTTTTTGAACCTTCATGCATCGAAGTTCGAAAAAGATCCGCCTGTAGTTACCCAATGCCTCACTCGAGGATACTTCCGTCACCCGGAAGCTCCTCGTTCCCGATGAGGCAATAAAAGTCCTCGGAGAGACGGATTCGTTAGTTTGATGAAAATAATATTAATAATAATAATCTGATAAACGCGCGCGATAGCGACATTGATATCGATATTAATACTAACAGGTCTACTGGTAATGGTAAAAAAAAAATGTAATAAATGCCGCAAATTCTTGTCCAATTTCCGTATCATCAATTACACGAGTGGAGAGGGGTAGGATAGGGGAGGAGGGGGACAAGGACGTTCCCAAGCCCGTTTCTTGAATTAATATTTCTCGGAGTGATCGATTTATTTGTATGGAAATCCTGACAGGGCCGGTTGAAATAAAATCTTGCTCACATGCGTGCTCACACACACGCAAACACAGACACGCAGAGCTACCGTACCAGACACACTCCTCCGATAGCCTATAATTTTGTGTTTGATAAACGATACGCGTGTTTTCTTATCTAAATCGCACACGCCCGTCAATCCGCGTCTGTTTTTTTTTTTTTTTTTTTAATGAAAAAGACAGTTGACACCGAAGCATCTTCTTCGTGTAGTTTCCCAGTTCGTCAGGGGAGGGAAGATGGGGAGGAGGAGACCACTGATAACCGGAAGTCGCGGGAAATCCCGCGGGGGTCAAATCTGCAAGATGGACGAGGGGTGGGAGTGCTGGGGTCATCGACTGGCGAGGGTTCTGGAAGTTCGAGGGCCACGCGGCGGAATTGCATTAGACGGCGGCGGCGGTGGCTGCGGCGGGATAAGTTGCAATGGGAAAAGTTTGGCCGGCTCACAAATCTTGAAAAAAAGAGCGAAAACCTGTGGCGATGATGAGGCCGCGAGATGATGAGATAACAAATTGTTAATTTCTCAAATCTCCCAAGTTGCGCCCACCACCCCCGTAACGGGCCTCTGAAACTTTCCCCGCTTCGGACAAGATTCTTCCCACCCCCGTTCCCATCCCTTCCCCACCCCCACCCACGTATCAACGCCACCGCGCGCCCGACCACCCCCGCTATAATTTTCATTAATATCATTTTCTAAATGAAGCGAGCAACTTTTATCGCCATCCGAGGAAATTGCCGCTCGAACCCATCGCATCGCTTGTTTTTCATCGACCTTGCGGAAACCTTCCGCAGGTTCTCACCAGGTTCAAACTACTTGGCAACTTTATACTCGAGAGCCACTCCCTTCTCTCTTTCCATTATTCGCCGGATTAATCCGTTTCCGTCGCGGAGTTTATTAACTTGTTATATTCTACGTGATTCCCACCCCCTCCCACCCCCGAACCTCCAGTATTCAAACCAGTCGCCCTGTCTTTGTCGTTCCGCCGATAGGAATTTTTTACCTGGCCGGCAAAAGTCGCCCGTTGCTGGAAAATTCCCAAACCCCTACTCCCTCCCCCGTTAACGCGACCACCCTGCGCTGCTCGATTCCGATGCAGGGAAACTATAAGGGGGTGGTGGTGGTGGTGGCATCGTTTTGGCGAAGCTCTCGATTTTCCCGCAAAAGGTGTGTTTAGAGGGTAATTCTTTCTCGGGATATCAGCGAGCAGGTACGAGTGTCGGACGCTCTCGCGCATCCGCAAGAGTCGGGGTGGATTTTACAGGCCACGAAATGACTGTAAATCGGGGTGGCTTCGATCCTTCCAGGGGGTGCGCACGTTCCGGCAGTCCCATAAAAATTAACTCGGAATTATCGGGGTAATTCGCCGCCGGAACTTCCTCTCGAGTGAATCCCCCTCGACCGCGTCATCCCTCTCCCGTCTCTCTCTCCACGCCGCACCCCGGGAAATCCGGGGAAAACCACCTGGAAATTGGAAAATTCTTCGAAGAACTCGCAATCCCAAAATCCCTCACCCTCTCGCGCAAACGTGCGCGCTCGTAAACCTCGACGTTTTCGCTTCCACCGATTGACTCGTCGGATTATTACATTCCTACGCTAATGCGCTGGCTGACGTTATTATTTACCTCGATCACTGTGTTTGACGTTATTCATTAGCGTAATTCTAGTAATAGGCTTTGTCGAATTATTCGATCGATCGCTTCCGGTTTCCCGCCGAAATTTTCGAACGCAACCGATCCCACCCCCGCCGGATCGTTTCGTTCGCTTTCCACCCTTCTTCTTCATCCCCCGCGCGAGGGAAGGTCGGGGGGTGCGGAGGGAACGAGCAATTGTCGCCGGATGGTGAAAAGACCTGATTTTTTGCACGAGCTCCACTTCCGACGCGTGGTTTTCGCGCGAGCCCGAGCTGCGGGGGTTGGGGTGAGGGGGGAGGGAATAATTTCAGCCGTTCGAGGAAACGCGCGCGTCCCAAGTTTGTCTCGGCGAAATGAAATAATGCCACTTAGGTGCACGAGTTACGCTAATGTACGTCTCTTGATCCTGGAGCGTGGAAATTAAGAGACGCCACGGGGAACGCGACGCGTCACGAGTCTCGGGTAGGGGTTGGAGCCACCCCCGGCTCCGGGCCGAGGGGCAAAGTTTTTCGCGACGGAGTTCGCGAGGCATTGTGGCAAAGTCTCCGCGCGGGAAATTATCAGGGCGTCGCGTTCCTCCGCGAAAACATCGGAGCGTCCGCTGGAACTTCTTTCCTCTTGCACTCCGGGACACCCCCACCCTCACCCCACCCCACCCTCGCCGACCTCACCGCGAGACTCTTATTAAAATTAGCACGTCGAGGTGTCGCAGGGAGACGCCGGAGTTATTTGCACCCCTTCTAAAATTCAGCAGGAGAGAGAATAAGGGAGAAAAGTAAAACGGACAGACCCACCCCTTTTTAAGGGTGGTGTCGCGCGTCGATGCAGCAAAGAAATTAATCGGTGCTACCGACGCGCTTTCGCGCGTCTCCTGGTGCTCGTGGGAAAATAGAAAAAAGCGTTAACGGATGGAATGGATGGGGTTGAAGATCGCGGAGGTCACTGCTATCGATTCGCCAAAGAAATTAAACGCGGACATCAGCGGACTTAAGCGCACCCTCTGGGTGGTCGCTGGAGAGGGTTGACGGACGGGGTGGACGGGGTTAAAGGTCGCTGCTGTCGATTCGCTGAAGAAATTAATCGTTAACCCCAACACACTCACACCCTTCGAGCATGGGAGAGGGGACTTGACCACTGGGATACGGACAGGGTCAGAGGTCACTGCTATCGATTCGCCGAAGAAATTAATCGCGAACGCTAACGCGCTTCTGTACGTGCCTTCCGCCAATATAAAAAAGGGTTGACGAGGGAAACGGACGGGGTTGAAGGTCACCGGTATCGATTCGTCCAAGAAATTAATCACCAAAGCCAATGCGCTCGCGTGCGTCTCTCGCGACTATGCGCAAAAGGTTTGACCCTTCGAGTGGTACGTGGTCCAAGACCCCAAGGTCACCCAAGGTCACCGGTATCGATTCTCCAAAATGATCGATCACGCTCGATTCCTCCCGATCGTGTGGCATTTGCAAACGCGAGATCCTCGAGAACGGTGGGCGCCACGTTGAAGGCTGAAAAATCGCTATACGGAATGGAGGAAATTGCCCACTGGGGGGGGGGGGGGGGAGGGGGGAGATTCCTTGTTTCAAGAAGAAGAAGAAGAGGAGAAGCAGGATGAGTGGAAAAAGAAAAATAAAAGTCATTGAAATTACCGAGAGAATTACATCGACGCGGGCTCCTTATCCTGGCGAGTTGAAAATTAAGACCGGGGGAAGGGGGTGGGGGAGTGGGACGGTGGTGGCACGTGGGTAAATGGGATGGCAGGGATTAAGTTTTCCACGGGTTTAAGTTCACAAGTCGCCGTAAAGAAGACGCCGGGAGTTCGGTGTGGGTCCGAGCCCGACGACGACGACGACGACGACGACGCCGCCGCCGCCGCTGCTCCACCTGCGTATAATCGTAAAACGTTAAGGCCCCTGGTTACGCCAAGTACGTTTTTCAGGATGAAATAAAAGCGAACGATCAGCAGCCGAACAATTCCGAGATATGTCGAGCGTGTTTTGCCGAGGTAACACGGAAACTTCTCTAACGGGCCACTTTCCTCACGGTTAATTGTACCGGGCCATTTCGATCGCTTACTTTTATCGTCTTCTCAAGGACGGAGCTGGATGGCGAGGCGTGGGGGAGGGTTAGTTCTCGGATTCATGGAAAATCGAAAAGATCCAACCCCCGCCCCGACCGTTCCATTCTCGTCCCGGTTTTTCCCCGTGAAAACAACCGCTGGGAGGGAGGGGGTGGGAGGCGATTTTCCGCGTAAATTAAAGGATCTCGCACCCCCATAGAATTGAAGAAAGAAAATAAGAAATAACGACGGTGAACCCAGGTAGCCGTATCCGTCACATAAATTTCCATGGAAATGTTGTCGTCGTCGTCGTCGTCTGCCTTCTCCTCCTCCTCCTCCTCCCCCATTTCCCACCCTCTCCCTGTCAGGAATTTATGCATTTTCCGGGAAACGCTGCGAAGCTCGCGCGAGCGCAGCCACGCGCAACATCTCGCGATTCTTTTTCATGGGATCGTCGCGCATATGGCGAGAGAAGTCACGCGATGCGAGTGATATTCTGATTTAGAAGGATTTTATTACAGATCGTTTTATGCCGGATATAAAGGCGGTAATGTCGCGGCTGAGATTCTCTCCCGCTCTCTCGCAGTCTCTCCCCAGTCAAGCTTCTCCTCAACTAATAAAACATAAGGCTGGAAAAAGTCTCGGATTGGAAAAGGAGGGACCGCGAGGGGCGGGAGACAAGGGGCAGTGCAAGAGTATAAATAACGGTCCGCCGGGGGTGGGACGGGGGTGGGGTGGCAAAGAGAGAAAATAAGGGAGAAAACGTGTTCGATACGTGTTCCTCGGACTTTTCTTTGGGTCTTCTCCAGAAACTTGTCTCTCTCTCTCTCTCTCCCTCCCTCTTTTCCACCCCCGCCCCCGCCCTCTTCCTCCTATGGACTATCTTCGCTATCAGAAGCGTCGACTCATGGCGATAACGACGTAGCACACGCGTTCCTCCAATCTTCTGGCCAACTACCTGCACACTGGCCCGGAGCGCGAGATTACAGTTTAAAAACTTTCAACTCGAACTGAAAAGCTGCGCAATGCTTATGGACCAGTTTGCGTTTTCCGCAAGGTTGCCCAGGATCCTACTTTGCCAAGCAACTTTTGCCCGCTATCTCTCAGCTTACAGGGATAATCCATCGATTAGATCTTAAGTCCCTTTAATAACCGGAAACTCACGAACGAAGGTGGGATAACGAGTGCTGCCGGTTCATTAATAATTTCCTATGGCGAACGAGTGGTCCCGGACTGGGAGCAACAATGGACACGCGGAACGGAAAAGCCATGGTTCTCTGTGATCTCGAAAAACCAGTCGATGGCATCGCGGGAGGGTGGAGGCGATTTTCCCTCTGCACTGGATAACCGGGTCGAATTTTCCGGCAAGACACCGGTATCCTGTAGGTCCACGCATTAGCATTGACCATTGCGCTAATGCCAACATTTCAACCCCCGGCGGATTACCCTCTGCACCTAATGCTTTTAAGCGTGTTAATAATAAACCGCTCATTTTTCCGGTTAACCCGATAAAACCACCCTTATTTTGCCCTTTACTTCAGTCTGAATCTCTCTCTCGCCCTATCTCTCTCTCTCTCTCTCTCTCTAATATCGAGGCTCTTCGAATTATCCAAGAGTTCTACCAAGGGGTGGTACGGGGGTTGGAGAAAAACAGAGAGAAACAAGCACCCTTGGAAGCTGCTCTGGACATAATGATTCTCCGTTCGTTTCGATGTCTCGTGGATCGCGGAGAGAGGAGAGAAGTGGTGGTGGAGGTGGGGGCGGAAGCGTTACGTCGAGGGGCAACGAGGTGTGCACATTGTACGGAGGATCCGGTAGAAAGAGCGAGGATCAAGAAGAGACTATCGAGGATGTGTGTATCCACGTGAAGACTACTTTTAGGATCGTCGAGTACCTTTGGGAAATTGGTTCCTTGCCTTTCCTGGACCTTCCTCTAACTTTTATTCTCTCACTGGGACCAACGACAAGAAAATAGCGCAAACTGAGAACCTCCAGTCTTTCTTATCTCCCTGCACTCGACTCTTGCATCCTTTTTTCTCGTCTCATATTTTCCTTCCTCTCTCTCCCTCTCCCCCTCTTTTTTCGTCCTTCCTTTCCCTTTATCTACCCCTAACTCATCCTCGCTCACCCTTCCTTCCTTCCTTCCTCCAGATGCTACTCGACTCGTTGCTCTTTCGCTTTCCTCTCATCGACGGATTTCGCGTAAATCCTTCAACGACCAACGCCAATGTCGTCTCTTCCACCCCAACCCCCAAACCCCCGTCAACGCTCTCGTCAAATCACTGCTCGAGCCCTGATTATCCCGCGCTCGCCTCTTCAGCCAAGTTTTCTTCGAGCGATCCACGTTAATCGTCGACTTCTCCGATCAAAGCCTAAAGGAAGCCCGAGAGGCTCCCGAGGCCCGGAGGGATGACGCGCGCCAAAATGACCTTGACGATTCACGAGGGTCGTAAGCCGAGGGAGGAACGCTCGTTTCACTGATTCCTCGAGTCCGAAAGGACTCGGATCTCGAAGATGCTTCGGTTTCTGCCGCTGATACAGGAAAGAGCCTTTGTCCTTGAACCGCGTTATAGGAGGGCCCTAGGTCCAGCAGTCGTTGGAACAGCGGATGTTGCTCGTAAAACTCGAGGGACGACTCCCGACGGTGACGGGGGCAAGTTCGATTTGCCTCCGGTCCGTCGATCCAAGAAACTTCCCGAAGGGAGGGTTTCTTCGAAGAAGGTAGTTACGGGGGTGGATGCCCTCGTATAACGCGGTACGTGACAATGGCCGTATATCGGCCATTTTTTTCGCGGAACGGGCGAACCGATCGAGGCAGGACCTACGTTTAACGTTGGGAATTTCGGAACGGGACCGGAAACGCTCGGAATCGACCAATGGGGTTATCGCTCGACTTCCCCACTGCGATCAATCAGGAATTGTTTGCTCGGGAACACGTTACTGCTCTCTCTCTCTCTGCTCTCCTCCTCCTCTTACCCTCCGCTTTTTTCAGGCTTCACGAATCGCGCACGTACCCTCCGCAACCCCCTTTCCACCTGCTCATCGACGGATTTCGTACAAATCTTGGAAAATAGGTTGGACGTGATCCCCGCTGGGAATCGCGTGATTTAATTGGCCCGGAAATACCGAGGAAATAGTTTTCTTATCGCGGGATTTCTAACTCTCGCTCATGATTCCCAGGCTCACGGACGAATTTCATCGTTTTCCAGCTGGATGGCGATTTGATTTTCCGCGATAGGATCCTCTCGTCCATGAGAATAACGAACGTACGAACGAATGAACGAACGAACGAACGAACGAACGAACGAACGAACGAACGAACGAACGAACGAACGAACGAACGAACGAACGAACGAACGAAAGAGCGAAGGAACGAACGAAATGAACGAACAAACGAAGGAACGAAATGAACGAACGAATGAACGAAACGGGGAATTTATTGCAAGAGCTCGTTAGCTTGCTGCTTTTATTTCAAGTGGATACGTTTAGATTTATCTCGCTTAAATAATAGGTGGATCCAAAGAGATCCCATTCTTTCTCTCGCTCTCTCTCTCTCCATCTCTCCATCCCTCTCCTTCCTTCCCTTCCCTTTTTTCCATTCGTTTCTCCTGCAAGCTCGATCACCACCCCCGCACGCGCCACTCCCCTCGTTTCTCTATCTTCTTATCAATGGCTTTCGCCAAAATCCCGAAAGGCTCGCCAGACTCTCAACGAGTCCCTCGTTTTCCCCCAAATCCGCAAACTCCCCCGTGCCAAGTTTTCCCATTGACGCGCGCCTATATGGAATTAATATTTTCCATTCTCCGCCGATTCCAACCCTTCCACTCGTGTTTCTTCGGTGGAAAAATGGCGGGAAATCGCGCGAGACTGGCGAAGCCATCGAGTTCTTCGTCAGCTTCCGATCGATGGATCATCGAGTTTAGGTAGACGCGCACACACACACACACCCCTTCTCGTTACGCGTTGATCATTTTCCAGTGGTTTCGTTAAGGGAGGCATTGTCGTCCGCCTCCCTCGGACACTCGTCTATTTTACGTCGAGCAAGAATTTGTACCCCGTGAAAAATGGAAGTTTATGCCAAGGTTGGATGGATTTTATCAGTGTTTATCAAGACGTTCCGTTGGTTTCACCCCCAACCTCCCCCCGGCACTTCTGTCTCCATTTATTCGCTTTATCTCTCGCGGTTTTATTATTCCCCTTTGATTTTACCCCTCTCTCCCTCCAACCGACGCGTCATTTCGATGGGAAGGAACGTCTTATATTTTTTACGGACCTTTCCTCCGTCTTCCATTTTTGACACCCCTATCTACTTTTGCCTCGGCTTTTATGCAAATTAAAATCTTGAGAGTTTGACGCAAGTCCCCCCCCCCCCCCCACTCTTCTTTCCCTCTTTCTCTTCCTCCGGTATCGTCGCAACATTTAGCGATCCCACAAACTTTTTTCATACCGACTTACAATACCGTGGAACCCCAAATGTCTTCCTCATCCCTTCGCAAAATTTACCCACACATTTATCACGGACGTGACACGCAGCGGGGAGGGAGCACCGTCGCGTCAGGCTTGATCGCATATTTATTTTGAAAATTTAGTCCATTTTTGAATACAGCGTCTAGCCCGCGACACTCGCGCGCGATAATCCATTTCTGTCTGCGGGGAAAATGGATTTTGCGCTTCACCCCGAGGATTCGCCTGAGTTTCCCCCGATGAGTCCCTCGTTCGTTCGAGAAGTCTCGAATTTTCTCATTTTCTTCTCTCGTCATCTCCCCCCCCCCCCACCCCGCCTCTCTCTGTCTCTTTTTCTTTTTTTATTTCTTCCCTCCGCCCTTTTCTTTTTTTCTTCTTCGTCATTTTCTTCCTTTTTGCAAAGTTCGATTGGGGCGCATCAGCGGGAGAGGAATTTCGCGGGGAATTTAAAGTGGATTAAATTTCTCTTTCGATTTAATTTCAAAGCATCGAGTAATCCGCAAACCCGTCACTTGAGAATTTCGCTGGCGCGGGGATGAAATTTTCGCGCGCGCGTGGAGCAAATGAAACGGGACTTGCCCGCTCGATAGCGAGATCCTCGATATAGCACGGACGATTTTTGCAATTTTCGTCATCCGAGTCGCGATCAACCCCCTCGCCGAGAAACGCGAATTTTATATACGCGCTCTAAGTTCTCCCCGGGCTACAACCCCCGCTGCTCACCGTCGTACCAAACTCTTTTAATTGCATTTATCTTTATAAAATTTACTCGCTTTTACCGTCGAGAGACCGGTAAGGGATCGGTAAAAAAAAAATCGGTTCTCGAGTAATCGTTCGATTCGCAGAGAAATTGTACACGTAGAAAGCGCGTATAATACGGGGGTGTGTGCTGGATCGATTGGCTCCGACGATTGTACGTACGCCATGCGAGAGATCGAGGGAACGTCAGTCTCCAGAAAAAAGAAGGTAAAAGCTTATTTTCCACGGAGCTAACTACCTACGTGAAGCAGAGCCAGAAGAAACGGGGGTGGACGCTACTGGCGAAGGTGGAGGTGGTGGTGTATGGGCATCGATAGAAGCTGGAGTTTGTTATCTCTCATCCAACCTCTCCAACTTCTTCACCCTCCTGCCTCGGCTCCGAAATTTTCTCCCTTTTTATCCGTTTTTCGCAATGTCTTCATCCCCCGTCAACGTGGAACTTTTAAAAGAAACTACCCCTCCCCTCTCTTTGGCGACGCCATCCAAAACTTTCGAAAGCCATCCAGGACTAAAGTGTCAAATCAAGTGTGAAAAATTTTGAAAGTGTAAACACCCCCGGAGTCTCCAGTCTCCACCGCCGGAACAGGATCTCGCTGTTTAGAATTACATGGACCGCGCAAAAAGTATGGGGTTGGTGCAAAAAAAAAGTGTCCGTGCTCCGGGTGCGCTGTGCCGCCCGGTGGTGGTCATCGGGCGTCGCGCGCGCGGAACAGCCCGAGGAAAACACCGGGAAAAATCGGAGGGGGTGGAGGGGTTGGTCCGAACGGCGGAACAAGCGATGTTTCTTCATTAACTGCGATTGAAACGCGCGTTACGCATTTCCAATATTCCTGTTTATCACCGGGGGTGGCAAATATTATTCTCCGCGTAACAAACACAATTTTGGCAGCTAATAAACATACAAATGCAAATAGGGGTGCGTGCCGAAAACGTCAGATGCGTTTGCTCGATCCGTCCTACAGATTCCAAGTGGAAAAGGCGAGAGGGCAGCTCGAATATCGCGGATATTCTCGAGGCTTCTTCGACGCTTCCAACGACGCTACCCCCTGTCGGGGGTGGTGGAGACGCGGTCGTCGGTCGTCGGCAGTCGAACCTGATCGAACAGCGAGAACAGCCGCGAAACGTCGAGTGCAACCGATTGGAAGTCGCAACCCTCAGGGTGCACCGGCAACAACCCCCTTGGCCTCCTGCCGGGTCCTCCCACCCCTCGTTATCCTCGACAAAAGAACAAATCTCCGTGGAGGGGCAAGCGCGGCGAAACCGTAAATTTTCATAAAATTTTCAAACATCCCGGGGTTAATTTAGTTAGAGTTAGTTTTACATCAAAGTACAATCATCGAATTAAAATTGGTCGACGTACCCGAAAGTTCCCAGAGCCGATTAGCACGTGATGCGGTCAGAGGGTGGAAGGGGGTGGTGGAAGGTGGTTGTGGCAAAGCCCCCTCTGTCAGCCCGAGCTGACGGCATTAACGGTTTATTTATTATTCCCAAAATAGAGCGGTGGTACACTTTGAGAGAGCGCGTTAGGCTAACTTTCAATCGAGTTGGGCCGCGCGATTCAGCGGCGTCCTTTTCATCCCCCGAAAAGTTACAGAGTCGCTTAATGGCGCGCCTTTAACATTCCTCCAAGAGAGACAGGAGAAACTAGGCTGACGAAAAGCGGAGAGGGCTGAGAAGGGAGAGAAGGGACGGAGAAAGAGAACGAGCGAGCGACAGGGGGTGGGGGGTGGATGAAAGAGGGCAATGGGGACTATCGTGGCGCTTTGAGCTAAATCACCCGGAAACCACGAAAATATTCTATACCTTATTCCAGTCGATTCAGCCACACCGCGCTCAATTATAAAGCTCGTAGAGAAACTCGGCTAGGGGTGGCAGGGGGTGGCAAAGGACAAGCGGGGAGAGTAATTATCGCGGCTCTGACGGAAACGCTTAAGACTAACGAGGACACTTGTGCGCCGCGGTATCTTACGTGTGAAACGTAACGTTTGCTAATAACCGGCAGCACCACCCCCAACGACGGATAGACAAACAGGAAGACGCCACCCCCGCCCCCACCGAGCAACCAGGAGGCTCGATGGAGAAACAGTTAGACTAACAGATAGGAAGCCGCCGGATGGAACAAATAGGAACAAAAGGATCGGCCATGCTCGGGATCCAGCCGAAGGTTCCGCGGCAAGGCCAAAGAGGGTTGTTACCTCCTAGAGCGCGCTGGCATCCAGGAACACCGAGCGGGGCTGTAGATGACAGTCTTCCAACGGGGCGAGCCAATATATCAGCGTCGTCCTTTAACCTCAAATAATTACACGACGTTGCGGCTTACCTACGCTCCTGCTGCTCCTCCTGCTCCTGCTGCTGCTCCTGATGCCGCCGCCACCGCCGCTGCTGTTGCTGCTGCCACCACCACCGATGCATTCTCCCACTTTCCGGAGAGTTAGTTTCGGAACAACCGCATCTTCACCGCGACTGACGTAAAATAATTCATTTGCCCGTTCTCGGCGACGCTTTCACTCGCGTCCAAAGCAACCGCGAGGTCCGCGAGTTCCCGGGGATCCATCAGGGGGTAGTCCAGATGTTCCTCGGGGGTGGGAGCGGAGGACTCCCGGGAGACTCTCATCCCTCGGCCTTCCATCAACGCCGTCCTCGCGATTCCCGCAAGACTCCACCCCGCCGGATCCTCCTCCCGCGATAACTCGAGGCTCCTCCCGAAATTTCAACCCTCGATTTCAACCCCCGCGCGGTCCCTCCGTTTGCACGGGGTTCAAACGGGAACCTCGGCACTCCTTCCGGGGTCTTGGCTCGTTGTCAGGCGAACGCCAAGTTTTCCGACGCTCGTCCTTGGGTTTCTGAGAGTTTGCGTTTAAGGGTTGACGGGGGTGGGCGGCAGAATTTTCCATTTTCCCGGCGAGCGAGAAAATTAGTAGGTATGGCGACTGCAGTCTGCGAGATTCCAGAACAGTCGGAAGAATCCCAGCACGGATGTTTCTAAGGAGAGACACTCGACGCTCGACTTCGGACACCCTCTCCGTAGCTCTCTAAGAGTTTCACGGCAAAGTAACTGGGAAAAATAAATGGCCGTGAGTTTCTCGCGCTACGAGTACTTCTTAACATCCTCCACCCCCACCCCTCTCCTTTCATCGTCCAGTTTCCTCGTTATTTAGTTTTAGCGAGAAGCGCTAAGAAAACGATGATGAACTACAGCGTCCTTGTTACCCTGACACCCCCTCCACCCTCCACCCTCTTGCACGGGACTTCGCTGCATTTTCCGTCCGTTCGTGCCCATGCCAACTTCCACTATGTCTCTCAATCCTGTTATTGTTAATATAATTCTCGGAAACTAATGGGGTTTCGACGATTCTAAACCCGGTAGCTTCTTTTCCTCCCCGTTTCTTCGCTAATCTCCTTTCTACACTCTCTGTCTCTGAATTCTCTCTCTCTCTCTCTCTGTCGCTTTCTCTCTCTGCTTGATTCTTTAAGAGAGAATAACGAATCCCTCTAAACACCCCCGGTTTCACGCGAATCTTTTAATCTGCCCCCGTCTCTCTACCACCCTCCCCTTGCCACCACCACCCCTTTATCTCGTCTCGGCCACTTTCATGTCGCCCCATGGAGTGCGTAAACTTTCGTTCTGTCGAGGTCTCGCGGATTCAGGCGTTTACCAGAGCTTCCATTTTTTATGCTCGCTGTAAACCTGCCAGGCGATCCTCGCAAACAGACTCCTCGTACATTTCATTTGGAACGTGGGGGGAGAGGAGCTTTCCTTTATTTCACAGGGAATTCAACCCCATAAATCCATGGAGTTTTTAACGGGGAATCTGGAGAGATACGCGTGCCGAACGCGGGTCCCTCGTCGTTGGAAAATCGCCGGTCTTCGCTCTTCGGCGTCTCATTTCCTAGCGGCTTATCGGATGGTCCGGCTGTAGCGGCAGCATCCCCCTTCCACCCCCTACCCACCCCGCGTTTATCGAAGCTCCGGATCGAAGTGAAAAGAACGATACCATAAAGTCCATGTTCCGTTCATTGTAGGGGGTCCGGCGTCATTTCGTAAATACACCCCCGACCCGACTGGGGCTTGTTCCTTCCGAGGCCACCCCCACCCCCACCCCGACAGGTCTCTCTCCATACGGCGACTGGCCCCGCAGAGAAATGGGCTCCGCTATCCGAACGAGGTCTAAAAAAATTATTACCTTTCTCGCGTAAGCACGAAGTTACGATCTATCCGATTGAACCCGGCAGAAGCGAATCGCGCGAGGAAAGTGTCCCACCCCCTAACCTTCCCTCTCTCCCCCGCGCCAGTGGCGGCGCTTCCTCCTCTCCTTCTTTTATCTCGCGCCGCTTGATAGACTATGGAATACCCCGATAAATCTACGAACGACGTCGTT
Source organism: Sclerodermus sp. 'alternatusi' (assembly GCA_037305995.1). Classification (NCBI taxonomy): domain Eukaryota; kingdom Metazoa; phylum Arthropoda; class Insecta; order Hymenoptera; family Bethylidae; genus Sclerodermus; species Sclerodermus sp. 'alternatusi'. The sequence continues at coordinate 10,771,971 of CM074547.1, forward strand.
AAGTCCGTTTTAATTCTCCTGGCGAATGCAGCTCGCAGCACCCCGCGAGCGAAATTGCCAGGACAAGTAAAACTGGCGGGGGTGGGTAAGGAAGGGGCATTTCCGTCGGAGCTTCTCGAATTTCCTGCAAATGCCGATACAAATCCTACGCCATTGGGACCGCAGTAAAACTAGATTCCTCGCGAGCCGCGCGATTTTATTCGATAATTACGCGAGATCCACTACCCTCGCTACGTTAAGCAAGAGGGTGGAGGCAGGCTGGGGGTGGGCGACTCGGGGCGGCTTGCAGAGAAAAATGGAGGAAGAGAGCCATCAAGGGGGAGGTGAGGGGGGAGCTCTCTCGAAAGTCTCTGCTGCGAGAGTGTAAAATAATGGAGCCTACTCTCACCCTCGCCGCCACCCCTCGCCACCCCACACTCACCCCTCTCGAGATCTTTGCCACGAGATTTCTGAAAGAAGCGGCCAACGATAACGTTCCCTAATCTAGGGTCCGCGTATATCACTCCCGCCGCGCTGCCCTTGTCTTTACGCGGAATCTTTACGGGGGTGGAACGTAAAGCAACCCCGGCGGGCTTGCGGCTTTGATAAAATATCGAATGACCATTTTTAAAATGGAGAGACAAACGGGCGTGAAATATTGAAATTTTATCGGGCGGCCCTCGGCAAAGATTTGCCGGAGTTGTTGGAGCATGATTCTCCCGATCGGGAGGCGGCTGCTGCGGGTTGTCTGCCGGGGGTTGATAAAGCTGCGCCGGTGCCTTCGAGGAAGCACCGCGCGACCACCGATAACCCGCTTTTCAATCGACCACGCGGGATCCCCTGAAAAGGACCCATTAGTCTCACGGTTCGCGGAAAAATCGACAAAATCGACCTACCCTCCGCCGGAGCTCTCCCACCCCCATCCCCTGCCTGCCTCGATCCCGTCGAGAATTCTCACCGACCCCTTGCCGTCCCGTCTTCCTCGAATCGTCGAAGCTCGTCGTCGTCCATAGAAAACACCGAACCCGATCTCCACGCTAATAAACTTCCGCACACGCTGCCACTCCACCCCTTTTTATTAATTTCGATTATTGTTACTCGAGTATAAAAAATGCTATCTCTCGCTCCGTCCGTGCGTCGAGCCATGCGCAAAGTCCCGAAACAAAGGGTGTCTCGTGAATTCATAAGGAGCGCAGAATTCCCTACAATAAGTTCGAGCTCGTATTTCACGATAAAAGCCGGTTTGGCGTGGCGTGGCGTGGATTGCGTGGCGTGGCGTGGCGTGGCGTGGCGTGGCGCGGTGCGTAGCCGGCATTGTCATTCGATTTTTCCCCTTGAGCATTAATTCCCGGTTTCGCGGCGGGAAGAAAAGCCAATGAAAATGGGTAAAACTTAGGGAATTTGTGTAACAATGCTTGTTCCGCGAGCGGGTATAACCGCGGGAACAATGGCGTCGATCGGGCAAAAGTTTAATGCAGTTGACAGAGCTACAGATTCGCCATTTTACGTCGGCGAAGTAACGGCTATTGTTCACGGGCCGCCATTAGAATCGGCATCAGCGAGCCGTCGCTATTCTGGCAAAACGATTCATCGACCGATCTCCACGCGGGACTGTGGGGCCGGGGGTGGCGAAGAGACCAAAGTCTCCCTCCACCCCCGTTTCAGGTGCATTTGCATCGGCTGCGTCATTCTCCGTCCTCTGTAGTCCAACGGGAGAGATTCGATACGACGACGACGACGACGACGATCTTTCCGCTTGAACCGGAAGCTCCGTTGGAATCCGCCGCGAGAAACGGCCGCTCTATTTTACCGACCAAGCAAATTTCGCCTGAAATCGATAGTTCCTTGTTACCTTAAACGCCGGATGGCTTAATTATAACGACGAGTCGTCGTTGAACGGCGACCCTTCAACCATCACATCGATGCATTCTATTTACTCCGTGGAAATCTAATTACCACCCCCACCCCCGACCCACCCCCCGCTTTTCTTTCCTCGACCTCTCTCCTCGACTTTGCGGTCTGCTTAAGGTTACAGTTATCGTCCTCGGTTTATTAGACACCCTGAAGTAGTCTCGGACGGAGATGGAATCTGACAGGGGTGGAGGGTGGAAGAGGGACATTAGAGCCTTTCTCTCCCAACTCCATCCCCTTCTGGTTCATGGTAATTAAAAACTTGCGGGCTTTCGTTATTTCGCTCAATTGATCATTCGCCATCGTTTGCTCTTGTGCGAATAGCACCCAAGGTGCTTCTTTCTCGATATCCAGTCACGTGATATGCTGCTGCTGCTGCTGCTACTTCCGGTTCTCTGGCTTTAGCGACGTTGGCTATCAATTAAATCAGGTTATCCCGAAATCACTGCCGTCTTTCTCTAATTGCCGAGAGAACTGTAATTACCATCACCCTCCGCATTAATAATATACTTTACCCTTAGCCACCCCCTCTGCTCCTCCGCGATTTGGATCATTACGAGCACGCATATCTGTGTGTCTGTGTGTGAAATTCGATGCTTTGGCACACGACTGTTACCCCCTGATGCTATTCCTGCGACCCCCGGAACGCCCGATTAGGCGAACCAATTAGGAGATACCGCGTTCTACGATGACTACCCCCCTCCCCCCGATTTTCCTTGCTTGGAGAAATTAATCGACGCGACCTCGCGTATCTGGTAAAGGAAATCACCGAAGCTTCGATTTGACCGGAAGCTCGCAAAAAATCCGTCGGCATTAGGAAAAATCCGTGGGGCAGGGATGATCTTCGGCATCCCCGTCGCAACCCCTGAAGATAACGAGATCCTCCGATTAATCACGATAATTTCACCGACGGCGAACTTAACTCCGAGAACTTCCCCGGTTCTGTCTTCTCCACCCCCTTCTCTCCCTCCCTTCTTGACCACGCAAGTCGCTTGATTTTTCACCCCAACCCCATCCGATCGACCGGCTCGATAACGAAAATTCACCCTGAACCGGAAGTGAGTCGTTCACCGGGATCTTGTTGCGCCGGTAATCCTCCAACAACCCCCTGCAACCCCTTTCTTCCTTCGGGAAGGAAACGCGTAAAAATCCGCTCCGCGAGTGTTCGCTTGGGCCCTACGCCCCCTTCCACCCCCGGCGAATCCCACGTGGTTAGACGGTCGTCGCCCGCTTATCGACCCCGTCGACGGATACTGTCGGGGGTTGAAATCCACGAGGAAACTCCGCTCGCAAGATTGGCCGGTGTTACTTACATGGCGGCCGCTTCGCTAATTGACTGACTGGATCATCCTGAATACGCTTTTAACGAAGCGGATGCAAATTCTATTTGCTATCAACTATCCTATAACGCAGCCTCTCCTATTTATTTCCATCGTGAATTCCTAACGATGAAGAACTACCCCGTCCTTTGTGCACCACGCGTATACCGAACTCTCCTCCTCCACCCCTCACATTTTTCTTAATTATTCCCATTGAAGTTAGCCGGGGGTGTTTGGTTGCATTCGTCTAGATTTTATTTCCACCCTCACCCCCGCAGATGGGCCGCTCGTATTTTTTGAGTTTTTTCGATTCGAATCGGATCCGACACCCTCCCCCCCCGTCCATAACTTCACTCGTCAGTGAAACGAGAGATTCCGAGAGAGGTCGATGGACAGCTTTTCCCCGGAATGATGGAGTAAACGCCTTTTATCTTCGCTCCCACCCATTCTGCGGTCAATAACCGTTGTTTTAAGTCCTTCTTGTCTTCATTTTGCTCCTCGGCCAGTTGATAAACTCCTCGTAAATTGCTGGAATACGTAAGGTAATTGCTGCCTTGGTAACACAATGGATGGTAATTAATCTCTTGGCGTTTATCTCTCTTCGCAGCAGTATTGTCCGTCGAGTGCGCTGTTCGCGCGAGCGTATGTGCTTGTTTTGTGTCTATGTGTGTACGTGTCTGTGTCTGTGCGCGCGCGCATCTCGCTCCGCACCCTCCGCGTCTACCAATAACGAGACCAATAACACCACCGGCTACGTTTTATCGTCGACGCAACCTCCACCTCCAAAAGATGGAATTCTTAAACGGAACCGGATGTTGGCAAAGGTCAAGATTATCGCGAATCCCGCGGAGAACCCTGACGTTACTACCCTCTATGATTTATCGCCGCTGCAACCTGGCAAAATGGAATTCTTGAGCGGAACCGGAAGTAAGGCTCTCGTTCTGTTCTCGAGCGACGAGTGGTTGGGAAAGGTCAAGATTATCGCGAATCGCGCAGACACTCGAGTTTTATCGTTGATGCGATCTTGGAGAATAGACCTCTTTAGGGAACCGGAAGTTCCTGTGGGAGTTTTGAGTGTAGTGGTGGCGAAGGTTAAAAGGGAGAGGAGAGAGAGAGAGAGAGAGAGAGAGAGAGAGAGAGAGAGAGAGAGAGAGAGAGAGCGCGTACGTGTTCATTAATCGCGCAAAGACGCCCGCCCACGCAGACCTGGTGTAACTTGACAAATTGTCCCATTCATCCGTAACGGCGGGGCTCTCACCTGATTGGTCGAGATCCGTCGAAAGCACCGTTTTCGCACATCCTCGGAGTAACGCCGAGTACACGAAACACCCCTCCTCCAGGAAATTGAAATTTTCTCCCTCTGAAACTCCACGGACTCCCGGATGTACGCAAACGACGTTTTTGTTACTCCACCCCCTCCCTCCCTCCCGATCTCCGTTAACGTCGATCGTTAATTAACGCGCGAGAGCAGAGGAAAACATCGGCTCTGGATTGGTGGCGAGAGGAAAGTTCATAAAAATGCTGGTCGCTCTCCTCATTTTTTTAGCTAACGAGCTCCGTAGGAGACGCCTGGTCACCCGGAGGAAAAACGGAGGAAAAGCGAGGGGCAACATCGCGGGCTAATTGATTGATTGATTGATTGATTAAAAACAAGGGGATAATTACCGGATGGTAGTCGGATACAAGCTCCGTCGGAGCTCCATAATTACTTGAGATAATATTGTTAGCCGGCACGCCGGCGATTTTCATATTTTCCACCGGCGGTGGGTGATCCGCGGGGGTTTCCCTCTAACACACACCGAAACGTCTGCTTTTCCACCAGTGGAAAAACAGCCGAGAGTTTTTCTCCGGGAATATCGACGGAGCTGCGCGTTTCGCTCGAACTACCCCCATCCGGCTGCGACCCCCCCGTGACTGCGGAATCCTCTGGTCTCGCCACCCCCGGAGGCCGCCAACCCCCGTCCGCTCGTCGAATTCTTCTTGCTCGCTCGTTTCGAACTTATCGCTCGTACTTTCGATTACTATTGTCTAGCTTTTCCCACCCCCTTTTCCACCCCCGCACTCGCGTCCACCTCCCCCGATGATCCAATTAACGATTCTCCCCGTTTTTCTTGCAGGTACGTACGACTTCCTTGTATGGTAAATTCTCCAGCCACCGCCACGATGGCGGCTCGCACGCGACACACACACACACACATACAGGGGCGCGTGTGCACCGAATCGGTAAGTTGTCGAATATCGAATGATCCGCAAATAATTGCTAGGAGGGTGAAATAATAAGGTAATTAAGTCGTGATATTGCATAAATGTTCGCCGGCAGTTAAACATAGCCTAATTAGCGATGTTTAACATTGAATTAAAATTAAATGAATTAAACGATACGTAATTACCAGCTCCGCGTTTAGCCGAATGATCGAGTGCATGATCGTTGCTGTTAGGCGCGGGGTGAGATGGGGGAGGAGGAAGAGGAGGATTTCGCACCTCGCCGATGAATCTCCGATCGCTCGAGAGCTCAATTAAGGTTTAATCTGCATAAAATACTCGGCTAAGATGGAGCGGCCAATCGGGTTTCTCTAATAAACGTCGGGGGGCGGGGGCGGGGGGAAGGGGTAATTAAATCGGCAGGGCGTCATATAAATCGCGCGCGGAGCGCTTCCCACCCCCGTTGATTTAGGGCGAATTCTTTCGGTGTTCCGTCGGGCGGCCCCGACGGGGGTGGTTGTTACACCGCCGTGTACCGTCGGTAAGGTAGGACTCGTACACGGTAACAACCCCGGGTAATTAACGAGGGCTCGTGTTTCGCTTACTACGGGCGAATTATGCAAACGAGAGAGCCGAATCCCATGACCGATCGCAACCGAAAATGTTAGCGCGAAACTATCGGTTAGTCCCCGATTACCTTTGTACTTTATCGCCGCCCGATCAACCGGAAACTGCCACCCCCAGCCCCCACCCTCACCCCCGCCCTGCGCTTCAATTCGAATTTGATTCGAACGCGAGACTCGAGGGACGAGGGAAAGAAAAACCGATACAAACGGAATAGGGTGGGTGGTTGTTGACGAGGGGTGGAGCGGGGGTGGTGGCGCGGGGTGAGAAAAACGAGGGGAAATTCCGTCTAACAGGAATCTCTGGGAGCGCGCGACTCCTGACGGAAAATGAAAATGGAGATAACCAACTAACTAACTAGATAACTAACTTGATCAAAGTTTTCAATTAATAACTTGTCACCGATGGTAATACCTTATTCGGAAAGTTTCTGTATTATTCCGTGCGTCGACTTTGCCCCGTGGTCCCAGCGAGCGATGTTCTTCAAATTATTCACTCTTCCAGGGTTGATGGCGCGGGGAGGGATGCGAAGAAAAGTCAGAACATTAACAGAAGAGAGAGAGAGAGAGAGAGAGAGAGAGAGAGAGAGAGAGACGAAGAGAAGGGGGAGATTTGTCGCACGTTTTACGAGATTTCGCATTCCCGAATCGTCCGCGTCCCGGGGGTTTGACGCGGGAGCACCCCCGAGACCACCCCCGAGGCCACCGGAAGCCAGCGGTACCACCACCGCGACTCATCGGCCAAATTTCCTGCTTTCTCGGCTAACTTGGCGCGCGCTTCGCTCATCCTGACTCGGCCTTTGCTCGAACCTCCACCCCCTGGCCCTCCGGCAACCCCTCGAAAATTCTGCAAAAGCATCGAGGGCTTCGCGAACTCGCCAAGTTTTCCGGGAATTGCCGAGTTACCAGATATTAACGAGCGACAGGAAGTGGTGAAAGAGCCAGAGCGGCGGAACGTCCGGTTGACACTGACGGAGGTTCAGGTGGCCGACGGTGGTCGGGCCAGGATGAGGAGGGGTGAGATGGGGTGAGTCGAGGCGGGGGTGGGGGATCCTTTTGAATAATCCTGTGAAAGCGGCAGCGCCAGCTAAACACTCCCGTAACGGGGATCATTTATTATTTGACGCCATTGCGCTAATAGCCCCCACCCCCCACGGTTTCACTACCCACCCCCTGTATTTCATTTATTTCGGAGAACACCTTCGCAATTTATAACCGGGCCGCCCGCCGCTTTCAAACGAACGAAACCGCCGAATGTCAAGAGTACGCCGACTGTTCCTCTAGTTGTTTCAGAAAAAATAACCTCGATTTATCGGGGGGACCATTTCAGGGTTGTTTCGCATTTCCGTACTACGCCCTTGAAGGTTTTCCAAGTTTTCTGGCGCTTTTCGATTTTCCGATTTCGAACAGTACCCCGCACTTTGGTCCCTGGAAAGAACGCAGCTCGGCCAAAGTATGTAGTAAAATATGTCCTGGCCGTGAAATATCGAACATTTGCCCCTCGAGCGATTGCAATAACTCGCAGCCTCCGGGGGAGGGGATTTTCGCCGGTTTCAAGTCAGGTGAACGGAAGTCGGATCATGCGATGGGCGTTCGCGTGTTCTCGGCCTGATAGTCCCTTTCCCCACCCCTAGCGAAGGGGCCGAGTGTCAGGGGCTGATTTTACGACGACTTTTATCGCGCAGACGTCGGGACGGGGGTGCGGAGACTAGAATACGTGGTTCCGGAAATTTCCAGCAGTAGCACAACCACCACCACCAACACCAACACCACCACCACCATCACCATCGCCATCAGGAGGCACGTCAATGCTAAATGGTCGTCTCGCGAAGCCTGGTAAACTTACTTCCCCTAATGGCCGCCATGTTTCTGCAACAAAGACACTCCCGCCAAATAGAGATTTATCGATCCCCCTCCCCCTCCTCACCCTCTCATCCCCCAGCTTTGACTATCCTGCGGGAAGACGCGTATTCGTTCGTCGCTCAGATTCGAAGAATCTTCCGATCCCCCGTTGATTCTCTCGCGGTCCGTGGAATTCCGCTCGGATTTCCTTGGAACACGTAGGAATGCGTTGCGACACATCGCGTCACGTTGGAATAACGAAGTCGATCCGAGTTCCGGAGTTCAAGACGGCCCGCGATTTCACCGTCGGTTTTCTCGAGGATTCGCGACGAGAGCCACGCTCGATTTTATCGAAACTGGGTTATCACCGAATGGCGACGAATGGCACTGGCTGCCTTCGGTCGACGTCCTCTGCCATAAAAGCCGGAGGGGTTGGCAAATGCCTCCTGGTCGGGGACTGCGTAATTACTGATGTTGGCAATTAAGGAGCGCACTTTACGCCCGCGCTTTCCTCGCCAATTAAGCACCGCCCACGCCTTTTTCCATCTCTTCCAGATGGGGGTGGAGACGGGGGTGCTCGACGACCGAAGCAGCTGCGAGATTTTTAAGGTAAACCCAAAGACGATCGGGGGCCATTGACGGAAATTTTGCAAATCCGCGCAATGCCACCAACGGGGATGCACGAGGATTCCCCCGAGAGTCCCGGATATTCCATCCGGAGGGGGTGGTAGCCGAGCGCGGTGCTCCAGTTTATTCCAATTAATTGGAAGCTCGCGAGGGTGGGTGGATTTAGACGTCGTTGAAATATTTTTCCCGCGCAAGAACCGTCTCGCGGCTTCGGGGGATGGGGCGAACGATTTTAGCGGGGATTGCTCATCAATAGAGACGGGGCGAGGAGGGTGAGAAGAGGGGGTGAGAGTAAATTCCTCCGGATGGATATAGAGCGGAACCGCGCGAAATAAGTAGCGAAATGGCGGCATGGATATAACGGCCCTGGCCGGGAAACTTGGCGAGGAACTGCTGCGCAACGGCGGCGGCGGCGGCGGTGGCCTGGGGCGGAGGGGTGGAAAACTTGTGGCGGTTTTTCCACGTAGACAAGCATCGGCAGCCCCGGCCTCTAAGCCTCAGCGTGATCGACACTTTCGCGGGAACTGTTCTTAAGTTCGCCCCGGCCGAGTTTTCCCAAGAAGCAACCCCCGCCGTTTCACCCTCGCCGACCCCGCAGTCCTCACCCCCAACCCCGCCGCGATACCGTTTGGCTGGCTCATCCCCAGAGCCGCCGCGGTGTCGATTAATTCGATTAATTCAATCTGGTAATTGCTTCCCATCGATCCCTCCCCGGAGATTTCCTCGCCCACCCCCACCCTCGCCTCTTCTTTGCACCCTCTTTTCTCTTCCTTATTATCGGACCGCACGAAACTCACGGAATACGGGGCACCCTGCGGCGAGAAACTCTCCTCGGAAACTTGAGAAAATCTTCGAGAACCCACTTCCACCTCTACCCCAACCCCAACCCCCAGCCCCATCCCCATCCCCATCCTCATGCCCGTTGCACCCCTTTTCATCGGGAAGGACGTTTACCGGTTTTTCGTCCGCGCTTTCAACCCTCCCTCCTGGTTAGGCCACATACTGGATTTTCTCGTACCTCTGGGACCCAGTGGAAAATTTAACCCGCTTGGCCATACGTTAATTACAAACGAGTGCCGAGACTCCAGCAGATTAACTCGCAGATCACTCGGCCACATCGCCATTCGTTGCAATCAGCTCGGTTTACACGTGGCGAACGTGTACCACCGCCGTGTTTACACGATACTGCTTTGTTTGCCAAAGCGTGCTACTCCGACGAAGGGGTAGGCGGGGGAGAGGGTGACCGAAGTACCCCGGTACGTCGGTACATACGTGTTGTGGCGCAACGCGAAACGGACAGGGAAAAACGTTGTAAAATGATTTTGCGCCAATTAAACCGGAGGCTAATGTAATTTCGGCTCCGGATCCAAGTCGTTTGATGCTACACGCGTCTGTTAAATTTTTATCCAAATTCAAGTTATAGCTCACTGGCGGAAGATTTTAGATCGTTTCTCTGTCTGTGTGTGCGTGTGTGTGTGTGTGTGTGCGCGCAGTTTTTTTCTGGTCCGGGAAATTTAACGCAAATCCTGAAAATTTTAATTGGATTCGCGTAATCTTTGGCGAGCGGAGAATTTCCTTCCTCAAGCTTCTCCCATCGTTCTATCAGTACGAATACACGCAGGTTGACAGATCGAACTAAGAAGAATGCCAATGCGAATAATAGTGAAAATAGGAATAATTGAATAACGTAGCTCCTAGAGAGCCACGGCAAACGAATCCCCCGATTCTCGATATTATCGGAAATCCCGCGTGTTTCGTTACGAGGCAGCTACGCGCCAATGGGATACATTGTAATTTTTGCAATTCCTCTAATTTTTCCCCCTTGCCGTTTTGTTATTTAATCGACTTTAATGAAATTTGTACGCGAAACTGGAATCAACGAGCAATCTATAGTAAATTAAAATTGAAATCGGATTATCCCCATGGAGAAAGAGAGAGAGGGGGAGAGAGATAGTGGAGGTTTTATTGAGAATAATAAATATAAATTGATGAAATTAAAAACATGCGAGTCATTAACTCCGGGCAATGCTGGTGGAAGTAAAAAATAAAATTTTGTAGGAAATCCAGATAAATCGAGGGATCCGGCTTGAAAATAAAACGCGAAATTATTGAAATGTTAATTAATAGAGATATTACATTTACGAGAATCACGTTAGTTTCGATGAATTTCAATATTCAGGGGTAGGAATCGGCTCGGCCCAGCTCGACTCTGCTCGGCTCGGCTCGACTCTGGATTCAGGGTGATAACGCGGGGGTGAGGGAAATTTATGCGATTACACCCGAGAATGTTGAGTTTAATCAAGGATCCAGATACGTCGGCCGATTATCAATCAATTTATCATTCCTCGCTGATTCCGCAATAATTTCACCGGTGACCTTCGGGCCCGGGGGTCGAAAGGGGATGATGGGGGTGTATTTGGGGAAACTTAATACAGCGTCGAGTCGTCAGGGTCGAGTCGCCCGGGGCTTTTCTTACAACCGGTGACAGTCGTGAAGTTAATTGCGCTTAATCAGTCGAAATGACGAAGGGGACCGGGGGGAGGGGGTGGCGCCCATTCATGGCACACGGCAGCCGGGGCAGATTATATACAGTTTTTCATTCTCGGACAAAGACGCCGGAATTCGGAGCAATTAGAGGAGCTTTGGTTCATTAAATTACGAGGTTCTTCGGTGAATGGAACGTAAGAGTTGAAACTCTCCTCTGGCTCTCCCGAGAAAAACTTATAAATGTGGCTTAAAAACTGCACTTGCTTTTTTCTTCCTTTATTTTCCCTCATCTCCTCTCTCTCTCTCTCTCTCTCTCTCTCTCTCTCTCTCTCTCTCTCTCTCTCACTCTCACTCTGTATCTCTGCATCTCTGCACTACCCCGAGTAAAAAAGCTTCGTTTTATTTACACGGGCTTTTCCGCGTAATCACGGGAAATTATACACGCGGCGAAGAGAGGGGGAGGGGGTGAATTTTCCTCCATTGAAATTTGCACGGATGCTCCTTCGGCTGATTTCACTCGGTTTCCATCGGGGAACCGTAGGTGCATCAGCGTCGAGGCTAACCAGGCTGGACCGCGTCCGAGGAAAACCCGAGGAAAATTGCGGGAAAATTCCGATATTCCATCGGGGACTCCGGGAATTTTCCCTCCCTCTCCCGCGCGAGAAACGACCTTGCCGACCGGTTGATTCGCCGGCGAGTGCGTGGGCGACCTCGAGGACTTCCGGTGTATCGCCGTTGATCGACGTGATATCCGGTGGTAGCCGCTGGCACGTCACTCGTCGATGGAATCGTCAATGCGTAACCTCCCCTCCCCCCTAAGAGCGCGAAAATGCGATACCCACTTTTTTCCCTCCACGAAGAAAATATTTGTCGACTCACCCCTTCCAACCCCCCGCCTCTATCGTTACGAGAATGAAAATTGAAAGAAAAATTCCGGTCCGAGGTCTGCGCGCTCCATTAAACGAAAACTCACCCCTCTCCCCCCGCATGCGCGATATCCTTCTCGAAGTACCTCCTAATAATCAACAACAATATCCTGTATCCTTTGTAAACCTCGAGCCGTGAGAAATTTCACGAAATATCCCCGAGCCATCTCGGAGCCTTCTCCCGCCCCCACCCCCTGTCCAGAATCGAAGTTAAAACTCACCTTGGAATTTTTCTCCTCCTTAGCGAGCTCGCTTCCCGGCATGATTTATCCCGCAGGACTTTTTTTTTCTTTCTTTTTTTTTACGGGGATATCCCCGGGCTATCGGTTATTAAAGCTAAGACGGGATGCTGTAACGAAGTTTTTCTCGTTTCTGAAATTGATATAAACGTTACACCGCTTCGCCCTTGTATGCGTATCATCAGGCTAAATTAATTGCTTAAATTAAAAGTGCCCCCTGCCCCTACCCCTTCCGGGAAATCAAGGGACGATCCTTAAAAAACTAATGAAACTCTCTTGAATCAATAATCCGGCTCTTCTCTCGGGCGATGAAACGGTCATTGACGATAATGCGGGTCCCCTACTTACCGACGCCAAAAAATTACCGCCAAAGAATTCGTAAATGTGTGGAAACTTCATCTCCCGAACGGCTAGAAAATACGATCGTTGATAATTGCGCGAGACTCTTAAAGAGCGAACGTCTCGTCCGTGCAACAACCCCGCAGCTTTTGTACTCGCGCGAGGGTTGGGGGTTGGGGAGCGAGGGTGGCAGACGAGTAACAGGGTTAATTCGGATTTTTTCCAATTATACGTATTTGTCAATGAGCAACATGGCGAATTGTATCACGGAGATTGTATTTTGCGAGAAGAGAATTAACGGGTGCGACTCTGCTGGGGTAATCACCGAGAAAGAGAGGAAGAGAGAGAGAGAGAGAGAGAGAAGGGGATGATAAACGTGCGTGAAAATGAGTGGAAAGCGCTAATTCGTTTCGGCGGAAAAAGCAGAAAATCACAGGAAACGAAATGGTCGCGAAGGCGGGGGGTGGGGGAGAGGGGGCTATTAGCACCGCGAAGCCACCCCCACTTTGCGCTTATTATTAAAGCGCCCGGCAACACGACAAAGGAATCAACGATGTCGAGGAGCGGGGGAGGGGATGAGGGCAGCCCAACGCGATAAGCTCGGACGTGCTTAATTACGCGGTAATTAGCCGAAAATGGCGGCTGAAGGAGGAAGTCGCGGTTTTTCATTGCGCCAAGTGCCCGGGCGTCCTCGGGAAGATGACGATGGCCCTGCAAAAACGACCAAGGGCCATGAAGGTCTCGGCAATTAGGGGAACCACGTGACCACGTGACCACGCTCACTTTAAGACTCCGCGGAGGGCAATCATTAATTTTCCACGGAAAAAAGAAGGAGCCACCCTGCCAGAAGCCAATTGATAATAAATTCCTTGACCGGTGGCTGCCAGACGTTTAGGGGTATCCCCGCATCTCGCAGGGTGGGAGGGGCTGAGGTCCACTTAGCTTCTTCCAACGCTTTGATCTTACGTCACTTGGCCGAACTGCCGTCAGCCCCGAGGACACTCGAAATTATCAGGCAGAACCCGGTGAAACTGCCACGGCAGCGGGAACCCGAAACCACCCCTTCTTTTTTATTTTGTAATTATTCTCTTCTCTCGTGGGGGTGAGCTCCTCGCACTTGCCAACGGCGACGTGCGATAAATTTCTCTCTTCTCTCGCTCGGATTCGATAATTTCTCGAAGTTCGTCGCGAGGAGAAGAACAAAACCAGAAAACAAAATTGAGGGGGTGGAGGGTAAGTTTTTAAAGAATACAGGCGATTTTTCCAACACTCGTTCAATTATTCCCTCGAGAGCACTACCGTCAAATATTTATTCGTTTTTCCATTAATTAATCCGATTCGCAAAGACTCGATACTCGTAGAGGAAATCGGTGGGTGGCGTGCAGGGGTCGCGGAGAGGGGAAGGAGAGTTATTGGTAATATATTTGACGAGGAGAATTTGAAACCCGGCCGCTCGTGCCTGCGGGCATAAGTAATGAAATTGTATCGATTCCTTAAAAGATATAGGGTTTGAAATTAAATACTTTTCGCGTTAGAGAGAGAGAGAGAGCGGATAAATTATTTTAATGTTTATTCAGATGGTTTTTTTTTCTTTTTTTTACAAACGAGAAACACTCTCTACATTATAATGTAACGTTATGGAAAAATTAAAGATTCTCTCTCTCTCTCTCCCCGTTACGGATGCACAGAGAAATGTTATAAATAATCGACGAGTTCAACAGAGGGGTGTTTCGCCGTTGATAGAATTTACGCGGGAAAAACAAATAATCCGCGGAAAATTGGCATTAGGAATGCACGCTGCAGATTTTCCAGCGAACTCATCGAAGCTGCGTGAAGGGAAGGGGGGCGGGGGTCAGTCGTTGTTAAAACGCGATGGAGGAATCTCGACGGAATGCCGAAGAGATTGATCGCGCTGCTTTTCGCACACTTTTTAACATTTCAAAGATGGCGCCGGGGTTCCGGCCGAATCTCAATGATCATAACCAAATGGAGTGGCGTTCCCCTCCCCTCCCCGCGGGGTCCATTCCCCGCAATCCGGTGCGCGGGGTGATCGCGTGTTTGATTTTCGCGTTGAGTGAATCGCTCCGGGAGCCGAGTCGGGGGCGGCGGGGGTGGAAGGGTCGTTCGGTTTCCGCTGGATATCAAGGAGGTTGAAAGCACTTGAATTGGGTCACCGTTTGGTCGAAAAGAGCATTGACGTAGATTTAAGGAAGCACTCTCCTCTCGCGAGAGTCGGGCTTGAAAAATTCTACCCTTAAAAAGGACTAACGGCCCCCGGCTATTTCCCCTCTGGGTTGGGAGGGGGTGGGCGCACTTTCGATCACGCTGTCCCGCAAGGGGGTGAATTACGAGCGATTATGAAAACTGAAAACTCTGGCATGGCCACTGGAACGAACGCATTCTTATTGTTCCTTCGACCACCCCCTCCCCCTCCCCCTGCCAGCGGGAAACTTCATCGCTAATTCATGTATTTCCTTCGGAACTTTTCCACCGCTCCTTCTTCTTTTTACCGCCACACGACTCTTTTGTTCGCCGCGCACTTTTTTCCCCTCCCCCTCCCCAGACTTTTCGGCCCTCCACCCAGCGAAAAGTTTGACGAGGCGTCTGCTCCCGTGGTATCCGTCAGGGGATGGGGGTGGCTTGTTCCGCGGCAAAAAGCTGCAGATCGTTACAAGGTAACACCCGGGGGCTGAAAGAAACGATAATTCGACTTGTCGCTCCTACAAAACGCGCTCCACATTCTCGAAAAAGCCGAAAGTTAACCGGAAGTGCGTGAGAGTAACCCCCTTGCGCTTTGCGAACCGCCAAACTGTTCCGTCCGGAAACAATTAAAGGTGATAGGGTGCGATATAGGTCAGGGTGACCAGAAGTCTTTGTCGAAACTTCGTCGCTGTCTCTACGTGGATTGTCTCACCACGTTCGGTGAGAGAAGAGAGAGGAGAGAAGAAGACCGAGAGAGAGAGAGAGAGAGAGAGAGAGAGAGGGCAATTGTTATTTCGACATTTAAAATAATGGCGGTGCAATTAAGCGGAGGAAGTCAGGCCTGGCTATCCAAGCACTTGTGGTCTGGAGGATGTTAACACTTGCTCCAATGACGAGCTCCGTTCTCCGGTTCTTGTAATTCAACGCCCGTTTTGAAATGGAGATCAGATTCTGCTGCGCGACTCAAGCCGTATCAATTACGCAGACCGGTCGCTCGGTCTTTCCTCGGCAATCCGAATCGATTCTCGCAGCTGCTCCATTGCGGTTAACGAGATTCGATGATGCGCGCAACTTTGGCAATCAGCGCCAATTATTTCTTCCGCTCCGAGTTGCCGGGATCCAGACTCTCTGCATGGTCGAGCGAAAGGAAGAGGGAGGGGGGGGGGCGAGAAGGTCGAGAAACGACGACGAGGGGTTTGAGAGAGAGAAGAACGGCCAGAAATCTTCCGCCACTTTTCCCCGTCTTCCACGAACTTCCATGGAAGTCGCAGCACCTTCTGGAGGGTCGAGGGGGTTGAGGGGGTGGTTTCGTCGTGGGAGGAAACGGAGCACGTCCACGCCGGGCCGCAACTCCCCTCGGGTGAAACGTGTAACGTGGGACTCGATGGATTGTCGCTGTCCTTGAGGGGGAGGGAGAGGTCCCTCGAGAATGTCCTCGAGTTCATTCGGATATCGGCGGCTGGGACTTCCCGACGAGTCCTCCTCGTCTCTCGGACTCCTGGGGGTCTGGACTTGTAATTTCGTCGTTTCGGCTAATTGCGAGCAATTAGCGCGAGAACCGTCGATGTCTCCTCTCGCCGCTGGCCTTGACGCGTCGTCCAAGCGGTGTCCAGCGAGATACCAGCAGCCCCGACACCCCCTCGCTCTCCGCCGGAGCTGCTCTCGTGGTCTTGTCCCCGTCACCACTCGTGACCCTCGTTCAAGGCCCCCGTTACCAGCGCGAACAACTCGCTCGTGCAGAGGAAAAAACCTCGGGCGGAGAACCCCACCCCTTCGCGATCATCGTCCAAAACTTCCGGTTCCCTCCGCAGGGTCTCCAGAAACGCCCTTGAGAATTTGCCATGTTTCGAGGGACGAGGACCTGAGATTCCGGGGAAAAAAATCATCGGGGCCGCGTCGAGCGACGAGCCAAAGGTTGGAGCGGCGCTCCGGAAATTTAAATGAACTAATTAGAAGCCGGAGGGGGCGGGTTTCCGAGGCAAAGAAAGTGGCAGCCATGAATGAGGAGCGCGAGACGGAGTTAGGGGGTGGAGAGGACTGCAGCAGGAAAAGATGCGGTTAAGGTGCATCCCTCGGCTTTTTATCCTCGCTACTCCCCACCCTCTCCCCGCAGCTCGCGGCCAGGAGAAACGAAGAGCCGTGCCAGCGGGAGAAGAGAGAGAGAATCACTGTGAGTTTTCCATTGCCGCTTAATCCAGCCGTCGGAAACGTCTTAATTGGGGCTTAAGGCTGAAGAAACCACGGGGGTCACTGTATTACAATTGAAGCCGACCCACCGCTCGTTTCATTAAGAAACAGTCGCGTTCCCTCCTCTTCTCTTCTCTTCTCTTCTCTTCTTTTCTTTTCTTTTTTATCGTCTGCCCCTTATACGCCCCTCTTCTCTCTCCTTCTCTATCTTGATCTTTCTCCCTTTCTCACTCCCACTTCTCTCTTCTCTTCCATTCTCTTCTCCACTCTTCTCTTTTTTTCTTCCTTTCTCTTCCTTTCCCCTCTTTAATTCCTCCTGACTTTGTTTTCGGCGAATTCCTCTCTCGGTCCTCCTACACTATCCATTTGGTCTCCTCTTATTTTCGTAGCATCCTTTTTCTCGTGTCTGTTTATGCGTGAGTACTTTTGCCGCTACCCAACCCCGTCCCTTTTTCGAACAACTTATTGGTTTCTCCATTGTATTCCTTATCACCATTGTAGAATTTATCGTTTTGTCTGCTTACTGCTTTAATTTCTCTCTTCTCATATCTTTTTCTCTCCCTTTCGATCTCTCTCTCTCTCTCTCTCTCTCAATTCTTTTGGATATCCTCTCCCTTTCCCATTCCATTTGCTCCTTTCCCTTCATACATATTTCATCCACTCCTCCCCACCTCCCCCCTCCGGTCCTTTCTACATCTCTTTGGTTTTCTTCTCCTTTTTCGCTACTCCAGTTTATTTGTCTTACTTTCTTCTGCTTTCTGTGCTCGTGTCACTGTCACGCTTCTCTCTCTTTTTCTTGTATCTTACGTCCTTGTTGCTCCCTCCTCTCCCCTTCGTATTACACCTGTTCTCTCAGTGGAACAAGACGGCAAGCAACGGGTTCATAAACGAGTACGCGTCTTCGAATTTCTACCGCGTTCTGCCAGCGTGCCACGCCACGCCATGCCATGCCATGCTATGCCATACCACGCCGCGCAATGCCACGCCACTTCGCAGGCCTCGACTAACAATGCGCTCCATTCAGCGAGTGAATGGACTGCAGTCCGGTGCTTCTTTTCATAGAATTTTTTCGCGTCCAACCTGACACAACTACGTGTTTATCTGCAGAAATATCTTCATGCTTTGCATTTGATTCACGGACTGCAAACGCTGCTGCTGCTGCTGCTGCTGCTGTTGTTGCTGCTGTTGCTGCCGCTGCTGCTACCGCTGCTGCTACCACCCGTTTCATCGGAGATGCCATATCGATGGCCATTGAAAAGTTTTGATAATCCGATAAATATCAAACGAAACGCTCGACTCGCTGATATTTATAGGCTAACCCACTCATGTTCCTCCTTCCCCTCCTCCCCACTCTTCTCGTTACACAAATGTAATAATTAAAAAAAATACACGCGTTTTGAAAAAACAACAAATTTCAATTTTTCCCACATCGACACGCGGTCCCTCGTTATCGAAAGTTTCACTGGGATAAATAGATAGACGGATAGACGAATAAATAATTAAACATATAAATAAATAAATGAACAATTGGACAAATCTGGGGAAACTGTGAAAATTTGGAATTTCCCTCGTGGGAATTGAAATCTCATAATTAATTTTCTTCAGTTATCCGCGAGTGATTATAAAAATGGAGCGAGGGTTGAGAGTCGGGGGTGAAAATAATGGATGGAGAGGGGGATGGGGGGGGGAAGAATGGGGAAAGTTCCTGGCGTCAATTACTCGCTGAAAGAGAGCGTTCGCGGGCGGTCCGGTCGTTTTGATATTTCGACAAATACTAATCGGGACGCGAGATTTATGGAAATGCATCCCGAGCGACGTGCGGAATTTAACTAAAAGCGTAATTAGCGATGATTCCTAGATGATCAGTCGCTCGCTCGCTCCCTCGCACGTCCTCCCCCTCCCCACCCCCAATTTACAATGGGCGCCATGAAAATGCCTTTCATTCACCGATACCGAAGCATATTTGTTTTGTAATTGGCAATCCCATTCGTTTCCCGCTGGAAAAAAGCCGCCGCGTATTATAAATCTACGAAAACAATTGCAGCAGGATAGGGGCGGGGGTAGCGGTGCATTAGCACGTTAATAAACAAATAAGTGCATAAGTAAACGTATAAATAAATGAGTCGATAAATAAATATAATGCAGTTGTGTGCTTGCGGAGGATTCGTCCGGCAAACTGACGCATCCTCGCGCGCATGGGCAAAGGGTGGTTATTAACTAAAGCAGAGATTATACGGAGGGCGAGGGGGTGAAAATGACGGAAAGCATCCAGTTGAGAATTTCCCAGTGATTTTCCGTGGAGTGCTCCATCGAGAAAAACATGTATCCGGCTCGCCAGCAGCGATTCTCGTATATCGACGGAGCCGGAGTATAAGGGGGTGCGCGCGACAGGGGTTGGGGGTGGAGATCGAAACGCAGGGCTCGCGCAATTCGGTTACGGGTCGTCCGGTGTTCCGGGGCGAGGCCGGCAGGAAAAAGCTCCGTGCTTGTTATGAACGACTCGTTGACCAAAACACACGGGGCTTTCGCCGGGTCCCACGCCCCCACCCCCACCCCCGCCGTCGCTCTCTTTTTTCTTTCGTCGGGAGATTTATCGGTCGCCGCACCTTTGTAGAGCCGATCGCGCCTCGATTTATACGCCGAGAATTCCAAGATCAAAAGGGACGCGCGTGCGCCCCCTTTCACCCCTGCTCCGCCCCCGGTCCGGGCCATGGTCCGGGTCAGTCGCGTCCACCTTCGTATCCTCGAAATTCCACGCACCCCCGACCACTCTGGCGAGCATTCAATGGAAACGTTGTCCGCTGAATAGAAGTCGAGGATCGATAGCCTCTCGGAGATGAAACACTCTTTAAGTGTCTCTAATCGATTTTCATTAATCTCAACCCCCACCCACCCCCGTCGGGGTACCCCAAGACAAATCTCTCGGCGATTCTCCCCCACCCCCTTTTCCTCCAACCTGCCACGGCCCATCGCAACCCCCTTGTTACCCCCTTTATGCGCTCGCTCCCCGTCCTCCCTCTACTACCCCGCGATTTCACCCCTTGAAATTCTCGCAGCTCGGGAAAACGCTAAGTAGGGTTCGGCAAAGTTCGGGAGTGATCGCGCGAGATCACTCGAGTTGCACGGGACTTTCGAAAGCTCCTTAATGATGTCGAGTGAAGAAATTTAGACGAGAGGCGACGGGGGTGGAATTTGTTTGGTTCGCGGCTCGCTGGAAACAAGTTCTTCCTGGAGGGTCAGGGGGTGGGGCTAACTATTCGTCGACCGGAGAACAATAAAGAAGAATAAGAGGGCCTTTGTCTCCCGGAGCTGTACCTTACGGCGCGCGATAATGTCCAATAATATAACGCAAGCCGTAATGCAGCTTTATGCGGGGGTGATAGCGCGGCGGGGCGGCGGGGTGCGCGAAGAAGGCCTCGCGACAATTAAGGTAGACTCAACGAGATTAATATAGCGCTCAGCAGAATGCGCGTTATTACGATCTAAATGTAAAGCAGTAATGCCGCATCCGCATGAATATTTCTCCGGTAAGGGAGTAATCTCATAATGGCGCGGTCATAAATATGCAGCCGATGCGCTTTTATGCACTCGCGCTGAATGCCTCGCCCTCCTCGCGAGGAGGGCCCCACCCCCGCACTCGCGCGGTAAACAAAGTAATCGCGCGATCCATTCGTCAAGCTTTCATAGACAGTCACTGTCAAATCCCGAAAACAGCAGGCCACCGCATTGGCTGGAATTCAACTCGGCAACAATCCAACTGAAGAAGTGCGATTCTAATGAGACGCCGGGGGTGGCTGGGGGTGGCTCTCGAGAACCGGCCTCGAGAGGGGTACCGACAGTAATTTCCGAGGGTCTGCCACCCCCCGCCCTTATGGCGCGGGCCCATATCGAGCGGTCACTCGGCCAACGTCGAGACCACCCCCGCCCCCGCTGTAACCACCTCGCGGGGTGGAGGACGAGTTTGATCAAAAAGTGTATCGTCGTCGATTCTTCTCGCTCAAGTTCGATACCGCGAGTCTCCGGGGAAAAAAGAGGCAAGACCTGCCGGGGGATGAACGGACGATCCGGCAAATGACCTTGTCGTTGGTTCCATTCGGTAATGGGTACGACGACGACGGTTGTTTTAGACCAGGTGTTGGTCCTCTCGCTGATTACTCGAGGAATTTGATCAGCGATTAACCGGTAATTCGCGTCGGGCCTCTAATTTATGGACAGGTTATGTTTAGCAGAATTTACTTAGCGACTATTAGCACCGTGCATCCACGTTTACCACGTGGCTCCAGGCTCCTACTTTCATTTCAGCCTAATGGCCCGTGCCAGTAATTCATGTTTTAGCGGCCATTATGAATAACTGGGCTCCTGAATAACCCGACATTATCAGCATCTATTGTGCCCGCTACGCCGTTCCACGTTCTACGGGGCTCGTTCGCATATTTCCGATTCCGGTGACCTTGACCTCTGGTAACCACCACCGGCAGATCCGGAGGAACCGCTGGCCAACCACGAGGGGGTGGTATCCCGATAATAGGCCGATTCGAGAAAATCTCCCGGTAATCGGTAGTCGAACATTCAGCTGGACCCACGTGGGTCCTTTCGGGGGTAGTGATATCCCACCCTCCCCCGTTTGCTCCAGTCTGACTGAAGGACTCGCGTTGGACTGTCCGGGAAACGCGAGGGTGGCTAAAAATTGAAGGAGACGGGGGAAGACGGAGTCAGGGAAGATCACGAGTCAGAAGCCAGAAGGCACGTCGCGCATTAAGTTTGTAAACGGGGGCTGTTACCACGTCTCACCCTCACCCCCGACGCCGCCGCCGACGCCACAGCTAACGCCTGTTTCCTTTCAAACACCCGCGATTTCTCTCGAGCTTCTCTTTGACATTTTTCTGCCATTATCCGATCGTATTATGCGCCGTCACGTCTTAATAAATTTACGAGGGCTGATCCGATTGGCACCCCTCACCCCCCGGGCTGCCAATTTTAATATTAACCCCCGAAGATGGATCTTGGAAACTTTCGCCTCTTCGCGTTTCGCGACTAATCTCTCTCATCCCGCGTGATTTTCGCGGCTGGTACCACTCAGCCCCCGGCTACCATCCACCAATGGTGAGAAACGGTGAGTACTCTTAATAATCCGGGGGTGGGGGGTGAGACTGGCAGAAACAACGAGATTGATCGATTCGTCGAATCTTCGAATATCGCGCCGAATACGGGGTGTCGCTCGCATTAACGGCGAATCCGATTAAAAAACGCCATCCACCCCCTCAGGGGGTGGCGGCCCACACGCATTCCCCGCACAATTCCACCCCGTGGAAGATCAGCAGTCGCAACTTTTCACTCCGATGACGTCAATCCGCGTGGAAATGCGGCGTGTGCCCAAGTACTCGCTTTTCCCACCCCCTCTCGCTCCAACCCGGACAGGGTGGTCCGCTTTACAAAATATACAATATCGTTTATCGCGGAGGCACAATTCAATCGTCCCACTCTCGCGAATTTCGCGATTCTAACTACCAAGCTTGTTACAACTTATAATACGCTTACTTCGGTTTATTGAATATAAGCTCGCGAAACGAGTTATGGTAAATTTCTGCAAGTGCGGAGACCGGCGAGTCCTCAGCCTTCCACCGCCCCACCTCCCCACCCCCGGCCGGTCCGCAGAAATTCCCTCACGCCTCCGGCACTCCCGGGGGTACCGTTTGTACTTGACGGAGACAAGCGAAGGGCTAAGCGGAAGGGGGTGAGAAGGAGATCGTCGAACAGACGGGGGAGACGAGGGGAGGGGCACGCGCACGCGGCAGCACTGCTTTTTATGCGCTAATCTGGCGGGATCGATCGTTTAATCTGGATTAGAGTTACGGGTGACACGAGTTGAATAAGTAATCGGGCGCGACTGCCAAGTTTACCGGATGTAATTTAATTCGTAGGAACGAACCAGGTCTCTCCCCTGTCACACTACTCACAGTCTCTCTCTCTCTCTCTCTCTCTCTCTCTCTTCCCTCTCCATCAACCCGTCTGCCCCATCTCACTCTGACACACCCCCGTCGCACTCTTTGCCCTCTTCGCTCTTTCATCCCCCACCCCAAAAGAGAAGCTCTTTTACTTACTCGTCGTCGTCGTCGTCGTCGTCGTCCTGACGAACGTTAAGCTCCCTTCGTACGGCCGAAAGTTAATTAGTCCACGTCGATTTCCGTCCCTTGCTCACTTCTCGCTGCCGCACTACGAGAATCCTCACGTTCTTACGGACTTCATCTCTCGCGCTGCGCCGAACTTTATCGCTGTCGTTTAAACCCTCTCGTTTGCTGTATATAAATTTCCAAGAGCGGAGGCCCGGATGTCCTCCGACTACCACCCCCGCGAAGAACATGTTACAGTGGAAGAAATCGAGCGCTGGAAATTCCAGAGTCTCGATTCCACGCTCATCCCTTCTTCTGGTTCTGCAATGTCCGTGTCCGTCCGTCTTTCCGTCTCTCTGGTGGAAATAGAAAATAGAAAATAGAAAATAGAGATATCTCCTGCTTCCGGTTCCCGCCCCCTGCCACCCCACGCGTGTCCGGCAATATTAAAGGAAAGTCGCTGGAGAGGGTGGAAGGGTTGAAGTTGGCTAAAGCCAGCAAGGGCGGATATCCAGCTTTGGAGAGAAACGCGCCAAAGGGGACAAATGGAGCAACTGGGAGTCGTCGTGGTTCGGTTAATTTTTTATTCCACCCCTAGAGCTCGCGCGGGGGTGGCAGAGTCCCAGGCGATGCGTTAATAAAGGAGTCAATGCTCGTGGAGAGGAGAGAGCAGCGTGGGATTCCAGAAGATTCTTCTCGGGATAAAAATAATAATTTCCTGTGATTTCGAGTGGAAAAAGTGGTTTCTGGCGAATCGGGGGTGGAAGCGAGTAAGCAAGAAAGCACAAGGCAGGCCAAGGGATCCGAGAGAGATTTATCGCGGTTAATCGGAACAACTGGACTGGAACGGTACCGAATAGACTCGACTAGATCCGAGTAGACCCGAGAAGACTCGAATGGACTCTTCGTCGATGGTTTTCCATGAGTAGCATCCCCATCGGGATCTTCGAAACCCGGGGGTGGCTCTACGGGGGCAGACCGAAAACGAAGCGATCCAAATTCCGATTTTTCACCCCTCGTGGAAAAGCGGAAAAACCCAGGGAAACTCCTGTCCTACTGCTTTTTTTCAACCGGGGGCAGGGAGTGGGGTGGGGGTGGAAGGGGCGGGTCGTTGGGATTTTCAGTACCGACCAGTGGCCCGATCGTCCGATTTCAACGAAGCAGGAGAGTCTCGCTCCTAAACTCTACGACCATCCACCCCCGCCCCCACCCCCACCCCTGCTCCTGAACTCCGGAGCGCCGAGTTAAACGGCTCGTTTTACGACCGACGGAAAATCAGCTTGGCGGATTTCGTGAATATTTCGATTAATGATCCAGAGACTCTCTTGGATTCTCTCTCTCTCCATCGCCTCTCTTGCCTTCGGAAAATATCGCCGTCTCGCAGAATTTTCCTTGAGAAGGTCCAAGGTTAATTCCGTTAAACGCCGTTTAACTCTCCTCGGGGGTGATTTAACGAAAAGAAATCGACGCTTGCCAAGTCGTAAGGAACGCGAATATATTGCACTTCCTCTCTCGATGTTAATATTAAAATTATAGCGGAGGAGAGTGGACTTGGCTTGTACACTTTACATTTATTACAGTTGTAAAATCTTTCTCTCTCTCTCTCGCGCGCGCGCACACCCTCGACCTCACCCTTTCCCCGGCTCCCGGAATAATGAGATATAGCAAAAGAACCAGGAGCCAAGAACAAAGAAGTAGGGAAAAAGTCCTGGCCTTTCGCAGCTTCCGTTCATCCCTTACAGCGAGTGGCTCGTACCGTGAATCGCGTCCTTGCGAAATGAGAGAGCATCAATTACGTCAGCGGGGCAGAGGAAGGGGTGGGTTCGTCTTTTTCTAGGAGAATCCGCGCTAAGAATCCGTGGGATAAGACTGCCACTTCCGGCAGTGCCAGTATCACTTTGCTAATTAGCGAATCCTCGAGGGCATCGAGAGGATCGACGAAGAACACGTGGCCCCATGCCATGTGGCCGACGTCGCACCACCCCCGCGAAACATTTCCGTAAATATCCAGCGGCGCTACCGCCGATGGTTCGCCCCTCCTCCCTCGACCCCTCTCATCGCAAAACCATTCCCCGAGCATCGCCGCGCGCACCGGCTGCCTAACTAGCTAATAAATCTAATTTGACCTTGAAACTGTCCCCGAGGAAGGCGTTGACCATGAAGAAGTCAGCGAGGGGGTGTGAGGGAGTCTTAGGGCCGAAAGGGGAACAAATCATCTCGTCGATTGGCGCAAACTTCCCGAGAATGGAAGACTGCGATGTCGGGGGTGTAAGCGAGGGTAGTAAAGGGGTTGCCTCACGAGGGGGTGCCATAAAAGTAGTTGGCCTAAGTCCAGGGTCGAACGCGTTCCAGGAACGTGCGAACTTATTGTCGACGAGCACGAGGAGAGCGAAGGCGAGAAGCCGGTGTCGGTAGCGGGATGGGGTGGGGTGGGGTGGCTGGGGCGCAGGACGGGGGTGGCGGCGACGGAAGTTGACCGCTGCTACGCGCCGATGGATTCCAGAAAAGAAGGGGGTGGGCGAGGTTTGTGGAACGGGTGGCGAGAAAGGGAAGAGGGGTTGGGGGTGGTTCTGCCTGAATGTGGGGTGTGGGAGGATGGAAATGCTGTTGGAGCCACGGATATATCCTATCCGGGCATAAATTATTCCCGGGATATAACCTGCCGGCAAGTAGCAGACTGCGCATCTAAATGCACACCGGACTCCCGATGAAATATTGCGACGTATCTATCGACTCGCGATAATGCGTCCGTCGAAATCATTTCGCCAGTCAGCCCCCAGAAAGATATCGTTTACTTGTCGATTTTACTAATTCTCCCTCTCTCTCTCTCTCTCTCCGCCAACCCCGACGTCGTCCGCCATCTTTAAACTTTATCTCTTTCGCCGTCTCCCTTCAAACCCCCTCTCCTCCCTTCCATTGTTTCTTCGTTTTTCTTTTCCATACAACACGTCCGTCGAAATTATTTCACCAATGAGCGAATCGCCCGACGCATCTCGTTTTTATCAGTCGATTTTACTCCACACCCCCTTGTCACTCTTGTGACGGGAATCTTCCGCGTCGACCGTCATCTTTAATTTCCACCTTTTTTCAACCCTCTTTCTCGTTGCTTCTCTCTCTCTCTCTCTCTCTGTCTTGTCAAATTACGGTAAATAAAATGTGGGGAGGGGGTGTGCGTGTGATTACTAAAATTTGTAAGAGCGAGGAGAATAGGGTGGAAAAAAAACGAAAAAACAAAATTTGATAGCGATTCCAATTATTTATCCCACCGATAGGGGTTTTTAGCATTTTAAAAGTGTCCACCACTGCAGTGCGCGTTTCAACGTAACTCGGTGCCCTTAATGCGCTCCGCACCGTTTAACTCGGCCATCTCGTAACGATACTCGCCGGAAGTAGTGACAATGACGCTATTGTTTGCGTACTTCCGAGCTTTAAACACGCCGTTACCGTGACAGTCGAGCGTAATTTGTCGCACCGCTGAGAACCTGACTGAATTTTTAGCGTTCGCAAAACAAAAAGGAAAAAAAACAGAGCGGAACAACGCTGGAAAAAGAGGAGAAAGCGCAAGAAGACCCGGGCAGAAACAAAAGGAAAATACGGAAGGGGTTGGGGGTGGGGGGTAAAAAACAAAATACATCGAAAACGTCGCCTCGGCGACGACTCATCTTCAAAGAGGGGTAGCCACCCCCTCATCCCGTTCAGGTAGGATCATTAAAAATGAGCGGCGAGAGCAAATAATTGGCCTGCCATGAAAAATCAAATTCACCCCTTATGGGGAAACGGCAAAAACCGGGCGGGGACCAATGGGGTTTCGGTGGTTGGTCCGGTCGGAAAATTTCGAGTGGGTCGTTAAAAGAACGCCACTCGAGTGAAAACTCGTTTTTCATCGGGTTCCACGAAGCTCCCGGTTAGGATGGCGGGGGCGGGGGTGGGCATGTTCGGTGGAGGAGCAGTCCCATGAAAATATCTAGTTTGGGAATGATGGCGCGCGCGCGCGCGCATTACCCATAGAGAAACTGGCTGCTCGCTGGAGGCCCAACGGAAAAACTCAATCTACGCATAAATCATAGACTATCGATTTCACTGCCAACTTTCCTCGCTCCACCCGACGTATCAGAGATTCATCCTGTGACGCGGCAATAACATCTCGTCGGCATAAAAATTCAACTATACATCAAACTGTCATATATAGCGCCGTATTTGTACCTATCTCGCTGATACTCCCCCTCCCTCCTATACCACCCCCATCCCCCAACCTGCTTCTCACTCTCTCTCACTCCGCGGGCGTTATATTCCAATTTTTTTTATTCCACCCTTCCTCCTTGCGTATTCCTCACGCTTGTTCTTTTTTACCCTCTTCTTCTTCCGCTTCTTCTTTCCTCCGTCCCTCCCCCCTTTCCTCCTCGCGAACCTCTTCTCCGTTCCATATCTCTTCTTCCCCGTCGCACCACTGGTCCGTGACCGTCCCACACGGCCACCCTCTCCCCCGCACACCCTCCAACTTCAGTCCCGCCCCTCTACAACCGTCCTTTCTAACCTCGACCTCCCCTCCTCCCTCCCGCTCGCCCGATCCCAGCCAAACATCACGACAGTTTCACCGTTTCTCTCAGTGCGGCTATTTTTCTTCCACCCTCTATACTCACCCCACACTCTAGCGCTACCCTCCCCCATTCTCGCACTCGTTTCGATATGCCATCTACGCTTCACTTTTTCCTCTCCTTTTTCCTCCCCCTACCCCCTCTCGCCGACCCCTCTATTCCTGGTTAGTCTACTCGTCCGTTCCACCATCCGCGCGCACCCTCCCACCCCCGTCCCGCTAGCACTCTTTTTTTTAAGGAGCTCTCCAGGATTTTCCTTACTCGATACTCGCCATAATTCAGGACCGCGCTCAGGAACATTACCGGAATGATTCGGCAGTAGTTCTTTCTATCCATTTGCGATAGTCACTGGGAGATACCGCGCGCTTCCCCTTTGCCTCACGTACACCAACCCCCGCGCACACGTACACGTAGCTACCGTAGAACGTAAACCCAAAGCATTTATCGAATGTCTATGAGATATCCCATAAGAACCGAGAGAGACTCTCCATGGCTGCGCGCTCCTGGACATTACGCAAGATCCAGTTACACCGGATCCACTTTCCTCCCACCACCCCCCGCCCCCATTCCCGAGACACTGGAAATGCAGCGCGCTCCGGTATTAAAATGTTTTAAATAAAATTGCCGCGAGTATACGGGGGCGGGGGTGGTTTTCACCGTTTTTATCGCTCGCCGTTATTACCGATGCTATCGTTGCGCTGTTGTTGTTGTTGTTGTTGTTGTTATCGATCGACGGGGGATGTTTTGGAATTCCGTTGGAATTCTCTCGCGTCTCGCAGGGAGTGGGGGAGGGGAATTTCGAAAGGGTCAAGGAGCGACGGGGGGACAACTCGAGGAATCGCCTTGAAAGGGAAGAACCGGGGAGGGAGCATGTTCGGGGGGTTAAAATCAATTTCGCCCGGAGTATATCGATAGGGGTGGCGGCGGGTGGGTAAAGAGGATCCTGGGCAGAGTTTTTCCTTTTCCCCGGTCTCCCGGTACTCCCAGACCTCCCGGTCCTCCGGCAGTCTTGTTTATGGCAGGAGATTCCCAGGGCGAACGCTAAGAAATGTCCACGATTCCCGGCTCGCCACCCCCTATTTGTCTGCCGGACTCCCTGGCTGCGGTTTTCACGGCGGTTTTCCGCGAGCTTTTACTTCCCGCTGTCCCCGAAATGGATTGTCCGCTTTTTCGCGTCTCCTTATCCATCGATATTTATCGGCACTCCGCCACCCCCCACCCCCCGCGGTAGAATCAAAATCTATTAAAACACCCCCGCCATAAGCAAACTCACCCCCTTCCGCTCGCGCTTACCCGCGGCCGACTCCCCGATCTCTCCCTGCTACCCCACCACCCCCCATCTGTCAAAGAATAAATATCACGGCAGGAGTACGCGGAGCGACCGATTAAAACTTTTTTCAGATTCGTCCGCTACATCGAGGGGTTTCTTCCTCTTCTTTCTCTTGCCTGGTCGTTCGGTCGGTCGGTCGGTCGGTCGGTCGGTCGAGGCATTCCAATATTTTCTCGGGAGATTTTCCCCGGTAAAACGTTCGAGAGGGGAGCGCTGCCGCTGGAACTGCCAACGCGAATTCTTTGTTCAGCTTTCGAGGAATCGACATCGACGTCGGGAATGGGATCGGGATCGCCACCACCCCCGTAGGAAAATCGTTCGTTCGTCGAGCCGCCGCGTATGCGGGGGTTGCGTGCTGAATCGATTTGTTTGCCCCGAGAAGTAGCGCTCCGCTGACCCGAAAGCTTTCCCACACCGGGATGGCAACGGTGCTCGTCGCCATTTAAATCCGCGCCTCTCACGTGATCCCACGCCACGCCATGCCACGACACGACACGACACGCCACGATCGATTCGTAGGATCGCGCGGAGACCATCTTCGTGATTCGCGTGTATACAAATCGGAAAAACCTCCCTCGACAACCCTTGGTCCTTCCACCGAGGGTGGTACCTACCCCAACAAACCACCCCCCGGCGTCTCTACCTTGGAATACTCGAGTTTTTTCCAACTTACTCTCGCTCTCTCCTCCTCGCTCGCTCGCGCTCCACTCTAAAATGGACTCGAGCGTTCAATCTCGGAAATCTACCGCATTACTCTTACATGCTCCACTTTGCTTAAAATTCATATTCGCTTTCCCATTGATGGCCATTGCAATATTCATTTCTCTCTTCCATCTCTCTCGGAGGGTAGGTTTGTTTTTCCATCGCGAAGGGCTCCCAGGCTCATCCCTTTAATAGATATCTCCACGAGCCGCACGAGCTTTGACGCGACTCCGCAAACCGGAAATTCCTCTGCTTCGGAAACCGGAAGCGTCCATCCCCCGTGTGACACGCCACGTGTTACTCGTGTTTCCCCTGCGTTTTCCGTGCGTTTCCCCGGTGTTTCCCGTCGAACTCGGAAGGATCGAACCATCCAAAGGATCCTGCTTTAAGAAAAACCCGGGAAAACTACCCTCCAGTCTCACGATCCTTTCCACTCAGCGCGTGTCCTTGACCCCCCGTTAACGTCGGGGGTGGTTTTTCGGAAAATGTAACTTTCCACCCGAACTCTTCACCCACCCGGGGGGTGAGAAATTCATCGTTTCGATAAAATCAATTTTCAGATTTATGTGTACAATTTTTCCGTGGTCTTTTTTTTTATTCTTCTTGCATTAATAAAGATGATTTATCAAATTGACATTGTTGAAACATTTACGTCTCGAAGCACATTTTGATTAGTTATTTTAAATCCGTATAAATCACTCATCCTGATTTATGCATTATATCCGACGATGGTATGCGTGCGTGTGTGTGACCGGGCGTGTGCTGATCCAGTTGAAAGTTACACGATTGTCCGAGGTCCCCGGATAATAAACGTTCGTTCGTGCATTTGGAAACGGATAAACTCATTCGGGTAATGCTCTTCCTTAACGTAATTAGAAATACAAACACGAGTCTGTTTTGATTTTTATCGATGATTTATGCAACGGATCCACCCACGCAACCCCCAACTACGCAATCTATGCAAATTACATACCGAGCGGAATTGCAACTCTGTCTTTACATGGAAATAGCCGGTTTTTTTTCGGTTTTTCAGTCTCCACCCCCTCCCTCGACGCAAATTTTTCTCGTTTTTTCCCCTTTTTGCATTTTTTTGCCTTTCGTTTTTTCTTTTTTTTTTTTTTTGATCGGGAAGCAATTTCGGAAAACGAAGTGAATCTCCCTCGTTTGATTTTCCCTTTACGCTCCGTGCTTTTCATCGAACAAAAATGTACCCCGGATACCTCCGAGTATCTTTGGTTACCATCCAGAAGCTGCTTTGCTTGATCAAACCGCAAACCACCGCCATCCCCCTACCCCCGCTAAATACTTCAAGTCTTATAACTCGATAAGCTGATTTAGCGAGGAAGAATCTGGTGGTGTACAGTGGCACTTTTTCTTCTTCTTCTTCCTCTTCTTCTTCTCCTCCTTCTACTTCTTCTTCCGCACGGTCCTCCCCCACCCCCTACACTACTTTGGCAAAATGATGGGAACGATTCAGTTTCGTTGCCACCAGCTGGCTCTGCCATTTCTACGCTTACTCTATGTGCCACGGATATACTGGGAAAAGTACATTGGAATGTTCTCTCGAAATTAAATGGGCCCATTTAAGAAGAAATGTACCTGCACTTTCTGGTTACTCGGATGCGCTACGAAAACTCCCTTACATCCCCCGGCGCACCCCCGCGCTTTATTGATATTGCCAATTTCATTTTCATTGTAAAGATGCTCTCCGGACTCCCACCCCCGAGCGAACCACCCCCTCCGCGAGCACTCCGTATAAATTTCGATCGCCCCACCCTACCCCCTTCCCACCCCTCCTCTATATCAAATTTACTCGAAACTAACAAGTGCAACGAGACCGGAACCACCCCCTCTATCGATATGTCTGCAGAACCATCATGAAATGTTCCGTGTTTAACGTCCCACCCCCGTGGCTTATCCGTTATCGGTGTTTTACCGAATTTTGCAAAAGTCACCCCTAATTGGGGCGAGACCAGACGAGAAGAGACGGTTCCGTTCAAAGAAAATTACGAACGGTTGACGGGGATCGTTGCCACACGTTCCTACGATTTTTCTTCTTTTCCTCAAAAAGACTTGTACTGATAATTCTGTTTCTTGTTTCTCTCCTCTCTCTCTCTCTTTCTCTCTCTCTATCTTTGTCTCTGTCTTCAGATCTTTCCTTCTTTCTCATTTATTCTTTTTGACAGAGTCCATTTGATTTAAAACAGAGAGTTCTGCTTGAAGAATAAAATAAGGGAAAGGGAGGAAAAGGAGGTGACGAGGGGGTGAGGAGGGGTGGCCGCTCAACAATATCCCATCCTTCCCCTATCCGCCAGCATCGTTTTTCCAAGGTAATTTGCGTAGCACCTGTTTTTCCCTACCGCGACCACATTCTCGTCGCCTTTGGCGCCGACTTATCGATGGAGACCGAGCACACCCCCGGCCACCCCATCTCTGGCCACTCCACTCGCTTCCATTCGTTGCAGTTTCAGCGCGTATTTCACGGGACGTGCGCGCGGACGGAATAAGTTATTTAAAAATTAACTCATACGTGACGAGAGACTCTAAGCGTAGCCTCCTTCCTACCCTCTTGCATATTTTAGCGCGCACTCGTTTATCGTGCACGCGTGCACGCGCAATCTTCCGTTAATATCGACGCTCCAAAACCACCCCCAACCCCCACCGACCCCATCACCGATCGCCAGTTATCGCCACTGGAATCGCCACGGAATTCTGCAACTCGATATTTAATGGCTTCCTCTCAAATTATTTCCTCCCCTTTTTCACCCCTGAATCCACCCCCCATCCCCCTTTGTCTCTTCAACACCTCCCTCTCCACTCTCCACTCTCCGCGTTGCTCATTTGGATTTTTGAAGCTGTAATCCAAGCTCGCTAATGGAACCGGAAGTTTCATCTCGCTCGCAAAATTATATTCGACAGGGGTTGGCCGGAAGCGAGACAGGGGTGGCGCTCAGGTCGGATATCAGTTACTGTTTTGGCGAAACGCGCTTTTCCATTTGTTACGTGGCCTAGGATGTGGGTGGGTGTCTTTTACAGAGCGCGAGCGGGTGAGGGGTGGGAAGGGGTGGTAAAGACCCGGGCGATTTGGATTTGTACCATTGATAGAAGATCCCCGTAAAGCGGAACACGTTGTTTATTACGAGGGCCGTTTCTTGTCCTGCGAGTTTTTATGGCCTCAATTTTACTTGATTCATTTTTATAGCAGTCGTTGCTGACCGTGGCTGTTTTACACAAGTTTTACCGTTCGCTGAAAATCCTCGACTTAGCTGCAAAGTATCCGCGGGACTCTAGCGCAGTGCGTGCGTCCAAATTCGACCCTCGCCCTATCCTTGAATATTCCAGCCACTTTTGTCACGCGCTCTCCCCCCACCCCCCGTCGCTTCAACCCCTTCGCGAGTTCTCGCTCACCGGAGAGTATCGCGGTTTAAACGGAAATTACCAGTCGGAAGTGACGTAATCTAATGACGACGGCCGGAAAATTTGGAATTTCCCAGCCCGAACGCATCGGTGGCGCGCGTACACGCGCGCAACCCCGATAGGTCGTACGCGACAGTTTGGAAAATCATCCCCCAGTTCGCGCGCGAGTTTTATAAAATAAAAGTGGTACTGACGACGAGGCGCTGCGCTGCGAGTTTTCCCCTTTTTTCACGAGGGCCATTTGTTTTTTCCACGACTTCGCAACTAAATCCTTCTTGGCCCTGAAATATTTCACCGGCCATAATAAATATTTAACACTAGGCACGCGAACCCCCGGAGCCTCGTTAACGCGCGCTAATGAAAAAACTAATCTTCCAAATTACTCCCTCCACCACTTCAACCCCCGTCCCATCGCGCGCGCGCGCGCGTGTGTGCGTGCTCTCGCCACTCGCAACTGATTCGCCGCGATTTCTTCTCTTTTTTCGGGGACTTCGCTAGATCTCTCGGAGGGACAGGGGAGAGGAGAGAAAAAGTGGCAGTTTTGCTTTTGGGGATGGCGTTTGAGAGGACACGATTGGCTGCACCGGTAAATCTCGGTGAATCCAACGGCGTCAAAAGCTTCTACGTGCACCCGATACTCATCCGCGGCCAATCCTCTTCCGCCGTTATAACCCGCTTCTACCGTGGTACCGCGTGCTGCCAAGCTCCGGAAACTCCTGTAGGATTTCAATTACGAGCGACGAATGTCTGGATCGCGTCGGAATAACCCGCCGCGCCCTCCCCCACCGAAAATTCTCTCCGGCCCCGTTCAACTCCCTTAAATTTTCCATTAAAACACCGTGCCAGACTCCCGAAATGTCTCCGGTGGCGGAACAAGAGAGTCGAAACCTATACGCGAGCACCTTAAGGCGATCCTCCGCACGCTCAACAGTTTCATCCCTCCGGTGCACCACGACAAATTCCACGATACCATCCATAAGTATTTTCGCGGAAGTACAGAGGATGTTGCCGGGAAATTTCCTAGTCTCGAAGGACGCGGGGACAGGGGTAGCGCGACGGGCGTATTTGACTCGTCGGTCAACTAGGAGCGCATCCGTTTTGGTGTCACGATCCGTGATTTACGGCAGAGGGTTGAGGGAGCCAGCAGTCCGCGTTCCGGATTATTTTGTTGAATCAACGAAACGGGTTGGGGTGCTTGCAGATGCGAACGGCCGGCGTTCCGGTGCAGCTGCATTCTCGTCGCGTTTCCACGTAGCGGCGCGCGGCGCATTATTTTCTCGCTGAAAACCTCCCGGCAGCGACCGTCTGTCGAAAACCACCGCCACTGTCAACCCTCCGCCGCTCCTTACCCCGAAGAGATACCCCGAGGAATTTTTCCACCCCCACGGTTCTCGCGCGGGGGTTAAACGAGGGAAAGTGACGAAGGTCAACGAGCAGCTCCGAAAGGTCCGGACAAATTGGACCTCAACATTTTCCAAGTGTAACGTCGAATTTTCCAATGCGGGTGGAAGCTGAAACTTGATGGACATACGAGACCTTTGATGAAAATTTGCCCGAACGCGAAGGGCGTCGCGACGTTCTTAGAACGATCGTGCGATTGACCCAGACGTCGTCTCCCCACCCCCGCAATCTACCCTCTAACGTCAGCCTCTGGAAATTGGTTTTTATGTTGGCGCTAATATCGTGGCCTTCGACTTTTCGTTACTTCGGGACGGCAGGCAGGATGCAATCGATGGTCCAAGCGATAACTCACCCCCAGCCAGCTTCACGCGATATTATGGAAAATGGCGTAATATCGCCAAGCAGCCGAAATACATGGCTGACGCGAGCATTATCGTTTACGTGCTCTCCACTTTGCTTCAACCCCCAGTCCAGGTCATCCGTTGGAACTTTTTTCACACCACCCCAGTTCTCCCTAATTATTCAAGGTCGCCGTAAGGAAAGAGCAGGGAATTTGAAAAAGGGGTGGGTGTCATCGGGGTGGAAGACGCAATATCGGCGGCGAGTAGTCGTAACGGCGGGGGAGGGGGTGTGCGCTGGCATGGCACGTACATCACGCGCGGCAGATGCGAACACGGAAACGCGTGTATTTTCGATGACGTATGGGATAAAACATACACACGTTCCGTCGTACTCGGATTCCTCTCACGTCAGCTAATTTTTCAATACTTTCCTGTACCGCTTACACCCCCCTTCGATATTTCTCTCTCTCTCTCTCCCTTTCCCTCTATCTGTCTCTCGCATACATGCACACCCTCTTTTGCTCTCTTTTCTCTTCCCACCCCCACCTTCCCTCACACAGACGTTATTTATCGGGGAAAATCCAACTGAGAGACGACTCGGATGACTCCACCCCTCCTGACCGGCAGACTGTGGAATTTCCACCTAACCAAATTCTCTTTCCCTCAGGAAGGAAACGACCCTTCCCGAGTATCTTCCAACCCCCGGTGAATCCCGGCAACCTTGAAGACTTCAACGAATCTCCCTGTATTCGATTTCATCGCGCGACTGTCGCGTAATTGTTGCGTGACGCAACCCCCTGGATTTCGCATCGCGTTTCATCAGATTTCATTCGATTCGACCGTAAACATTGGAGGAATAGCAAGCGGGGGATGTTCGCTCTCCCGCGCGCATCGTCTGGTTCCTCAAAACCTTCGGGGGTGGCGACCGGACTCCTAGCTGGAAATCGCAGGATTTATCCGCCCTCCCCGGGGTAGGGGGTAAAGTCGCGATCGCGGACTTAACTTTTTCAGCAATAAAAGCACAGCGTCGGAGGAGAGGGGGTGCCGGTTTCACGCGGCCGAGCCGCCGTGATTAACGGCGTCAGATCAATTAAGTTATGACGCGCAACTTTCGCAATTACGGCCTGAGAGTTTCGGTTAGATGGAAACGCAAGGCCGACGGAGGCGCGCGCGCGCGCGCGCTAATTGCAGCCTCCTGTTTCCGTACCTGCACGCTCTCCTCACCAGTCAGCGTGGGAAGCCCTGCGGGCTTCGCGGAGGGGTGGCATCCACCCCCGATTCCGGAAACGAGAGAGATGGGAGTGGGAAGCGTCGCCGAATGTTTTGCAAACCACTGCGAAACACCAAAATTAAAGGCAGACCGATGCACCACTCTCGTCGATCGATTGGTCTACCGGTCTCCCCGAAGCGCGACCCTCAACCCTCTCCACCCCCATGCGGAACTCGTGGATTTTTAAACGGATCTCCCTGTCGAGCCTGCACCACGGCTCGGACTCCGCAGTCACGGCAAATCGTAGGCGTAAGAAGAATTTCATTCGTTTACCGGGGGTGGGTCCAATCGAGAGGGGTGGGAAGGGGTTGGTGACAAGGGGGAGCGTAGAGAACGAGTTTTCGTTAAATCCAGTCGGAGGCGGAAGTGGCGAAGGGGCTGGTAGCGGTAGTAGCGACGGCGGCGGCGGTGGTGGTGGTGGTGGTGGAACCTGGAAAAATGTGGCCGTGGACTATCGCAGTTGAAATTTGGAAGGAGCTCAAGTTAGAGCCGCCATAACCGATCGAGTTCCAGCTACGACTCCAACTCGCTAACTTTTAATACTTGGAGCTTCAAGGACGACGGCTAGGCCGAAAGTCCTATCGAGTTGGACACTTGCTACTTTTCCTGTCACCTTCGAGCATCGAACGAACGAGTGTATTTCCGGCCGTGTTCTCTCGCTCTCTCTCTCTCTCTCTCTGTCTCTTCCAACGATCGAGGAAAATTCATCCCCGGCAGCTCCGGGTTTCCAAAGCCAGACGTCCCCTCCTCTCCCCTCTTTCCCCTCAATGGCTGCTGGCGTTCTTCCGGTTTCATCCCTCCACCTTCCTCGTGAAACGAGACTCACCTTTTCCTATCACTGACGCTCGTGATAATTCGACAGCTTTTTCCATCGCGGGACATCACCTCCCCCACCCCCTCTGGAGGGTGGCAGGTCGAGGGTGTCCTCCGACGGTAAAAAGTGGGTCAACCCCTTTGCAGGGAATGCGAAATGATCGAGAAGGACGCGCCGCTGGATAAAATATGCTGTAATACTCGATACCGCTTTTGGTAACGTGGACATTTCCAATTTTTATATCCCACCCCTGAAAAGTTGAAAGGTCGTCCTATCAACTTAAGGAACTTCGCCGCGTGTTAGAAGTTGTCCGGTTTAGGAAGTCTTCGAGGGACCAATCGGTAGCAGAGGGGGTGGAAGATTAGGATGAAATTTCATCGACTCGCCGGACGACCAAAACTAAAAAACTCACCCCCGATATTTCTGTCGCATGTAGACCCCCGCTATCCCCG
The DNA here is from genome assembly GCA_037305995.1 of Sclerodermus sp. 'alternatusi'. Classification (NCBI taxonomy): domain Eukaryota; kingdom Metazoa; phylum Arthropoda; class Insecta; order Hymenoptera; family Bethylidae; genus Sclerodermus; species Sclerodermus sp. 'alternatusi'. The sequence goes on from CM074547.1 coordinate 10,809,286, forward strand.
AAAGACAAAACAGACGAAAACGAGTCTTATTCCGGCAAATAATTGCTCTTGTAAAAGTCACGCAACACGGTAAATATACAAAAAACAAATATTTCCCACGAGTGGTTTCAATCCAATACTACATTATTTACCGAATTAAATAAAACGTGTGCGTTATTTGCGAATCCAGCGTGTATGGAGGAAGTTTTGAAAATACAGCATCTATTTCTCGTATTTGTACGAATTTCTCGTATTATCCATTAAGCCTCGATGGTCGTAATTTCATAGAGTGGAGAACTCTAATTAAATGTTAATCAGGGATTTTACGGGGATGAAAATCGTAAATTTGATCATAAAAGGTATCACGAAAAAAAAAAAAAAAAAAAAAAAATGCAACACGTTCTCCTAAGTTGCTTTTATTTTAATTTATTCATAATTGCCCAGGGGGAGTGGGGGGTGGAATCATCCAAGGCATTACTTACATAGTCGTGAATGAATACTGTTCTTCGTTTCAAAATCATTGCGATAATAAATTAAAATAGATACCAGATGCCATAGCCGTACATAAGGAATAAAATGATTAATACAAGCACATTAAGGGCCGGATAGGTATTGACCGGTATTCCAAAATTACACATGTATATGTAAAATGCGACGAAAAGTATCATAAACTGCAGCTTCATGGAAAATATCATAATTTTCCACATCCTGCAACAGAGAGCGAGAGGGAGAGAGAGAGGGAGAGCACGAGATATAGTCAAGTATAGCAAAGTTAGAAAAAAAGAAGGGCGAGAAGAGTATTTTTATAAATGGGTGGGGGGGAGGAGACTTGGAAAAATTTCAATTCTTACGTATGGAGCATCTTGATAAAATAATGTAGGCGAGCGACGGATGAAGTCCCTTGACGTGACCCAGTTGGCCGAATGATAATATTGGATTTATCAGCTAGCCCGACGAGATAGGTGGCACCCTCGCGTCCAGATTTCAGAAATGCAAGAAAACTTTGAAATTGTCAATGTCGTAGCTTCCGGTTTTGTGGCGCAGGTAAACAGGAATCAGGATTGATGCGTTCTTCGTGTATTTCCGCTACCTTCATGCCAATCTAAAGCAGACAGGAAAAATACTTTTAAAAGATTTTCATAAATTCTCTTCAAGATCTCTCTCTCTCTCTCTCTCTCTCCCAACTATCCTACGATATTCCACTCGTATTCAACGAGAACAAAAACTTCTCGCATTTTCCTCTCACATTTCAAGAAAGGAAAACCCCGTGAAAAAAAGACCTGACCATACCTCCCCCTCCCCTTTACTCCCACCGCACCACGACCGATGATAAAAATGGCACAAGAGTTACAAGAGATAACCATGAGAACCAACGATAAGCGTCATGGCGATTTCGCCGATTTCGAAAAGTTTTATGGTGTTCGTTAAAAAAGGCGGCGATCGATTATTTTTTTTTTCAGAAGAGAAAAGAGTGGGGTTTTCGAAATATCTCGACCAACACACACGATCGTTACTCACACTGTTGAACAATCGATACGTTTCGTTGGGTTGACAGTTGGGACCGAACTAGTGAGAACTTTCGGTTGATTTGCAAAAGGTCAAATCAGCTGATACCCAAATATTATAGCGATCGAGATGTTTGAAACGATCTCCTTAGAAACAGAACTCGCACATCGGAGACAGAGACGGACAACAGAGGGACTATACCGTATTTCTTTGATATCCGAGGAACTGTCAAGAAGAGAGAGAGAGAGAGAAAGAGAAAGAGATAAACGGTAAATAGTCGAGAACTCGAATAAAATGAGAAACGTCTAATTGTTTGGAGGTTCCAAATACAGTAGCGGAGAAAAATCTTCTCGACATTCTTCCATGGGGTTTTCGAGCGAAATGCAAGAATCTCTCGTATACCCGGCCATTTTCTTCCACGTAGGTCTCTCCGGGTCCTCGATGATAGACAGGAAAATTTGGGGCAAAATGAAGTTCAGAATGTAACTGTGAATTCTGTTTACTCGCGCGGTTTAATTCGTGGGTGGAATAGGACATTCTTGCAAGGAGTGTTCCCAAGGCAATGAGAGAGTCCTGCGGATGAAGCCCAACGGGAAATGTAAAATTATGTAAACCTTATTAGGGGGAAAAGCTGGCTTTGCGTTAATCATACATTTTAGCCGGCAAACAAAATCGTGGACTCTATTCGGGAGCCTCTTTCCTCATTGACGAACAATTCGGCATTATCTCGTGGAAGGTTCGTTATTATCGCAATCTCGATCTTCGAGAACGTTTGAAGCAGTCGGTGACAAAATCTGTTATCTCGATGTTATTGTCGATCGTGGTTATTAACAATGTCGAATACAGAGTTTGATTGGAAAGTTTGAGAAATTTTCAAGCCAAACGAACTACGGGATTTTCTTTTCTTTTTTTTTTTTTGTTTATTTAATCACTTTTAGAACATTTCGTAAACACAAGACAGTGAAATATGACATTACGATGATCGTTACAAAATTCAGAAGAAAATCGAAGAAAAATCTATTTTCTATTTATTTGATTTACAACAGAGAAGAAAAATAGTTAATCGTTAAAATGTTTAATAAAAATCTATGATCGCAGATCGATTTCTAATTATCTTCATCTTCATCAGAGTCAGGGATTTTACCTAGATCTATAAAAACTAGTATCAATGCAGTGATGCAAATCAATAGAGTTATTAAAAAGCCATAAATGGCGGGGTATCCCGTATAGATCCAGAACACAAACCAAAGTGCGATGAACATGAATATTATATGAATTTCGCACACTAATCTGCAGAGACGGTAAAACCTGGAAGAGAAAAATAGAGAAATTTTTCATTCCATGAGTTTTTCGAGGTACACGATTGAATTTCATAAATGCGCTACTATTAATCAAATAAGCATCCGAACACACATATCGCAAGAAGTTGACAATTAAATCGATTTCAATTTGATCGATGGTGATTGAATTTCACTGATCTTTAACAACTGATCGATATAAAGTTTTAATTTATTGATATAAGAGGCTATTTTAATTTCTTCGAATAGGACTCCTTTTAGAAAGTAATGAGAAAAGGCGGATTATTACCAATGTGTAACTATCATCTTGTAGCTTCCGATTGATTCCCTTCTGAAGAAATTAGAAATGATTTATTATCGACCGGCTAGTAATCAGTGCGCGCTGATTCTTCTATCCGGAGCAGCTCGAGTTTTTTTCTTAAAACATAATAAAAAAAAAAAAAATTTATTTTGAGACATTTCTCTATATTTTACACAACATTTTGCTATACGCTTATCTCTAGCACCGCGCTAACAAAAAATATCGGTAAAATCCGTAGTTATGCAAAAAAGAAAAATTTATTTGCTACATGAGGAAATGCTTGAGCACACTCACTATTTAGAATCACGGGAGCAGAAACGCTTTCATGAATTTGACAGCTGCGAGTAGACTGACAAGATTGAGCGGAGAATTGGGAAAGGTCAAATATTAAATAATACTAAATAGTAGTGCGCGATTTCAAATGGAATTGATAAACAGAGAGAGAGAGAGAGAGAGAGTTATTCGTTGGATAAAGAAAACTGATATGAGAAAAATAACGAATACTCGAGTGCGTGATCGGTTGAAGATGAAGAAAAAGCAAAAGAAATAAATAAACCAAGTGAAGAGCACGTTAAATCTCCGTATTTAAAATATTCAACAATGTTAAAATGTATGAAATGTTTAGCATTCTTTCTTCCCTTTTCGTCGCGAGGCTTTCTCTAATTTTTCAAAGACATTTCCGGTTATGATAAAATTTAATTAACAATCATCGTTCCTCTTCTGGAATATTTGAGGAGAGAGGACACCGCGGAATGTATGTACACAAGTCCTTTTTCCTTTGATTTTTTATTCATGAATAAAACAGGACATTCTCTCATAAGGATTTCCCTGTAAGCCTTGTATGGGTCCACTTTGGCAAGAATTGTATTTTTAAATTGGTAATTTGGTTAAACATTAATTAACCTCAGCAATAAGTCCTTAAGTGAAACTCGGATAATAATATATTGAAAATGGCTAAGAAAAAGAAGATGGAAGAGAGAGAGAGAGAGGGAGAAATAGAAATTAATAAAACACCTTTCAGTTCATATTATTTCACAATTATTAAAAACTTTATTTTACGATCACAGAGCTTTTGTACCTAAGATAGATAGAAAATTTGGTAGGAAGTTTGCTATTCGAAAGTTCGTATTAACAAAAGTATTGATAAGTTCAAGTGTCTCCATTCGCTAGTCAAAGGTATCAGTATTTAATATGTCTCATCATCCTACCAAAGTAATTATTGTCTGATTGATAAAAAAAAAAACAATTCAAGCATTTATCCACGTCTTAATTTTGTCTATATAATTTCAGTAGAAAATTCCAAGTTTTATACATATACACTCGTAGTCATTTTTATTGAAGGCATTTTTGGCTTTTTCACAGAGCCTTTTTTTTATTTGAATTTAACAGAAGCATAAAGTTGAATATTTTTAATAAGTCCGCTCGATAAAAGTTTCCTCAAATATATCCATTAAAACTATTATTTGTCTTTAAATCAATACCAATCTCAGTCCCAAACTGGGTCCAACGTATGGTTTACGCCAAAGTACAGTAGATAGTTATACAACACCATTATAACTGTGAAAACGATAGCGTTTACTACTTTTTCTTCCATATTGGGATTTGTTGGTCGATAGGCCAAATGTATCACGTACGCCACGAAAACCGTCACCAATTGTATCTTTGCCATGATAATGGTAACTCTGTCAACCCTGCCAAAGAGAAAGAAAAGAAAAAGAAAATGTTAACCATCGCGCAATCTCATTTTCCATCAACGCGCGAACCAAAGAAAAATGATTCCGTCACTTTTTCGCTCTTTTGCAGCAAACGCGGTGATTTTCAAAAAAGATTTACGTTTGCCCTTTCGAAAGGCGTTTCTGGAAGAAGCGATATATTTTGGCAAACGGCTACCGTGCGTCTCCCATACTATCGGACGATAATCTAAGTTGAAAATTTCATGAAATTACCATTCCATTTTGCTCGCTGCTTCTTTCCTGCGCTTCCTGTCAATTTGAAACTTCCCACGGAAGCGAGTGCGTAGTTCGTCGGAAAATAAGAAACTCGACAATTTCACTGGAAACACTTGAACGCTCTGTTACAGGAGAGTCTTTATTGGTTTGACAGCTGCTTACACACTGGCGATAGTCGGATTCGACCGAAGAAGGTTAAATCGGTTGATGTTGAATATCAATAGGCGCGCAAGACCCACGCGAGGCACAAGTACGATCAAATTTTTAGATTGGTACTGAACCAATACTTGATGATCATCACGATGATCAAGAACAGCGTCAATACGTACATCATCTGCATCTTTACCTCGATAAAGATTTTAATTCGCACCGAACTTCGTTCAATCGTGTCTCGAGTTCTAGCAAATCCTTCGGAAATCAAAAGAATCTTTCTCTTCGTCCTTCCAAACTGTCGAGTCAGTTACGCGATCGTTGTAAGGGTGAAAGAAGGGATGAGAGGGGGAGAGAGAAAGAGAGGGAGAGAGAGAGCGGAGAAAAATGTGATGTCTTACCAGTCGTGACGTCACTTCTATTAAGCGTGCCATGCCCTTCCTCGTTGTTTTCCCAGGACACCTTGATACACTATCGAGTCCTATCCGTGTTTACGCGCGCGCGTGTCACTTGACTGTAGTGTTATTGTCAGTGTAGCGTATCGCGTGAGTGTGCGTTACCGTCAATGTAGTGTATCGCGAGTGCAGTGTTGGTGTGAGTGTGTTACATACGATACTTAGAAACTGGTGCATAAGTGGATACAGCGGTGGTCTTGTAAAACTCAAGAGCGGCCATTCTGATTATCAGGTGAGTTTCAAGGGGTGCTTGAGCTCGGGCGGGCAACTTTTCAATTGTAACGGAGTCCTGAGGGAGGGGGTGGAAAGAGGTATGGAGGTCGCTCGAGTGGTACCATTAGATAATTGTCGCCGTTATTCCCCGAGTGGTTGATCCCCTCCTACGAGAAATTCTCGGGAATTCGAGCCAGCCTCGGGAAGTCGGGAAAGCGGGGGAGGAAGGGTGCGTTAGACGGGGGTTGGGGGTGCGGGTGAGGGGTACGGTTCCTCGGGAACGCCGTTAGGTGGGCGCGCTGGAAAATATTTTCGGCTATTTCGGGAAATCGACGCGCGATGGACGGATTATCCTTGCACCAAAGTCCCACCCCATCCCACCCCCGGGTCGAGTTAAGTAAAGCTTTCAGACGATCGCAAACACCGGGGAGATTTGGGAGTGCCTTTCAATCCAAACAGCGCTCGATAGCGATATCTCCATCACGCTCGGATTATATTCCATTTGAATCTTGCCAATTGCCGATGCCGCTCGCACTGAAAAACCTTATTCAGCCCAGCTATTGATTTGCATTTCAACCACATTTACTATTTCGGCCAGAGGGGCTCTCCTCCTCCTCCCCCCCCCCTTCCGTGCGGAAACTATCAGTTTCCCAATCGTTTTCCCACAAGTAACTAGCTAAAATATCCGCGTTCTCCTTCAGGAAATTAGGCCGAAACGCGCGAAATCTACCTGGACCTGGGAAAAAACCGCGTGGCAATCGTACGTGAAATGGCGCAGGGTGTTGGGGGTTGGGGCGGACGGCCACCAGTAAAGTATCGCCAGCCAAGCCGTGGAGCTGCGCGATGGCAGTTAAGCTTTTTAAGATATTGACTCGATGCCAGAATTTCGTCGACTGTACTTGATCGCTCCGCGCAAGAAGAGGCCAGGAAAAATTGGCGTGTCATAAAACTACTCCCCTATGCGCACTCTTTTCGCGTGTCCCACACGTCCGACCATCGCTCGTCTCTTTTCACTGCGAACTCGAGAATTATTCCGCCAACACACCGACACTCGTCGCAAGGCGCGAACGACGCGGGTTTCCGTGGCGTGGGAACACGACTGGATCTCTCCCGCTGTTTCCTCGCGTACTTGAGGGGAGAGAGGTGCGAATCGTTCAATTTTTTACCCCCGGCTACCACCCCCCCTCGCTTTCCGCGCCGGCCCCAATCGAGCTTTATTTATCGTTAAAGGCAGACCAGGTGTCTCTCCGGGAGCTGGAAAAACGTGCCTGGGAATTTGACACCGAGTGTGTTACTCGTTCTTCAAATTCCTGCGAGTGTTGCCAGGATGGCAGAGGAAGGGCGGGGGTGCGGGCCCTCTTAGAACACGTAAGGTTACAGCGCCAAAGTCGTGCCCGGGGACTCTTTACTGCGAGCCGAATGGAATTAAGCGATGGTGGAGCGTGGAATCGTATACTTTTGCAGAGAGAGAGAGAGAGAGAGAGAGAGAGAGAGGAAAGCAACGGGCACGCGCCACTCTCACGGAAAGCTGGGTTGATTTTTCCGGGGGTAGGGGGAATATCCGATTCGCGCGATAACTTTTCCCGCCGTAAAATCGGCTTTTGGGGCCAGCGTGGAATAAAAAAAATAGCGTCACGTACTTTTTTGTGGCCACTCCCCGGCGTCATCGTAAAAAGGGAAAATGATAGACCGCAATACGACGTAAACAACTTGGCCGGTAGTGTTCTGGAAAACCGCACATTGCTTAACAGCTCGCTTTTACTGGACACGTTTAACAACCCGTTGAAAGGTCCCCCTAATAAAGTGTGCGGACCTTTTCCCGGGGTCCCGGACTTTGTCAGCGATGACTTCGTCTCTCTCTCTCTCCCTATTTAACTATCCATCTTTCCCTATTCATCTACGAGAAAAAACTTTCAGGGGATGGATGATAGAGCGCTCATCGAAATCACCATTAAAACCCTCGTAAAGCGACAAATGATCATTCTTTCGTCAGTCGTGTTCGATGCGTTGATTTACACACGCATCTGCATACACACGAGTGTGCGTGGGAGAGTGTACTGGCAATACTATAAAAGTATATTGCTTTAACGCAACCCTCGAACATCTTAATTAGAAAGGCTACCAATTTCCTTGTAACTCTCGTAAAACGATGAGTGATCGTTCTTTCGTCAATCCCGGAGTGTGCGTATGTGTGTGCGAGCGTGAAAGTATAAAATTAAACGCAACACCCAGAGATCACAGGCAGCAAAGTAGCCAGTTTCCTTGAAATTCTTGTAAAACGATAAATAGTCATTCTTTCGCCAGTCGCCTTCCATATGTGAATTATACGCGTGTATGTTTACACGAATGCGGATGCGCGTGGGTGGAGAGACACGCTCGTAAACTACTGAAATATATTTTTTCAACGCACACCGAGATCCCAATCAGAAAACTGGCCAGTTTCTTGGAAATTTTTATGCAACGATAAATGATAAATTCTGTCGTCGCTCCTCGTGTATTTCACTTACGAATCGTAAACACTTATTTACACGAGCGCAGAGATGCGAGAGCGCGCGCGCGCGGATATCGCAGGTGCGCCGCGAAACCTCGCATTTTTAACACACTGGCATCGATATCCTAACTAGAAAAGTAGCCAATTTGTTTTTCTGTCACAAGTCTAACTGTACAGAGATCCCCTCCCCGCCCCACTCCTTTTCCAGCAACCCCCTCACGTACACAAACGCAACTGTCACTTCGCTTCCTCTTCACAGAGACAATACCCGACACACGCTCGCACGGAGTTTTTTGTCCGCCGTGTCAATATTTGTCGAGTTATCGTGATTCGGTAAACGAATATTTGGCGTATTGACCACGAAAATGGAGAAACGAAATCCAGAACTACGCACACACTCTTCTTCCTGATATGAGTTTTTTCCCCACCCTCCTCCTACTCCCCGTCTTCCTCCTCCTCTTCTGGCTGCTCCAAGCAAAATCTGTTTGATCAGTTATTATCGTGACACTGACGAAACTTCGCTCATCCCTCTTAGAAGGAATTCGGGAGTCTCGCGAGGGATGAGTGCAGGAATTCAACCCCTTCCTTCCGGTCTTCGCGAGGGAAGTCGCGGGAACGAGATTGTTTATCGAAATCAGTCGGAGAGAGAATGAAACAACGGGGGGTGAATCTGCGCGAAATTTATTTCAGGTCTCTTAGACGATATATTTCTGTCGCGTGGAAGTCAGAAGCGAGCTCGTGTGCACTTTCCATACGTGAAATTGTAACTTTCACATGCAAGAGTCAATATTTGATTCGATATCAAGAATTTTCTATCGCAAACTAGAAATAATGCTCGTTGTCCGTTCGTCCGTCCGTCCGTCTCCGTATCATGGTTGATTCTGTGAAATTGTTCTTTTCTCCCCGCTCCCCCTACCACCCTCCCTCCGTTTCTTTTTTTCCCTCATCCCCTATCATTTAGATTTTCACATTGCTCGCGTTTACGTTTGCACCAAGTGTTTGCTTGTCTCATAACTCAATCCAGTCGTTGACTTGTATGCATTTGTGAGACCTACGACTGAAATTGGATTCGCGATATCGCCGGGGTTTTGTCAAAAGAAAAGTATTGCTCGACAAGATCAGATGAAATCGATAAAATGAATGCAGGGGAAATTCTGAAAAACAGATTTCTCATCATTTTCGCATCCCTCGCAAGCAGCACGATGCTTCCCGTTAATCTACCGTGTGGCTGCCGCATAGAAACGTGGCCAGAATCATCGCTATCCACCCCCCTCCCCCCCGCCCCCCTTTCCCTTCCATCGCCGATGCATCTAACGCGCGCGTGTCACGGATGTACGTACATCATCGAAATCGCGAAATCTCAATAGCAGTCGAATAACGACGGAGAACTCGATTTTACGGCGAATGGACAAATTTGTTCCGTCGCCGCGATACCTGGGGGTGAGTTCCAGGTAACACCACCCCCGTCGGTTCTGTAAAATTCATTTAACCGGAAAACATCGGGGGCGAAAGAGGACGAGTGGGCGAGAGGGATGGGAGGGGGTGGCGCGGGGGTTGGTCGTTGGAGAAAAAAGGGTGTCTGGTGGCGCAAGGTGAAAAGTGCAAGGGGGAGGAAATGGCGAGATAACGAGGGTAGATAGTAAGCAAAAAAGCTCTGCAAAATATCGCAGTGATAATAAGAGCCGGGTGTGTCGCTCGTGAAATTGGCGAGGTGCGGTTAACGGACACTGAGCCGCAACAAAAATCCTCGCTACTTCCCGAAAGTAGTCCGAAACTATTATTTTTTACCCTCCGCCCTCGCCCGCACCCCTCCTTTTTTCACCGTGGACTGAAAGAAATATAAAGCCGCGCCGGAGGACAAGGGAACTTTATATTATCTCACTTTACACTTTATTTACGGATAGCCGAGAACGTAAACTCAACCTGGTAGATTTGGACCCCCTTCACGTGTATTTGTGCGCGCGCGTATGTGTGTGTGTGTGAGTTCCTTCTTCAAATTCTACGAAATATCCGGGACGCTGGTAAAACACTTAGCTTTATACGCGCACGGAATCCAAAGAAATTTGATTTAAAACCAAATTAGAATTCCACCCTTACTCTTTTCACCCTCTCCCTTCCCCGATGGATTTGCGATACCACCCGTTTAAGCTTCATCGCGCGCGCGCGAGAGAGAGATACACACACCGATGGAACATCCGAGTTGGCAAGAAATTAAATTGATCATCAGCCCCGCCGGGACAAATTATTAGAAACGACCGAGTACTCCGTAATTGATCGTGATACTTGGCCGATAATAAATCCCTTTTACTACTTGGATCGCAGTTAGCCAGTTGTTAAATAATATTTTCCATCAAAGTTTTATGAAAGCGTCTACCCGCCACCCCTGCCGGGAAGCGCACGCGTGTCCGCTTCTTCAACTATCTCTCTCATTATAACAGAATTCCAGACTCAAAGTCAAAAATTAATTAAAAAATACTTTTCTAGCGATATTACGCAAGTTCAATGAAGAACTTGATCGTCGGCTGAGGAGGGAGGGAAGGGGGCGGGGGAGGACCATTCGAAAACTTCGGATGGAACGATTATTTGGAGTCCTCGAGTGTTTCCGGTACGCGCGCGCGCGCGCGATCTTCGAGTTCCGCGCGAACAAAATGGCGCGAGTGGTCCTTGGCCGGAAAAACGAGTGCCGTCGATGAATCTCGATAAATTTTCGTTAACAGCATTATTTCTCCTGTACAAAGTGAGAGCTAAACTGCAGAACTGGCTCCGCGCTCGTAAATTCCGAGTGGCCTGTAGGACTGCCAGAAAAATTCTCGCTTTTTACCTCCGCCGGTCCTCCCACCCCTCCCGGCGCCACCCCCTCGGTGTTTCGCGTTCGCGGACAGCGAAAACCCGCGCGAGAGAACTCCGGGGACATAAAACCATCGTAAGGAACCCGCGCACTCATCCTTATGTATGCGTCCTTTTTCACGTACATCCCTTAAGCGCGCGCGCGCGCGCGCGTGTGCGTCCGTGAGACCAACTTGCACGGGGGTGCAACAGTGCGCGACACGGACGGGGGTGGCTGATGGTGTACGGTGCCACGACGCAACACCACCCCACGATCTCGACACGACTCTCCTGGATACTCTCTCCGAGTGACTCTCTCAGCTTCGAGGAGTCCGGGAGTTCCTCAGCGTCGCCGGAAGTGCGCGGTGGAGGGAGGGGGTTCACCGGAGAAGAGCAGAGGTGGAAGTAGGTCCTAGTGGAGGTGCGTGCGAGAGGCAGAACGACAGAAACTGAGAAACTAGCTGGAGCGAGAGCGAATAAGGAAGCAGCGAAATAAATTGCCACTAGCATCTGGTGATAACTGCTAAAGTTATCACGCGTGCTGTCTCCTGCATTTCCGTGCAGTCCTCGAAATTCCTCCGGCAACGTCGCTGGACTTCTTCTCCCTCTTGTGCCGCACCCCTTTTGGCGTTCGCTCGTTTCTTCGTGGGAAACGATCTATACAAAGAGAGAAAGAGAGAGAGGGAGAGAGGGACCTTTTCTCTTTACCATTTCAAGCGGCGAATGCTTCTCCTCTCCAATTCCTACAATGGGGTATCACCGGGATCGTTTCACCCTCTTTATTCCACAATCAATTTTACTGGCCATTCCAGGGAGGACCGAGCTTCCGCTTAGGCCTGTAAACCCGCTAATCGCGTTCCTCTACTCTTAGATCAATCTCCTCCATTATTGGACCCACTCCAGAAGATGCCGCGCGCTTCCCTTCGAGATTCCCAACCGAATTTCGGACCAAAGGACCCTCGACCCTCCCTCCCCACCCCCGAATCGGTACACCAGAGCGGAGCGGAGCGGAGCAGAGCGAGATAAGCTTTTGTCTTAAGGGAATCCGCGCAATGGTCCCGATCCCACGCGGTTCTTCCGCGGGAAGTTCGTCATCTTCCTTAAGGTCGAAGCACCGGGTCTATAAATCCGCGAAATCGAAGTCCTCCATCAAATCGACTCTTAGGGTCTCTCCGCGATTCCAACGGTGACGTAATACGGGGGTTGTGGAGGGGGTGGGGGTAAAAAGGTCCGACTCGAATCTCGAAGGCACGCGGCTGCTCTCGAGAATCTCCTGACGAAGCTGTAACGATTACCCTAGGGGTGAGGGGGTGGTGTATCTTAGACGCGCGGTATATTTGCCTACGCGAAATATACGTCGAAGTCGAGGAGAGTCCGTTGAATGGAGATCTTCATTTGGCTATCGAGGATGCGCCTGAGAAAAAAGAAAATGGCAGAGGAGAGGGGGGAGCGAACAGCAGGAAGGAATAAAATGGAAGGAAGCCCCGGGTTGGCCCGCACGCTGATTTTCTCGGGAAAATGTGGGGAATCCGTCTTCCGGTGCGATAGAGTTCAATAAAGCCAGCGACAAAGGCCCCCGCTGTAATAATAAGAAGGAAATCCTGATGTTTCTTGAGATCACAAAATATTAGAGGAGGCAGCCTGTGAGAAGGAGAGACCCGGAGAGCAGTGGAGGAAAGCCTTATTTCCGAGAATAAGATGATTATTTTCGAGAGCCTGCTTGTTATCCCAAAGAAAATCTGCTTGAAGATCGCGATAGAGGGGGAGAAGGTGCCAAGGGATGAAGTGTGTAGGCTGTCATAAGGACAAATATTAGGTAACGGGAGGCGTTATTAATAGCGTTATCCAAACATTTCACTTTCCCGTTACCCACGATGCTTTTGACGCTTCCGGAAAATTTCTTCCTCCTCTTCTCGCTCCGGGAAAATCAAAGGAAACGCAGGAACGTGGGCAGCGGGAGAGACGAGGGAAAGAGAATCGAAAATGAAAAGAACGTCCCATCCCTAATTCGACGATTTGATTCGACGGCGAGAATCCCATGGCAAAAATTCGCTTTCTATTTTCAATGGACTCGGCGAACGGGGAGGGGGGGGGGGTGAAACGCATTTATCATCAAAACGTTGGAATACGGGTTAATCCGTGGATGTAGTCAAAATTGACCGTTACATTTTCCCGTGGAGGTTTTAAGGGTTTTTATTAGGAGAGATAAATTTTCAGAGAGTTATCGCGAAATCGATAGAGGAGCTCGCAATTTCGAATAATGGATTCCCCGCTAATTTTTATTCGACCTCGCACGTTACCGGGATCCCAATTGATCGATCACGTGACGCGTTTAGCTTTAGTTTCGACTAATCGAAAGGGAGACGGAGAGCAATTCCAGGAGGGGCGGGAGGGAGAGAGAGAGGATCGTCGAGTTCCAGAATGTCGTAAGTTTTTCGCGTCAATTTGACTGTTTTCCTCGGTTCAAATCACTCGCGGGCACTCGGAAAAATATTTTCCCATACATCTCCCATAAGAAAGTTTTCGTAAACTTTTCCATGGAAAAACGTGGGAAATCCTTTGGCAAATATAGATCGAAATTCATGCGTTTATTCACTATTGCTTTAAATATACTTTATTAAGCATTCGTGTATTTATTCTAAATAAATTTTATAATTGTATTATTGCAAAATCGTTATTATCGATATTGTTTAATTAATTATTTATCGCGAGTAATAGATTTTCCTCACCTTTACCATGCACGAATTATCTAAATTTTAATATTGTATAAAAGTCACAAAGACAGAAAGAGAGAGGGAGAGAGAGATTATTAAATTTTTATCAAATTATAAAATTATTATTGCATAACAAATTTCTATTCATGTTTATATGTTGAGCTATGCATTAGAAGCAAAATCGCAAATTGGCACGTCACTTGACGTCGATACTTTGGTTCGTGGTGGGGATACGATCAGGTAAATCTGTCCGAACAAATTAGTCCAACGTGGTATCGAATGTCGGAAATCGCAAAGTTCATAGAATTTCGCAAGTGCAATTGTATAACTATCTTTGCAACTTTGTTCACTCTTCAAGAATTTGTTTTGCAAACAGCCTCGCGATCAAATATTGATCCGTTAAAAAAGTGGTAACATCTTTTCTTGAAAATCCTTAATATAGCAATTTGTGTACGTATCTGTACGTGCATTGGTGTGTGAAGAATGGGAGGTCCTAAATTTCAGCAGCTTTCACTAACCCGGAGGATATGGAGCAGTTTAGGGCGAGGCGGTATATTAAAAAAATGTTTTCTGCGAGATATAAATAATTTAAATTTTATGTGGAGGTACGAGATAAAGGAAAAGAAAGCGAGAGAGAGAGAGAGAGAGCGCGTAGAAAGAAAGAAAAGTAGAAGGAAGAAGGAGAACAAAGTAGAAGGTTCGTCTCATCCAGAATCTTATCTTGCACATTCAACCCCAATAATAACTAGCTCGAGGCACCTACTACCCACGGGTATCGATGCTTATCATAGAAATTAACTCATCAATCACGAAACTACGTACTTATCTCACGGAACTTTTAAATTTCTCAGCTGCAAGGGCGTTAGAAAAGTATGTGAAGTATTTCAACTTAATTCCAAAGTCGTAAAAACTTTGGATTATCCTCGGAGCTGGCAAAACTCCTTGTACGTGTGACAAAAAAAAAGAAAAAAAAATTATTGTCCCTCGTTCACGAGCCTAAATGATCTCTCCCAAAATCACCCCGGCGCCATGTTTGGCCGGTTGAAATCACCCGCACATGCGCGATCCTCTCGAGGGAAAAATTTATGAACAATTAAAAAAGGAATAAAAAAACAAAATACCGCCGAAACCGATACACCCTCCACCCTTCAGTTCCATTCCATTTGTTCGATGTCTCTCTCTCTCTCTCTCTCTCCACCCCTGTTTTCACCGTTCCCTCCTCTTTAGTTTTTCCGCTTTTTTCAACGCAAGCCAAACAAAACCATCGAAGCGTAACGTTCGGACGTTCCTAAGAAAATTTCCCGAGGATTTTTATTAGGTTTAAATCTGACGAGTGACGTGACTTTTTTATTGAGAATCTGCTTGAATTTTCGTGAAAGAAAATGCTAGTGGCGGGGCGATCTCCGTCGAGGATAAAGTTCAACGGACGGCGAGGGGGAGAGAGGGGAAGGGGAGAGCTACCTCGGCCCGACCGTAATCTCCCCGTACCATAAAGGACCGCAGGGGCCGACGGTATCTCGGAATATCGATGATTATTTTATGAACCGCGGGCCAGTCGAATTTATGAGACAGACCTTGTAATCCCAAGTCGAACAAGACTTCTATTTTCGACTACTTCCGATCCGTCGCGTTTATTTCAGATAAACGCTGACAGACTGCCCATTCCGGGACCGGGAGAGCGCGCAATCAAATTCTTGCATTAAACCTTCAACGTCCATTGTGGCGGCGGGGGCTGCGGCGGGGGAGGGGGTGGAAACAGAAGAAGAGAAAGCAAGAGCGATAAAATCTCCGGTAACCGCCGTCCATCCGCGTTCCAGCAATTCACCTGTCATTTTCTCGACTTATCGCCGATCCCTTCTTTATTTTTCATTTAACCCACCTCCCACCCCTCCGCCCCCGCGCCGCTCCCCGTCGAACCGCGACTTGTAACAGTTTACACGCTTATGCATACGCGAGTGAGCATTAGAGAGGCGAACCTGCAATTTTAACGCTATTCGCAGTTTAGTGCCGGTGTTCATTTGTTTCGTTGTTAATAATTAACGGGGGGTGGGGGTGTAGCGCGCGATACCCTTTATTAATTATTGCGGACTCAGCCGGTTAATTCGCGAAAAGAGCGAGTTTCTGAATTATTGATAGACCGCGAGATCGATGACTACGAATGGCGCGGGCGGGGGGGATGCTCTGCTTTTTTTTTCCTTTCAAGATGCTTATTTGCGCGATTCCCTTTGTTAATCGTTGTAAAAATTTAACCGGTCGATGCGGAGGACTGGGAAAATTGCGGAATTACCGATGCCTCATCGAAGAATACGCTCGTGCAACAAAGGAGATTTTCCCCCGTTGAAGGGGATTTTAACATTCTTGCTAGTCTGTTTGTTCGCTTGCTCGCTCGTTTGTTTGTTTGTCCGCTTCCTTCTACATTTATTTAAATTGGCGGCATGCTGGATATAATAGACTTTATTAATCATTACAAATTCAGCCGGTTCAACAACGAAGGAAGAGACTGAAATTAACGATAAAGGAGATGCTTCGCCATTTAATGAAATATCAACATTTTTATTGGTTTGTTTGTTCCCACCCGCTTCCCTCCCGCCCTATCTATCTTTTCTTCTTTATTTCCCTTATCCATCTAGCTATCCGTCTATTAATTTTTATTATCCCCCCCCCCCCTACGACGGATACACTCCTCGCCCGTCGAGCGGAGGAGAGACGTCCTTTTTGATTTTCTGTTTATTATTCATTTGCCTCGGTGGTTGCCACACGCAGCCGCACGCACACCCACCCCCTCCCCGCGCAATAAAGCAAAGTGGAGGAGACCCGTTATTAGAGATACCATCGAGGGGGATGATGCGATCGTTAGTCGTGAATTAGCGAGTATTGTAAAAACGTTAGTTTAGTATTAAAAAACACGGTAGTTTCCGTGCGGGGTTGCAACAATTCCGGAGTTCCCGAGCACTTTACGATCCTCGCGAGAGTGGAAAGCCGGAGAATGCCGAGGGAGGAGGAGGAGGAGAAGGGAGGCAGATGTCTGAGAAAAACAGCGAGGCGTCGACCTCCTCCGGGGGTGGCGACGGCCCATGTAAATCGCCGAGAAAAAGAGGAAATCAGCCCGGCCACGATCGACCGCAAGAATTTTACTCTGTTTGCCGAACGATCTTCGAGATCACCGCGGATTCTCGCGCGCGCGTTGCGGCGTCCCGGACTTTAAAGGGAAGCAAGAAGAGAACCGGAAGTCGCACGACCGACCGCGTCTGCTAAAAAGTCGAGAACCACCCCCGCGCGAGCGCGCGCACTCCGTAACTTACCCGGAAGGGGAAGCCGATTAGCGACAGTAATCCATCATATCGTTCGTGGTTTCCGCGCTTCGCTGGAAACTCCCTTAAATCGACCTCCCCCACCCCCCACCCCCCATCACCAACCTCGACCATCATCGTCCCACACGCAATTCCCGCTGCCAACGCCTATTTCTTGCGATAACCTCGCGCCTTATATTTTCTTTCAATTTCATCCCCCTCCCCTCATCCTTCTCTCGCGCGATAGAAGGGGGGTGGAGGGTACGGTGGTTTCCGGAATAAGAAATTTCCATGGAGTTTTCTCGATGCTTCGTCGTAGTTTTCCGTTGGCGAAAGAGAAGTCGATGGGGGTGCAGGGGAGGGAGGAAGATATGTTGGGAGAACAAACGAAGGAGGGATGGGGCTAAAGTACAGGGTGCTAGAGCTGCCGCGTGGGGTGGGGGATAATTGATGGTGCAGCGGTATCAATGGGCCCCATCGTAAAAGCTGGCGTTTTTCGCGAGTGGTGCGCCAAGAGGCCTCATTGTCTCTCCCCCGCTCCCTCACCTTCTCGCTCCTCTATCACCGTTACGCATTAAATATTCCTACGGTCGAAACGCGAAATCTGGCGGTTTCAAGGCCAAATTTTTACAAACCTTCGGTTTCCCGCTTCTTCTATCTCTATTCATATCGTGGACGTCATCGCGCTAGATAATCTCGATGAATTGACGAACGAAACCGAATGAAATCGGCGGGAGCAATCCGGAACATTGAAATTGAGTTTTCCTCGATGCAAAGTTTCCACCCCCTCCCTCTTCTTAATATGGAAATTTCTCAAAGTTTCTTCTGTCGGGGTTTCTCTGATTTTTCATTTTCTCCCTCTCTTTCCCCGAATTCGATCATTCGTTGTTCAACGAAGTAAACTTGCGCAGCGTGTAAAAAAAGTCACGATTCAATGATTTCTCAACGCAATCGTCTAAATTTTTTTTTTTTTTTTATGTTCCAGGTATGTACCAACCATCAATTTACCGTAAACGAGAGAGACAGAGAGAGAGAGAGAGAGAGAGAGAAGTAAAAGGAAATAATTCATCCTCCTCCATGATGGTAAGTCAAAAAAGATTTTAATATCCGAAAGCACGCGAAGCTTTAACGCGTTTGCGAATTTACTCTGAAATAAAAAAAAAGAGAAGAAACAAAATTGGTTACACTTCGAATATCGTCGCAAAATAAAAACGTCTCTTTTCGATTTGGCGGCCACCTTCAAGTGTGGCGTGGGAGATATTTTTTTATTAGAAACGGAGCTGTACGCTCCTGTCAAATATTCGGGGATAAAAAAAAACAGAGAAAAAGAGAAGAGAGAGAGAGAGAGAGAGAGAGAGAGAGAGAGAGAGGGGGGGAGGAAAAAAATGGTTGTTTTTGGCAAGGGGGAAAGTAATGGAGTTGAAAGGGGCAAAAGTCGAGCGTTTCGAGAAAGGTTTCGCCGAGATTGACGCGTAGCTGTCGAGTCGGGGCGAAAAATGCGGGCAAAGCGCGCGACCACGTGTTCCAAAGGGCGCCGTTCAACGAAAAGCTTCGACAGGGTAGCTTGCGCGCCACGAGAGAAAAACGGCCAAGGATACAGGAGTGGTTCAGGAAAGAAAAAGAAAAAAATTCCACTGAGAAATTAGAGCGAAGCAAATTCAACGATTACTTTTATCCCATACTCTCTCTCTCTCTCTCTCTCTCTCTCTCTCTTCTCTATCTTCCCCTCTCTTCTGCGATCTCACCCCCGATCTTTGCAGATCCCCACCTTCTTCACCGAAACCCACCCCCAACCACGCAGACACCCTTGTTTCTTATTTACTGAGAAATATCGAAAATTCCGTGAAAACTTGGTGGAAAATTCGAGAAATTTGTAAAACTTGGAACGAGGCGAGGACGACGCTATTCTCCCCGTGAAACGTAAATTCCTGAGGGGATTCTTTCGAGCGAAGCTTTCAACCGAATTTCCGGAAATGTTCCTACCTCGATTAAAACAACTGGTCCACCGGTCTACCGGCGTGTCACGGCTAAATTCGATTTTTTATCAGCCATTTTCTTCCATCGCGCGCTTCATCCCTCCGCCCCTCTGCGTTCTACAATTTTCCTCTCCTCCGTTTAATCATTTACCCCCCCCCCCTCCACCCCGTCGTTTCGGCGAGCGATCGTTTCTTTTTCTTTCGCGATCTCGTCACTCGATCGGTTTGCCGTTTAGTCGTTCGCTCGTTTTGATATTTTTTTTATTCATCCCCCTCATCATTCGCCTCTTTCGTTGCGGTTTCGTCGTCGACGGTCAATTTGCCCCTAAGTGATTTACTCGTGCCGTCATTTTTCGATTTATTCGCTTCGCCGTTTCGCCGTTTCGCTATTTCACCGTCTCGTCGTTCAGTCATTCGCCCGGTTCATCGTTTGGTTATTTATCCGTCTCGTTATTTGATCGTTTTGCCATTTGGTCATTCATCCCTCGCGTGGTTTTGTCGTTTGCTCGGTTTGCCGTTCAGTTATTTGCCCTCTCCGGCGTTTCGCCGTTCGCTCGTTCCACCGTTTCGTTGCGTTTCGCGACAGAGTTCGCTCGACATCTGGAAGCGGTGCGCGCGATTCTCTTCCTTGTTTGCCGCGAAACAAAGTTTGGCGGCACTCGAGATTGGAAGAAGTCAGGATGGCTGGTGGAGAGGGCACTCGTGGTGCGCGGGAAACCGCGCGCCTTCATGAACAAACACATCGGTAAATAAATTTGTTGTTGGTTTATTCAATTTTTCGTCGTTGCCCCGCGCGGTCCTCGCGCATCGCCAGAATTCGCTGCCGAGGCAAATTAGTCGCTGGTACGGCAAATTATTTTTTCCGCGTGGGAACAAAGAGTGAGCGAGGAGACAACGCGGGGGAAGGGGCGCGGAGGACCGGAGGGCGGGACGGACCGAAAAAGAGGAAAATTTATGGGAAAGCGCAGCGTGTGGCTATTACCATGAACTCTCAAATACACAGACAAACAAACAAATAAACAAACAAACAACGGGTCACTTGCATAATTGATGGACGGTGGTATCAACGTTAACGCGTTTCTATCAAAAATATGATTACTCGTACTTTTGGAAAAAAAAAAAAAAAAAAAAAAAAAATTCCAAAAGGAGCAAACCCCCGACGAAATGGTACATCGTTACGGCACTGAAGGGAAATTTTTAATTTGATCTCCCTTGATCTTCTAGCTTTGATCTTCTTAAAAATTGTCGAGCTCTCTCTCTCTCTCTCTCTCTCTCTTTCATCCTTGTAAATAATCAAGTTATGAATAATTATCAAAATTCCAATCGATTCCTTTGCCAGTCCTTTTCTCCCACGCATTGATAAAAGTAATACATGGGCGATGGAAGAAAAAGCTTGATGAAAATTAAAAGAAAATTGAGAAAAAAAGGAGAAGACGCTGTCTCTGCTTTGCGTCAATTTCCCTGCAGGCCTGCTCCACTCGACGTTCTTCTTAATTCCAATTGTAAACCTCTTAGTCGATACTCCACTACTGCTTCTCTTTTTTCCTTCTTAATTTTTTTTTCCTTTTCCTTGTCCACTCGAAAGGCAAAGCGTTTCTCTCGCGTTTTGACAAAGTTCAGAGCCCTGGAAAAGTGTCTGGCAACGGATGACTTTTTGACTACGGGAAAACTGCAGATAAATAAGAATACGAGTACGCGCAAAATATATAAGGAACGAGACAAAATACTAGTAGAATAAGAGGAATTGGAAGAAAAAGCGTGAAACATAGTTAATAATAAAAATGGTCGGTGAAACGAGGGTGGGGGTGGGTGGGAGTAGGAACGCAAAGCAAAGAGGGTGCAAAAGTATAAATATGTAAGCACGCGAAAAAAAGAGAGAAGAAAATAGCAGTTACGAAGGACACGCCCGTAGACGGGAAAGGGCGAAGAAAGGGAGAAAAGTGGCGAGGAAGGAAAGGCGAGAAATAAGGAACACGGAGGAGAGTGAGACAGGACGACGGGGTGGAGGGTGGGAGGGAAGGAAACATAAATATTTGAGTGAAACACAAATATGGAAGAGAGAAGAAGCTTCTCTTGGAGCTTCTCGTGAATGTTGGCTGTTGGAGGGGTGAGGGGGTGGGAAGGGGTGAAAGACACGTGAGTACAAGAGGGTGGTAGATAAGAACAGGGAGAAGCATAGAAAGAGAGAAAGAGAGAGAGAGAGAGAAATCGAGGGACTGGTGAGAAACACAGATACCGAGTAAGAAGTGGTGATGGGGGAGGGGACGGAGGTGGGGGGGAGTAAAAGTATGTTGTAGCGAAGTGCAGCTATTGCCGTAGGCGCCAGAGCGGAGAAGGCGAGACGGGCATAATTGATGGTGCTTGGGTATCAATGGCTCCGACTACCAAAGAACAGGCGTTTTTCGCTACTGACAAGCGAAAAAGATCGTTCCTTTCTTCGTTTGTTTGTTTCTACCGGCCCTCCTTCCTCCTTTCTCCACCACCGCCTCTCCTCCTCACCCCCATAGCTTTTTTTACCAACCACTCCTCGCGAAGAGGAAGGGGAAGTCCTCCAAGACTAATTTTTCATGAAAATTCCCACTTTTCAATTTTCCACTTTATTCGAAATCTTCCGCTACTCTCCTTGCTCGAAGAACTTGGACCAACCACCCCCCACCCCCAATCACGTCCGCGTTACTCTTGCGTTCAATGGATAAAAAATAGAATATCATAGGTTCGCGGAGGTCTCGGCTGGCGCCTCCGAATAAATTTCAAGTTGGAATAAATCTGGGGGTGGCGAGGGGGTGGGACACACGGAGATACTCGATATACACATATATATTCATGTATGTGTACACGCGCAAGGGGGAGGAAGGAATATTCGTAGACTGGATTTCCCTATTTCTGTTAGATTCTCCACAGATTCTCTCTCTCTCTCTCTCTCTCTCTCCCTATTCACGTTGGTAGACAAGTATTTTATTATGGTCACGTTGAGGGATGAATAAAATTTCCAATTACTAGACTAAACGGAGAAACGCGAAAAACTTGACTGCACCCACTTTGCCTTTTTCTTTCTTTCTTTCCTTGTTTGTTCTTACCGTCTACTCTTACCGGGTTATAGCTGAGAGGAGGAGGAGGAGGCAGAAGTGGAAGAAGAAGAAGAAGAAGAAGAAGAAATCTTTACCTGCAGATTTTTCATTGAATCCAAGAGGCGTTGCTCAGACTCTCCCCAAGTTTCCAGAGAGAGAAAAGTACGACTCTCATTAGATCCGAAAGAATCCCACCCTTCTTTTCCTCGCTCTCTCTCTCTTCCCCTCCAAATCCGTTCTCCGGCGTAAATTATTTTTCGCTCTAAGTAGCTTTGTCATTTCACCGGCTTTCGGCGACTACTTCCGGTTAATCCAACGGGGAAGAAATACTCCTAATCGATTATGGTCGAAATCGACGAAGGGGTGGCAAATCGTTTCCACCCCCTTTCAACCTGCTCCACTTCTGCTCAACGCGTCCCTCTCCCCCTCATTTTCTCTTCTCCCTTGTTTTTTTCCATCTCTCTCTCTCTCTCTCTCTCCATTTTTTCTTTCAAGCGGCAACTTCCACTTTCGACCGGTAGCGAGTAAAATCGCAAAGGTAGCGGAATTAAGCGAAGGGGAGGCAGAGGGGAATTCCATTTTTGATTCGGAAATGTTCCATAATCCCTCGCAACTTCCTGTAACAAGTTTGGAGCTTAGCTGCGAGGTGGTGGTGGCTGTGGCGCTCACCGGCTGTACCGATTTCCGGCTGGAACGAACGGAACGAAACGGAACGAAATGGAACGCGCAGTTTCCCCCGCACCACCACCGCCACCCCCGCGGCCGGGGAGAACTCGCTCGATTTTAGTTTCGTTGATGAGGATTTTCAGGCCAGAATGAAGGGCCTCATTTCCGGATGGCTCTTATCTCCTCCCGACACAAATAACAGTTTATTTAGTTTCCCCTTTCTGTTGCTCCTTATTCGCGCACCCCCCACCCCCTGAACCGGAAACGCTTCTTCGGTGCGAGTGAGAAATCTTCGAGAATTCTCTCGTTTCTTTTTTTCGACTTTTTTCACTCTTCTCGTATTTTCCTTTTTTCTCTCTTTTCTTTTTGAATCTCTCTTTCTCTCTCTTTCTTCTTATCACATTTATCAATTTCTTCTCCTCTGTTGCCTCACGTTCGCCCGGAGAAACCCGGAGGCAGCGCTCTAAAATATCTGCTTTCGTTTCCACCTAATACGAATCTAATGTGCTTTTTAAATCTTGCCCCAGCTCGCTTCTCAAGGACGCGCGTGGCTTCGCTAAATATCTCGCGGCATTTAAACATCTCGCCACGATAAAGAAAATTGATTCCCGGAGTCCCGGGGAAGCTTACGCGAGGTAGTTCCACCACCAATACAGGGTACACTGCATTTTTTTCCACTATCATTCGACGCAGCTTTTATCTCATCCTAATACGAATCTAATGTCCCCCAGATTCTTTTTTTTGCTCCTCCAAGACAAGTTCGCTTAAACTTTCCTTTGATTCTTCTCCTTCTTCTTCTTCCTCTTCCTCCTTTTCTTCTTCTTCTTCTAGTTCTTTTTTTCGCTTCTTGATAATTTTACTCTCTCTCTCTCTCTCTCTCTCTCTCTCTCTGTTTCTTCGTTCTCCTTTTCTCGTTTCCTTTTTTTCGGGAGAGAACCAATGGGACCCGTATAAAAAGCGCTCTCCTGCAATAAAAGCAAAAGGACTGCACCGTATACCATTTTATTCCCTTTCCTTTTATGCGTACTCTTTTATTTTTGAGAGGGTTGAAGCGAGCTTTCACGGCTAGCATCTCCTTTTTCCTGATCAGGCCACGCAGGTTAATTGTAGCTTGTTTGGCCAGGATTTTGCCCTTTATGGCTTCGATCGAAATTTTAGGGTCGATTCGCACTTGATGACCCAACTGAACACGAACGAACGTACGAACGTACGAACGTACGAACAAACGAACGAACGAACGAACGAACTAAATACTCGACTTTATTACCCCCACCCCCGGCTAACCCTCTTCTTCTCTTCTTCGTCGATTTCTTCTATTCTTCTCTTTCCTCTGACGTTTCTCCTACTTCCCTTCCATTCTCTGCCGACCTCCCTCCCCCTCACACACTTTTGAAACGTTCACTTATTTTCGGACTAATTTAATCGATACACTCTCAAATATTTGCATTTAATATGCCATTAAAAACTAATTAAAAATTGTATTAAAATGAACAACCGGGCAAATATGACTGCCCCGTTTTAATATCGTTTGTTTATTCGTCTATATCTCTTTGCCTTTAAACTCTTTTTTATGAGGTCAAATAAGTCTCGACGCAATTTCGAATGGTTCGTTTTCACGATGACGACTTCCAATTGGTCCGAAAAACATTAGAGCTCCATTTAAAGCTAATTACCTGGATACAAATCCTCCCCGAAACTTTAGCCCCTCCCTCATTTGCTCTCCTCTATTATTTTTTCTCTTTTATAATCCGGCAAAATTTGCATTTCGCGTAATTAGAAAGTAATTGGTCCATTTTTTAGCATTGTTGTTGTCGTCGTTGTTGTTGTGCTTTCCGCTTCCTTTTTGCGATAAATTTTCTAATTAACGTAACCGCGAAATCGCTGTCGCGAGGATTATGATTTTCATTGCGCGGGGGGTTTTACGAAAAGGTAGAAGGAACGTAATAGGTTTCTTTTTTTCTCGATGGTAAAAGTAATACGTCCATTTGCGAATGTAATTCGCTGTATTTCTTCGCGAGTATCGCGAACACGCGCAATAATCCCTTTACCACCCTTATGCGGAAAATCGGATTTTGGGAAAATTCCTAAATTTTTCTCACGCGATTGGCCAAGAGGGTGAAAAGCCTATTGAATATTTTAGGTACTTGATAGTATTTGCCATTTGACCAGGGTGGCAGGGAAATCCGAGTGGCGGAGAGACGGAAGTGGACCGTGCGGTGACGAGGGCTGGGGGTGGGTGCGGGCGTGGGAAAATCGATCGGCAGTTCAACGGGTTATTTTCCCGAAACGCACGGATATTTTTCACGTCTCACGCACCGGAAGTTCACTCGCTGGAAAAAGCTCGCCTCGGTGGTCACCGTGAACGGATTTTTTCTCCATTTCAGCGTAAAACGTTAATCCTGCTCTTATCGGGGAATTCCCCGGGAAACTTAACCTCTCCACCGGTGGAGTAGCACCAGCAGCACCAGCAGACCAAAACCAGAACCGGAAACGTAGCCAGAACCTTAGAAGCCGCCCATTGAATCAGCCCGGTTTAAACGAGGGTGGAAACCCCCGTCAACCCCACGATTTGCCACCCCCGCTAGCAAAAAGCCTCTCAGGATTATGGAATTTTTTCGGCTGGATCCTAGGGTAATTCGTCTCCTCGAGGGAAATACCTTGCGGAAGACGCGCGCTCTAATTCCAGTCATTTATTACGTCCACTTTCACCCCCCGCCCCTTCCTCTGCATCTCAATCGGACACTTTCGACAATTCGGAAATTATTTCGCGATTACATCACGGGAAGCGAGGGTGCGTTCGTCGCGACTCTTTTCAAGCGAATACTAAAGGGGATGGGAGAGGGGGAGGAAAAAACGGTGGAACGGAACAAGAATATTCGCCGGTTCTTGTTCGAATTTCCGCTTCAACCCCTTGGACGGCCACCACCGGCAGTTATTAGGGTGGAAATCAATGGGTTGGTCAGCAGTTTTGGCGGGAGCCCTCGCGCTTCTGAAAATTAAGGTTTGTCGCGGTAGGGTTGGGTTCAAGGGTGGCGATGGGGTGTGGGGGTGCTGCACGGACTCTTATTAGGGAAGTAATCAGAGTTGGATGAAGAAGAGCCAATATCTGAGGCAATCGAGTGTGTCGTCGCCTGTCTGCGGTCTTTCCCGATGGATTCCTCCAGATTCCGCGCACCACCCCCGCCCTCGCGATAATCGCAGCAACTTCCGGATTAGCCGGGAAAAGGGGCAGTAGCGTTT
This sequence comes from Sclerodermus sp. 'alternatusi', assembly GCA_037305995.1. NCBI lineage: Eukaryota > Metazoa > Arthropoda > Insecta > Hymenoptera > Bethylidae > Sclerodermus > Sclerodermus sp. 'alternatusi'. The sequence continues at coordinate 10,835,408 of CM074547.1, forward strand.
CCACCGAAAATATCATCGGTTTTGTTACGGTCTCGCGATACCGGCCGAGCCGAGACCGCGCTGGATGAGTTTCAATTTCCGTCTATTTAGAATTCCACCCCACCCCCGCCCCCAGCCCACGCGCGAGCCATCGTTCAAATTATTTTCATCGAAACAGATTTCACGGGATATTTCAGCGGTCCTCCCCCGCTTCTGCCGTCCATCGATATTAGGATCCGCTGGGCGCGATAGATTTTTCCAGGAAGGAACTATTTTCAAGGCAACACCCCCACACCCCGTACACGGAGGCAATTCCACCGGGGTGATTCCCGTGGATTATTTGCTGCGAGCTTTGAATAATCGATGCCGAAGCTAGCATATAAATGTAGAATCGGCCGAGTAACCAACCCACCCCTCGGAATTCAACCCGATTTCGACCGTGAACAGGTGGACGGGGCAGCGGGGGTGGCGGCAGTCCCCGAGCGCCACCCGATAAAAGTCTATCAACTGCACCACGTTACGTAATAGCCAGTATCGGCCAGATTTTATTCCCGCAAACATCTCGACCACCACGCACCCCATAAATATTCCAAAAAATGCGAGGGCGGACAAGGCTCGTCAAGAGAACGACCGAAGTCTCTCCCTTTTTACAATCACGCGTAATGGCGCCGAGGGTTGTCTTTTTTCGCATTTCTCTTCATTCCTTCGCTCTCTCCTTCTCTCGCGGGGTGCGAGGCGAGAGAGAATGGAACTCGGCTCTCTTTTCTCTCGATTTTATCGGTCCCGCGCGACACGTGGCGGGAGGGGGGAGGCAGACAGGGGCAGACAAGGGGAAAACAAGGGTGGACAAGGGTGGATGGGACAGAAGGGAACGCGATAGGACAGTGTAGGACAGAACGGGGCAGGAAGTGGAGGAGGAGGAGGAGGGGTGGGTCCGTCGCGACGTCGGAATCAAAACTGGAGACGAGGATTTTCATCGGGTGCACCGGCGACTGCAACAAAACGAAACCGCCCGAGCCGGACTTTTGCGCTCAATCAATTTTTGACGGTAGACTGGCTTTTCCGGGCAAATTGACAGTTTCGGCCATTGCCCGATAGTTCGGGATAGTTCTCGCGGCAAAACCACAAAACGAGTAGGACGCCGCTGCCGGGAGGGGGTGGCAGGGGGTGGCAGCCGTTACGATCGCTGCATCGGCTCCCCAGAAATGCACTTCCGGCACGTCCTTCCGGTTAATCTGACAGTTTCGGAATTCGTTCCAAATACTTGTCCAGGAGTTTCACGGTTTCTCGACCGAGACCCCTCTCCACCCCTCCCACCCTCGTGGAGATGCTCCCCGTACTCCACAACGGCGATTCCTCAATTCGAGTGACCTCGCGAGGAAAATTCGCGCCAGCCTATTCCTCTCCGAAGGATCTTCCGACTTTTCGGATATCCTCCACCCCCTCACACCCCCTTGCCATGGCCGCCGTCCAGGTTGACCTTGGAAGTCAACCGAAGGCAGGGACTCTAGCGCCGTCCAGGCGTCTCCCGCGGAGGTGGAGCGACGTCGATGGTCTCTCCCTACTCCCATCCTCTCCCCCTCATCCGGAAGCGCGATAAGGAAACTGGAGAGGCTCCGTGACGCCCGTGTTGAGATTCGTAAATATCGTCAGGGGACGCATGCCACTGCTGAAGGCGAGGGGCAGGAGGAGAGACGTTACGCGCGTTTCCTTATCGCGAACGATACTAATTAGAGCCGCTGCTCGGCAGGGAGGCGGCAATTAAGCGACAGCGTCACGCGCTGAAAGTTCCACCGCGAGCACCAGTTATCGCGCGAGTAACGATTATCGATGATCGTTAGCTTATTTCGCGGTCGATCGGCTCTCCCGAGCGAAATAATCACGAGTGCCGGTGCGCGCGCCCAACCTGGCGCCAGGTACCGGTTCTCACCTGAGATTCCCTCCCCCACCTCCCCCCGAGACTTCCGTTCGAGAGCAGTCACGGTGGTTTTCCTCGGAGATAATCGGCGCTGCCCATGGACTTCCGGTTCTCCGATCTCGGTCGGATCTCGAGGACTCGGCACTTTCGCTTGAACACGCTACTTTTTTTTTGACGACAACGTCGCCGTCGACCGGGAACTCTCGACGATCGGCAAAATTCCGCGGGATTCTTGCACGAGGATGGCGGAACTTCCGGAAGACACGCGGGTGCTTCCCCTCTTCCCCCGAGCCGGCGAAGTGTCGCAGTCTTGCAGATTTGAAAGTTTCGGCCGCGCAAAGTTGGCCGGCGAGATGCGATAACGCCGCGACTGCGGGGAGAATCGATAGGTCAATTACGAAATTCCGATTTAACGCCTCTGACCGAGGGCGCGGGGTTGGGATGGGGGTGAAACGGAAGGGCGAGAGGGAGGTGGAAATAGAGAAGGAAAAAGCGTGGGTGTTAGTTCGAACGGACGGGAGTTTTTCGACGATAAATTTATTTACGCGCGATACCGGACCGCTCCCTCCCCTCCCTTACTCCCTCCGGAAACTTATAACCGCAAGAACTTCCGGTGAGAGACGTCGAATTATCGAGGCACACCGCTAACTTCACCTTAACCGTTAATCAGCACTAAAATCGAGTTTCACAGCTAATGAAAGAGTCGAAGGAGCGAACTTTTAACTCGATTTCCCGCGAATTTTTATTCTTAACCCTCCCCCCTTCCCTGCCCTGCCCTGCCCCGTTCACCGACTGGCACTCTCTGCCAAGCTACTTTTACACCGACCCAACCCACGCGGCACCTTCCCCCGACAGGTTGCCCGTATGTCGCGCTGCTCTCGCGTTTCGTAAGTTAAAAGCTTTTCGAGATGTTAACCCGATACGTCGTCACACTGCTATTTTCCTTTTTTCCGGAAAATTGGAATTTTTACGCCAAACGCTCGAAGGATCTTAAGAACACAAGATCGTTACTCTCCATCTTCGCCCGTGCTATCTCTCCCTCTCTCTCTCTCTCTCTGTCTCCGTCACCGTTCTCCGCATCCTACCGCAATACCGGGGGTGCGCAGAACCACCCTCGATAATTTCTTAGCGAGGGGGTGGAAAAAAAAACAGTGGGGTTGGGCGAAAATATTTGTCGGCAGTTCCGCGAGTTTCAGCTTCGACTGGACAGGGGTGGCTCTCGTCTACTCGCGTTTGGCAAGGGGGTGGAGGGAGGAACGGGGAGAGGGGTGGCAGATACTTTGCGTAATTTTCCAGGAAAGAATTAATCATCGTAAAACTTATTAACGCGAGTCTCCGCGTGTACATATCCCAGAGCTTTAATCAAGCTTTATGCTCGCTTCCTCCAATCCTCGCAAAGTCAACCGAATGTGCAGACGCATTTATTACTACCCCCGTATAGAATGCGCGTGCTAACGTTTTTATATCCAAAAGTCAAATAAATCAATCGCGATCCACAAGCTACGCGCTCCTGCAATACAAATATCACCGCCCTGAACTTTACATCTTTTTCCCCGTGACTCTTGTTTCCGTGTGCACCCACACCACGCCACGCATATGCGTGAGCAAACAAACGCGAGAAAAAAGTCGGCGAATTTCCCGTGGAAACGTCGTTACACATTTTACCGGTTCCCAGCACCCGAGGAAGGTACCGGGGGTTGTTTTTTCGAAATTCCGCAAGATTCATGATGGCGGAAGGAGCGTCGGGGGTGGCGGAGGTGGCGACCAGGGAGCGGCGCAGAAAAATTGTCGCAGTCAGCTATAAGGTGCGGCGGGCTCGCAGTGTATCGACACGCGGGGATCGTGCCATCCTTCTAATTGGGGGTGGATTTTTCTCCGCCTCCCTTGGAAAATCAATAGGAATGCAAACGTGGAAATTTCTCGCGTCTCCGTGCGACCGTTTACTTCGCTCTCGGTATCTCCGATGAAATTAATTAGCGTCGCTGATTAACAATAAGAAACGCAGCGGGGGGTGGGTTTCGGAAAAGTCGGCGAAGGAAATTTAGCGACGGGTACACAGGTCGCGCGTGGTCCAGCAATCGATCGAGCTGGAACGAGTGAAATCCCAGGCATCACTGATAAAGACAGTGATAAATAGCAGCTGAGCAATTAGAACAACTGCAGCTGCGAGATACGTCTCGATTTAGCGCGGTGCCGTCTCGAGAAATGTCCCGCGGTAACATTTATTAACACGAGTTTCCACCGCCGTAAGTGTGCTGGTTTTAATTAAGGCTTATGCACACATTCCCAGGCCCCTCGTAAAACGCTCGGGCACCCCCCGCCCCCGCGCGCGCGCATGTATACATATATTAACTATCGTAAACGCTCGTATTTTTGCAGCTCGCCCTTTATTCGCACCTTAAAAACGGCTTATGCACCAGCCGCTTCTTCCCGGACGCGCGGGATCGCTTTATTTCCGCACGACCTCGACGCTGGAAGCTCTGCCTTATCGACGCTGGTAGCGGGAGCTTCGTAAAATTATTCGAAATTCCGGGCCTCTTTATCTTCCCCGCGGAACTGCGACGAGGAGGCGGCGGAGCGGGGGCGAGGCGCGAAATACGGCCGCTCGAAAGTGAAATTGCCGGGGCTCTTAAGGGCCAATTAAGAATCATGCCCGGAGTACGTGTCGCGAGTTAACTTTAATCCGCGTTAATTGAGGTAATCTGCACGGTCGGTAAAACAGAGCCGGGGAAGCACCGGCGGTTCGGCGAATGGCGTCTGCGTGTCTTTGCGTCGCAACGAACGTACCTCCGGGTAATCGGGTTCGACCGTTTTATCGCGGTTTACGACCACGTCCCAGAGGCAGGGGGAGGGGGTGGAGAAAGCGACCTAAAAATATGATAAAATATGGGCGAGTTACGCTCATTACGCCCCACTCCGCCTAGGTTGTTACCGCGACTGGCACAAATCATTTTTAATAAGTGAGCTTTATCGAGCGAACCCCGACCTACGCGCTGTATCGTTATTAGTTTTGTCACGCATTAGAAATCTGCAGTCGACGGTAACATTGGGCCGCTCTCGCATTGGTACACCGGCAAGATAAAACTGTAAATTATACAATCTAAATGTATTCCACCTGGCCGATATTATTCATTCCGCGTATCCCCGCGAGCAAAAACAAGAAATTGCGCGAATTTCCTAGGGGGTTGATCTATGAAAGTCATTTACGTGGGGGCTGCCTCGACCGGATGCGTCTAGCGCAAAGAAATGGACACTTAAGGCGATCTCGAACACGCGCGCGCGTCGTTGCCGCCGCCCATTTTCGACCGTCGTGAAATCACGAGCGACGACAAACACGCGCACACGCGTGTCGCTCGTATCTCGCGACCGCTAAAACCGGAGACGATAAAAACCAATTAGAGAACAAATGTGTGTGTCTCAGACCCCATTCTGCTTAAGGCCGGCAGTTTTTTTTCCCCGTCAGCTTCTGTCGGCGTGTCTGAATTATGCGAGTGTGCTTCTTAATTCGGAGGGAACGTGCTTAAGGAGGTTCTCGCGTGTATCGGATAATCCGAACGCGATTTGCCGGCTCGCTCGATAAATATTCATAGCGATCTCTAACTTACCCGCCGCTCCGTCTCCCATTAAGTCATTTCCACGGCTTTCTCCCAGAAGACGACCGTCGCGCCAACTCGCGCCAATAACCCGAGAAACTCGCGTGCTCCACGTTAAGGAGCAGCGATATCGCAAACTCTCCGATCTTCGTCACGTTTCTCTTTTCTCGAGTATACGTCTCCCGATGCGGAAACGCGCTCTCGCGGAATCAAACGTAGGAGGCGTTGGGGAGCCTTAAGGGAATCTCGTCGACGCTCGAAATTTCGACTCCGCTCGGTCGGTAGGTGGGATCCTTGAACCTTGAGATCGATGTTAGTTAAGATCGTGAAGTTGACTTTGGGATTAATACAAAGCTGCTGGACCGCTGGAGTGTGCGCGCGCGCGCGCGCGTTAAGCCTCGTGAAAACTGAACGAGCATGCAAATCCCGCTGATAAATTCATGCCCGCCGGATCTGGCAATTCCGCGCCTGTATAATCATCCCACGCACCCCCACCGTTCCTGGATGTATCGTCGTTCCTGAAACGCGCACTACTTGCTTACACCAGCAGACTGGGAGACAAGTCATCTACTCGTTCACCCACCCCATTCGCTAACTCATTCGGTTACTTGCCTGCCCACTCCCACAAGCAAATGCAAACGGGAGCGCGCGCGCGCGAGCAAACACAACAGGCGCGTTACCAGCATTGCGTGGGTGGGTGTGCGTGTGTTTGTGTTTGTGCGTTCCGCGACGGCCCATTGTCACGGGCCTATTCTACCTGATGCTGCCGAGCTATTGCAACCCTCGATCTGCTTACCTACCACCACCCCCTTTGCAGAAACCAGCTCGGAGCCCTCCCCCTCCTCTCCTCTTCTCTCCTCTTCGTTATTATTCAGAGAATCACGGGGTTTTTCGCGTGGATAGCCGATTAGAATTGATCGACTCGTTCGTTTTCACATTCCACCCCTTGCCACCCCCTTAAGCTTCGACGCATTTTTCAGGAATATCAACGTAATTCTGCTCGCTCCTCGATGTTTTTCCGTCTTCTCCTTTTTTCTCCCGTTTCCTTTTTTTTATGACCATGGAGGAGACCCCTCGCACCCCCTCTCCCGTTTCGAAGCGTTTGACGGAATATTTCCGCCGGGCTGCCTCGTTGAATCTAATTAATCATCTTAATAGGCTGGCACTTTATGCTTTTAATAAAGAGGTTTAACGGGGGCCCGTAACGCAAAAGAGATTTTTACAGCTGTCTTTGTATTACGCTTTTTATCGCAATAATAAGCGAGAGATATACCTCTCCGCCACTACACGAGCCCTCTACTATATTAGAGACATCATCCTCCACTTGGCTTTTTCGAACCGCGAAATATCGTGCGCGCGAGTTTATTTCCCTCGAGAGGAGTTGCTGAAGGAGCCTCTCCACCCCCAACCCCCGGAGTGCGCGTCTCTCTCTTTTCAGTCCGACTCCCGCGAATTGCCGTGTCTCCGTCTCTCCCCCCCCCCCCCGCTCAAGGTGGGCCTAATAATTTGCAATTAAACCGGATCGTTGGATTAAACGTAAACAGTCCTGCGCGAAATTACATGGCGTCTAATTAAGCGACCTATACGTACTGCCGTCCTAAACACGACCTGAAAAGCACTCGCGCGCTCGCGCTCGCACGTACACTGTGACGCGTGCTTAAAGTAGGCGCCGGGAAGTCCGCGTGTACACGCGATAGCGACAAAACAAAACTTTACAAGGGCTCGCAATAAAAAGTTTATCTCACCATTTTTGCGCGGTTTCCGCTACGCGAAATGTTACGTTTAATCCGGGCGTGACTGGAACATGGAGAGAGAGAGAGAGAGAGAGGAGGATCGGTAATAATTACAAGAAAATCGAGCTTATCCACTTGCAAAGGAGGGATTTTAATCGGTTCGCCAGCTTTCAGACGTTGCTCGAGCTACCGGGCTACCGTGCCGGATCTTAATTAGTTCTAAGATTTAACCGCCTGTAACGGATAATTCCTCCCCGAGTCCTCATTCTATCGCAACTCGAAACTTCCCGCCACTCCCCTACCCTCCCCCTCGTTCGTTCCCTCGAATTACATTGAAATTCCCGAGCATTTTTCACCCACGCTCAGACTCACCCGCGAGAGATTGGCCGCTCGCTCGCGATTCGTTCTGCTCCGCTCGAGTCCGAGTCCGAGTCCGAGACCAGATGAGAAATGCCCTTAATTTCGTCGGCGCTTGAAATTTCAGCGCGCAAAACATCGGCGAGTCCACGGTGTTCGAGCCCCGGCAAATCGTCTCGAGTCGCTGGAAGCGATTAGCTCGTCGGAACTCCCGCGGCTGTTGAACCCAATCAGCAGCCGCTGGAGGCGCCCTAACTTCATCGAGGTCTCAGTTCAAGGTCATCCGCGGAAGTGCCAAGCAGCGCGAGAGCATCATCCGCCGGTACCGGAGAAGCGTCTAGTGGTGAAGGGTGGTTCGACAACCCTCACTCTCCACCCCCGTTGACGAATTCCCGAGGGTGCCAAGGGCGACCCCGAGTGGACGCGTTTTGATATTCCGGTGGCGATACAGCGGCGGCGAGGGTGGGTTCCATTCGCATGATTTATGGCGGCCTGCTCGACTCCTTAATTTACGCGGGGGTGTGCGCGATAAGCGAGCGGCGACGAGCGCGGCAACCAAATCGCGTGTAAACTCACTCGCGCGCACTCCGCTCGAAAACCACCCCCTTCCCGTCATCCTTGGGGGAGAGACCGAAGGTGCGCGTCCGAGTAAGGAAACGCGAGCCGCGGCACTTAGCCGGAGAAGTTTTCTATTTGTTTAATGGCGGACTCGACGTCGCTCAAGTGTGGGGGCACCCGAGCCGGTTCGTGATACGTCAGTCCGACGGGACCTAATGGCTCGTTCCCCGGAGATAACGTCCGCTCCCATTTGCAGCCGAGCGATCCCATCGATCCACTTCCCGGCGATATTTGCATTTTTCTTAATCAGCCGAATGCAAATGCCCCGCAAATGTCTCGACAACCCTCTCTCTCTCTCTCTCACGCCTCCGCTCTCCTCGGGGACCTCGACGCCACCCCCGTCATCCCCCGGAGGAGGACGCGCGTTTTCCAGGGTCCTCCGCTCGGACGAGGGATTCCCGTGGATTTTTTATCCCGTCGGTGAGAGTCCCGGAGGTCGGGGGTAGAGAGTACGCGGCGCCTCCTCTCGTAAACAATATGGCGCCGAGGACCCGGGGGTGGAAGTCGGCAGACCCGACTTCTCCTGGGACCACCAATGAAATTCGGATTTTTCTAATCAGGGGGTGGACGGGGGTGGTTTTCACAATCGAACAACTCGGTGGAGCAGAGCCGCCGCTGGGGGTAGGGTTGGGGTGGTTCGATCGTTTCGCATTAGGAAGTTTCACCCGTGCGCTGGAACGCGCTTGCAGGAGGCGTCAGCGTGTAATTAAAGGTCGCCGGGGTTGAAAAAATAGGCTCGAGTTGAATACACCCGGCAATATCGTCGCTTGCGGATGGCGCGGAAGATTATTGCTGGAAGCGCCGCTGCTTTTTGCGAGCTCGATGGAAAAATGCTCGGTGGGCTTAAATGCCGTCGTTGCTCGCGAGCCATGTTTCAGCTGTACTCAGCGAAAATCCCGGAAAACGCGGCAAGAAATACGGTTGGGCTGAGGGAGGGGGCGAAGAAGAGGGGAGGCATGGGCAGAGAGCTCATATACTCCACGGTCGCCCAACCCAGATCGAATGTTATGCGCAGAATGAAATTTGACGCTGTATTTGAAAACCGAGAGCTAATACGAATATTTTAGCCGGGAAAATATTTTCCTCGCTATGCGGCAATGTTCGATATTAAATTGCTATTAAATTGCTCAACGTTATTACTCTCGGGCCCCTTCCCCGGTCGTCTCTGCCTTTCTCTTCGCGAATTATCCGGCGGGCGCTCGAGGACCGGCGATTCCAAGTGAATTTTCGCGGCGAATTGTGTCTCTCGTGCCGCCATCTTGGATTTAAGCGATTTTCCCCGCTCGTAGAGAGTTCCCGCGAGGGTTTCGCCAAAATTTTTCGGTCGAACCTGCACCGTCGATCGCTGAAGGGTGGCTGCCGCCAAACTACCCCTGGGTTACGAGGGGGTGAACCGAATGGTTCGCGGCGATAGTCGACTCTTCCGTCGGCGCCATCTTGAATTGGAAATCGAGTGGGGCTCGTCCTCCGACCCCGTGAGTTTTCTTCAAATGACGCGGGTGATATACCGGGCGATTTTGCACGGTGACCCTTGAACCACGAGGGATAATTGATTATGGCGGCGACGCGATAGAAATTAATTAATATTCCCGGCGAGTGGGACGCGCGAACATTAATTTCATACTAGTTTTTAGCGAGCCGCTGGACTCCGTGGAAAATCGATTTTTGCGCCGGTTAAATTCCACGGGGAAAATACGGGGGCGCGAAAAGAAATGCGTTAGCCAGCGATAATTAGGGGTTGTAATCGCCCGGTGACGTCACAGGTCACGTGACGAAGCGAAATTCCGCGGGCCGCCATTAAGGAGAATAGCGGGGTTGGGGGTGGGTTTCCACGTTGACATCTGCTGGGAACTTTCAGCGCTGCTGCCCCCTCCTCACCCCCGTCCCACGGGCTGACCGTCCGCGGCTTAGGGTAGACGTGCGATTAAACGTACGTGAAATCCCAACATAACCTCCGAAACCACTTCCCGCCAATGGGAAGTCAGCGCTTCCTCCGAACCTTCGAATTTTAACGATTCGCCCCGTTAAACCTCCGGGATTACGAGCTGCAAAAAAAAAAGGGAGTCTCCTCGTCCTTAATTTGCGCGTAAACTGTATCGTTTCGTTGTGTATCGCGCACTCTGCAAATCCCTCCGGCGGGAAGTGCGAGGAGGCCCTCACCCAGCATCCTCATCCACCCCTCGACTCACCCCCTTGCTCGTTGATTCAGAGAGACCCAGCGGTTACGTAATTGCATATGGCGGAGCGAGAATAATCACAGGACCGAAAGTGAGAAAGAGAGGGGTGAAAATATCGGGGACACGCCACGGGGAAGATACGCGTGCGCGTCTGTGTGTGTGTGTGTGTGTGATGACTGTACTTATGGCAGTTCTCGTGAGAAAATGCAAGAGGAAACGGGACCAACGATCGATCATCTCGGAATTGATCGTGTCTACCCTTTTTCGAGAGAGAGCCACTTTGTCGAAATTCAACTGGCGCGTCGGAGATGGGACATGGAAGCGGGAGGGAGGCTGCAAGGAGGACCCGAGAGTATGATTGATCTTCCCTCGGCAAAAGTACTTAATACATTTATAATTGGGATTCATTTGTAAAGTTTCCGCGAGGAACTCGACGATTTTTCATGCTAAATACTCCAGGAGTCAAGATACCATTAAGAACCAATGACCAGTAGCGAATATTCTCTCGAGGGGTTCGCGCGTCTCTCCTCAACCCTCTCCCTTCGCCAACCCCCGCAAATTTTCCAACCATCCACCTAACTGATTCGTTCAACGATTCCCGTGTTTTCCCGAGGACGAGGAATTTTCCCGAAGACGATTTCCTTATCGAGAGTTCGCTTTCGTCTCGTCGAACAAGGGGTGGTTTTCGTAGCTTCTGGCGGTGGGGGTGGTGGTGCGGAGATTGGTTAACCGTTTAATTTCCATGGGAATTTTTCCGAATGCTCGATGTTCGCCGGATAGGGTTGGTGGCGAAGGGGGTGCGGTAACCGCGGGAAGTTCCCTCGAACCGGAAGTGGATTCTCTGCCGGGCAGAACGTCGCCGGCGTGTTTGTCGAGGTCTTCGCGAGGAGGCACCGAGAGCACCGAAGCGGGTTATTAAGGAGCCCGGGTCTAACGATGAGTGAAAATCATCGCCATCGGTTCAACCGGAGTCAGTGGCGCCTAAATAATTGCACGGCGCGTTTCTGCAGCCGCCGCGAGTCCTCCGGGGGTGGCTGGAGGTCCAGCGAACCGATACAATCATCCCCTCATCCACCCTGGCCAATTTCAGGTGGAACCTCCACGCGCGATATGCGCCTGGCAGAAGCCTCCGATTGGAAAACTTTCCCCGTTAAACGAACTCGCGGAAATTTCTCCGGGTGGTGCGACGAGTTTCTCCATTAACACCTAATTAAGTTCCAATTATTGATGTCGATTAACCGCTTTTCCATTCGGGAATTTCATTAGTTCGCTTATTCCCCCTCGCGAAATCTCCCTTCTTAAATTCACGCGCAAACTTTTCAACTCGTTCCGATTGTTTTTCGACCATCGTCCCGATGGAGAAAAAAATGCTTTCTCTCTGTCCCTCTATTTCTCGGTTCTTCACACCCTCGACACCCATCGACACTATCGCAGTTGCCTTCTCTTTCCAGTTTTCCATAACCAGCGCGATACAGACCACGCCCAATTATCCATCCCCGTCGCGAGATCCGGTTCGAATGATTTTTCCTGCAAACCGTAAGATCTCCGCGTGGCTTGGCAGGGAAAAGCATAGCCAGCGATAACATTCCCAGCATTTATACAGGCAGAGAGAGAGAGGGAGAGAGAGAGAGAGAGACATGCCAGCGTTTCGCGTTATCAGTTTCATGTTCATTTTACTGGTATGATACTCCCGCGACACTTTACCGTCCTTGTCTACTTAGCAGTAAAAGCCTGGAAAATTTTATATCGAAAATGTCATGTCGAGCGATAAAGTTTAATTAAAAACCTGGCGGTGTCCACAGTTTATAGGGTCCTCTCAAGGGGAACTTGTAGCTTCAACGGTGTTTTATTGATCTAATTGATTTCCACCTGAGAACCGGGAAGAGATAACTAGGATGGGGGGTGAGCGGGCCGCGAGGGGGAGGGAGAGCCAAGAAAAATGAGAATATTTCGCCTGTGAAGAACTTGGAGATTAAACCGGGTGTCGGGGGAGTAGAGGACGGGGGAGGTTGAAAATATCACGGAGCGATAACGCGGGAAAACCGCTTATACCGATAGATATGCTAAAATTTCGCGTTATCAGCTTAATGTAGCCGGTTATTTTGCTTTTAATTGGTTGCGACTGCTGGACGACTAAATGAAATCCCTTCCGGGCGTGAACGCGATCATCGAAAATTGGGTTTTACATCGGCGAAATCTGTTAACGCGAGACCCGCTAATTTCCACGAAACCCGCGCAACCCCCGCCACCCTCTTATTTTGCATTACAGTCCGCACTCCCCTCTCCCACCCGCCGCTGTAAATTGGTAAGTCACGCAAATTTCAATACCGATATTAACGCTGCCAGATTTAATTTGTGGCACAGGCTACTTTCCACGATAACGTAATCGCACGTAATGTTTTTATGACGCCCGACCTCAAACCCTCGATACACCCCCTCGCCACGATACGACACACACACACTCCGTGTGTTCGTTAATGAGAGTGAGAGAGGTCTCCATACAAAATCGAAACCCTGCGAAGGGGAGATTATCCCGTTTTTAAAAGTACCATTTTACCACCCCCGCTCCGACCACCCCTGATAATCGATCAGGATTTTTCGAGAATTTTTTTGGGGGTGTTTTACGCGACAGAGGGTCGCGCGGGAGAAATTTGAAAACGCGCTATTGTCGACGATTCGTTTTTTTCCTTCTGCGAGAGTTTCAGGGGATTTTCCTCAAAACGCACCTGGAAAACTCCCTTAATTATGCAAAAACAGGGATTAAACAATTGACGTTACAAAATTATCCACGCAGTACAAATGCGTGTGCCAGGTATTTTTTCCAACATGGAACGTCACTGTATCTGCGGGAAGGTCGCGTTTTCCTCGAAACTTTTCAATCCCACCCCTTGTGTTCTTTTAAAAAAGCGCAGCATAAAGCACGGAGACTCGTGTGCTTGGAAATCCAATAAACTCTCCTAACTCGTGAATGGGACTGTAGCGTGATTGGTGTAAGGGGTGGAGAATTTTTATCGTGTACGTACAGCGACAACGGCAACAATAACGCAGTAGCAAAAGTAGTAACGCTACTGACAGTGGTGGTGGTGGCGAAAAAGCGAGAAAACCACGAAATCCATAGTGCATCTCGCTCAATGGAGATCGGTGTAAACGACTATCGTCAAATACGTTAAAAAACCACAAAATCCACCACGCGCGCTCCCTCGGCGAGAAGGGTAGCAGCGGAGGGGGTAAGTGGTCAGATCGGGGTTGGATTTTCCTCCGAGGGATCGCCATGGCTAACTCCGGCCTGTTTTTCGATGGACCATATCGAATTGTCGTCCACGTCTCGTTGTCATTTCAATCTCAAAACTCTGCAATAATAATAACAATGGGGGTGGTATGGGGGTAGTTTCCAAGATTGTCAGCGAGTCTCTTTCGGGGTTCAGGCTACTATTGTCGTTCGACCCTGGGGAATTCTCAGTTCTCTTCTCCTGGAGAACGCGTTTTTCTTTGGAAAATATTGTTCACCAGCATTTCCGGCGAGTGTCGGAGAGGGGTGGTGGGAGAGGAGGAGTAGCAGAAGCACCGCGCGGGGCGATAACCCAATTCCGCGAAAATTGTTTGTTTCAACTTTGTTCGCGAGGTTTTGACTGGCGTTCGCTCCTCCGCGAAATATAATTCACCTACGAAGAATGCTCCGAGTTTTTTCCCCTATCCCACCCCCGCCCACTCTATTTTCCCAACGGTGGATAATAACGGAGGGTTCTCGAGGCTCGGTCCCATGAGATTTTCAAATTTCAACGGAGCAACGTGGATTAAACCTTTCCCATTAAATTCCACGAAAGAAAATGCTTCATTTTTACCAACATACCCCACTACTCACCCTCTGCTTCTTCTTCTTCTTCTTCTTCCTCCTCCTCCTCCTCCTCGCGTGTCTCGACACAACAAATGGCCTTGACGAAGGTCCCGAGGTGCATGGAGAGAAGAGTACGAGTGATTTCTCGAGCAAGAGGAAATGAATTTGCGTTCGCTCCAAGTTTTCGGAGTCTCGCACCTGAGACTGTGGTAGTTCGTCCCGAGATGATGTCCAAGTCGTCGTTCCGTCGCTTGCGTCCTTCCAAGAATAAAACTACTGCCGAGTCTGCAGTATTTTTTCATAAAGGTCCGCATCACGCCTTGGGGAGTTTGTCCGGAGGCTCCGATATTAAAGGCGGGAGAGGTACGGAGAGGGATGCAAAGAGAGGGGGAGGAGAGAGCGAGCGAACGCGAGTCGAGAGAGGGAGAGAGAGAAGGACGAAAGAAGAGGACCCAGAGGCCGGTCCCTCTGTGCCCGTAAACGAGTAGCCGTTTACGAGTGAAACGATTACGATCGATCAGGGGCCAAACCGGAAGTCGAGCCGCAACGGCCGCAGGTCTCAAAATGGCGAGGACTTTAAGTCCTCCGAGTACCAGCGCACGTCAGGGTCTTAAGCATATCGGCACTAAACCACTGTCGTGTGCGCTGGTAGCACCCAAACTCCCGGAGTCCTCCGGCACCTGTGCGCACCCCTCTGAAATTAGCCGCCATCTTGGATCGGCAAGTTCCGTTCGGCGAAAATTCACGCGACATGCGAAGCCGCGACAGCCTGCGCGGGCCGCCCTTAATGGCTGTCATCAGTTTGCCGCCAGCCGATTATCGCGCTCACCCCGACTACCTGCTACGTTTATTTATCGCCCGTTACGTTACCCTAATACTCGACACCCTCCACCCCCTGGCAATTCAATGGTGGAACCATACGGTAAAACCCCGAAATTGATCCTTCGCCACGGCAACCACGGGACCATCCGGGCGAACCCGCGAAACTTCGGAGTATCCTCCCACCCTGAGTCACCCCTTTGGGAGGGGTGGAAAAATATTCTTTTCAGCGAAGAGGGGAGAGAGGGGAGGCTAGGGTGAAACCGATGACTCGGGAGGTCTGTCCATTTCCGGTTCCATCGATGGACCGCACGGGGTGGTTCGAAGCGGCGAATACGAAAATACGGTGCTGCAGGAGGGTCGCAACCCTCTCCACGTGTTGAACGCGTATTTTCATAAAATTGGAACGGGCTCTAATAGATTTATTTGTTAGAACGGAATGGTCGCTATTGATCTTGCGGCGGCTGTATTTTTAGAACGAGTTATTAGCGAGGTGGTATCGGTATTACATAACGCCAAGGGAAACGTCGGGAGGGGGGAGGGGAGAGAGATTCCGCTCGCGAGCTTTTTCCAGGGACAGGTATTAAACAAATTCATGTATACCTGACGCCGGACTGAAATTGCACGATGCTTTTGCAATTTTTATTTCGCGCAAGAGATAGCGTCCGGAGGATTTATCGTTTTAATTTCTCGCGCGCAATACCAACGCAGACACAGCCCCCTATCATATTCCTCCTCTGCCCCAATGTAAACAGGGCGGCGAGTGATAATTACAAGAACGCCGATCCCTACGGGCCCGACGAAAAACCAGACCACCGAGTATGCCCCAGGCCCTTCCCCATCCTCCCGCCCCTCCGCCGCCACCACCACCACAAGTTGGAGCACGGGCGAGAACATAATCGGTGTACCTTCGAAAAGAAAATCAGCGTTCAAATTCAACGGGATGTGTTCTCGCGATATCGACAGTACCGTAACCTACGCCAATGGTGAATTACCGCAATCGCCGGAACCACCCCCACACCCCCGATAATCAGCTCAGTAAGAATTTCCTGAGAAAACTGGCGAATTCAAAGCGAAACTTTCCGACTACGCGACTCGACGTTTCGTAAAATATTGAACACGATCATGGTGGGGGTGGGGGTGGTAGCACCCCGAAATAAAAACATAGTCTCTTCGTAGGCAACGAATGCTGGGGAACGAAGTCGTCCGTGGACAAGGTCGGAGTTTCGTGAAAGAAAAAAAGAAACGTAACATTTTCCAACGTGTTGCAGCCGAGGGGTGGGGGGTGGGTCGGTGGTGAGGATGGAGAAGCGATAAAAAAAATAAAGAGGCGCTAGAACCCGATTCCGGGCGTCATTAAGGTTCCTCCTGGTGGAGGCCTCGGCGAAAACGATCCCGGCTGCTCCCGTATAAATTATACCTTCGATTCTCGCAGCCCACCCCTCACCCCCCGCGAAATTCCCCGCGCAGGGATAGCTCCGATAAATCCTCCACGTTAGATCGGGTTAGCTCACCGTTCGTTCACCGTTCGTCGGTCGTTCGCGGTTTCGGTCGCTCACCCCTTCCTCCCCCACCCCCCGCCGTTTTCGCCGGGCAAACGGAGAGAAGCGCGAGCAGGGGGAGGGAAGAAAGGCAATTTGTAATCGTCCCGTCTCGCAAAACAGGTTTCGCTCACTGATTTCTTTCGGTATCCCTCCACCTACCCCACCCACCCCTTCCCAGTTTTTTCAACCAATAGGAAAAAGAATCATCCGATGCCTCTGTAATTTTGATGTATGTTCGCTGGAAGCCAAACTCCCTGATGGACCGTCTAATCCTGCAGATTATTTTCAATTACCCCCCACCACCTCCACCACCACCATACACCACCACTCTCACCCTCTTTCTCTTTCTCTCCTTCGCTCCACCGTCTGCTACGAACTCCATTGGAATTTTAGCCTGTAAATCTTCCCCAAAGCAAGCCCGGTATTATCTAATTCGATCTGGGTTCGGCCGATTAGTTTTCCTGGAGACTCACCCCCCGATGACGAAGAGGACGATGAAGACGAGGACAGCGACGACGAAGGGGCGAACGACGAGGATCTATTTTTCCAGAGTTCCTTATGGATCTCGTGCCGATCTATCCGGATGGTCGACGATTCGATTTTTCCTTCTCTCCCCGCCCACCCCCTCTGGCTCCCACCCTTAGCGCTATCTTGGAGTTTTCTCGCCGCGAATTACGAACCCAGGGATTATCCCCGAAATGACCTCTATTCGTCATTGGCAGGTCGAGGAGGGAAGTGGAATCAATGGGGAACCAATGTAAGATGGAAATTGGCGAAGTGGTGGAAAAGAGGGGTGGGGCAGGAGGAGGGAAGGCATTGTTTGCAGCCAGCCGGTAATCCGCGAGTATCAAGAAAGCGAATGGCCCGAGCTTCCCAAGGAGCAGAGAGCTTCTTTAAGAAATCCGCTCCAATCCAGCTTTGCCAGCTGGATGTGTCAGGTGGATACTTGGGGGTGGTGCCCCCAACAATCCGGAATAATAAGAATCCCCGGTGACAAGCTCGTAAAGCGAACTGCGCACTTAATCCACTCTCTCCCCGTCTCACCCCCTAACTTAAAAATTCCAGTCCATTCCCCTCATTTGCATTCCTTCGTTTTTTCGTCCGTTTGGGGGTGGGCCCGTGACCACCTCTATGCGATATTATCCCCCACCGCCCCCTCTGAAACTTTCACTTCCTGTCCCCGTTTTCCCATTTCCGGTTTTCGCGAAAAACCGAAGTTTTCCCAAAATTCTCTACCGTCCACCATCGGTCGATTCTCCGGAGTCTTCCGCGATCCGCCCCCACCCCCGTAATTCGGCCCCGCGAGATTACGAGCGGAAACTAGCTCGGGGCTGCGGCAAAAACACTTGATATTCCGGAATATTAATGAAAGCCTTGGCACACGGCGAAACGTGAGTAATCCACTCGCAGCGTTTAATTGATATTGCGAGTTGCGAATTACAGGTAGGTGGTGGTACTGTTGCCGCTGGTAATGATGGTGGTAGTGCATGGGGGTGTTGGTGGTGGTGGTGCTGGTGCACGAGAACACGGGGGTTCGTCCTCTCTAGGAAAGTCCGGCGCATTAACGCATACGCCGGATTAAAACACACTCGTCGCGAAAACTTTCTCCAAAATGCGCCACGTTTTGGCGAGGCTAGGGGCGGAGAGGGGAGGGGGTGGACGGGGCTAAGCCACTTTGTTCGCGAAACGAGACGCTTGTACGAATTTAATAAAGATGAGCTGATGAAAATTTATGCCGCGCTGCCGAACGGTCGGTCCTATTCGCTGCCGGTGATTTGAATGTGATGATTTCTTTTATTCATGAACACCCGTGAAAAAACTTGGGAGAACTGGAAGGCCTAATGGCGGACCTAGAAAGAATTACGCTATAAATAACGAAGGAGGAACGGCGAGCGAATCCACCGGTTGGACGCGGGCGAGGGAGGCGCGGGGAACGTGGAAAATGAAAAGATCGAGAGGAATTAGTTTTCTTCTTTTTTTTCTCTCTCCTTCTTTCTCCTCCTCTTTTTTCCGCGCGGAGTTTTCAAGCCGGAGGATCAAGGTCCGCTCTCGTCCGTGTTGGTTTGTTTCGAGCAGGTGGTTCCGGAAGTTGCGCCCGGGAATCGAAGAAATTTCTCGTCGAGGACCTTGGCAATGACCCATAAAAATTAAACCAACCACTTCGCGCTCTCCGCGACGATAAGTGCGCGAGATCGGAAACTGCCGCAAATCGTCGAAGTTCCGGAAGTCACTGGCGGGGGGGGGGGGGGTCCGTCGTCCGTTCGTTCGTCAATTTGTCTCGTGGTCCTGTTTCCGGAAGTAGAGCGAGAGAGCAGAGCGGTGCTCTTTGCAGTCGAGAAATTACTCGAAAAATTGTTGGAAAATATTTGCTACTTTTCGCGTGTCTTCGCCACAGTTCCAGAAACAGAAAATGGAAGAGGTTTGCATAATAGAATTTGTTTTCTCCGCTCTCTCGGATGCTGATCCGATTATACGTCATTACGTTCATCAATACTTATGCCATATTCCGTATTATGGAAAAAGTGTTAAATTCCTAAAGAATCCGAATGTCGCGAGTGACTCGGACATTGATTCGAATGGGGAGGGGGGGATCGCAAATCAAAGTTATTTCTGAAAAATCCAGTACCGGAAGTGGCGCGGATCTGAGAGGAAGCAGGAGAACCGTCGAGCCAGCGAATCGCAGAAAGGAACTTGGAAGAATGTGGAAGCCATAAGGAAAATTTAGAGGAGCGAATGTTCTTGCGGCAGAGCCAAGCACGGTTCGTCCTATGACAACAGCTGCAATCCTGTTTCATGCTCATTAGCATAATTGCATATAAAAGCTGCATAATAATGTGGCAAGCGTAAAAACAAACTTGGCAAAGCTCGAAGAAAACTTTGCCGCTCGAGAGGAGGAAATTTATGATTTTCCCTGAAAGCCCGATCGATCCATGGGAAATTCATGGGGAACAATGGCTATCTCCGAAAAGGATGAGAGAGAGAGAGAGAGAGAGAGGAGGGGGTAGCTCTCGCGAACCTCCGGTGGCATCTCTAACGAATGAACGAGCTTCTAATTAATTGTTATTTGCCTGGTTATCTCGAGTGGACGCTGAACGAGGCTCTCCACGCGATTTCATTAGCGAAGAAAATTTTCATAAACTGCCCGCTGGACTTTTCGTTTCGTGGGTTTGCAGCTGCGCGACTTTACCACATTACTGTTCGTTGCCGTATTTGTTTCACTGTTAATAAATGATAAATAATCAAGTTAAATGATTAATTTACGTCGATAATATTGCAACAAACATTAATAATGCTTTGTGCTTTAGCGAAATGTAAATAAAATTTCCATTTATGGTCTAGCTTGTGATTTAAACTTAACTGCCTGTAAACGTAGTGGCACTTGTGTAACAAATAATAATCAACATGGTATATTTGGCATAACGTTTATGCTATATTGTAGTTCCGCCGGATTTAATTGTTGCACATTAAAATCAAATCAGGTGTATAACCCTGCACTCCCACCACACACCCCCTTTTCATTCCATCTCTAATGCAATTATTAATAATTTCAAGGAATTTCTGACGAATAATCATGTTCCACTGGAAAATATAGCTGGTCCATTGGAAAGTAACACTGGTCCATTGAAAAATATCGTGTGTTACTAAGAATACTTAGAAGCAGAGAGAGATAGAGAGAGAGAGGGAGGGAGGGAGGAGATACGATGAAAACGTGAAATGAGAAAAATTAGTTATTTGGAAATTAAGTGGAAAGTGATAAAGGGGAATCACCGATAACACGATAGCCCGTGTACGATAGTGGAAGAACCAAGTTGAATTTTCCAAACTGATTATCGACCAAACTTTTCCAATAGCTGAAAAATCAACTCTCATCTGGGTCAGATGTGAATTTGGCCTTGTTCGATGATAGCCACCCCTCCTCCCCCCATTCGGAATGACATAGTTTTTTCCAGGCTAGCTCCGCGCAGGTTTCGAAGCACCGCGAAATTACGAGATTCCCGGAAAAACTCGGGATTTTCCCCGCGGCAGCGTCGCCAACGTCGTTAAACGTCAGCAGCCACACACCGCGGGTGGATTTGCGATCGGGGAAATTCCGGAAAATCATCGGGATCCCTTAATTTCGACGAATTTCCAACACCCCCGCTACCCTTCCATCCGCGAATCCAGCTGCTTCGAAGATTTCGCTGAACTTTGAACTTTGGTCTCTGGTTCCATCTCCCTGGGAATCCCGAGGGAACACCCATCATACTCGAAGAGGCAATTTTCATTCCGGGCCAGAGACTCGAGGGAGACCAGGCGCGTATTAACTCGGCCAAAATCCGAAAATCGGTGCCCGACGATCCGAGAGAGAGAGGCGAAGCAAAAAAAATTCTCAAAGATTCCACCCCCACCCCCACTGCCCTCGGTACGGATCCCGACGTTCCCCAAAAGAGATCGTAGGATCATCGAATTGATTCAACGATCGCTTGTGTTTCAGCGACGCGTCACTCTTAAGCGGGTTTAAGAGGAGGGGGCGGGGGGTGGAAGTCTTTCCGTAGCCAGGAAAGGGGTAGTTTTTAGCGGAGGGTTCAGCGTGAATAATGCAACGATTTTGATGGTCAAAAGGATCAGCTAAGGGGTAACTGCGGAAGTGGTTCCGGGGGTGGATTCACTTGGAGGAAGGGGGTGGCCTGGGGGTGTATTCAGAAAGCAGAGCCACGGAGGGCGATATTAAGATTCTTAACGCGTTCCCTGACACTATCGTCGTGCACGCGTCGTGTATCCAACGGTGAAGCCACGTTTTCCAGCTACGCGAAAGGCAAGTTGAAATTGGATCAAAGGCGAGCCGAGATGAACCGGTGCATCGTGGGCCGTGTCTATGGAACGCCCTGACTTTGCCCGGCCATCCCCACTCCTCGATCCCGATGTAATATCCTCTCTTCTCACCCCTGTCCACCCCCACCCCCAACCCCATCCCGATCCTCATCCCTCGAAACTGTATCGCCGTTCTTTTATCAGCAAACATCCGGCCGCCATATTTAAATTTCCATTTAATACGCCCGGCCGTTTTTCTCGAATTTCACGGCTACCGCTGCAGCCCTTTGTTTCTCTCCCCCGGCATCCCTTTGCCTTTATCACTTTAGAACGTTCTCTTTTCAATTAACCGCCGCTGGCCCTCCCACCCCCTCATCCCGTCATCCACCCCCGGCCGGTATTTGTTTCCATTTGAAGGAACGCGCTATTTCCGGTGACGGCCTGTTTCTTTAGAGAGGAAAAATGGCGGCTGCCGAATTTCCGTTTTAATCTCGTTGGGCGGGGGAGGGGGAGGGGGTGGATCCAGGTCGCTAGCTGGATGCAGAATTCTCCACGCGCGACGGCCGATTGGCTTTTCCGTCATTAAGGGTTCATTTTTCTTTATCTCCGAGTTATCGAGCGAACCTCAGGAGCCACCAACCCTCTCCACCCCTCGACACCCCTTGCCCCCCCAGCATCCGCCGAGTATCTCCGGATTTTCGATTCGCGCAAAATCGATCTGGGAAGATTGGTTAAAATAACGATTATATCGTTATTAATGTGGAGGGGGTGCGGGGGTGCTTGGCCATTTCCGGTTCATCGCGATCGTCCCTTCCGAGCGCGAGATAACGACCGCCATTGCGCGCGATCGATCTCACGAGGAATCTCGCGGTGTCTCTCGCCCCCGAGTGTTTTTATCCCGCTGAATTTGCCTCCTCGAACTGGAAGATCCGCGGAAGGACCCCGAAAACTGACCTAGTTACTACTCGGCTCCCTCGGTTTCTTGCCAACCGGGAAAGGACGTACCGTCGGAATATCCGCTAAACTTAACTCAGCCGATTTCCCGCCGCCAGGAAAACCGAGAAATTCGCTACAGATGTGCTACAAGCAGGGGGAGGGGCATGAGGGGCACGCGGTAAGCGTTCAATTTGATCGATTCAGTAATCCGAGGTATAAAGAGCTCGCGGATTTGGCCCGTCGGTCGAAATAAATTAGTGAGAGGGTAGGGGAGCATAGCTGCGAAATGACAATTTTTCACCGATAGCTTTTTCGGTAAATGAACGTTACACCGGTAATCCGGTGTACGCGCTATTTACCGGGGTATAACGATTTTCTCCCGTACAATGAAAATACTCGCTCTCCGAATCCACCCCGACCCCTCGTTCGAACGGTACCACGATGACAAGTGTCAGGAAACAGCCGCGCGTTGGTCCGCGTTGAAGGACACGCATGTCCCTAAATTTCTCCCTAACCCTCTCCTTCCTCTACTTTCCACTCTCTCTCTCTCTCTCTCTTTTCGCATCTCTTCTTTCGAGCGTTTCATGGATTTCTATGGACCTTCAGCGAAGAAATCCAGAGAGCTAACCAGCTTCTTCTTTGCGGTAGCCGCTGGCGTACTCGATTTAATTTGCGGGTCAGGACGATGAAAGCGAGAGGGCCGCTACGGCCTGGCGTCGCGACGCTGGCTCGTACCCGAGGCGCATTCAAGCGTCGTGTCTGATTTGACGGAATTATGCCGGCTATTGTTGGCCATGGGCAGCGAAGCGTCTCGCGTTGTTCGATCAGGCATGAATCATCCGGTTTTGGTTTCCTCGTGTATCTATTATCCGGCGGCTGTCCGCCGACTAATTTGCTGGTTAGGTTCATTCCCCGCAATTATGATCTCCTGCCGGTGTCGATTCCGCCAGACGAACGAGACACATTTGACAGTGACGCATCGCCGTTCATTCTTCCGAACCCCTCCCACCACCTCGCTTCTCCACCCCACACGCCGCCCACCCTGCCTATCCAACGCCCTATCGATTTTTGATTAGCCCGCAACATCTCAAGTACATCATCATTAGCCGATACTTGACAATAGCTCCACCTACTGGGCCCCACCCATGACCCAGCCAGAGTTTTTTTTTGAGCGAACTATCGAAAAGTGTCCGGCCAAACGCTAATTAGAGGAAAGAAGTTTCCTGGAGAGAGTAACGACTGTCGTAGTATCACCGCCGCTGAATTTTTTGAGAGATTTGGTCGATGACCACGCCCATTGAACAGGCCCATTCGATCGACCCGCCCCCTCTCTCCCGCCTACTTTTTTTTAAGTAGGCCCATTAATTCGAATGGTCGCACGATTCCCGGTGGGCAGTGAAGTTTTTTGCGGGGCGTGTCGGGCTGGCTGAGCTGTGGGCTGGACCGATCGCAACCGGTTGGAAAACCCGCAACGTTGCGCGGCTCAATTAAGAGGGAATCATTCGATTTTGAGTTTGGTCCCGTAGCTATTTTCTGCTATTGTCAGTCGACTAATTCGCCGGTTAATTCGTTCGCTGCAATTATGGTCGATTCAATCCAGATTTCTCTGCCGCGGGTTACGGCCGATCCGCCGTAACGTGCCGCCGTGCGCGCGGGTTCATTGAGACAATTTCGAAAATTCGATTGCACCCTGGACGGTGATTATAGTCCGGTCCACTCACCGCACTTGATTCTACGCGGGACATTATTCTCCCTCATTTTCCGCTTAATCGGTGATAAATACTATCATCGTATCTACACTTCTCTCTCTCTCTCTCTCTCTCTCTTTTTCCCTATCATTTCTCTATCTTCATCCCCTATTTTTCTATACGTACATTCGTTTATTTTTTCAATTTATCCCCTTTACTGCGATCATCCGCTCACACATAAAAATTCGCCGAATTAAAACCACGCGTCTCAATGGATTTCGATATTGCAACGACGAGAGAGGTACCCGCGAAATATTTCACTGGTGCAAGAACTCGTCACGGGAAATAGGAGCGGGGGTAGTGGGGAAGAAAAGTCGCGAGGCATTTCCCGCAGAAAGCAAGGAGTTTCCAGCCGGTGCCTGGAAAATATTTTTCTTTAATATGGCGGCCGATGTTCGTTTTTCGCGCGATATCGAGAGGACTCGTCGATTCCGTCGAGATAAGAAGCCGTGAAGAAGTTACGAGCGTGACTCGCCCTGCGAGATGGCTGTGAAGTTACCGGGGGGGTAGTTCCGCCGCTGACTCCGGGGATGCTGTATCGTGATGGGGTGATATCCCGTCGTGCGCCCTCTCACTTTGTCATTGTCATCTATTTGTCTCGAGTTTCTACTTAGGCGCCCACTTTTTGCCGGCCAACCGATTTAACCGGTTTCGGAGGATTCCCCGAACATTGCCGAAAACTCTCACGGAAACCCGAAACTTCCGAGGACCCGGAGGCAAAAGTTTCACCGAGAAAGAAAAAATCTATACACGTACATCGGGTACGCGCGTGTGTCGTTGTGTGTGCCAGCGAGTGATTTAATATACCGATAAGTATACGGGTTTGAGAAAGTGGTGGGGGAATTGGGAGGAGCCTCGTACTTACCTGCAGGAAAAACTGGAAAATCCAATATTTAGGAAGCGCGTGCTTCGGGGAAAAAGCTACTTTCCCACCCCACGAGAAGCGCGATATCACTTCGGTACTGTTTATTAATAGCTACGTCATCGTTTCCATCGATAGACGAGAATCCGCGGGGGTTCCCGAGGATCCAATTGCTCTCCTAGCTACAGCCGCGCCCCCTGGCATTGTCGTTGGTCAATGACGAGGCAACGACCGATATCCCCACCCTCGTTGCCTGAAATCATCATTGAGATCTTCCAAGATGCCGACCTAACCTTCCTCTTATCTGTGGGAGGGACACATCGCGCGTATTAATTCCAGAAAGCAACGAGCTCCGCTCGGCGAGAAAGAATCGAGTTTATCGAGTAAAAAATCTGCAAGAAACGAGGCGATAAATCGGCCGAGGTGTGTCGGGAATCATCGGCGGTGGCGGCGGCGGCCATTTTTCAACCGGTAATTCCTAGGATCGAGCGTTGCTGCCGGTAGTTTCGCCCACTCTTTACAGCGTCGATATTTTTTAGCAGCTGGATATTGCGGCGCAATAAAACCGGAAGTACCTTCGTAAAAGGTTTGTGTCCGGGTTGAACAAGTTAGGCCGCGGCGTGGTCTTTAGAGGTGTCGCGCCGGAAAACTTAGTGGTCATATAAAGACGTTAATGTCTCACACTGTACATTCGCATAAATGTTGAAACCACATGCGACCGTGGCCAACCGTATCCCACTGCCAGTAATTAACTTGGACCGTAATATATTATACCCTTTCCCTTATCTTTCTTCAATCTTAATTAGCGTCCTTAATGTCACTTTCTGCACTTTAATGCCGAAGCCAGAGGCACCTTTCTGTTAACTTTTCCAGTACAATTTATTTTATAAGTGCCTCTCGAAATACGCGTAAACACGCACAAGCAGGGGGAGGGTCCGGTGGGCGGTGGGTGATGGGAAGTGGGCGTGGTGGAAGATAGAGGCGTCGCACCGCTAAAATTTGCGGTTCGACACATTAATATCCCGTACGTTCGCATAAATCTTGAAACCAAGTGTGACTGGCCATCCGTAGGCCACGACTCGCGATCAATCTTGACCTTGCTACCATTCTCTTTATCTCGCGCACGAGTGTTAGTTCCCCTCTTAGTCGAGATGGCACTAAAAGAAAAGTACGAGAAATTTCTTGGCGCGTATCGGAATTTAAAAAGAGACAGGTTAGAAGGGACGAATGCGAAACGATAGGCGTGGTGTGCGAAAAAATGGGCGTGTTTTGCAAACGAATAGGCGTGGTCTCAATGAATCGGTGGGCTAGTCAAAGATCGTTAATGTTCCGTACTGTACACTTTGGCAAATGCAGAAACCGCATGTGACTGTGGCTGAACATCGAGCTTCGTTTCTGTCTCGTAATCACCCTGGGCCACCACCAGCTACACCTCTACGCTCTTTGGCCCTTTCACCCCTTTCAGTCACGTTTAGTTCCTATTGCTTGGCTGGTTCATTCTTCGTCTCCATACCTCGTGCCATTTGACCGTACCATTTCTACCCTTGCTCTCGGAAAATTATTTAGTAACTACCGTTGAATTACTCTCCGGCTTATTCGGGCTCTTACTCGCAACTTTCGATTAATACGAGTTTAATTCGCCAGCTGCTCGAACCTCGTAAGATCCGGATTGAGCCCGTTCGTAACCTCCCCCTTTCTCACAAGGAAAATTTAGTCGAGAATTTTTCAGCAGAAACACGGCTACTCTCGTCGCCTTCCCGAACAACTACCCCTAATTAATGAAATTAATTACTCCGCCGGACTCCGATTGGCTAACGAAACTCATTTTTCTGTTTCAGGTATGTACCAGCTTCATCTTAGAGCTTAAGCGAGCCATCGCAACGGGACCCACCGTGGGTAAGTCAGTTCCCTTTCGAGTTGTTCTATTTTTAGGAATTTTTCATGCCACCAATTTACAGAGGCGACACGAGCATCTCGGGTAGCGTTTGAAAAAAAAAACTTTGGTCGTTCCAGCTGAAGTCATCCGCCCACGGAATGCGCGATTAGCCCCGCCCTTTGGCGGGCTTTCGCGCGCGGGGTTGGACTTGGGCTTTCGAAATCTCATTATCAGCTGTGGCGCATTTGGACCAGCACACACACTGAGTTTAATCTTAGCGAATAAATAGAACATATATTTTCCCGCGCAGTATCCGTGGGCAAATAACCACTAGCAGATGTTTACGCGCCATGTTGCTTGTCCGAGGGTGGTTGTCGCGTTTACCGGTCTAAGGTGCTCTCTCCTGTTGAGACTCTGACCTCTCCCTTTCTCCCTATCTCGCGCGCACACACTTGTACGTGCTCCGAGGTACTCACGTACTCTCGCGAAGGGGTTATATCATTTCGATGTTCCACGTAAACACCAGAGAATGTACAATAGAGCCGCACATAAGCATTGTGGCCAGTGTTTAATGTGGCTCAGGTACCCCGGGGAGACGGCGCTTTATACATAGCTAACTACCCTCTGCTGGAACCTAACCTCCCTCACCTCTCTCCCCGAATACTCTAGCACTTCAATCCCCACACACGATCCAGGTGGAGGAGGGACACCCCCTTCGTTTACTTCTACCACTTTCCGCGCTTTTTATTTATTCTACATCTCACGACTCTCTCCCCTCGCTCGTGAAACTTATCCTCTTCTTCGCCCCCTTCAGTCCGAACCACCCCCTTTGCGTGGAACTCTCACTCTCTCCGCATTTCCCCCTTTTTCAATCCATTTTCTGTCTTTCTAACTGCGCACCAGTCACTTCAATTTATTTCTCTACTGTATTACTTTGTTGCGATCGCACTCTCTCTCTGTCTCCCTCTCTCTCTCTCTCTCTCTCTCTCCTCCGTTCCCCATTCTTTCTGTAACTCACTCATTTACTTTCACATACTTCTTCCTTTTTCCCTTTTATTTTTCTCAAGTTCCCCAACGCTCTTTTTTCTTTTGACCCGCTTCCGGTACTTGCCATTATTTCATCTCTCCTCCTTTTTCCTCGGCAATCTTGATCTGCATCCTTAACGTCATCTTTCCGCGTCTCTAAAGTAATCACACGCACTTCCTCCTCACTGTGTGCCAGCTTATTTACTTTTTTACCGGTACCCCTTACCCGACTCAGTGAAATTGTAAATGCGAGAGGGGATGAGAGAGGGTGAGCGAGAAGCAAGTGTAAGGGGAGTGGAAGAAGGACAAAGAGGAGGCGGGGGAGGTGGGAGATATTATTCAAAGCAAGATTTACATTTTTACGACGCCGCCATTTTCCAGCGAAGGTACCGAGGAGAATAGGAATTAGATTCATTTACATATATACGCACACGCGCCCTCGTGCCCGCGTAAAGGAGATTAATGTCTTGATTAGCTCGTTTTCCACGACTTATCGCCCCTCCCACACTACACCCTTCAATTTCTCAAACCTCTATCGTTCGTTTTCGATTTCTTCCTTGCCGATCGAGTGCGAAACCCTCGAGCAAGGAGGAAATAACCACCCCACGACTATTTAACGCGTTTCTACTCATTTCTCGCGTCTATTCCACTCTTTTTCCTCTCTCGCACTGTCCGAGCTTCTCCTGGATATTTTTCAATATTTTAGTATCTCCCAAGTAGCCGAAAAAAATCACGACTCGGCGCAGTCTCTCCGAATAAATCGCTTCTCCGGAAGGAATTACCATAAAAGTATCATTATTGTTATTATTATTGGGCAAAAAACTGTAGGAGGAGGAGCAGGAGGAGGAGGAGGAGCGAACAAGAAAAGTGGAGAGCGATACTGGAGCGAGATGGGAGCGAGATAACGCTGAAAAAACTCCGAGGCGGCACGTACGAGTTAGTAATCGGGTCATTCTAATAGATGCTAATAGATTATGCTGTACATGATCGGGGAGGATCACTCCGGTCGTGCATGTGTGCATGTACGTATGCAAGTGCGCGAGTGGGTACACCGCACTCTTCATTTTGCGTCACGTGTTGCGCGATCCATCGGAGTACCGGAACGATGAGTAACGACCCCGTTTGAAAATCAAAAGGAAAATAATCCGATGTCCAACGAGAAGATCCGACGGCCAACAGGCGATGGAGAGTCCATTTCCGTCGGATGACGGTAAAAAGAGAATTTTCGCTCTCGCCCGAAAGAGCCTCAGCGCCGTAATAACCCTCTCACCGTCCCTCGTCGTCCGAAAACTCTCGAGCGTCCTCGTCCAATTCGAAAATCTCCGGAGATTTACCCCTAAAACCCACCCCCGCGACGTTTTCCCGATCGCCGGTAACGGGGGTGTACAGTCTCGCGAAAAAACGAAGGAAAAGGCAGGGAAAAATGTGGCGCCGTTGTCAAAGAAAAGCAAGGGGGTGGCGGAGGCGGGGGGTTGGTGGAAAAAGTGGAAATCAGCGGAGACTCGCGGAGAAATCGGTCAGCGGGTATCGACGTCGATCGGTAAATGGGAGATCGAGCAATGAAGCGGCTAATAAATTGTAGCGCGCATAATGCAGAAAAAGTGCAGTCAACCCCTCGATGCGCAAGGGGTGGGTGGATCCAGGTCGCTATTGCATTTACCAGCTCGCGTGTCACGCGACCCATCGATGAGGCCACCTACTGAAAGCACCTCGCCCCACCCCTCCCCTTGGTACCCTTTGCCGGTTCTATTAGTGCTGCGAGATTGGCTAAATAGACGCATGCATTGTTTACGAAAGCATTCGCGATGGATGCACGAGCAATTTTACTGTTATACCTGCCACCGATCGTAGCCGACGCCCCGATACGTGCGTGGGCGTGTGTTTTCCGATGGACGCAGCTAGAGATCTATTAGGCGCCTATTTAGCGGCCGTATTAACCCACCCCCGCGCGCACCTGCACCCTCCAACCCCACCCCCGCACGAATCGCGCTCGATCGTGCGGTCGGAACGCAAATTTGCCCTGGGTAAATTCGGCAAAACTGCGAAAGAGAATTTCATATTGGAGGAATTGGCACACCCCGGCTGAATTTATACTTTAATCCGTCGAACTCTGCTCGGCCGGTAAGCGCGTTCCCCTAATTGCCGACCGCCCGATGCTCGAGTTAGACGCGCGCGCGCGTAATATCGCGTTTTTAATTGGTTACGCTCGACTACTCGGGTGGTCGGTTGGTTACTTAGTTGGTTGGATAGTCCATTAATTAAGGAAATAAATTAATTAGTCGAGGAGTTTCCATTTTTTCCTGGTTTTCGCGTTGCTTCTTTTTCGCGCGCGTCCTACTCCCTCCACGTGGAAAAATACGCTTGACTTATTGACTGGGATCTCGTTTAATGGCGACATTATATCTGCGCGAAGACTGTAAATTACTTTTATTCTCCTTTATTGTGGACAAGTCGCGATAGCGCGTTTTATTTATTCTCAAGCGCTCGCGCCGCGTGTAGGCCCTGACCGATAAACTCTCCCCCCATAACAGGTTAAACGCGCCGTAATAAACGTGTTACGCAATTATTAAGGAGTATAAAATTATACCTGTGTCTGAAAGGTAGGCAAGGGGAGAGGAGGGCAGGACTTTTAATTCCTTTTGAAATTTAAACAGGCTGAAAAGACGGAGGGAGGTCGAAGCAACGGGGGGTGGTGGTGGCGGACTGGAACTCCCATGATTACACGAGCGCCAACAATCACTTACGGGAATAATCGTTTTGGCAAGATTTCAAGGAAAAAAAAAACACCATAGAAATGCAAAAATTCGTCGGACAAGACAAGTTTTCCTGTATATTTTTAAGGGTGAATGGATTACGGCTAACGTATCTGGCGAGGCTAAGGTATCGGGGAATTTTATTTAATTTCCATCACTTATGGTGACAAATCGATCTGTTAGAGGCATTAGTTGATATATTATATATTAGCGAACGGTCCTGGTGCAATATTGAGAAAGCGTGTTGGCGATAAACGCCGTAATGCATCACCGTGGAAAGCTACGGGGGTGAGGACCGGGATAGGGAGAGAGAGCGGGGGTGGGCTCGAGTAGATAGGTTAGGTAGAGCAGTGTCTATTCTCGCGTGGCTCAACGTAAATTTAACTAAATACACGCCATAAATATGGGGTGTCGATGTGTCCGGAGAGTTTGTCTTTTCGATGCCGCGCTGCTCGAATAAATTTCCTCGGAAATTCCAAATATCTTTCAGTGCCTTCATAAATATTTACGAGCGGATTACGGTCACGTGGTGATGGCGCGCGCGCACCCTCTTCCACCCCTTTTGCACCCTCGCGCGCGCAATTCGAAACGCGTTAATTCGCCGCGGAGAATTCCGGAAATGTTTACCATCCATCAGCTCGTGTTGTTATTCATTCAATTGCAGTCGAAGGAACGTGACGTCGGATCATTCGAAATTAGAGCGCGCCAACCCCCGCCCCACCGCCACCCTCCGCCGCCCCACGACGCGCCGCCACTCGCACTCTTCAAAAGAGAACAGATCCCCTTTCAATTAAATATTATTTCACCGGTGTGTCTCGACTTACGGTTCTCTCTTTACTTCCACCCCCAATTCCCACCCCCACCCCCTCCTTCTCGAATTTGCCCGAGCGCGCGCGCGCTCGCGCTTCTATGAATAATTCACCGTGCGGATTGTAAATTTCTCTGTCTCTCTCTCTCTCTCTCTCTCTCTCTCTCTCTTTTTCTCCGTTTCTTGTCGCTCTCCTTTTTATTTTAGAAAAATTGTTTATCGATCACAATTAACGGTAACGATGGACAAGAGTTTTCCATTAATTCCGCACGAGGTGATCCGGCTCTCTCGTGTACGCGTACGCTCGCGGCTCGCTCTCTCGAGAAGCTCGTGCTAACGAATTCGTTAAAATGATTCGCATCGGCTTTTCGAACAATGGCTTCATTTAGATTACTCGCAAAGGCAACGGTAAATATTGCGGCGAATCACGTGTCGCGACTCAAGTTTCTATTTGCGCGGCCGAGCGTGGTGCGCGCCCCGTTGCCACGTGCAACGCGCGTGAAGTTGGCCGTTAATATAAATAGGGATGATCGGACGAACATACGGCGGATGACCAAGGGGGAAAAAGTAGCTAAAAATTCATCGATCGCTGAACAATCATCGCGCCACCCCATAAACAACCATCGAGAAGACACGATAAAGTGGATCGTCGGTGGTGATGGTGGTGGCGGTGGTAATAGGGGATGGGGTAGGGGGTGGGTTTGGATGGAGGAAGATAAATAGATACATAACCAAATATATAGATAGATAGATGTACACAGATGGATGGTTGGTTGGATAGAGCTGGGAATTGAAGTATCGTGTGAAACGATGCGACTAATGGATACGGGGGTAAATAATTTTGCTTTGAGGGTGCTTTGAAATATCGATGCGTTGGAAATGTGTTCCGCTCGCCATTTGGAGAAATTCTCTTTTGGTCCGGCAAGCAGACTTTTCCCTCTTTTCAGGATTGGATGAATAGAGGGGTGGTGGTGGCGGTGGCGGTGGGTGTGGGGTGGTCGGAGCGTATGGAGGAAAGAGCCGGGGGTGGGGGTGCCTTACGGTAACGAGATCAGTCGACTGCTTTCCGATGCTTAACTCCAGGCGTGAGCAGCGGCAATCCCCAGTGAATGACTCGGGGGTTAATTAACATTTTGATTAGTTCGTTTTCGCTGACTTTCCCTGGTTACATCGCTTTATGGGAAGTGGCACCACCACCCCCATACCCACCCCCTCTGCCGTTTTGACTCTCCCGCTCTTCCATCTCCTTTCCTGTCAGCTACCCCCTTCCTTTCTCCTCTCCTCTCTTCTCCCCCCACCTCTCTCTCTCTTTCTCTCTCTCTCTTTTCAGCCTCATGGCTGAACATCGCTCGTTGTTTCCACTGACACTGCCGATATGATGCAAATATGCAAATATTTTAACGGCTCGTTCAGGCTTTTAATTAAACGATGCGCCACTTGAATTCATTATGGAAGCATACGCGGCCTTCCTCGCTCGTCGCTTCATTATTATCGCCGTTACTTTATTCCCTTCCTGAGAAAAGGGTCTCCCCCCCCCCCTCCACCGACCATCCCTCTCGCAGTGCTTACGCACTGTTGCTCTCCACATCCACGCATTAATTAATTACCCCGCGCGGACCAGCCGCAAACCCCCGATGCTGCTACCCTCTTGCGAAGGGGGTGGTGGCTTTTCCGAGGTTTTTTTTCCACCCCCTTATCTCTCAATTATTGGCACTAACGCGAACGAACGAAAAGCCGGCGAATCCACTTCGGGAAATCGTGATTCCGGCTGTCGTGTCAGGGGGCAAGGGGTTGTTCTTCAATGGAGCGCGGGGAGAGGGGAAAAAGTTCGCGGCTCGGGTAATTAGAGATTTTAGGGGTGCACAGATGCTGGCGGAGTATTCGCACGCTCATTAACGTTCTAAACGATCTACTGGGAAGACGCTTTTTTCCGCGGAAGGAGGAAAAATAATCGGCCGAGTTTTTCCACCGGCGGCGGGGATACTTATAAAACGGGGGTGGAGGCACGGGGGGGAGGTAGGTATAAAAGGTGGAGGTTTTCTCTGGGAATTTTCTCCCTCGTATCCACATCAGAACCCGACCTCAAGCGTGCAAGGAGCAACGCGCCCCTGGCATCAATTTTAGATTCCTTACGCGATATTCAACCCCCACCCCCACGAAATTTCCCTTCCGCCTGTACCGTTTTATTTCGAGCTTAGCGCGAGTCGTTCCACCGCTCAAATTACCTCGAGAACGGTCCCTGACGTATATCGACCGTGCACAGTGGTGTTGGTGAGAACAATCCGACGTGTCCAACCCTCGCCGATGCCACCCCCAACTGCGAATCTCGTCGAGTTAACCCTCGGGCCAGAAGCCAGCGAGAGACTCCGTCTCGCTCGGAAAATTTCGCGTCAGACATATACATCTACCTCTCCCCGTCCCCCGCCGCCCCCAATCGGTCCAGGTATGCATCACAGTGAACCCTAAAACCTGTTAGTGTCTCGCCAGGGTTATCCCGATCGAGCCCTTATTGACGGGGGTGGGTTGCGCTCGTAGTTCTCCGCTAAGTTCGCGCCGGAGTTAGGGGTGGAATCGCAGCCTTGGGGTAGGTCACTGTCAGCCAGGGGTGAGTTTCGACGAGTCCATCGGGAAGGGGCGTAAATTTTTTCCCTCCGCACCCCCGTCCACCCTCGAATAATTAATTGGACGGGCAGCCGGAGGTCGCCGCCGGAAGTGACCCGGCAAAATCAGATCAGCGGCGGCGAGCACCGAGCAAAGACATCCGGAGGACCGGGGAATTTTAATATCCTACATTATCCGAGATGGCGCTCTAAGAGGGCAATGAATTTTTAGTGTAGTTGAAACTGCGTCATCGAATGGCGGCCATTTGAAAAAATGGCCGAACTTTGACTCAGCGATATCGGATCCGCGAGTTCATTGGCTGACCCGGGCAAGCGTTATGTCCCATTGCTGATCTTATTGGCCCCTCGCAAAACCCGTCGTCTTTGTGTGAAACGAGACAGGGGCGCCGAGCTCGGGGGTTGCGCGGAAAATATTTGACTGATTAAGAAAAGTTCCTCCAGCGAGGGTTGCCGCCAACCCCCTCGCCCACCCCGAGATTCCTCCGTCAGAATCGCTTCGTGGGAAAATTTTCTCTTTTCCACCTAACGTGACGAGCCCTGTAAGTAAAAAGGGTTGCACCACCCTCATCCCCTGCTACCCCTACACACGCGCGCACCCGCGCGCGTACACGCGCACGAACGTCGATGAGAAGCGAATATTATTTGGATGGAAATTCTTTTATGCAAATGGCGGGACGTTCCACCTCCACCCCCATCCCTAACTAACACGAAATATACCCCCGGACCAGATAACCATCGTGAAAGGTCCATTCGCCCATGGTGAGATTCTTCGTCTCGTAATTCCTTCATTGGAGATTTTATCGCGATCGTTAATTGCTCTCTAGCGTTTAGTTTAGGATCCATAGAAAACGCTAAATTATTCCGCATTTACCGTTATGTATTTATGTTAATTTTATGGAAAGCGGGACTAAATAAAGGGGGGAGACACCGTGTGGCTTTCTATTGCCGGTTCGTATAAAATATATTTCGTAGACCAGCGTCTCTCCGAGTGCGCGAGAGCCCGTGCATGTGCGTGTACGTGTGTGCGCTCGGATGCGTGTGTACAAGGGTGAGAGGGGGAGAGAGCGCGGAATTTGCATATCCGAGGTATTTCGCTATCACGATGATATAGCGCAGGCTTCGTGTTTTACGAAAGACCCTTAACAAGTTACCGGGGACCAATGAAATCCATCTCCATCGATTTATAGGTGTCTGGGTAAAGAGGGGGTGGTCGGGGGTGGATCCTGCTGACGTTTTTGGTGGAACTTCGGAGGAGAAGAAAAATAAAATGGAAAACTGCATAACAAAATGGAAGGCGAGAAAAAAGGAGGAGAAAAAATGGCCAGGGGCTCGTGAGAGGGTTCTGGTCTCCCACAGGGGTTGAAGCGGGGGGTGGCGTGGAAATTGCGGTGATTCCAGTTGACGAGTCGATACGCCCGAACGAGAAAGAGTCGGGGACAAAATAATATCGACGAGCCACTCGGCGGTTACACCCTCGCTGTGTTGATAAATTAACGGCGGGGCTCAGTGGTTCGACTCAGCGAAAAGTCCGACATTCTCCGAAAGTTGCCTCTCTCTCCTTCTCTCTCGTTCGCTCTCCTCGCGATAGAAAATTCCAACGAAATTTTGCTAGACGCGCCCTCCTGAATCTACGGTCACTTGGAAAACTTTAATATTCTCAGGCGGGGCAGAGTTTACGCGCACATTATTAAGTTCAGACGAGAAAAACAAAGTTAATTAAGTTTTCCTCTCTCGAGTGATACGCACCCTTCGAGGATTCTATTTCAGCGAAATCAGATACGCGCGTATCCGATATTACGGTACCACAGATAAAAGCTTGAATCAGGGAATATCGAGTAGCCACGTGAGGAACATTTCCGAAGTAGCGAGAGTCAACGCTTGAGCCAACCCGGCCAGACCGGCTCCTAGGGGTAGGTAGCGCGGGCTGGCAATGGGCAGATCGTGCAAAATAGCAAATTTGCCTAACGCAATAGTGCGCGTAACCATGAACCAACCAAGTGTTGGATAAAAATGCCTTTGATCGTGGCGGTGGAGAAAACAAGTGGTCGGACGTATAATGGACCAGCCGGTTTTTATGAGACTCGAAAAGACCCCCGAAGACCTCGAGGCACTTGAGTGGCGTTCTCGCGCATGCAGCGACACGTGAAATCTTCCCCACCCTCGATTTCGCCGCCACTTTCCACTCACCCTTCTCTCTCTCTCTCTCTCTCTCTCTCTCTCTCTCCATTGCTACCCCTCTGACCCACAACCCTCCGAATTAACCCGCACCATGCAAGAATTTCATCGCTATGCCGAATATCTGAAATATCGCCCTTTCCTACCGAGACTTCCCACGGGATTATTTCCACCCTTATTCTCACACACTCGAATAATTACTCTTACCGAATCGCCGGCTGAATTTTTATTCGTCGCGTTGAAATTTTGCAATCTTCCGGAGAAATTTCTGTCGAGGGGGTGCGCGTTCGCCCTCCGTCCCCAAGAATTTTGCTGGTTGAGAAGAGCGCGGCGAGGGTGGTGGAGGGTGGGTCGAAGGCGTTTAGTTTTGTTAGTTGAAATCCTATTGTCCGTTCGATTGGTATTGACCTATCGCACCACTACACAGGTGTGAAAGCCACGTAAGTCGGGGACCAATAAGCTCTCAGCTTCAACGGGCTTAGACTTCTCTCGGATCGGAGGGGGAATTATTAATACCCATCGTAAATCTATACCTAATGTGTTTACTTCGATTACGTACCGTGGCGCATGTATGCAGGAATGCTCCGAGCACCAGGGAATACCCAAGGATAACGTTGCTCCCGAGGGATCCGCTCCTGATTTCCTCCCCCTCGTTTACCCGAACGGCTTGCGTGGTCGTCTGTCTAGAAAAATTTTACCCTCTGATGACCTTGACCCCTAATTTTCCATGATATTCCCGGAAGAGCGCTCGCCTCGACCATGGGAAATTTTATGGGGTTGCGCGCGTGCGTGCGCGCATGACCGCCAGTCATCAACGATTCTCAACAATTCCGAAACGCCGACGAAACCCGCGGAAATTCGGAAAGTTTTCCGCCACGGAAATACCGGGCCTATTGTAATGGAACTTTCAACCCCCGAAGAAATACAAGTGACGTAAAACGAGGAAATGGCCGCTGGCCTTGCGAGTTCCGCTTGTTCACAACTTCCGCCGAGATTTTATTGTCAAACATTCGATTCTCTCGGCGTTCCTGTACACGTAAAACTCCCGAAGGTGGCCGGCCGCACGTAAGTTATGGGGTTGCGTATATGGGCCACTGGTGGCGGCTCCTTCGGAGCGGGAGAAAATTGGCAGGGGCGGGGGTGGGGGCGAGGAGGGTGTGGGAAATCTGTGGAAGCCAAGAGCTTAGGCGGCTTTTACACGTGTGCGGTGCGATAGGTCAATACCGCGTCGAATGGTTAATAGGATCTTCCCCGGTGGCAAACACCCCTGACCGTGCGGGACCGGAAGTCCTCCGACATTCGCCATTGAAATGAATTAACGCGAAAGGACCGCTCCTCCCCCTCGTTATCACCGTCCCGCCGCCTCCGAATCCTAGCGGAAAAGCATAATTTCCCACAAATGCATAATTCGACGCTGCGAGAGCAATCGCCACCCCCCACCCTCCCACTCACCCCCATCAGACGAATTACCCCCGACGCCAGGGAAAATGAATGGAAAAGCGAGCAACTCGATGCGAGTTTTCCGCCGCAGATGCAGATGCCGATGCAGATGCACGGCTGCAGGTGCGAGGTCCATGATGGTCGCCAGAAGGGGTGGAAGGGGGTGAGTGCGCATGCGTGCGTGCGTGCGAGGCAATCCGCAGTGCGGGCACGTGCGGTTTACGGGAAACAAGAGAAAATCCCCCGCGTTATATACTCACCCTCCCACGCACCCCCGCCCCCATCCACCCCGCACCCCTCGCGATACACGGTGCTCGGAATTTACGTATTACAAACACTTATTTATGTTCGTATGGACCGAGACTCGCCACGGGGGAGGTGGGGACTCGCAGTAAACACGCGGAAAATGTGTCTACACGCCACTCCAAGTTCGCATGAGCACCGGGTACATAAATGCATTCATGCTAATAATCCGCCAGGAGTCTATCTCGCATGAATATTTTTAGCTGGAACACACGTGTGTTCATATGGGAGGCTGCGCCGTATAACGGGCTCTATTGTTTTCCACTCGTTACATATAAAGTACACTGAATAAGAGACTCCGGTTACTTATTCAGCTGCCTATAACGTTGAGCCGGCCGCAGCCGGAAGTGCCGCCTGCTCCGGAAGGCTCCCGCAAACACCCCCTCAGCACCCCGCTTCTCTCCCTCCGATACTACCGATACGCGCACCCCCTTGGCGGAACACCCCTTATCGAACACTTAATAAATTACTCCCGGAGCCGTTTGCCTCATCCCCCGCGCCAGTGTCTTTTCAAAGCCGACTCTTCCTCGGGGGTTGATCTTAACCCGGAAACCACCACCGGATCTCGCGATAAGGAAACACGCGTGTACTACCACCCCCGGAGCTGCGTCGTACAATAGGCTCTATTGGTTTTCGCGAGACTCCGCTTACTTTACTCATTTAATCGTACAAAGGGCTCCATTGTTTTTCGCTCGTTAAGTGCAAAGTGCACCGAACAAGAGACCGCGGTTACTTTATTTATTTAGTCTCTGCAACCCTTCGCGCGACCACCCCCGCACTCACCTTTTTATTCGCGCACCACTCCGCTTCTTTGCGAGGCAGTTTTATCGAATGCTTAATAAATTAGTCTCAGGGTCATTCGTCGCTTCGCCCTCTGGCAGTGTCTTTTCCTCGCCGATTCATCGTCGGGGGTTGATCTTGCCGCAAACCACCAGGAGACCTTATGACAAATAGGACGCGCCGCCTATTACGGTAAATCTTGCTGAGAACGGGACCGACGCATTATCCCGATGAAAATACACCGGAGGTCGAAACATCCCTCACTGTCAGAGAGGGAATCATTTTCGTTATTAAAAACTGCTCTTTTCATTATTTTTATTAATTAATTGGTGAATTAATCATACGGCGGAAGCGCGAGTACATTATTCGGCATTGTTAGCAGTGGCGCGTTTTCCTTTAGCTGGATTTTCCATATTAATCCGCCAGGCGAGTTCCCGAGGAAGATGTACAGGGTGGCGGGGGTGGGGGTGGTGCGCCAAGGGGTTTATCGGAAGATCGACACTTTCGTTAGGAAAGATCGATGTGTTTGGTCGGGTCAAGACATAAATACACGCCGAGTAAGGACGGGGCAGATCAGAAAGAGAGAGAAAACGAGAAAAGTTAATGGTCCAGCGGCGCGAGAGGGGTGTGGCGGGGGTGGCCGGAGTCGAAGAGTCGAGCCTATTTCCGGATGCCGATGAGGGATGAACTCATCGTTGCTAGCCCGAGTATTTACGGACTCGTGTCAGCCTGGCTGGCGGAAATTAAAAATTGCCATTGATAGCCAATTTATTAAAAGTCCTCGGAACAAACTACCCCCTCGGCACTTCGGAAGATCTTCCGACATCTTCCCGCATCACCCTCCCCTTTTCTTTCCTTTCGACCCTGTCCAGAGCTCCGCGCTACTTTGGATTCCTTTTCACGTGCGAGTGGGGGTGGAACAGAGAGAGAGAGAGAGAGGGGTTGAGCGCGGAACTGAGGCAGGGGTGGGAATGGGGGTAGGTTAGAACTCGAGATGTGCGCGATTGAATACGTGTCGGATACGTACGTGCTATCGGATTGCGGCCGGCGAAAGAACCGATCCAGTCGAATAAAATACTCCGGCTTTGTGGTGCCCCGTTCACCCTCTCACCCCCGGCCCATCCCTTCCTCGTTGCTGCGTCACTGGCAGCTCGCTTAATCCAGACACGCGGGGAAATCGAGACCACGCTTTTTTCTCACTTGGTTAATTCGCTATTCGGATTATTTCACTCTCAGGCTCATTTCGAATTGATCGATAATAAAAATTCATTGACGATTTTTTTCTTTTAATCTTTTTTTTCAGTTTTTCGAATTCACCGATCTTACAGCTTCTATTTCTACGAGGGATGAAAAGACTGCGTCTCTCTTTCTCCTTTTTCTCCCCCCTTCACTTTTTCCATAATTATAAAGAATGCAAGAGGAAATTAGAGGGGTAGGAGAATAGGGGTGGCAAGTCAGGGCTGCTTGATAAAATAATAAAAACCATTATCCTTATTGGAACTCTATGATTACTTTAAGGAGATTTTTCTAAAAGATATAACGCGAGCATCGATTAATAAAAGATTGAATTCGCCAAATTACTTCCAGGGAGTTTTTTCTCAAAGTTTTAATCAGTGAAAAGTAATTTGAGAAAGAGAGAGAGAGAGAGAGAGAGAGAGAGAGTGGGAGAGGTAGAATGACCAGGTTTTGTACACCCTGAAAATGGATACACACAGATAGAGTCGTGTTCATCGTTAAAATGGGATAAACTATCGATATCTCAATTCTAGGTTTATTGAGAAAAATTGTTATTTCCAACAAGACCGCCATAGTAAACAATTAGGGCAATTTATTGATTTCACCGGTGTATAAAGTGAGAGTAATCGAAGTACAGACGATTCTCCCCATGCACAGATTGAAAATTAATAG
Organism: Sclerodermus sp. 'alternatusi'; assembly: GCA_037305995.1. NCBI lineage: Eukaryota > Metazoa > Arthropoda > Insecta > Hymenoptera > Bethylidae > Sclerodermus > Sclerodermus sp. 'alternatusi'. The sequence continues at coordinate 10,876,008 of CM074547.1, forward strand.
AAACTCTGCTAAAGGAACAATTTTGTTCCGAGACATTTTTATACCGTACCACCCCACCCTCCATCCCCAATTAAGACATTACCACGTTACACTCACAAATATTGAATGAAGCACCAATTAGTATTCCTTCTTCCTCTCTTTTCTCCGTTTCAGGTTAGGTTGGCTATTTACCTCGAACACGATACACCCCCTGTCCCACTTCTTACGGCGCAACTTCCGGGGTGGAGGGGCCTCTCTCTCTCGCGCGCGCAGGGGTTGCAAATGAATGAAAAAGAATTTCTAGTAGTATTTCTTTATTTCTCTTTCACTTCGGTTTGCCGCGTTGGTCGATTCAAGTTATTCATAGCTGTTGTTTCGCAATAAAAATTTACTGCCGCGAGCAAGCAAAGAACTTGCGTTACACGCCGTTGTAAAAAGGCGTGACAATGGTAGCAGCCGCCTGTCGTGGCACATTATTACACACAAAGCCAAATGCGCAGGCAGCGTGGAGGGGGTTGGTGCGTTTAATGCGAATCGGACCGAAAGGGTTCGAGCCATATTGGGGGAGGCCCGTGGGAGGGGGTGGTTCCATTAACAAATTATAAAGGTATCCGACGCGTCGTTCAACAATCGCATGCCACGGGAACGGCAGCCTCCCCCAATCGGCCAAATGTCACGCTTTTCTGCCCTCTCTTTCCGCTCATCCCCATCCCACCCCCTGCCCCTTCCGAAATTCTACTGCAAATATACACGCGCATCTTTTTTTTCAACGCTCCCGTCGCCCGGCGAAAAATTAGCATAAAATCTGTCGGCCTGCATAATCCGGCTGACGCTGCTTTCGCAAATATTGATTGAAAAAAGATGGCGGACTCCCCTTTCGTGTTTGTTGCACGCTTTGGTAATTATAGTGACGCCAGGGTGCTGGATGGATTGGTGGGAGGGGGTGGCTGGCTGAATTATTTACGTATTACGCAATTATTCATGGAATCCTGAGAATAGTTGGCTCAGGGACATTAATCAGAAATGATATTTCCTGGGGAGGGGTGATTTTTTTCAGTCATTCGAGGTTAGTTAGACTCACCGAGAGCCGAGGGGTGAAAGAGGGTTTACGCAAGTGCGACTCGATCTCTTTAAAATTGAACGACGCGGTTGACCCCAGGCCTGCTCGCGAAGTGACAAAGCAGCGTTCAATAATTGCGCAACGACCAAATAATTCCATCGCGGTTCCGTTGAAAAGAGGGTGGTGGTCCTGCCGCATTCAACCCCCGGTACCCCAAGAACTCGCACCCCCTTGTGCCATGGCCAATCGCGCGAGATCGCCACTTGATTAAACTTCTCTCCCCGGATCTTTTACCTCCGACTGAAATCGGAAAGGGGTGTCTTCGCGAGCAACCCCCGATTCCCACCCCCGAAAATAAATTGAGAACGGCTCTGGTTATTCTCCCGAAGTGATAAAAAGTCCGTCCGCGTTTTGGGCAAATGCCATTAACGTTCGAAAACAGATACAACCCCCGAATTCATCCCGTCATCGGGAATTCCTCCAATTCACCCCATTCATCCCCCGTTTTCGTCTAGAGGGAAAATTTTCGAATGGAGCGTCTTGGAAAATCCCGGAAATACTTTCACCGTAGGAGTAATCCGGGCCCGGGGGCTCACAGCAGTATGGAGTCACGTCCATTATCGGGGTAGGTCGATGAGTCGGGGGTGAGTCGGGGGTGAGTCGGGGGTGGGAGGGAGTCCTTTGTTCTTCGTCGCCTTCCTTCCATTATCTTAATTCCCGGAGAGCCGGCGACACGTAGAACAGAGCAATTAGTCCCTCCGTTGCCAAATAATTGTGGGGAGGTGGAGTGCAGGAAGGGTCGGGGGTGGGAGAGGGTACTCCAGTGACGGTAACCCGTGGTTACGTGGAAACATGGCCAATGCTCGTAACTGGTGCATCGATGCAGCAGGACAGGCTGCATAATGCGCTTCCTCGTTTGCGGTGTGTCCTCGCGTAGAACCAACAGCACCGGCTACCCTCCTCCTCCCCCTCCCCCCACTCCTGAGTGCCAGCGGGGTACTCCCCGGGTCCTCCACTCTCGCAGGGGGTGCCCTAATAAGACGAGAGGAAACCGGATGCCGAGTACTTGGAGGGCGTCAATTTCAATCGCGGCGAGTCAAGGCCAATTTTAATTAGCGCCCTCTCAGCCACGAGCCTCGGCTCTGCATTAATTAATCCGCCATCTTTAATTAAACGTCACCGGTCGTTAGCCAATTAAACAGGTCCAGCCACCGGAGAGTCTTGGAATTAATGGGGTATCACCTGGCGGTTCGAGAACTGCTTCCTTCTTCAACATTCCTTTGCGAATTTTGCCACCCTTCGACCCACCCCTACCCCTCTACCGATCTCGTGTTCGAAATTGGAAAAAATCAAAGTCCAGCTGGTGTCGAGGGGGTGAGAGTGGGCTCGAGTGGAGTTTTTGCCCCATCGACAGCCTCCCCAGCCTCTCTTCCTCTCGCCACCCCTTTTAATCGCTGGCCTTTCTCACCGCGAACCTCCCCCTCCTCCGGTTACACTCCTGGTCCCCCATCGATCTCCGCGCTTTCGAGGGGTGCAACGACTTGTTGACACGCTCCTGAATGCACTCTCGAGCGAAGGGGTGAACTAGCAGAATGCCCGATATGGAATTCGAGCGTAAAGTTACACGCGCGTGCTGCCGTAAGAATTTATTGTTCTCGATATTCCACAACCCCCTCCGATACGCCGGATCTCGCTGGAATTTCTCGGCTACGACTTTAACGTCGATTTTTATTCCACTGGAATTCGACGATTTTTCTCCACGGGCCGGCGCCCTGCGCGCCACCGTCACCACCGACGACCACCGCCCCCGCAACTCCATCGAGTGTCTTCGGAAAAGTCGGGAAAGCGTAGTTTTTTTTTATTTTTTTATTTTTAGGAGGCAGTTGGGAGATTTCGCTCAAAAATTTGCCGGAATATGGAGAAATTTAATTGAAAAGTCTCACCGGCCGAAATTCTCCCGGCAAAATTGGCAACGATCCAATTACACTGATATGTAAATACTTATTATTGAATGGTAAGCTGGCCCAACACTAATCTACTGTGCTACCCCCTGTTAATTTAGTGCATGACCGAGCGGGTTATCTACTACATTAATTTCATACACAGCTACGTCGCTCCGGGATCGGGTTAAATAAATATATTAACAATAAACTAAGTCTCGTGGTGTGTGATATTGGCTCCAACATTATTTGCTCCATCGCGAGGGTATTGTTTCTCTTGGATTTTTACGCCGATTTAACACTGACGCGCAAACACGCGCGGAAGGACAAGAATTTTTTTCTAGCGACAGAAACACGGGGAGGAAACTGATTTTCCATAATTTATTTGAAAAAGGGAAAAGGAGCAAGTTTCGCGCGATTCGTCGCAAATCAAACGCAAGTTTGTTCGCTGGTTCGCTGTCGAATTAGTTCGACAGAAGGAAAATCTGCACCGCTGGAATCGAACGGGATCGTTTTGCAAAAGGGTCAGCCTCACTTTTCCAATTCTCGAGAAACGCGAGGGAAACTTTCCGGCGACTCAATATTTGCTGAAATTATTTGCCACATTTTCGTAATTCGAGTGCGACATAAAAGTGAGCGAAAAATACAAATAGAAAGGAAAAGGGAAAGCAACAAATTTCAGTTTACCCAACCAGCCATAAAGGCACATACACGCGTGCACACACACGCACACACACAACGCCGGTGTTAACCGGAGAATAACGCGTGTACGGGGAAAGAAAACTGAATTTGTCAAAAATTTAGAGCGGAGTCCCTTTCAAAATGGCGGATTCAATTACGGGGCATCGTCTGAAAGGGCGGGGGGGACCCAGGATTGCGGGGGTGAATCGCTTTGAACGCGTTACATAATAGGATTGAGTGGCGAAATAAATAACTGCAGGGGTGAGAGAAGAGGGGGAGGGGGTTGTTCGTAAAAATTGATAGGCCCTCGTTTATATCCGTAGGTGCGTGAAGCTTTTTCCACCATGGACGCGAATGCATCGGGGCCCGTGGCAGAAAAAAATGGCCGCGCCCCCGCCCCACCCTCTTAGCTCGGGGGTGGCCTGGCTTGGAAATATTGGATCGCGTGTTCCTCCCCCTCGCTCCCGCAACTTCGGATGAGTAATCGTAATGCGAAGTCGTTGCCAGGAATATGATTTGTCCCCCAGTAAACGCCCGAGGATTTGCCGAGTAAACTACCCCCGGCGACGACAGCGCATCCCCGAAAGTCGCCGTGGCAAAATCGAGATGGCTCCCCCCCGCGCTCCTTAAACTGCGGGGGACTCGCTACTTTGCCGATTCCGGAAACTCGTTACTCCTGCACGCCATAACGCTACTTAAGGGATTCCGACGCTCGCCAACTATCCGTCCGCCATATTTTTTGCCCACTCCCACCCCCGGCTGTGGTCTTGAAATGAATTTTGCCGATGAGGGGGAGGGGAGACAAGCGGAGTGACTCCGTGCCAGCGATTGGACATCCGGGGAACGAAAAAGGGGGGTGGGAAGAGAAAGAAACGAAGAAAGAGAGGAGGAGAGAAAAGAAAGGAGACAAAAATCCATCGGAGATGGCGCTAAACCAATTTCAAGAACCCTCGAGGACGGGGACGGACTCAATATTCATGTATTCGTCGACCGATGAATTCCAACCCCCGTGTTTCCGGTGGCCATGAAAATTTCAGTGCTTCCCAAGGTGTCGCGGCGGCACATTAATGGGGGAGGTTTCCTTCCGGTACCACCCCCGGTACAAGGAATCTGCTAATTTTCAGGAAAACGGCGCTACGGCTCAGGGGGTGGGGTGGAGCGGCCATATTGCGAAACAGTAGCTTTTGTCGGGGGCTTGGAATGGAAATGGCAGTGAGTGGAAAACCAAATTTTCCAGGGCGCACCAATTAGGAGTGGCGTGTTAATTAGATGAAATATAATTGAGACACGACCGGGACGTCAATACATCAGAGAAACACTGGGGTTCCTCTAACAACCCTCCTTCCTGTAATATCATTCAAAGTTGTCGGTTTCGATTACTCCGGCATTTCTCTGTAGCCAAATAACACGTCCCGGCAGAGTGTGCGCAGCTCAGGGAGAGCCGCCACTTGCGCGCGAGCAAATTCTCCATTAAGCCGAGGGGTGAACAACCCTTAAAAAAATTCACCTGGCCAGTCCGCGGCGGGGAACTCTCCCATCGACTTTTCCCCGGCTGTCCTCGGTCTGGGTTGATCGTGGCCACGGAAGGGGATGATTTTTCCCTACCCGAAATCTGCCTGCGACGGTCGAGGGGGGGTGGGGCTCGACCATGCGAGGGGTGTCGCGACGCCCGCGGGTAATCCCGGCACCTGCGTGTGCGGCCACAATTTCCAGAATTAGCAAACTCCCGGTTTGTAACTCGATTGGGGTGCATTGGAATCCACGAGAAAGAGCCCCAACCCCCAGGGCCTCATGCAGGGTCTGCGCGGCGGGGGTGGTTACCCGGGATAAGTTGGATCCGTGTTTATCGCAGCGGCAAGCGGAAAGATTATCACGCGCCCGAGTCCCGAGAACAGGCTCGTTCACCGGCGGTTAAACCAAGTTCATCGGGGAGTACGGGAGTCGCGGCGATACACCCGGCCCGGTAAGGGTTGAAGAGGGGGTGAGGAGGCACACGTTACCCCGTTCTCGGGGAAGTCGTAACATTTGCATGATCCCACCGGAACTTGGCCACAATCGCCTACGATCGAGCCCTAATTGTTCGACGAGGACGCTTAAAGCCCTCGAACCCACCCCTACTTGTCTTTACCACCCCCCGCCCCATCCCACCCTTGAATACCGCTTCCAGGATAATCGCGAAACAGGCAAATTTAACCTGTGGAACTACTCTCTCGGAGACCTTGAGAAATTTCCAATTCTCCGAAGACCCCGAAGGAAAGACCTGACGGGGCGGAGGGTGCGAGGGCTGAAAACGGTGGCAACACCCACCCCCGAGGAATTTCCAGTTAGTGGCGGCAGTAAATCTCAATGCAGCTGGCAAGATCCAATAAATTTTCTCTCGGAAATGAGCAGGCGGTTCACATTCGACTAGACAGTCGGCTGATCGCTGTTAATAACGCGAGGGTGGAAGAGGGGGGGAGGGGAGAGGCTCTAGAAGGAGGTCGACGTCAGGACTAGGGGGTGGGTCGGTTTCGAAGTTAATCTGTGTGTCGCGTTCCTGCAATCGCCGCGAATTCCTGGAGGGGTCGCGATTTAGCGCGGGGGTGCCTCCTCCAGTCCTCGGAACTGGAGGAATTTTATTTAGTATCAAGAGGAAAGTTTCAAAGGGTGTTCGAGGGATGAGGGTCGAGGGGTGTCTTTGTCCCCGGTCGGTAGAGCGTAGGAGGACTCGTCCGGATTCCTCAAGTACAATATCCCGGCTAACCGAATGCCAGCGAAGACCACCCCTTCTCTTTCATTTCCGTTCACCCCCCTCACACCCCCGTGCGACGTCCTTCCCTTGTCTCTTTCCGTTTCCCCATGGATTTTCCCATGCAAACCAGAGGGATCTCGAGACCGGGTCCTCTCGCGCAGATCCCTCGGCCGCCCCGCGGAAGCCACCCGGATTCTAATCCTCTGTCCAGTCGCGAAAACGAGATTTTCCCATCGCGTAATTGCGGAAGGGCCGCCATCAGCTAAAGAAAACCACTAGCCTCCCCATTATTATGGTAAGGAGCTCGCGGCAATGCTATCAAAGGGACATTTACCCTCAAATTTATTTATGCGCCACTCTCCTTGTCTTTTTCCATTCTACTGGAAAAAACGGACTCTCTCCCTTTTTCTTCTCGATAAATCTCAACCCTCAAATGCCACAGACTACTCTGAAAATATTCAGGAAAAATATCGCGACTCTCACCCCCTTCGCGCGATTACACCGGAAGTGACTCGGCGACGCGTTCAGAATCGGTCAACGTTCTCCAGCTCGTGGACGAGCTGTAATCTCGCGCTGGGGTTAAACGAGAATTGGAATCGCGCAGCATATTAAACGCTCTCTCCGGGGAGAGGGGTACGGGGTGGAAACCAGAAGGGAGATCGGGGAAAGGGTGCAGGAGCGACGATCCCCAACGGTTGATCCACCGTTCGATTTCTGGCCGTCGCGCTAAATCCACAGGATACGCGTACGCGCACGTATGCGGAGCTCACACATCAAACCGGAAGTGGATGCACCCGGGGGAGAATATCTCGTGATTCCCCGGCTTCTTCGAGGACGAGCAGTGACATATTTGCGCAAGTTCCGACGAATCCTGAAGAGAAGCCGCCAGATTTATGCGCGGGTAAACATATATCGAGATTTCCGTCTAGTCCCCCCTCCTCTCCCCTCGTCTCGTCTGGTTTCTCCTTCCGACAGGAGTCCCGTACGAGCCCGGCAGCCAACGGGAGCTCCCCGGCAGAGAGAAAATGTCTGGATTCTTCGGGGTAGCCCATTCACATTGCCGGCTCTCCTCCAGGAGTTTCTTTAAGTTTCTTGCCACGAGGATGATCGATGAGCCCTTGTTTACGCGCCCGAACTTATCCACCTTCCCCATTCAACTTTCTTTCCTTCCCTCTTCATCGCCTCATTCACTAACCGCCACCCCCACCCCCGACCACGCGTCTCATCCCCTGTATGGGTAATCCGACCTGGAAAGAATCCCTTCGAGCATCTTATTTTTCTCCGACACTTATGCCAGTCTTTCTTATCATTTTTCTACCTTTTCTTTGCTTGGGAGATGTTCCTTTCTTTTGTCTCTCTCTCTCTCTCTCTACCCCCCGCTCCCTGTCTCGCTTGCTTCATTCTTTTCTTCGTCTACCCTCCTCCCTCTATTTCTTCCTGGCTCATCTCTATCCTCCATCCCTGCTCTTCTCTAATCCTCTTTACTGTGTTGTCCTGAATCTTTCGGTCTCCCCTCTCCACCCACCCTCCACCCCGTTTCTCTTCTGTTCCCAACCCCTGCCGCCCCACCTCGCGTCGTCTCTTCGTTTCCCTCTCGAGCTTTTTAACTGCGGTTTCGTCTTTCGGTTCCATTATTTTCTTGCGACGCGACAATGGGGATGAAGATGATAATGATAATAATAATAATAATAATAGTGATGATAACAATGATATTAGTATTTATAATGACAATAGTAATAACGATGACTCTCGTCTACCATTAAAATTGATAAATTAATTATAAACTAATTATACTTTAAGCAGTTCGATACGTATAGGGGGTGGCAAGAGAGGGGCAAGAGAATTCCTGGAGAGAATAAATGTCAATGATACCCAAACTACATTCGGTGCAACGGATTTGCAAAATGTCAAGCGTTAATTGTGCAAGAGTAATATCGCTCTCTGAGTAATGGGATTTTTCTCTCGCCAGCTTAAACGCGAGCTATCAACAAGGCGATGCTCCCAGATTTAATATAATCTCGAGACAAATGTCCCTCTCCTCTTCGAGGAAACACCAATGAAAATGAAAATTGATTAATTATCAAGGGAAGATGAATTTTTCCAAGAATATTCTTGCCGTTGAACAAATACTTTATGCGTTGGCAGACAAGACGAAAAGAGAGGGGGAAGAGGGGGAGAGAGTGAGAGAGACAGAGAGAGAGAGAGAGAGAAAACATCCCCCGATACCGTGTATCACATCTCGTGTATCAATCCAACCGTAAGAAGGGGAAGGGAACCCTCGATATAAAACACCCTGTCATCATATTTAATTCCCACCACAATAAACAAGGCGATGATAGAAAATTGCGCTTTTTATTATCCCCATCAACCCCGTCCATCCCCCTTTTTCGGATTCCTCCAATTTCGTCCTCTCCCGTTCTTTTCGAGTACGCGGAAGAAACGAGCGTCAGGGGAGGGAGGGGAAGCGTACCGACAGAGTGAAAGAGTTTACCGATAAAAAGGGGAGTAGCCAGAGTTTTTTCGGCCAACTCGAATATTTCGCCCTGTGTACACGAGGTGGATGAATTATTACGCGAGACGCGAGTTCGTCGTCTTGGGGTGGCGGCGGCTGCTGCTGCTGCTGCGGGCAAAGTGGATCGCCGCTGATAAAAATGAAATTAACCGGCTGCGAAGCGTAGGAGTTTCCACGTCAGTGTCGTCTCTCGGGCGTTTCCGGTCCCGCGGAAATTTCAGGCGACGCGTACGTTAAACTTTGCGGAGGCTAACAAGAATACAGTCCGACTTAATTGCTCTAATTAAGTCGCAAAATCCGACTTGTCCACCTCGCGATTCACTTCTTTGTTCTCGTCTCCTCCATTTCCGGTTCGCTCGTGGCTCCGAACCAACGCCACCCCGCCACCACCACCCCCCGCTATTATTTATCCCTCCGATTTAATTCCCGTCCGCAACCCCTCGTTATTAACCACTCTCGTACGGCAGCTCGTCTCGCTCGGGAAAAGTTGGCTGCGTTAACCCCGCGCAACCCCTAAAAATTATAATAATAATAGCGGGAGGAAGGGAGAAGAGGGAATAAATAAGAATTCCCAGCAACCGATAGCGGAGCATCGAAATTTTTCTCAAGAATATTCGACCGGACAATTTTCCCGGAGCAGAAGCTTCCCCCTCGCGCGATTGATCAACAGGAGGGTGAGCGCGAAGTTGAGGGTGCGGCGGAAGGGGTGTATCGGGGGGTAAAATTTTTGGAGAAATTCTCTGGTTGGCTGTACCTTTCCGGCGTTAAACCTACCCCGTTGGTTCTTTTCGACGTCTCCCGGGATCTCCCCACCCCCTCTGGAGGAGCGCACCCCTTCGCACCCTGCCACCCCTTTTAGGCTAATTCCAGGGACCAGCCGAGTCTTATTCTTCTAGCAGTTGATGGAATGCATAATTAATTTTTCAAGCCGGGTGTCAAGCACGGTGTTTTTCACGGAATCGTCGAGATAAGGATAAGTGGATTACTCCGGAGTAATAGCGCGATGAAAATGTTACGACTTGTCCAATTTTCCTAGAATTTGCTCCAGGAGTCTTGCGAACACGTAGGTGCTTCCTCGCCTATCCCTCGTCGCTCCTTCTTCTCCTCGACTCACCCCCGAGCTGGCGGAGCTCCCACAACCTTACCTTCCCACCGAGCAGACCCCTCCCCTCCGATTCCCGCCGACCTACCCTCGAGGACTCCCAATCTTCGAATCGTCCAACTTTTTAACTGGCTACATTATTATCTTCGACGTTCATCTTAATTTCATCTGAAATCATTATGAACTCGAGTCCCACGCGCGCAGCTACTCCGCAAGAGTAATTTTATAGGGGATGGAAAAAAGAGGGAGGGCAAGAGAGAGAGAGTGAGAGAGAGAGAGAGAGAGAGAGAGAGAGAGAGAGAGGAGGGTGGTCGTTACGAAGTCCTCGCTATATCCTGTTAATCCTACACTTTCGCGAAGGTCCTCTCGCGAATTATTGCACGTACACGCACGCACGCACACACTCGCAAACGCGCAGGACTCTTGGAAAATATACACGTAAGTTTTATTGTGCAATAAAATGTACAAGTTCATTTGCAAACGGTACGGGTATCCGGGACCGTTAGCTTTCCGTGATACGTATAATTTTCGTATTTCCGTGGAAGAGTGTCAGGCAGTCGAGTTAATTAAATAGTTCCAATTTATACTGTCGTTTTTACCAGTAATTCAGCTCCCGGTGGGTTATTGCGGGTCAAGTGCCGTCTAATAATCAAATTCCTTTGGATCGGGCTGACTGCAGCCAGCGGTACCGGTACCCTGCACCACTGGTACCAGCACCAATGATGGCACCAGTAGTGGTACCAGAGCTGGTACCGATGCTACAGTTACCACCACCTTCCATATTCCCTTGAAAATTCTCTCGTTCCGTTTTGGAACGGTCTCGTGCGCCGAGTCTGCCTCCCCCATCCCCGTCACGCGCCACGCCACCCCTAACCGTTATCTTCTTCCCGACAGTTCCACCCTTTGGATATACGTGGCCCAACGGCAAATGCACTCGCTTCTCGCGAGTGCATATTATTCATGCCTGCTTTTTCTGGCCTTGACAAGTCTCGCGTCATCGAGACATGCTTTATTCATGAGGGGGTTGAAATTAACCGGAAGTGGGAGGTCGTCGCGAGACGCCAGATCCAGGGTGCCGTTGAAATGCGTTAACGAGTGTGCGCGCGATCTTCGAGACTCGAAGGCTCCCCCTGATCCAACCGGAACAATCGGTCGCCCATCGAAGTTGGCACCGGCACTTCCGGTAATGATGACGCTATCGGCCAATGAGACTTTTCTGAAGTAGCGCTAGAATTTCCAGGGGCTGGTAGTTACAAGGAAATTTATTCAAGTTATCCGCCGTTGCTGGTGAATCCGTGGGCGTGGGTGGAGAGGGGTGGAGAGAGCAGGGAGCAATTCCAGTATTGCAAGATTCCGGGTTCAAAAGTCTAGTGTGGGAGGAAGTGATATTGAACTGTCGAGGAGTTCACCGGAGGTATGCAGGCCAGGAAGACAGGACAAGATAAGATGGGGGAGGGGGACGAGGCAAGCGTCTTTATAGATAGGGGAGATGCCAGTGCAACTTCTGAAACGGCGTCATCCATTGGCAAAGCTGAAGCTGAAGAATGTCGTAGCTCCCGTAACAAAAGGGCTGGACCAGTGCTGAGCAGTTCTTGACAAAGCCTAACGAATCGGTGAACCCTCCCCCCTCCGCTTCCCGTGTCTGCAGCAGCCGCGGTATGCAGCTATTGAATCGCTCCGCAAAAAAAAAAAAAGAAAGAGGGAGGAGGAGGAGCGGGAGAGACGGGTAGCCCCGTATAATAATTATGTGGGCCCCCATTATGCGAAGGGGACCACGTGCACGGCTACCGGGCCCTCCGGTTCTCTCGCAGGGGCCAAAGGTCACACTTGTGGCATACCCTCACCTGGCACTACCCTTACCCCAGGAACCTGCGCGTGAGGAGTCTCACGTTACCGACACCCTTCCCCTGCATCATTCATTCATTTTTCACTGTTTTCCTTATTCTCTCGTTGGGCTCTTTCTTTCAGTTTTCGGGGGTAGTTAGTAGACCACGTGCTAACGGTTAGTCGAACGACTTCCGGTCAGAGGGGAACGTCAAATCCGAGGAATTTCTTGGACCTGACGAGTCTGGAGAAATTAGCGGAGATTCTGGAATATTATATTCAATTTATTAAACGCGTACTGGACCTTCCTCCTCCCCTTCCGCGTTCAAGAGGTCACATCCCAGGAGGTTAATTTATCGGATCTACCGGTTTCAGCTTAATTTCTCCGTAGCTGCCTGCGGATACGTCGAGCTAGAGACCAGGAAACAAAATCGTGCGATAAGAGCGTAAGCGCCAATGCGAACTCCGGGGGTAGCAACATTTATCAACTTTGCGAAAAAGTGCAGTCGACCATCTTTCCCGCAAAAAAAAACGTAAATCATCCCCCGATCTTCGAGTTTCTTCTGAAAAAATTTGTAAAAGTGTGCAAGAGAGAGTGCGTGTTTAATTCTACGCGAATAACGTAAGGGGGTGGCAGCAAGAACCGCGTAGACCGGAAGTGGCTGAAGTTATCAACGAGTTTCAGCAGGGGTTCTCAACGAGGATATCAGAAGACATAAATACCGACGATAATTAACGGCCAAAGCCTCGAGTGGATTTAATGGGGTGCTTAGAGAGTCGAGATACTGTTGTGGGCCTAAGCAATTCTACCGATTATCGCGACTTCCGGTGCTACCAATCTCTCGCAACACGCGAATGCTCTCGACACCCAAAAAAGTTCCGCCGGAACTTCCGGAAGTCCGCGCTCCACCAATCAGCGCGCCGTGTCGTAAATCAAAGAGTTAAGCGGCGCTGAATGGCGGCATCGATTGGCTCCCCATTTACTTTTCACTCGGAGTATCAGCGATATTTAATGAATCCCACGGAAAACAACATTGTGGACTCGATGCACTGGATTACACGGGGTAACACCGATGGCTTTCGCGCGGGGTTGCAGACACGGGCGTCAATGGACAATTTCAAATCGGCCGGAGGTCTCGGTCATGGCGTGAAAAATGCTTGAAAATTCCATGAAAATGCTCGAAACATCGAGAGTCACTTTTTACAGCAGCGACGAAGGTGGTGGTGATGACGGTGGCAGTGGAAAAAGGGTGAGGAGGGCCCAGTTTTCGCCACGGTCGACCGTCCATTTTTGCATATGGTGAAATTCCACCATGCGGATAATAAACAAACGTATTTATCCAGTTGGGGTTTGAAATCCTCGCGGATAAATCCTCTACGGAGAAAATCCTATTTGCTCGAGTGTGCGCGTGTTCGTTCTTTTTTTTTTTTTTTTTTTTTTCTTCTCTCTTTTTACCCTTTATTACGTCACGTAAGCCCGATAAGAGGGGGAAGATTACGTAACGAATGCGTCGCACAACGCGCGATTAATGGAACTCGCGGGGAGTCCCGATTAAATTGGCGCTAGGTCGGTAACGCAGCCTGCGACCTTACCGGCCCTCGCGTTCTTCCGCTTCGCTTTAAGGCAGTTCCGCTTCCGGTGCTCGCGAACCCCCGCGGCTTTTACGGCAAATCGGCAATGCAGTCACGTTGCATTGTAAATAAGGGAGTGGGTCTCGGTCCGCCATAACTTACGATGACATTACGGAAATCATCCCTGGCGTCACTTGTACAGAACTGGCGCTCCCGGTAATTCCCCTCTTTCCGCGCGAATTCCCCGCTCGAGCGTTTCCTCCCGTAAAAACCCTTCTTACTGCGCTTCCTTCATTTTCTCCGGAGAGTCTCGCGAGATCCAAACTTTTTCCCTCGATTTCTCAATGACCCGACCACGCGCCATTTTCTCTTTCAAGGTCCTTTCCCACTTCCGGAAAGGTCAGCCTACTTGACCCAACTGTCGAGTTCATCGGTTTCCTCGCTCTTCTCCACCCGTTCGCCCAATCGGACAACTGCCACCTGAAACGAACGAATTAAACACGAGTATCGTTGTTCGGGAAGTTCCCCCTCCTCTCCCCTCGCATATATTTTCGAAAACTCTCGCAGATATACAGTGCGGATAGTCGGAACTTCGCAGGGGGTTGCGAGAACTCACCCGACTATATCCGGAATATTTTTCTCGCTCGCCAGTAAAATCCTCTTGAAAGTTTTCACCTGAGAAACCTCGAGTTTTTCTCCAGCAAATTAATCAACACTCGGTTAAAGAATAGTATTGCTTTTTACCGAATAAAACTAGTTGATTTTAATTGCTTCGTTATATTCCACTGAAAGCGGAGGTGGGCATTGTTCATCATTAATTAGATGCTAGTTAATAGCTAGTTTCTAATTACTAAGCCTCAGGGCGCACGACAGAATTTTATAAGCACCCTAAGTTTCTGCGTTTCCGTTCCTGTCAACTGTTAGGAAACGCGTACCGGAAAGTTCATTTCCGGTATCTTCGAGGAACTGGCGGAGACAGGGGCGGGAGAAGATCGGAGGGATTAAAAGGGATCCCGGGGTGGGAGGCGTTATTCATTTTTAACAATTCCACGAGAGAACACGTTACAATACTCGTATTGTTCCTGTGGCTGAATCTTTTTCTTCCACTCTTCTATCTCTTTCCAGTTTTTCGCGAAAAGGAAACAATGATGGAGAGAAAAAAAGGAAAGTTCTGTCTCGGTTCTCCAATCGAGAGACTCGAGTCTTTAAGGAAGGAAGGAAGGAAGGAAGGAAGAAAAGAACGAAGGAAGAAACTAGACCACTGGTTTCCACCATTAAAGGCAGTCCGTTATTCCTGCAAAATTCAACGACTTCGACGTCACAAATATTCAAGTAGCTTCCCACGGGTTTAACTCCCGGGAAATCTTCATTATTCCAGCTTCCCGCGGAAACCGACTACTTTTTTCCGAACCTCCGGGGAAGTTGGGCTTTTATCAGGAAGAATGTTGTCGCCGGAATAAGGAATGGAGACCCCGTATCGATTCCGATAGAAAATTATCGCCACCGATCTAGATGCTCCACCCTCACATATTTCTCGGCTCTCCTCCACTTCCGGTCATCACCCTCTCATCGACTTTCCCCGTTTTATTCGATCCTCGAATGTGCCGGGTAAAGTAAGCAAAGTAACTGTGTATAGAGACACCTCCAGTGTGCGTTGCCGGGGATTCCCCGTTATTCTCAATTGCTCCGCTAGTATCAATCTTACAGTTGGACCAATCATGAGAATTACATTAGTCCGTCCGTCTATCTAACTGTACCAAACTGCATCAAACTATAGGGAATCCCGGAAATTCCCTCTATCGTCATTATTCTCTTACTCCTCCAGTAGTGCCAATCTTACAGTTGGTCCAATCACTCGAATTCCATTAGTCAGTCCATTTACCGGACTGTACCAAACTCTACCAAACTCTAGGGAAATATCTTGATCCCTTCTCTATTTCCATTGTCATTAGTCTGGATTCTTCCAGTAGTGCCAATCTTGCGCTAGGACCAATCATGACAATTCCATTAGTGTCTCCATCTGCCTGCGAACTGTACTGTACTGTACTGGTACCGCGCATTAAACCGTAACGAGGGTTACGGGGAAATATTCGCATCTCCCTCTAAATTCTAACCATTATTTTCGATTTCTATCAATGGCTCGAATTTCACGAATCCACTTACTTACCTGACTGTACCAAAATTCACCAGACTCTAGAGAAATACCCGAGACCCCTCTGAATTTCCTCGATGTTTCAAATTCCTTCGGTAGTGCCAACCTCGCAACGACAAATCACGCATCAATCCCACTGATCTATCGAACAACCAAACTGTACCAAAAAGTACCAGGACCACGGGGAAAAACCTGGAGAGTCCTACCTATTTCCAGCTAGCCAGGGCTACCAACGATTCTCTAATTAATCGTAAAGAAAAGAACCAAATTCGTCTAGGGAGAAACTTGGTGAATTCAGACCTTGGATGAGAGTTCTCCATTCTTTTCGCGAGTAATTCATCGGCTTCGACTTTGAAGGGTCTCGGAAGGTCGCAGACTACTCGTAGCTCCCTTTCCCTGCTAGTTTCTCCCCCCTTCCCCTCTTCTCCACGCTGCTGAAGTTATTCGCGCAATGCTGCACACTCGTCTTCCCGCCTTGGAGTCGGCGCACTTTGTTAAGGAGAACTCACGTGGAAGGACAACGGGGTGCTGGCTGACTGACTGACTGAGGGTTGGCTTTCTGCAGGGGGTGGGCTATAGCCGGGGACGGCAAGAAACAAGAACGTAGCCATGAAGAACATGATGGAGAGTTACGGGAGAGTGTTTGAGGGGCGGTGGGTACCAAACCCTCGACGGGACACACCGATGGGACTACAATTAAGCTTTTTCTCCGGAATTTCGCATTTGCCTACAAGGCACGTACTCCGGCCTCTCTAAAACCAGGGGACTCGAGCGGTAGTCGACTTTATTCCGCCATATCTCGGTTTATCGGCCGGTCCCTCGTTCCGGCAGGTCCGCAGGGTCTACGAGAAGACCCGAATGGCCTTGCGGGGGCTGCCCTGGAATTTTACGCGTCTCTCCGGGGGCCTTGACTCGCCCTCCAGCGAGACCCTCACCGTCGCTCACGGTCCCAGACAGGGGTTGCAACGGACGTTCAAGGTTCCTCCAAAGTGGAGCTCTTCGACGTTCGCTCGCTATTTGCCTTCGCAAACGAGGCGAAACTCGAAGGGTTGGAATTAGAAGGTGCGGCCGAGTAGATTAGGGGTCCGGAGGGGCCCGCGGCCAGGAGGGGCGGCGCGGGCAAACCCACACGGGCGACCAGGCAAAAAACTAACACCGTCCGCGGAAAGTACTCATTATCCGCAATTCCAGCAAGCATCCGCGGATCCTCCGCTGGAACGTTTCATTATCCGTCGTTATAGCGAGCATCGATTACGACTGACAAAGAGACCAGAGAAAGAGAGAGAGAGAGAGAGAGAGAAAAGAGGAGGAGCGCGAAGACAGCGAGGGGGCCAGATACGAATAAAGACCGAGATGTAGTGACAGCGGTAAAAAGGGTGAGGCCGGTGTAGGCAAGGGGTAGGAGGGACGGGGTGGGACTCCAGGAAAAGGGCACTTGAACAAAAACGAACACCAGTGAAGAATCGTTCGAGCGGCAGGATCGGCCCGGGAAGAAAGAGAACGCGAGAACATCCCGTCGAGGAGACGGGGGTGGTGGGGGCGGGGGTATCGCTAGACAGAGGACCCAAACAGTCGTTCCCCTCTTCTCCCTTGTGCGCGCCCTTTTCTCCCGCTTTTCATCCTCTTCCATTTGTCTCGCGCCGAGTGCCCGGGAAGCTGATCCCAATTAAAGCGAGTAGATACGTCCCGGAGTGTCTGACGCGACACATCCACTTGGTACCGTCACGAATGAGAAGGGGCCCGTTCAACCGGGATCCGAACCAGTCGGTGGCCAAAGAGAGCCATCGAGGCCCCAGAAACGCAGCATTGTCCGATTCTCCTTAATCGCTCGTCCTCGATAGCCCGGGGCCTTTTCTTCTCCGGCCCCGATTACCCCCACTCCAAAGTGGAAAATGGGCCTTGCCAATGGGACCGAGGCCCCGCGCAATCTCCAGATTCCGAAACTCGCTCCTAACGTCGCGTCGTCGAACCGACAAAATCCAACGGAAGCCAACCCCATCCCCCAACCCCTATCTGCCGCGGGTGGAGGAGGGACGGGGAGGAGGAAGACCTTGAGGATCCGGAACGCTGGGAAGGTTACGAGTGAAGTTGGCTGAGCGACGCTTGTCGGCCGATCCAGCTTGACCGGGAGAACGTTTTCTCCCTACTTTAATCAGCTATATTATGAAGAAAGTTGGCCAGTTAGGAGTTTCGAGTTGACTCGCTTGATGTCCCGGGAAATGTGCGGAGGATATTAGCTCCTGCTAGAGGGTTAGGACGCCGTAGACGGAAGTAACTTGGGAGTATTTGATGGGCAGGGTGTATCGGTATCGCCGGAACGACCCTGTTGCCCATTATCCATGGATCCCGTCATTCTCATTGGTCAGCGCGCACTTTGTATCCTGTTGTCTCTTAGCGTTCATTATCCTTTAAGCGGATTACATTAACTAGATTGGCCGGCAGCCACTATGATTAGAAATCACACCAGCTCTGGATGAGCCTCTGCCATATACACGTACTTAGCTGGAGGAACATGCTCCCATGAAACTTGCTCCTGGTTCCTCCATTGAAATACGACCC
This sequence comes from Sclerodermus sp. 'alternatusi', assembly GCA_037305995.1. Taxonomy (NCBI): domain Eukaryota; kingdom Metazoa; phylum Arthropoda; class Insecta; order Hymenoptera; family Bethylidae; genus Sclerodermus; species Sclerodermus sp. 'alternatusi'. The sequence goes on from CM074547.1 coordinate 10,894,120, forward strand.
TCTCGGAACATTCCCGCGACCTTGACTTCTTTTTCCTCTTCTTCAACTTCTTCGACTTCTTCTTCTTCTTCTTCTTCGGGCCCAAAGTGACCGACTGAAAATCTGTTGGCTGTTTGGAATCGGAGAAGTCACGTGACGGAACTTTAGGAATTAGGAAAGTATGCGCGAGGAAAAGCGAGTATAGTCTTCCGAGAGAATTCATTCCTCGCCGGTTTCCTTAGAGGGGAAGAAACCTTTGAACCTAGTCTCTTCTCGGTACCGACCAGCAACTTCGTTAACATTCCTGGTCCTCGGCTACAAGGTTACTCGCTGAAAATCAATCGAGTATCCGAGGACACCGGCGACATTCCGTTTCGGGGACTCGAGGAATCGGGAGGGTGTCTCTGAGAAAAACCGAGCGTTGTTACTTCCGGTGTCTTTCAAGGGCGTTCGTTACTGCGCGGGGTCCTCGTGCATGAATAGGGGAGGGACATTCGTATGTGCGAGTGTTGGTGTTCGTTGCGGAGGACTCGAGTGGACCACGAGGCTCGTGGAATCCGGGGGAAAAACACGGGTGTTCAAGAGGAGGGTGAGGACGGGAGCATTCGTGGACTCGTGGACCGGGGTAAAGGGAGAGAGGGCAAGGACCGTAAGAGAAGCACGTGACTGAAAATAGAGGAAAAAGACTGACGGAGAAGAGGGAACGAGCCGGAGAGAAAGAGAGAAGGAGAGAGGATTTTAATAATAAGAGAATGGATGAGGAGGGAATAAAAGAATTGCGTGGAGCCACTGAAGTCACGTGACTGGAAGCCATTGGAGGGGGTGTTCGTGGGCGCCTCGGACCTGGAGGAGGACGAGGAGGACAAAACTAAATAAAAGAAAGCGAAAGTGGGGGCCGAATGACTTAATCTGAATTCATGAAAAGAATGTAAAATGGATACGAACGGTCCAGAAGCAAAATCGAGCGGTCCGGGAAGCACGCGAGCTCCGAGCTAAAAATTTATAGGCGAAAGAAGAAGAAAGGGAAACGGGTAAACAGACTTGACAAACTGGAAAGTATCAAAAAGAAAGAGGAGCTCGCTTTTAACGAATTTTACATCCCCGATAGGGAAAACCCCATTAAATACTTAACGCAAACACACGCGTACACTACGGGGTGCATCCATTAAGAAAACTCCACTCTCTAGACAGAATGGTAAACTTCCGGTAAATCAATTGGATAATAAGACTAATAAGACAGGAAGTAAGTTGCGCCGAAAAGCAAATGACATAAACTAGATTCAGGAAAGTGGAGCACCGTGCAGATAAGATGTTCGTGCATGGAATCCTGGAGAGATCGGTGAATTTTCGAAGGAGCCGTAGCCGGGGAATCGAAGTCGCAGTTGAATCGAGCTACGGTAGGGGGTTGAAGGTGGTGGTTGGCTGATGGGGTGTAGAGGGATAGAGAAGGGAGAGGAACAAGTCGAAGAGCACCAAATGAATTCATATTTACGGAAGCTACATGCATATGCGAGTCCGATAAGGAAATGGTGGTGCCACCCTTGGTTCTATCTCTCTCTCTCTCTCTAACCTTTCATTTGCAAGACAGAATCTAGAGATTTAAAGGGAAACATTTTTTATCCATCCTCCGCCTTCCCGAATTAGCCGGATCAACGAAATGAAGCTACCTTTTGGTTGGTGTCAGTAGAGGTAGGAATGGGGGGTGAGGAAAAGGGAGGAATTTCCGAGTTGGGGAAACTACGAGTTGGCGAACGCGTTAATAGACGCCACGCGCCACCCGATTTGGTTTGGGTTAGACCGGGGTTCCCCGAACAACTCGGCTTCCCCGCCAAAACATGGCGACCGGAAGTTCTCTCGCGCGTCACCGCCCAGCCGAGTTTCGGCTTCCGAAGCCAGTCGTGAATTCTGACGACGTAACTTGGAAACAATTGCGCTGTCCTGCCGGAAATTTTCACGCAAAGCCGAAAACTCGCTCGAGGACCAGCGTTCACGCGTTTAATCATCAAAATTTCGAACGCCGCCATTTTTCCTTTCGAACGCTTCTCGTGGTGGCTCCTCGGTCGGTGCATCCAAATTTTTTTTGCTAGAATAATGGTAATTGTATTAATAATAGTGATAATGACGATAATATAACGATAGCAATAACTGCAGCAAAGACACAACGATAATAGTAGTGGAAATTTGTGGAGAGTCAAAGGTAGTTTGTTAACGTCCTTGATAATTCACGCGTTAACACGCCAGTAGGCGTGGCTCGGGGGAGAACGAAATTTATGAAAAGTCCAATATATTTATGGGTGAATTCAATGGTAACAATTTCTCTTGCCTGCCGTGCGTTATTTTCATTGCGTATGCGTGATATAGATTGCCGTACGATGGACTTTCTTCAAAAGGTAGGTTGCTCGAAATTCTCTCAAAACTCGCGGGGGCTACAGCGAAAAGCACAGATCGGATATATCTGTGAAGATCCGTTTTAACAAGAGAGAAAGAGAAAGAGAGAGAGAGGAAGAGATAAAAAAAATCCGAGTCTCGCGTTTCCAATCCGTTAGGAATAATGGAAATTTCGGTGGAGCCGGCTGAAAATCTGTTGGACGTGGAAAAAAAAGGAGTGCGAGAAATAAAGAGAGGGATGAAAAGAGAGAGAGAGAGAGAGAGAGAGAGAGAGAAGCGCGGAGAGTCGTACGGGATTTGCATGGGCAAATGCGAGTTTGGACAGACGGTTTGGAAGAAAAGTTTTTGTCAGGACGCATATGGTTTGCGCGAAATCGCAGAAAAGTCGCGTGAAAAAATGGCGGGAACGACGGAGTGCCATATGCCATTATGTTGCCCTCCTCCTCTCCGCCCCCCGCGTGGCATTCAGCACAGAGGGGCCAGGTGCGTCGCGATACCACGGAATTGTTCGTAGATTGTTGGGTAACGGCGCCCCGATAGGGGTGCATCGCCATGAAACACGAGCTTCTGCAGGCCCCACACCACGCCACGCCACGCGTGCACGCGTGCACGCGTTTGCGTTGATTAACTCGATGCAAATTCCGCGGTCTGCCGAGCCTTTCGTTATAAAGTCGAGTTTATGGTAATTACCATTATCGGGGCACTCGATCCTGGATAGACCATCTACTCGATTAACGTCGAACCTCATCGATATTTATGGAGGGAAAATTAGAACTGAGAAAATTGTGGCGGCGAGCCACTCGTGAAAATATGCAAAGGAAATTTATGCCCCCGCGTCCCGCCGCCAATTACCACCGGATCACCGCGGAAACTCCCTCCGCGCTCTTCTTTTTCCAGCGAACGCTTTATTAATTTCACCTGGGCATTATCGAGCAGTTCCCTTAACCGTTCCTTTAACCGATGGTTTAACGATCGCGTCATTTTTCCTCGAAACTGGCCCTAATTGAATCACTTCCGGCGCGTGATCGCGCGAGAACACCCAGCTCGCGCTCCGCCCGGGGATTCCCCGAGAAATTCTAGAGGATTTCCCGAAAGAGAGACGCTAGCGCCACGCGCCAGCGGTGGCCAGTGGCGAACGGTCGGGTGATTAGTGGTACTGACGCGACATCTGTACTGTAAACGAGGCCGTTTTGATTGGCTGCGGGAGAATCGACGGCTGGGGATTCCCCGAGAAACTCTGGGGGGATTTCTATGGTGGCGACAGTGGCGCCAGGCGTTCGCGGCGACCAACGGCAGAATGTCAAGCGATATCGCGCCGCGTAACATTTGGAACAGAAACTATTAATTCTCATCGCTCTTGTCTCGCACGCTCTATATCTTCGACTCGAGTAAGCGATCTTGAAAAAAGGTAATAAACTCGGAGATCGTTAAACTAACGCTCCTATCGCGAAATAATGAATTTCATGCAAATCCCAGAACTGGAATTCGTTGCTGCGGCACGTGCTTTCGTAATAACGTGGAAGGTTTCCTTGAAAAAGCCACCCCCTCTCGTAGGGTGGGTTCTACGAGAAGGGAAACTGGAGGATTGGGGAATGGATGGCTTAATCCAAATAGTGTGCTGTCTATCAACACCCGGCGACGTGCAGAATGTCGAGAAAGCAAAGAGCCCGTGGATTATCCCTGAAATTCCCACCCCCTCCGGCAGGGTCTGCTTCCTCAAAGAACTTAGTTACGCAATTTATGTTATATCAGGGACCAACTTTCAAATAGAATTCCCCTGTGTGTGCGCACCCTTCTCTCTCTCTCTCTGTCTCCCTTCGTTGCTTTTATTTTTCACGACCTTCCGCTTCGTCGGCAAGGCAGAAAACCGCCGAATGCAAAAGCGTTAAGTTTTTAGCAAGTTTTAAGAGAGATAACTTCGGCAGCCGGGGAAAGCGAGGGACTCGCTTCGGTTTCAGGGATTCTCCCGCGGGATTCGCCTTCCCGCTGATTGACACAATCGATTTTCTTATTAGATTGCTCCCCGAAGGGAGATCGTGCCAAGACCATATTGCCCGTCGAAGGATTTAGCATTCCTTCCAGCGAAAAACTCAGGCTTCTTTACCCGCGGAGAATTAGCATGAACAAACAAATATACGTATGGTCGAACGACGAAGAAAAACATGCACATAAATATGAATAACGCGCCCTTCCATCCTTGCACGCGCGCGCGCGCGCGCGCACAACAGGTACAGGTCACGGGAGAACCGGATCTCGATTCTTCTCTAACGTGGCATAAAAAAATACGTTAACGCGTACGTTAATTACGTTCAAAGAGACGCCGAGGCAATGATAAGAGTTACGCGGAACATAACAAAGTATAATAATTAAGGCCGGCGCTGAGCGTCGAGAGCGGCGCCGTAAATTTTTGCAAAATATTTCAACGAAGTAAAAGGGAAAGATAAATAAGGGAAGTGAAGTGCAAATGGAATAAAATATACGTCAGGCAACATGGAAATCTAATAAAGCTTCCTTTCTTGAAAGAGAGGAGGACATGGTGCGGAGCGCGGAACTGGTAGCGGGGGTGGAGATGGAGGTGGAGGTGGAGATGGGGGAGTAGAGAGAGGCAGAGTAGAAAATGGAAGAGAATAGCGACACCAGGGAGGTGATGATGTCGTTGGCCTAGTATCGTCGTGTCCGCCTTGCCTGGAGATCCTCATTGATCTATTTTAACGTCCTAGCTGAAATAAGAACAAAGAAAGGAACGTGCACCGCATACCCGGTCCAGTACGAGCAACACAATTTCACGATACACGAGGCACCGGTACAATCACGCGACACGCACAGCTTAGCAAGCTTCTTTCTGCAGCAGAAAATAAAAGCAACCGGATGCATTCGACTAAAATGTTTTACTTGGGATACGCTTCGTCTCTCCCTTCGCCTCTCTATCTCGCTCGCGCGCTCTCTCTCTCTGTTCCTTCGATACTTTCTTCGAAATCACGCAAGAAGCTAAAGCACGTGATTTATCACGGAAAAGAAGCGATGTAAAGTTATCGAGAGCACTGCGTACGATAAAATCCACCCCCTCTCTGCCGTTCGTAAAAAACGTAAGGCAACACTAATGTGGCAGGATTTTTCGCCGTGGAACTACCCCCGCTCGGGGGGTACACATAATTCGGGCAATGATCCCGGTGCAGAGATTTATTATTTCTCTCCATTCGCGCGCGCACTTTATGGGGTGTTCGAGGGTAGCGTTGGATCTTCGTTTCTACATGGAACGAGTTTGCCCGGGGGGGGGGGGTGAGTGAAGGAGGGAGAGAAGGTCCCGTTTAAGGGTGAGAAATATGAAAAATGCGCGTGTGACGAGATTTCAGGTATTTCCATGTAGGAGCTGCGTACCCCCCGCACCCCCGAGAGCGCGGAAAGAAATCGATACGGAATAATCGAAGGGGATGCCACCCTCCTGCCTCGCCGGTGACATTTACATGAGTGTATGTTTCTCGGTTTCCTAGTTACACCCGCTGCAACTTACTTACCACGGCTCATACATATGTATCCTATCAACATGCATATAACATCCGAGTAATTAATGTACGGGCACCTACCTCCGCTTCCCTTTGTCTCGGCGCCAGCAGCCTCGCAGCTTCTCCACCCTCGACCCTCGTCCTCCGCCACAGCCGCCGCCCTCAACTCCCACCCCCGCGGTCCTCGTCGCCGTCGTCGCTACCGCTGCTCCTGGTTCTACAAGGGTCCTCCTGTTCCTACATTCAACGGCAGAATCCAATCGACGAAACGCAGTTCTCTCTCTCTCTCTCTCTCTCTCTCTCTCTCTCTCTCTCTCTTCGTTCGCTCCCTCTTCCTCCCTCACCCTTCTGCAGACTACGGCCATATTTGAGTTACACCTAACTTTATCACTGGTCGCCCGACCAACCGCTGCTGCCTCTCCGCCACCTTCAACAAAGAAAACATCCAAAAGCTAACGGCCCTAATAACCAATCTAGTAAAATCTCTTCCTCTCAAATTCACTTCTCTGCCAAGTTCCGAGAAATCTGCTGAATCAAGCGAGCTTTTAAAGATAAGCATTTTCAGAAGAACTCGCGGCCAGTATTGTTGTTGGTTTTCTGGAAAACTAGTGCCGGTTCGTGAGTACACGCTGCTTTGTAGCTGATAAATAAGGATATGAGGGGAAAAAGTTTGATTTATGATGAATTCTGGAGAATCCTGGTAGCTCCGTTGATGCTCCTGTTATTCCTCCTCCCCTTCCGCTGCTGCTGCTGCTGCTGCTGCTGCTGCTGCTTCGTCTTCTTTTTGCCTTCTTCTCTTTTGTTTTGTACCGATCTCCTCTCGCCGTCGGAGATTCCGAAGAGTGAAATTGCAGGTTTTGATAAACCTGATAAGGTAAATCCAGAATCAGGAATTTCATTTTAAGGAATTTCTATAATTTAGTCAGGACTGCCAACTCATTAGCCTATTAAATTAATGGGCGAGGACAAGGGGGGGGGGGTGAAAAATAAAGGCTGCAGGAGCAAGAAGCTAGGGGGATTTCTAGGTTCCCGACTGGTTGGCTAGCTGGTTGGATGGTTAGCTGGCTGTGTTTGCAAACTTTTAGTAGCTTCTAACGTCACAAACAGCCGGAGCGTTTCGTTGGTTTTCCTTTTAATCCGCGAGGCTTTAAATGAGTTTCGCCAGTAGTCCCTTCTAGCTCCTTTCTCATCTTCTTGATTTTATAATGGAACCGTGGACTTTGTCAAATAAATCTAATCCTCCCTCGTTAAGAGTCAAAGAAAAATCAGGTGGCCGGATTCTTGCAATATGGCGCCCGGGAAAAGGATCACCGACGAATTTAACGAGGCAAACGGAGTTAGAGAAGAAATTTCGACTCTTGATACCCTCGAAGCTGCCCCGTTGCAAAAGTCGTCGAGTCATCTAAAAGTTGCCCTAGGTCATGCCGCCCACTACCCCTATATTGGGTCATCGGCAGTTACTCCGTTAATTTAAAGCGTCGCTTCATTTTTCATCGCAGCGTGCAAATACAATTCGCGCGCAAAGTACCCGGACAGCCCGTGACAAAGCGACGGCCATTTTGTGGAATATCCTTCCAGATTAGCCACGCTGCCGCGTGGCGCCATTGTTTTATTTAACGACCATCGACTGTGTTCGCTTGTTCGACAAGAATTACGCAGAGCGACCTGTTTTCATATAGAAGTAAGTTTTAACGAAAAAGACATTCGTTTTAACACGAGCAAATATCGAAACGCGACACTCTGGCGAACGCCGCGATTCACGCTGCCAATTTCAAGATGGCGTCGTCGGCCGCTCCACATCAACATCGCGATTGGATCGTGGCAGATAAATTAATTGAATTTGCCAGTTCTCGAGCAAGATGAAAGTTCAGTAGAAGGGAAGTTTTCGCGGTGCTCGAGCTTTTCCCCGAGATTCGTCGTTATCGCCTTGCCCCGTGTGCTTACCAACGTGGCGCACATTTTTTTTCCTCGACAAAACTCGAGTAGCTGCTAAACGCAGCTTTTTTTCTATTCACTAGCAGCAGCAGCAGCAGCAGCAGCAGGAATTTATTTGTCTTCCCGCAAAGTATGTGTCAGAAAGCACAGAGCTTTTATTTTGCCTCTACATATAAATACTTTGAGCTATGCCAGGTACCTGACTTACCGACGAAGCAACTCGCTTTTTCCCACGAGAGAGTCCCGTTGAAAACTCGTAGCCTTTTTTTTTTTAGTCTTACGGTAACTTAATACAAAGCGCCGTCGTTAAGACGCGCAATTTTGCAGACGTTCTTATTGCACGGCTTGTCTGACTCTCGGCTTGACTTTGTCATTACAGTGACAATGATAGATGCGGAGGCTGTGGCAGGTGGAATAGCTCGGTTACCATGTGACGTCATCCCACCCGTCTCCGGAGACAAACTTCACCTAGTTATATGGTACAGGGAGGAATCGGATACGCCGATATACAGGTAAGATCTCTCTTTATTCTTTATTCCCATTTTTCTTGATCTCTCAAGAGCCACCGTTGCGCACCCTGTCTCTCTTCAACCCCTTTCTCAGTTCCGCAGTTGGCCGTCGAAAGAAACCCGGGGAATCCCGAACGGAGTAGATGGCGCCACCGAGATTCCCCGTTTTTTACCGGTTCTTCCCCCGTATGGCGAAGAAATTTTCAAACGATCATCGCCAAAACTCGCTCTGCTTCTCTTCTTATCCACTCGCATTCGTCTCTCTCTTTCCCTCGTGTTTTTTCCCCTCTTCTTCTTGTAGTCGCTTCTCAAATGGAACGCGTGGCGTGGTAGAAAAACTTTCCATCGGAATCGAAACCGTTGGAATATTTTCAAAGAGTCGCACGCCCAAGAACGAGCGAACTCTTCCACCCTCTTTCATCCCCTCTCTCTCTCTCTCTTTTCGTCAACCCTTATTTTTTCCCCGGCAGCGAGAAAACAACGAGAGAAGAATCGACGTTGTTACACGCGCGGTAGTCGAGCAAACGGCGATATTTGAATATGTCGATGCGCTTTGGAAGCAATAAAGTGGCCGGGTAAAAACATTTGGCAATTTGGAGCTCTCGGTCCCCACAGTTCCACGTTCCGAAAACCGAGTTTCGCGGAGGAAGCTGCTCTTCCGGGCGACATCAAGGATTTATCGGCGTCGTCGTCGCCACGGCCATCCCTCCCCCCTCTTCCGGGATATATTTTCTTTTTCAATTGGAAAAATTCCGGTTCTCCTTGACCGATATTTACGAGGAGGAATCCGCAATCTCGTAGAAACAGAAGCAAGCAGTTTGGCTGCGGGCCGCGTGCGATACTTTTATATCCCTCTTACCCGCAAGGCCCGAAAAAAGCGTGAGCGAGCGATCCTCTCGCATGAGAAACGCAGGAGAGACGTTCGCACGCTGTCTCGAATCCTGAGGACGGCTGTAACTCGGTGGTGCTACGTATAAAAGTATAAACGTCCTCGGAGGACCGGTTTCGCGAAACTGCTCCACATAGCCTGCCGTAAACCTCTCTCGCCGGACATTGGTTTCTAGATGAGAGAGCCTCTCCTCTTTCTCTCTCTCGTTCTCTCTCGTTCTCGTTTCGCTCACTCACTCGCTCACTCGCATAATCCTCGTCCTCGGCCTGTACTCATGGACACTCGTATCTTCCTCCTTTCCTTCCTCTCCCCAACCCTTGTCATCTCCCCCCTCACTCCCTCCCTTCCTCCGAAGTAGCTCTTTGTAAAAGCAGCTGCAGGTGCGGCCCGCGGCCATTGGCCAACGCCGCAAAATTTATCCTATGCGCAATTACACGCACAAACAGACGAAACAAGACAACTTCGAGAAGACCGCGAATTAAATTCCAAAGGCTTGACGATTATTTGCGCGTTCGCGGCAAAACGAGAGAAATTATTCATTTGCATGGGAGAGGGGAGGGGAGGAGAGGGAAAGATGGCACCTGCAAAGTGGCAGGGGGTTCGTTCGTTGTCGCGAGTGGTTCTTTTTTTGTACTTCTATTTTCTTCCCCGGCGGCACTTTTTTCTCTTATCTTCTCTCGTTTTTCGCGTCTTCTCCTCGACTTCCGGTTCCTCCGAATGCGTCCAGGTGTGACCACCCGTCGAGCGATTTAGGCCCCCGCTCCTCCTCTACGGAACTTGCAAGGAAATGTCTAAATTCCAGTCGGAGGACGAGTCTCGCGAGCTTCCTCCCTTTTTTCTCCTTCCTGATTTTTTTCTCACGCGTCTCCTCGCGACTAATTGCCCGCCCGGGCACATAAATCGAGGGCGAACCGGAGGAGCTGGAGGAAGAGAAAAAGGAGGAGAAGGTGGTGGAATAAATTCAGGCCAGTCGATAATTATGTGCGTTAATGGCGGAGTAGCGAAGAAACATTCACTTGACTCTGACTGGTTGCTGGCAAGAGTGTGGGGTGGAGTCGGGGGTGGCGGAGAGTAGCGATAGCGCGGCTCATGAAAATGGGTAGTGCAGGCCCTCGGATTTTATCCGACACGCGTAGCAGCATTCCGAAAGTATATCTCCGCTAGCGTCTCACCCTTCCCCTCCACCCCCGAGCCCACCAACTTAAACTCGCTTCTCCATCCAACGCCAACCCCTTCCCCAGCCCCTCTTCACTTTCTCTCACATCTCCCGCAGTTGATATCGCACCGCGGTTTATGCATAGAAACGAGGAAAAGCAGAAATCCCATCTTTTCCGGTGGTTCCGGGAGATTGTGGACCACCCCCACCCCACCCCCTCTCTCTCTCTCTCTCACTTTTTCCCTTCGCCTCTCACCCTCAACTTCCTCCTTCGGAGGATCGCCACCTCCGCGAAGTTGATATCCTCTACGTCCCTCTCTCCCTCCTCTTCAACCCATTCCAGGTCCAAAGACCGCTGGTATATGTCTTTCCCTGCCGGTGCTCCCGGCCCGGTCCATATAGCGAATTGGCTCTCTCGAAGCTGCCTGATATATGAATTGTACCGGCTTAAAGGTATCCCATTCGGAAATTATGGATACGACATTATTTCATCCGTCGCATAACCCGGGCCGCGACGACCACTTTGGACCTGGGCGTTTTATTAAGTCGAAAGTTTCGCGTGCGGGGCAGGGGTAACGGATCGCCTCAGATAAAACTGGGCAGCGTTTGCTTTACGCGGGGAAGCTCTGGGACATCCCGCCCCCACGACCACCCCATCCTTAAATTGAATTGTACAGCGCCCCCTGGGAGAGGGAGCTTTTCATCTCATATTTTTGCATAAACAGACTGGCCTTTCCGCCCCAGTGAATTTCTCTCGACGATTATAGGCGCTAGCGCTTTCTTCCAGCAACCCTCCCTCACCCACCCCCTGCCGTCTTTCGACGAGCGAAGAAAGTTGTCAACCTCGAGGGTGCGCGCCTCGCGAATTTTTTTGGTAATCGGAAAAATATCGCGGGAGGGTCCGAGAAAAACTCGTCGCCAGTCTGGGATTCCCCGGTGATTTTACCGACGGAGAGAGTCCTCGTCCGCGGGAGAATATCTCTCTCGCTAAATATTGACGCGATATTTCTTACGCCCGGCTATTTTACGAGCGAGTGTTCGATCGCGCGCCATAAAAGCTTTAGCCGTAAAGGAATATTTATCTATCCGGCGTCCGTGTCAACTGCAGGCGTTTCAATAATGCCCCGGTTAAACGGCACGCCGTGTAATTGAATGTGCATTTTTCGCCGGTGAATTAATCTTGAGGGGAAGCGATCAGGGACGTCTACGGGGAAGACAAATTTTACCTGGAAATTAGCGAGAGGTTGTCGCTCGAACGTGTGGCTCCCGCGGCCGCCATTTTGGTACCGCGTCGACGCGCGCGCGCGCTACTTGAAAACCAACGATCTCCTTCGTCAGGGAGAGACGCGACAAGAAATCTGAAAGCTGCGTCGGTTTCTCTTCAATTTCCGGGAAGATTGTTCGAAACTCTCCGATTTTCCCACGCAATCCCTGAAAACGCGATGGGCTCTTCAACTTTTCAAGGTTGCGCCGAGTTTCCCGAGCGGCGAAAACGAGGGAGAGACAGAGAGAAAGAGAGAGAGAGAGAGAGAGGGGGATCGGGGTTGTTCCAGGAGGGAAAGTCGAAAGGTTCGCTGAACGGGACGCTTGAGAAAAATTTGCTAATGAACGAGGAGCTAATTAACGTCCGGACAGACGTTGATTACTCCACTGCGACGGCCAATGGCGGTGTGCCGATCTCAGTCGGTAATGACGGGCGCGAAGGAATTCTAGGGCCACCTGTCCACTGGCGCCAGATAAGAAAGTGTCTGTTCTCCGCTAATTATTATCATTAACTTCGTTGTTGCTTGTACGCGTAGTATCAATTTCCGTGACGCTGCTAAGTGGGCCGGCGCAAAAACGAAGCTGGCAATATGGCGGATATTAATGGGGTCCTCTCGGAAAAATTCCGTTTAATGAAATTCCACACACGACGACGCTGCATAGCGAGACGAGCTACCGCGGGAACTACCCCTCCGTCAAACCGGTACCGCATTCGATCCCGGAAGTTGAACAAAAACCGGCAAAGGAAGTCCGTGACGTCCGGCCTTTATTGGAGTTGCGTCAATAACTTTGCCCTTCTTATCATTGTTACTTTATTTATCCCTGCGTCTTTTTTTTTTTACAGTTTCGACGCGAGGAGTCGAAGTTCGCTGGAGCAGGGAAAGCACTGGCAGAATCAGAGCCTGGAGGGCCGGGCGTTTTTCCAGCACTCGGAGTCTCCGGCGAAGCTGGTGATCGAGAACGTGCGGGAGAGCGACGCCGCCGTCTACAGGTGCCGAGTGGACTTCAAACAATCCCCAACCAGGAACAGCAAAGTCAATCTGACGGTCATCAGTGAGTACTTGGAAAGTTCACTTAAAAGTAGCATTTGTTCCCCCAGTAAAGTCCCCGCTGAGACCCTGGCCAATTCTGGGGATTGACTCTACTAACAAGCGTATAGGAGGAGCTTCGCTTGAAGCATTTTTGCGGCCATTTGAGCGGAACGCCGTCGAGACGCCGGATCCACACCGATTAACGATCGATCGGAAAACTTGGCTGAATTCAAAGCCTCGACGTTTCAACTGAAAAATCGATTAAGTTCTCCGACTACTCCTTATTTGTTCTTTTCTTTTCGGTCTCTCTCTCTCTCTCTCTCTCTCTCTCTCTCTCTTTAGGAAAATCTAGAAATTTCGCTAAGCTCTCTTCGATATCGATTTCCGGAATGAAAGAATCCGGAGAAAACCATTGTTATCGCTCATTTTCCTGATTTCCCTCATTTTTCGATTTACTGATCTGCGGAACGATCGTTGGAACTTCGCGACCAGCACGAAACATTCGAAGCGAGAAAACTGATCAAGTTAATCCTTGGTTTGATCTCGATGGAAATCTTGAATTCTCATCCATCGGTTTTCGAGCAGGATTTCTTTAAAAAGAAGAAGAAAAAATAGAAAGAGAGAGAGAGAGAGAGGAGAATGTCGCTCGGTGATGAACATTTTCTCAATTTTGCACTTGCGTTCATCGTATCACGCGGTTTTCGTTCACTTCTTTCCCTCTCAGGAGCCATTGTGGCATTTTTTAATTTCCTCTTGAAAAAAACAGTGGGTTGAAATAAAGAAAAAATAATGACGATATTCCCTCTGGCTTTTTCTGCCGAGGAGGAATTATTCGCCGTCGGCCGGAGTGCAAATTGATTCGCTTCAAGGAGCTCATCAGGGCAGCGAGATGATGAGGAACTTAAAAGAAAAAACCGGGGGACGTTCTTATTGTGAAAATTATTATAATATCAAGGCCCCGCGAGCCGACGCCATTGCCGGCGCCGGAAGCCCGAAGAAGACTCTCGTGTTTCCCATTATCCTTATTGCATAAAGTCGAGTTTGTTATTTTTTATCTGCCCACATACAATACCCCGCACTTTGGTCAGAACGATTATTCCCCTTACAGCCTCGATCCACCCCCTCCTCCGCACACCTCTGAAAATATGAAGCAAACACCGGGGAAGCAACGAGAAAGTTTCGCGTTACCTGAAAATACTCGAAAACTCACAAACTCGAAGAGCAATTTCAAAAAATAATTGCCGGAAGGTATCGATTGTCGTGAATTTTTTGAAAAATTTCTCGTAAAACTCGTGCGCTCTATCTCGTCCATTTGGCTGCGGTTTCGCGAGAATCACGGGCTTCGTCGCGAAATCCACTTGTGGTCCTTTGGACGGAGGGGCGAAGGTCCTCCGGAAAAATGGTAGGGGCGTTTAGTATGTAAAGTGCGAGTGGTCGTGGGACGAGCGAGATACATTATTAAAATGTAAAATCCTAACACGCGCGAGCAATGGAAAAGTTTGCGCCGCCCAGATAAATGGCAACACCGCGGGACCTCTTCTGAAACCTTTAGCGAGATCACCTCCCACAATCCTACTAAAAAAAAAAAAAAAAAAAACTCGAAAAAGGATTCTCCAGCGCGATTGCTCGAAAGTATTCGAGTGTTCCACTCGATCGGCGGGTCCTCGTTCCACGGAAATTTCCCAAACTTCGGAGTTGCCGCAATTAAAGAGGCAGAGCCTCGAACGCGATTACCGAAAATCATCGAGTTGAAAAATCCATCGCTGGAAACACGTGGATGCTCAAACGCGGAAGTTCAAATCTCAGAATAATCCCCGAAGAGAGATCGCTGAAGAGTCTTCGTGTCGGGTCTTTTTACGGAAGATCTCTCGAGCCTGAAGACTGTCGGGCAATTAGCGATCTCATTTTCGGGAGGAGTTTTCCAGGGTCATCTGGAGAAATCGTGCGTAGAGACGCTTAACGCTTAAAATAGGAATGGGGTTGCGGCGGAACCAAGGGGCGGTGAGGGGATGTATTGTCAGAATGCAAAATTCTCCAGTCGACTCGTTTACGCGGACATTGGACGCAAGACCCTTGTGCGGCGGAGTGTTTTAAGGGAAAAAGTCGAGGGGGGTGTATGCGCTCGCGTGTGTGTGTGATAATACATTGTGAAAATTATTGCAGTACCACCGCAACGGCTTAGCATATTGGATGAAGACGGAGGGTCTCATATTCCCGATTACGTCCTCGGCCCGTACAGCGAGGGAGCGTCTCTCAATATTACCTGCGTCGCCGCTGGTGGTAAGTGTGCTTATCTCCACTCACACATACATCATTTAACTATTTCCAAGTGTCCCTGAAATACGAGGCAGCCGCGCATCCTTTTTCATTCACACGCCTTACCTGGCCTACCATAAACGAGCCCTCGAAACTTGGCCCCGCTGAAAGCAGCAAAATAACCGCGTAAACTACCCCATAAAAACTTACCCTCTCCAACACTTTCGACACCCTCGACACTTTCGAAAAACTGTCGCTTGTATTCCATCGCTGCCCTCACCGCACCCCCCGTTGTGAACCATCGTCGTGGTTCAAAGTCTCTTTTTTGGCAAAAACTCAAAAATTGCCGAAGACAATCCAAAGACCCGAAGAAAAACTGTTTTCTGTATTCCGTCGTTGCGTCTGGTAATCCAGCAGAGATTGTCCAATGTCACCCCAATACCGATGGTGAGACGAATGCCAAGATTTTTTTCGATGGGCATTTCGATCGAATCTGCTGATAACTTACCAATGATAATCGTGACAACTTTTTCCTCTTCAAGGATCTTTCGGCGGGCAGTTCGATGTATATTAATCGGACGGAACACACATACACCCGCGCGCGTTTCTCGGAGAAAATATATATATATATATATATATTGATTTAGTTAACAAGTCAGAGATATCGGGTTATTGGTGCGTGAGTCCATAAGAAAACAGCCCTCTGGATATTGGGGGTGGGGTGGATCCAATGGGAAACGTGTGTTGATTTTTGTGATTTCAGGTCGACCCCAGCCGAGAGTCACCTGGTGGCAAGAGAACGCTCTGCTGGATGACAGCTACGTGGCGATAGACACGAAGAGGGTTCGCAACGTGCTGCAATTAGAGAAACTAACTAGAGATCACTTGCACACGGTGCTCACCTGCCAGGCATCCAATAACAACATGGTTGCGCCAATATCCAGCTCGATCAGACTCAACATGAACCGTCAGTCCTCCGATATACCCTCTATTTTTCTTTCCTCCGCCAACCCCCGCCACCCCTCCGTTCATCGCGAGACTCATTTATCCGAGGGAAATCTGTATGTTGCAATATTTATATCGAAGATACAGACGGAGCAAATACAGGGGATCGCGAATCATTCTGCCAGAACTCAACGACACCCCCTTCCACCCCCGCCACGCTACGCGAAAACTCGCTGAAATATTCATTTTCTTATATTTTACTCTAATAAAGTGGAGCAACCTAAAGCGCGAGAAGGGGATCGAGGGGGTGGAGGAGGGGTTGACTTTGCTCGGCGTGCTTTCAGGTGAGAGGCTGAGATATTGGAAAAGAGCAGGGACGAGGTCCGGGGGTGTAAGAGGGAAAAGAGGGAGAAAAAACCCGGAAGAATATAGAGAGAAGGGTCGGGGTGGAATGTCGCGTAAATACTTAGGAATCCGAGCCTTTGAGATCTGGTCGATGAAAACATTCGCGTAGGGGGTAGTTCCCGCGAGAGGGGGTGGCACGAGGCGGGTGCAAGGAGCCTCCGAATTAAAGTGGAAAATGCTCGTTGCAGTTCGGCCGCTGTGGGTTCGCATGCAAGGGGAGAACCGGCCATTTAGCGCCGGCAACACGTACGAGATAGGTTGCGAGGTTGTCGGGGCCAGGCCCACCCCGAAAATCATCTGGTCCAAGGGAAGGATGGTGCTACGCAACGCACGTGAAACGGTGAGAGTTACCAGCCTAAAATTAGCTCGGCCCAGCCCAACCCTACTCTACCCTTCCCTTCCCTACCCTACCCTACCCGACCACCCTTCCCATTTCATTAATTATGCACTCTATTCCGATTTCGTTCATCGATTACCAAATTACCATACTTATGAATATAGCGCGACCCCTCACCTCCCCTCGCCACGCTCCTCCAGCAGCGATACCATCGAAACCCGCAGAAACGACGAGTAAGAAACTCGTGAATTACCACGTCATTCAAAACTGCCAAGAGGGGGTGAGGGCCTCCTGCGGCACCGGGTAGCCGTCAGGTGTTCCCTTACACCCCCTATAAGTTATAAAGCCGGGGCCGGCTGTAAAAAGCCTGTATTATAGTTTCTCGCTCGACTTGATACGTCTCCATTATGGATTGATAGATTTATGAATGATTTTAAATTCAATCGATGCTCTTCTACCCACCGACGTATTCCAGCCGGATTAATTTTGCATGACGTGGTAAGTTGCGGCAAAAATGGACGATAAAGGAGGAGCGGGCGGTCGACAAGATGGTGGGGCTGGATCCTCCGAAGAGAGAGGGAGAGAGATTTTGAGAGAGTGAGAAGAGTGCGTATCTGTATGCGTGAGAGAGAGAGAGAGAATCGACATGTAAATTCAGTAGAACATCCATCAAGGTGGAGTCAGCGGTGTAATCATCCGGATTACGGAAATTCAATTTGATCTCTTGGAGGCAGACACGGACAGGCGGTGTACAGGCTGTACCGGAAGTCGGTCGGCAGCAGCAACAGCAACAGCAGCAGCAGCAGCAGCAACTCGTGGTTAGCCCACGTACACGGGCCGTGGATTATTAAATTGTTCGGCAAACTGTTTTAAATTCATGAAATCTTCCGTGCAGATCAGTTCGGACGGCAACACCACAACGAGTACTCTCACCTTCGTGCCGAGCATCGAGGACGCCGGCAAGTTCCTCTCCTGTCGCGCCAGCGTCCCGAGTATTCCAGATTCGGAAATGGAGGATGGATGGAAGCTGAACATATATCGTAAGCCACCATACTCAATACGTCCTTATCCGTCAGACGAGTTTCTCTCCATATATCATAATCCCAGACACGCTGAAATTCTTTCTGTCGTCACCATCCGATTCCTACCACCCCCTCCCACCCCCGCCGCTGTACCGATTCTCCTGGAAACACGTATTCGAGCACGTATAACAGGGATGAAACGCGTCTCTCCCTCATTCCCCCGACGGTATACGCGCACCCTTTCCCTTTTCTCTAGACACGCGTGACGTAAGCAGCTATTCGAACGATACAAGGGTTTTATTCGACTTAACGGTTGCAACTTGTGCGACTGGAGGTACAAAACTATTTTTTTCTTTCTCTTCCTCTTTTTCTTTTTCTTTTTCAGAGAGCACTCGAAGGAAAAAAAGAACGCGAATTCCTTCGAGGAATTCACGGAGATAGAAGTCACGTTTAAATAGACTCTTCTGGGGGTGGTGGGGCTGGGGGTGTGATTATCATGACGCTGCTCTCTTATTTTCGACGTCAGTCTCTTGGTGTCGATTCTTAAGGGTGTTTCTCGAGGGTTTCACTCGCTCCTGCTTTTGGTCTCCCGGTTTTTCGGGTGGTTTCAATGAGTTTTCTGAAAAATGCACGCGCTGCGCTTCGCGGGGATCATTGGAAAGGAGGAATCGCGCGTCTTGCGAACACATTCTTTCGTGGAATAAAACGTTGCTGTCGCCACCGTCAAACGCTACCCCCCGTATTGCGTTCGCGCCACTCGTAACTGTTTTCCGTGCATCATCTCGAGGTTGAGACACAGGGGGTGGAGCCGGGGGTTGTTTACGCGCTCGCAAAAACGCGATCCGGTTAACAATACGTTACGTAACGACGCGGGACATGAAAGTAAAACGATTCGAGATACGGATAAAACCGATCCGGGTAAGGAAACTCCGAGTTTCTGCTTTTTTTCTCCGACGACTCTCCTCTCCTTTTTCCGGAAACACCTCGGAACTCGGGACTGGGGCGCCGACGAGTCCTTTGAAGGATTTCGCGGGAAATTTCTCGCAAGTAGGAACGCGGATACGGGTCGCTCGCTCGGATTCAAAGCCGTTTTGATATTATTGAAACCGAGGGAAAATCAATAATGCTACTTATTCGACTCTTGGCCGCCCTCGCGTCGTCTCATCCAACGAATCGCCCCGGGAAGGAGTTTACTTTTAAACTCGTTGCGCGATAATTACGTCGAAGAAATTATGAATAGTTAGGAATAATGGAATAAACGTGTACAACAACAGCAACAACAATAATAATGGTAGTAGTAGCGGTGGTGGTAACGCTTCTCGTAGCAGTGAAACTTTCCCGCCATTTTGTATCTTCGCGAAGAAAGTTTGGAGGAAAAAATCTAATCTGCCGTGAAGATTGCGAAAAATTTCTCAACGAGTAAATTCGGGAGGAATATTCCAGTGTTTTGCCTCTTGCGTGAAATTTGTTTTTTTTTTTTCTTTTTTTCACGAAATAAATCCTCGAGATACGTGGATACGCGAATGTCTGCGTATGTTGTACGTGGGAGGGGGATGAGTTTCCTCCGGAAGAATCAATTTTTCAAAAGCAGCGATTTTTCCGCGGGTTCAATTCCCGTGACTAGACGGTTTATTTTTTCCTCTTTTTTTCTACCCCTCGTTCCCTTTTTTTTTCCCCCAGCCGAACTTTCGCTGTACGATGTAAGATCGAATAATACCGCGGCATGCTAAAATTACCAGCAGACGTGGCTAATGGAACTTTTCAAGGTGACGCGGATCCGACTAAAAAGTCTTCAACGGGAGGTGGGTGGGAAGAGAGACGGGGGTGCCGAGAAATAAAGAAAATGTGGAGGTCTTCCGGTGAATCGGTGTGTACCATTAATTTCCTGCTGAAATCGATGCCGGGACAGCCGCGAAAACTTTTATATTGAACAGTGAAATCACGGCGTTAATCTCCACTAACATGGGGGAGGGGGAGAGGGCTCTGAACACCGACAGCTAGTGTAGTTTTTCTTGTAGTCCGACACCCGACGTAACACAAACAGTTCATTCGACGACTGTTCTTTTTACTGCCTTTTCCTGTTCCACTCTCTGGTTTTTTCACAACGCGTCTAAAAAGAGACGACCAAATTCCAAAAAAAGAAGAAAAAATCGGAAAAAAGAAAAAACCTAACGGGAACGAGCAAAAAGAAGAAAACTACCCAAAGAAATTTCAGCCTTTAACATGTAACGAGCGTTGATGTACAGAGAAAAGGGTGGGTGTGAGCCACTTTCAAGGGAGACCTGTTTTACGAATCAGCGCGAAGCAAAACAAAAGAATTTTGTCAGTCGAGCGTGGAAGAGATAATTCAAAATTTCGCAAATCTCCCTCCTCGCTCGCTTGATCTCCGGTCTAAAAGTTTGAAACGAAGTCTCGATCCTGTCCGATAGCCGTGATCGATGAATTTGTCGGAAAAAAGAATTTATTATGCGATACGGGGAATCCCATCGATAAATCTGAATTTCATTATAGGGCGAAAGTCCAATATTTTAATAACGAAAGTATAAAAGTAGGAAATACAGCGTGTCACGGTTCTCCAATATTCCTTCGGCTCCCATTCGTTGTTGCGTTTTTCCAAAATTAGTTTTGTTTCACAAATTTTCGTTGACCGTCGAAAGTCGAAAAGTCAACGTTAGAGAACCCTCGATCGATGATATTTTCATTTTACAAAAAGAGACAAGAAGAGAGGATGAAGAAATCAAAAAGAAACGAAAAAAAAGCCCTTAGAAGCAAATAACGATACATCGATTGTTTTTCAGATGTGCCAGTGGTGACTCTGGAGCTTGGCAGCAATTTGAATTCCAGTGCCATCCGGGAGGGCATCGACGTTTACTTCGAGTGCAACATCAAATCAAATCCGTGGGTCTACAAGGTCTCCTGGCGACATAACGTGAGTACTGTGATATTCCCCTCCACGTTTGTTTACATTTTTTTGCGAACCACGTCTGCGTCCGGCAACGAGCATTTTGATTCTCTCCTTCCACCCTCTTCCCCAACGGGGGAATACCCTTCGGAATCGATTGCTCCAGCTAGCAAAAGCTAATCGAGATCGTGAACGGAATAACCAGCTGAACCGACGGATTAAATCCTCCCCGAATTTAACCGTCGCTTTCACCCGAACGATCATTCTTTAAAAGTTGGTTCTCTCTCTCTCTCTCTCCTCCCTCCAAAAGTGGATCATTTTCCGATAAAACGAAAATATTCCGCAAAAAATTAGAGCGAAATCAATGTATCAATGTCGAAACGGCCAATAAGATCAGGCAGGTATCCAACGAAGTTCGAAGTTAGGGTGTTAGGTGGAAGTTAGGTAGGCCTAACAGCGTATAGCCTAGCAGTGCGCCGCGTTGAAAAATGCGGCGGCATTTGGAAGCTCGCGAACAAAACGCGCCGGTGCTGCTCTCGCAACGCCGTGGCAATAATCGGCAACCGTAGATCGGTTTTAAAACTAATTGCGGGACTTTACGCGGGAGCCAGCTGTCGCGGTGGCTGCTCTTCAGGATTTTTCCATGGATTTTCCAGGAACGGTGACGTAGGGGAGTTGGCGGCGGGGCGGTGGGGGCGGTTCGGGCGAAACGAGCAAACGGCCAGGAACGCAATCCTGACCGTGGCTCGCTTCGGCAATTCCGACAAACCGGCTAACGAAGCAACGCTGTCGCTTCAGAATCGATAACTTAAGCGGCCAAAAGTTAATCAAGGCCAAATTGAGAACGCGCCCGCACCTGCGATCCGAAATTCTGGATTAAATCGTCCCGGCGTGCCTTCGTGGCCGTTCTTGCGAATGGAACGACCCACTGTTTTATGAGAAATCCTCGAGGATTCATTCTCCACCTCTCGCGTTTCCACCTCCGCAACCTCCTCGAATCCTCTCGGTTTCCCTCCTCGAACCGATACAATCAACATTTATTTGCAATTTCAACCGTCAGCTACCGACCGAGCGACGATCTTATCTTGTTAATTCAGCTTTATGCTCACCTACGGCGCTCTAGCGGAACTTCTTCTTTTCAATATTAAACCTATAAAATCGTTCGTTCGTTCGCTCGCGAGAATCCGGGGAACCACCGCTCGGGATTCTCCTCGCTGCATTGCCAACCGTCGATAAGCGTCGATTATTTATTCTCGATTTGAAACCGCTGGCTCTCGATGCGGGAACATCAATCTCGCCGCTGGAATAAATTCTCAATGGAAAAGACAAGAGCATTCCGAAGAAATTAGTATTAGTTGAGCAACGTGGAGTGACGGATAGGATTCCGAGGGAACATTAACGGGCGCGATAAGTCAAAGTCAACGTGGCTCGGGGAAACTTCCTGGATGTATTTCCGCCAAAATATCGCGGCTGCGATAAGAGAAACGAGCGAGCGAGCGAGAGAACCAGAGAGAAAGAGAGAGAGAGCTTCAAGGCACATTCTGCAAATCCCAATCCGTCCCTACGTAGAAACGCGTCGAATTTGTTTCATGAAAATCGAGCAGCCATTTACTTCAGTCGCACTAAAAGGTCTCGTTCCCAAACTGACTGAAAATCGACCAATCACCTTCGAGTGACTTATTTCGAATGTTATTTCCTTCCGTTTGGGCTTAATGACTTTCACACGTTACCCCTTGCTCGTTCCATCCGTTCGCTTCCCAAAAAAGAGAGAAAATCGGAGAGATCTGGCGAGTGGGAGAGAGGATTTCTCGCGAGAAAATCCAACTCTGGCCAAAAATTAGGTTATGTCGTTCGAACGAGAAATACGTATGGCGCGACGCGAGACAAAATGGAGGCTATTAAAAATAATGGTGCGCTTTGATTTGGACTCTCCGCTCGTAAGCAGGTAACTTCGGACGGTCTACATTCAATAAATTGCCTCACTGCCTTCTAGAGCTGTGCGTTATAACTTTTAAGAATTGCTCGTTAAGCCGTTAGAGGATAAAGATTGCTGTCTGGATTCCAGCTTTTCAGCTAATAGCATTTTTATTAGACCCATGCTATATAAAAAAGAGAGAAACTCTTAAAACCCTTACTGCTTTTATTACCGTAACTATAATGATAATTGTTATTGCTATTACTCTCTTATTATTATTATAATCATTATTATATTATTATTATTACTTCTGTTATTATTATTGTTATTATTACACTTATAATATTATTTTTTATACTTGTAATCCCGAGAAGAAAATCCAATCTCTCCCGTTTATCCTTCAGAGTGAAATAAACTGGTCTTTGTATGCTTTTTCTCCCTGTCTCTCTCTCTCTCTCTCTCTTTTTATTTTCTCTTTTTGAAAAAGCAACGGTTACTTTTGAACGGTACTCTTCAAAACGATTGAAAGCTATTCCCCCGTCAAAGTTTTTCCTAAAAGCTGCGGAAACTTTGATTCGGTCCGATAATTAATGGAGCATATTGAAAGTTTCGGCTTTGCGTTTAGTTAAATCGAATCAACCGGGGAATTCTAGGCTGTCACTAATTACAAAATAATAGTCGAGTACGTGGCAAGCGATAGCGCGCTTCTATCAGTAGCGAAGAATCTCTCAAATTTAATAAAGATCCCACGATCATCGCGGATTTGGCAGAATTACAGCGATCACGCTTAATTACTGATATACTTTATAGTAACCCCCCATGTTACACACACACACACACACATATATATATATATATATATATATATATGTATAAGTATAGTAGTGCACACAACACATCGTTATCAAGCGAGACATAACCTAATTTCATTATCGGAATAGCAGCAAATTTAATGGGACTCTAAAATATTTTACATCGCGTTCCCACGAACTTAAGCGCCTCCTACGTCAATGCATTTTTCTCATTATGAGAGTTTTAATTAACCATTTTCGCGGGAGAGACGTCGTCGAAGGGTTGTTGCACACGTAGAAAACGTAGCGACAAATGGCCCGAGTGAATTCCAGCGATTCTCTCGGGTTTATCGTCGCATTAACGGAAGCGAAAACGAGAAAAGCGGGGACTCCCCGTGGATTGGCTTCAACGAAGATTTTCCATTTTTGCCCACAGGGTACGCCACTGTACCACAACGCCGCCACGGGCACGATCATCAGTAACCAAAGTCTCGTACTTCAGAGCGTCACCCGTGGTAGGGCCGGACTCTACACATGCATCGGCAGCAACCAGGAAGGCGATGGCGAGAGCAACCCCTTCCACCTGGACATCAAATGTGAGTAATCATCATAATTGACTACTTGCTATTCACGCGAATCAAGTATTCTGTATGTTATACTTATAGAATATTATAAGATTATAAATATGTTTATTCATCTCGAACTATGAGTGCTGCCATCTTGTGGGTTGTACAAGCTAACGCACGCGCACTAAAAATTTGTCTCAATTTTCCCCATCAGTGAGCCAACTGTGTATTCTTGTC
This sequence comes from Sclerodermus sp. 'alternatusi', assembly GCA_037305995.1. Taxonomy (NCBI): domain Eukaryota; kingdom Metazoa; phylum Arthropoda; class Insecta; order Hymenoptera; family Bethylidae; genus Sclerodermus; species Sclerodermus sp. 'alternatusi'. The sequence continues at coordinate 10,918,149 of CM074547.1, forward strand.
CTATGATATTTCTATGATAAACTTTAACACTTTTAATTTCTTAGCGATAAACGAGTTCACCAATTAAGAAACAAATCAATTTTTCGTATAAATAGGAAATACGAATTTTTCGGTGAAATACATGTATACTATACAATTACATTAGTGATTTGAAAATATAAATTGACGCAGTTTCATATTTTATGGTATTTTTAATGATCTTAATTTATTAAACATTTAATTTTTGGCTCTAGTGTTTATTATTCTTCTATTTTTAATTTTAGTTTCAACATTTATTTGATTGATTTTCGATGTTATTTCCAATAAATTTAATGGGTTTTAAATGTATCGCTAAAACGCTGGAAGAACATCATCTGTCTGATGAAATTTTGTTTTCAATGACGTCATCAAGCTGAGTGAAACCTTCATCCTCATGATATTCTTTACTCAGTGGTGAAGGTAGATCGTTATATCGTTGCTACTGTTATTTCTATTATTAAGTAGACGGTTATTGAGGTAGACGGCCCGCACAATTCATTTTGGCCACGCATCATGACTTGTTCGAAACTGTTTCCAGTTGTTTATAAAGGGCGGTGTAGTTTATTGCGCGCGGCCATCAAAACTGACAGTGAAGGCGGCTCTGCGAGGACATTAGGAGTGGACAAAAAGGATAATTCATTTTTTAACGCTTACCCGCATACACATCCATTTTCACGAAACAAACCGGTGACGTGATATACCGACAGGAGCCGTGAACGTTTTAATTAAATTCGGTTCAATTCAACCGCATATTATTTATGTATCCAGCAAACGAATTTGTACAAACAAAACAAGCGTCTGTCAAGAATTAATTCAGAATTATTTTTCAAAATTCACTGTCAGTCCAAAATTTATCCACTCGTCCGTACCCCTGTTTTATCAGCGCCACCACGGGGAAGCCCCTGGACTTTTTTACGGCGCGTTCGCAAAGCCAGAAAAAATGGGCCATCGGTTAAACATCAGGGAATATCCTTTCGGTTCCCAGGGGAAGCGTTGCAATTAAATAACAATAATCATAAATCTTCACCTAATAACCTCGCAAACCGCTCGCGAACGGAGTGGATTAATATAAATAGCAGATTAAACAATAAATTAGTACAGACCGCGTTAACACGGTGGGTAAAACAGTTTTCAAGTGGATTCACTGCTCGTTTTGTCCATAATTATAAACTCTCCTCGATTCTCGACCGAATATCAGCCAGTGGTAAAAAATCGGATAATCGTGTTATAAGCTTCGGAGCTATTTTGCATGGAGGCAGGAGGGGATGGATGGTATTAGGCCCTGAAGGGGAGTCTCGAAGATAAAAATAGAGAGGAGAACCGTATATGCACTCAAGCGAGCCAATAATCTAATACTCTACGACTAATCGATATAACAATGTATTCTAAACGCAACGCGTAACCCACATAATCGTGTAGGACAATTTTATGGGGAAATTACGAGCAACCTCGCGTTTGTACCTGGGCCATCGTGCAATTAATTAGTCAATTATAGAGACGTAATTAGCGCGAGACAAATATATTCGCGTCTACTTAACGCCGCTGAGCTTAATCAGGGTCCGACCTATTTCATCGAGATAATTGCCGAAACCACTAAAAATCGCAAGGTGGGTGGAGAGCTTTTCTTTTCTTTTCTTTTTTTTTTTTTTTTTCAAGTTCCACGCCAAGTTCCTCAGCATCGACCGATATTCTTGCTCCTCCTTTTCCCCTCGTCTCTCCCCCAATCCCCGTAATGTCCTACCGGTTTATTTTCGAGTCGTCCCAGTTTCCTCGCGATTCGCGCGGGACCGCTTGAGAATCCCTTTGAACCTGTTAGAGCCGAGGCCAGAGTTAAATGGTTTCAGCCGTTAGAAATACGTTTGCGAATCCACTCTTTTACTCTCGAGGAGAAATGTCGATGTTATAAGGAAAATAAGGGGAGGATTTAACGGCCAGATGGAAACATCATCTTGAAAAGGGGTTTGGGTGAACGCGCAAAATAGAGGGAGATAGGGAGCGAGAGAGCGAGAGAGCGAGGGAGAGAGTAATAAAATTGGGAAAGCGGAGGAAAATAAAGGATGACGGTAAAAGAAAAAGGGAAAATATAGAAGGAGACTTTTTTCCAGCGCAAAGTGGTTAGATGTAATTTCAACGCGCGTATCTCGTGCGACAGTGTCGTGCAGGTCAAAGGTTAATCTCTCTCGCTTCCGTGGAACTCGACAGTCGATACACAGTGCCCTCGATATAGCGCTACTCGTGTTTCCGATTGTCGTTACATCGTTATGTATCGCCCCGACAGCGGCATCGAGTATTGGTTAAACGGGAATGGTCCTCCCTCCCTTCCCACCCTCACCCCCGCGCTGCTTTATGACAACCTGACAAATTTTACCATCTAATTGTCCGGTGAAAAGCATAGAGAGGCTCCACCGTAACACCCCGGACTCGATGTCTTCCAGCGGCTCAATATCGTTTTACGTTCATCCCTGAACCACCCCCTCCCTCCCGGCTTTCGACAAATCGCCCTACCAAACAATTCCACTGCAGATCTAGAAAAAATCCCTCCGGCATATTTCAGAACTGTCTTCGTGCAGTTCTCATAGTACGCATATTACTCGGGGGTGAGAAAGGGGTGTAGCATGATTTCAAGATATTTTATCGAGAACTTTAGCCACGTGCTAGATGTTCCGGAAATGTTCCACCTCCGCGAGATCTACTGGACCATCCCGGCGATTTTTATTCCGCTCGCGCGTAGGAAAGAAAAGAGAAGAAAAGAAGCGAAAAGAAAAGAAAAGAAAAGAAAAGAAAAGTAGTCCAAAGACACGTGAGGGTGGGAGTTCGTGACTCGTCCCGAGAGCAGCATCGCGTCCTCGGGTTTATCATTGCGGGATTGCCGGGTGAGTAGCGTTTCAAGGACGTTCCAGCAAACACGTGTTGAAAGAAAGGGGAAGGGAGAGACGGAGGAAGAGGAGAGTCGATCGCTGTTTCCGGGAGAGAAGCGCGCGAGGTCTTTCGGTGTATCCGTTTATCGAAACGTAAAATAAAGTTAGCGGGGAATGACACGTGATGCGGCAATCTGGATGAAAGGGTCCAATCTCTAGCATTTGTGGCGCTGTAGCCTGCGGACTTGCGGAGGATGTTGCAGGCGTACGCTTCCGATCGGCGCTAGGTCGTTACGCATCCCTGCCAGTCGGACAAACAGATTACGAGGTGGGACAGGAGGGTTGAAAGGGGGTGGAACGGAACAGAACGGGACGGAACAGAACGGAATGAAGACGACGTCGTAATCGGGGGTGGCCCATTCCGCCGGTTCCTGATGATGGTACAGACGGATGGACGGATGGACGGACGGACGAACGGACGGATGGATGGATGGACGGTCGGATGGACGGTCGGACAGGGTCGGACAAACGAACGGGCGGCCAACCAACCATCGACTGTACACAACGACTGTGCACGCTGCACCCGATCAACGCGTCATGACACTACCCCTTGCCCATCCCCAGACGCATCTCAATTTTCTTCCAGCCCATATCACTGAAACAGTGCAGATAGATCCTATCGCCAATTCAATCCTTAATGAACAATGTACTAACACCGAACTAGATGCCTAATGTTCCCTATTATTGCACCTGCGAGCTTCCGTGAGATGAAGCAAGTTCCACGGCTTCCATCAACCATGGGGATGCATCTACCCTTTGACCGCTCCGTTCTTTTCGCGGAACTTTCGATTTAACGGGTAGCGCGTCGAAAAAGGTGGAGACGGCGGATGATGGTCGATTCTCCAAAGAATCGATGGACTCAACTGAAATGTTACAAAGTGGCTCCAGGTTGAATGCAGAACCGTCCAAGGCAAGTGAATTAGAGTGAATTTGATAAATAAATTGTACCCCCTGAAAAACGTTAAGATGCAAAGAAAATTCGCCAAGTAGTTATCCCCTTCCAAAAAAACCTTTATACAAAAAAAGCCCTTATTTTGGATCGCGGGTTTAGCGAGAGGGTAAACGAGTTACGTTAGAGCATGAAAATGTTGATAGAGCTGATGAGAAATGTACATTTATACACATCTTTCGTAGTCAAAGGGTTAAGGAGCGACTGTAATAAGATCGTTTTTGTCAATTTGTTTAATGCTCTTTAATGCGGCACTTGCAAATATTTAGGTGTTAGGTTAGGTTCGCTACGGCAGGTTTCCCTTTAAGGCTCACGAGTACGTTAAGCAGCAACCGTGGTAAAGTCGTTCCTATGACATTTGTACGGTTTGTTACTTTTTTCATTTGCATCTTCCTTCGTAATTGGACACTCGATGCTCTTTACGACTTCATTTGCGAATTTTTATAAGCCTTATAATTTCCCTGTGCTTCGAACAGATCTTGAAAACGATTCTCGAGAAATGATACGAATGCCGAGAAAACTCGCGCTAGGCGCGTAAAGGCTCATAAACCACCCTCGTGGTCTTCCAGTATTAAGAGAATCACCATTGAATTATTAAGGGACCGATAGTACCGGAAAATTGCTGCAACTTTAAAAACTCCAGCCGTGTAATATCTCCCTCCCCCTGGAAAAAATGTTGCAATCCTCTTAGTTGTATAGTTCCATAGAGGAATTCGAACGGTTTATGAGATTTTTATAACGCACCATCGCTGAAAGATTAAGGCGTTCGAGTCACGTCGGAAAAAAGCATTTTTCAGATTTTTCCATCTCCGAAGCCGTGCGCGAGATATGTAAATAATTTGTCGAAGGGGATGCATTTCGCTTTCTTCGCGAGCCGCCCAACTATCGTTTCCACGGAGCTCCTCCAGCTCCGCTCGGTTCCTCGGCAATAAAAAGAAAAAAAGAAAAAACAGCACCGCGATCTCAAATATCTTACAATTAACGAAGAAAGAAATGACCCAATTAAACGCACGACCCTAAACGTTGAAACTCGACCAAGAGGCAAAGACCTGGCAACAGCTTGATATACCTGCTGTTTATCCGCGAGAAAATCGCTAGTCCCGGGATTTCATCCCTTGTTAATTAAAACTCGTTTCTTCCATCGTTTGAATGCTACCAATTAGTAATTCGCCCATGGAAGAGAAGCTCGCGAGACTCCTCGCGCAAAAAGGCGCATTTGCAGAAATGCCCGAAAGAAAAGCTCGGCCAACCTTGCGGCAGAAGCGGAGGATTCTCGGCTACTCATCAGCGAGACCGCCGGAGAACCACCCCAATTAATATTCGCAACTAGAATGTAATGGACCCTTAACCGCGATGTTCCCACAGCATTGAGAGTTTCGTTAATTGAAATTTAAGCAAGTATCGTTACTCCGGCAAAAGGAAGCCAGCGAATGGTCCCGGGGAGATTACCACGTGTTGGAGAAGTGGTGGGGGTTGTTTCTCGGAGATGGGGTTGAAGGAGGTTAGTCCGAGGATGCAGCGAGTGTTGGTTATATCGGTAGAAATGGACGTCGGTGCTTGTAATGTGCCAGAGCGAGAGAAGCGAGTATGTGTCGCATTTGCTCCGCTCCTGGACGACGGGACAGTGGTGGGGACGAAGTAGTCTTCTACGGGGTCGCCAAGGCTTTGCGCAGGGATTAGCGGCAGCGTCGGTTTACGACTGCTAGGACCATATTACATTCTGATTTGCGCTGAACCGGCCGTATTACCGGACACGGACCAATCGTAAGTTACGCGTAGACTTAAGACTCTGGAGATACGTAATGTTCCATGGCGCTGCGAGAAACGTAAACGCGTCGTTTAACAAATTACAAGTTCGCCAGTTGGGAATAAACGTTTGATTTATGCAACGCGTTTAGCAGCGCCCTCTACTGTGTTTTTAACGAGAGCTTCTGACTGCTGGTGGACTCTCCGTCTCTTATTCGCTGGAACAAAGATTCCCCCTCTCCTCCCCGCTCCCCTCCCACTTTACCCTTAGCATTACCACCTACTTCAGTTTAATTATTTGCGTTACTGCCGCAGAACTCGTGGTATTAACAAATAATAACTATTATTACCGCAAAAGCCGCGGGTTCGCTTGGCAGAGTAATCATTTGCCCTATTTGAATTATTCGCCAGGGCCGTTGACCGTTACAAGTATTTAAATTTCGAACGAGTCGCAGCTGCGGCCGTTACGGTCCTAGCGAGTAACCGGGTGCGAATAAAATGTCATCGAGACTTTAAAAAGCGCGTCGTAAAAAGAAAAACAATCGACGCTGGGGAAAGTGGAGGAAAGCGACGCAGGGCCAGCCAGAGCGGACGGTCGAGGGACTCGGGGCGATGACCCTTAACCGGGGCAACTTTTAATATCGAATATTACACCGGCTAAATACAACTTGTTGCGCGACGCTGAAAATTCACTCTAAATGCCAGAGCGCCAGGGAACAATATTTACGAATCACTTAAACAATTAATATTATCCCGGCGCGGGGTGTACGGTTACAAGCCTATCGCGTTACCAGCCGCCATTTTGCGATACCCCACACATGCGATAATTTCCCGCAGATCTCCCACTCTTCCCTCCAGTCCAATTGCGATCGCTGAGAAAACGGGAGAGGACGGTTATTGAATCAAGCAGCGGAGGCAACAGCAACAGCAACAGCAGCAGCAGCAGCGGCGTAACCTATAAATAATAAGGAGAGCCAGGATCAACTAGTTTAAAACGCGTTTCCTCGAGGATACCTCGCGATACAAGAGTGGTATTCTTTGGTAAATAAGTTATCGCGCGATTAAGGATAGTAAACGTAACAAATGCGAGTACAAACAGGGGGAAGTAGAACAAGTAAGGGAATGGAGAGACGCGGGGTTGGGTCGCTAGGAATCGGGGTGGGGAAAAGAAGAGCCGGCAGGGGATGCGAAGGAGAGTCTTAAGAATTTTCAAATCCAGCATCGGCTCCGATTTAAATTCAGCTTGAGCACATACAATTATGCGCGCCGTGCGCGGAGGGGGTTGCTCCCTCTTATAACACGGGCTCGAATATGCCGACATTGCTGTTGCTGCCGCTGCCGTTGCTCCGTTGCTATTCCGCGTCCGCCTCTTAAGCCGCTTACTTAAGTGGAAAAGGAACTGCGAGCACCTCCCCCCACCCTCTACACCGGCTCTGACGGGAAACAAAGAAAACAAGAATTAACTGCGAATAGACCGGCACTAACGACGCCCAACTGCTCGAGTTAACGTATTAAGTAGTCCAGCCTGAAATAATTCGAACTACCCTCACCCGGAACGCTCCAACGTACGAATAACCCACCGCGACACTCTGGCGAATGACAACGCGCGATAAAAGGGCGAGCGACGCGATTCGCCGAGTCCTAACCTAACCTACAAAAATCTAATAACGATTATGCACGCGTGAGTGCGCCGCCTTCCTTGGCGTGACGCGTGATCGACGCGCACGCACTTCCCTGGAATATGAATAGTCCCTGCGCGTACAACGTGTCGGCCATGGGGGTGAGAGGGCGGAGGGTGGAAGCCAGGAGAGCAGGAGAGACCGAAGGGTTGAATAACGAAATTGTTGTTTAACAGCTTCGCGTTACGGCAGCGGGTTATTCGCAAAGTTTTTCTCGAGGGTAATACCCTCTTTTAGACGAGGGGAGGGGGTGGAGAAAACCCGACGCTTTTTGCAAAGAAGAAAACAGGAGCGCGTAAGAAAGCGTACAAGCAAAACATGGCGGCAGCGGCAGCGGCAACGGCAGCTGTAGGAATGGGAGCAATGGTGGTGGTAGTAGCAGTAGCAGTAGCAGTATCGGTAGTAGTGGTGGTAGCGATGCTGCTGATGGTGGCTGAAGTTGTATAGGCGGGCATTAAGGTTGCACTAAATCATTAGGGGGTTTAACGCGCGGATTTGCAGCCTCGTAGGCAGGTAGGCACGCGCGTGTGTGCGTGTACGCGGTGCGTGCGTGTACGAAGCGAGCGGTGAGTGGAACGCGTGTGCTCGATTCACGCGCGTCGTCAAATTGGATTCACGGCCCCATATACACACTCGACAGCCGCTATGCGCACTCCGCACTCTACATTTTCTGTCATAAAGCACAACACGCGCGATATTGTGTATTACGCCCTGCGGTGTACTGGATGATGTCGGATAAATTGCTCCTCCCAGTACAGGTGGACTTTATTGTTACAGGTGCCGAACTTTATCTCTCTCCACCAACGAGCTTTTTGCAAAGTTTTAACCAAGTTTTACGAAAATTACCGCGAAAACCCCTCACGGCGGGGACTCGCGTGTATATCCCGAGCCGCGACCTTTGACCCCATCCCGCGCAGATTCGGTTCATGCACAGTCCGAGTCTCGAGAGAAAGAAACGCCGGGGATGAACCCCGAGGTCGGTAAGGAGGGAATGGACAAGACCAGCGAGATACGACTGGGGTTCCCCGGACTCTTACGATTTTTGTTTCCTTTTCTTCTTGGTGTTTTTTGAAAGTGAGGAGTTATATCGGGGAAACTTGCTGCAGAAGAGACGAAACGATCATTCGAGTGTGGCGTTGATCCGAAATTCCAAGAAACGTGTAAATTAGAAGTAAAATACGGAATGTTGAAGTGCTAAAAATGCTGTACCGTTGTTAATCATGGAATAGATAAAACAGAACGAAAATTAGTTCAGTATAATTCCGATAGATGGACAACAATAGAATTGTTGCGAGAGTGGCAGAGAAAAGAGATCCTCCTCTCTTTTTCTTGCCGCACTTATTATGCTAGCAGCGCCACTGGGCAGTCTGCTTAGTTGAGAGACAAACCGAACCCGCGTTCGATGCGGAATTTTTGGGTCGAGGGAAGGATCCTCTTAATCGAAACGGAGCGCGCGACGGCACGTGCGAACCGTTCGACGTGAAACTTCTTTCGTCAAACGGCGATACGTCAGCGTTTACTCTTGCATGTGTACGAGTGACGATGATGCTTTCCCTTGCAAATTCGTGCCCTTTTCTCTGTCTCCGAATTTCCCTACCTCGATCAAAGTTCTCCACTTGAGGATCCACTGTAGTTACGACGAGATAGATTATTAATGGCGAGTGCTAAAACAACAATTTCACTTAGGATACACTCCCGCTTTGAAGTCAATAACCTTAAATGGCTCGACGAATATTTCGCGAGCAATTTTCCGTCGGATCATCGGTCCATTCTGCATTTTGCAGATTTTAAGCGATCCGTCGAATGACGAGAAGCTCATGGGAACCCGATTTTACTCTTTCTCTCTCCCTCTCTCGCTCGCTATACCACCATAGTTCGCCATTCTACTATCGTTTTTCATAGCAGATCGTTGAGAACGAGTCAAGAAATAATCCTTGAACAAACAACGGTCGTCAAGCTTGCTGGAAGTTCCTTCGTTATTTACCCAAAGGGTCCGGTGTCGTGTGACGTTAAACACATTATGACGTCACCGGCAGGAACGTAAGAGATATTAGAAATTCGATATTACGAGGGTAAATATCGAAGGGGATATTTTCGAAGGATGCGGTGAATAGCGTAAATAATCAAATGAAGTAATTCCGTGTAAAGCGAATCGACATCCGGAGTCGAGATCGATAGACGTGCCTTGCTTGAAACTGAAGAAAATGGAGGGGTCGTGAGCTGAGCGAGGAAAGCGAGAGGGAGGGACGGGTAAAGTAAGTTTCGAGCCGCGAATCGCGATCATACGGAGACTCGGAGGAGTCGCTTTATTCGATTTCCGCGTAATTGCGTTTTACAGGCCAATAGGATCGCTTCTGTCGAAGGAGCCAGAGGACCGGAAGCTCTCCCAGTTAATTCGCGTTAAGGCCGTCTCGCTGCGCCAAGCATGCCCTTTCGCTATTTCACATTTCCCGCCAACTTTTTTGCCCCCGAACTACAAAACTTGACAAATTGCATCGCCCTCGACCCTCCACTCTCCACCCCTCCCCTGAAATTACCATCCCTCGTGGCATAATGAGCGTCGATGGACTTCCAGACGAACATAACCTCGTCCAACCCAGCGCAACCTGACATAACCTCAATTTCTCAACATACTCGAGAACGCGAACGCGCGAGTGTACGTGGTGGAGACGGGGGTGGGCTTTCTTTGTACCCGACGATCTCTCGCGTTACAGCTGCAAAACGTGCCGAGGGTATATTGTTTGCAAGCGAAAGTGAATTCCCGATACTGCACATGGACGGTGTTAAGCTTTTTCAATCCGCGCTCTCTCGTTTAAAGCGAGTAAATTACGGGCAAAATGGCTGGCGAATGGGGCGGCAGGTAGATGGAGCGACGACTCGCTGGCATTTAATCAACATGCAAAGATGGAACGTTGAAAGGATACTTACCATTAGATGTAGGGAATTTACACGTGTAAAGGGGAACCCCGGGTGCGAACGCGTGCACCTAACCTCTCTCTTCTCTATCTCCCTCGCTCCTTCTTCTAACATCACCCGTTCTCTCCCTCCTCTTTTCTTCTCGCTTCTCCTCGTCTTCATTCCACTTTCTTATTTTTCTTCTCATTTTGTCTTCCCCCGTTCTATTCCCGTTTCTCGCTCCTCTACCCCTTTCTTCTCTCCTCGTCTCTCCTCGTTCTCCTCTTTCTACTCTTATCCACCCCTTAACCCTCCCCCTTCTATCTCGACTCGCATCTCCTCGCATTGAATTTCTACCCCGTATTTTCTCCAAGTACTGCACGATTACCATAATACATCTCATTTTACCCATTCTCGTGGCAACGTGCGCGAAATTCTTCTAAGTGATCCTCTGTCGACCCTGGAATCGCTCTTATATATTTATGAAGGCTTCCCAGAAACATACTTCTTTCATATTAACCAGTCGGAGTTTGTCTAACGACATTAAGCTAATCCAAAATGCTTTTCGAGGAACTCCGAAGAAACGCGTGACCGTGCGTTCGCGCGAACACGCCGGTTGCTTGTGAATAAAAAGGCGGAAACCAACGCGAGCGGAGTTTCCGTCTCGTAAATATTTGTCGTGGAAATGAAGTTTCGCGCGAAACGGCCCAAACGGATCGTAAAACGAGAATCGTGAATTAACCACGAGAGAGAGAAAGAGAGAGAGAGAGAGAGAGAGAGAGAGAGAGAGAGAGAGAGAGAGAGAAGAAATGGAAAGAAAGAGCGTGTAAAATGCTGGACTTTCACGGGTACCAAGAGAATCCGGCACCGAGCGAGGAAATGCCTGGAAGGAAAAGCGGAAGAAAGACGCGTTCTCCATTTTCGGGGGTTGGATCAGAACAGGTCGATTCATGGGGAAATTTAATGGGGGTCCCGCTATACGATCCCGGGATATGGAGAGCCCATGGGATATTTGGCTTAAAGGAGAGAGCGATTAAAGAAGGACAAATTGCTTGGTTCAACGTAGCACAAGTAATTCTGCGGCATGGGCTGGGGTGGCGTGGCAACACAAAGGATGTCCAGCGAGCAAGCGGTAACTCAACTATCGCACAAGTTCCCTGCACGCGTAGTCTAAACTGGAGTCTAGTCTAGAATATAGTGGATATAATGTCTAACTGGCGCAGGCTGCGCCGTACGAGCTATACCGTCAGGCGACCGGTCAATGGACCAAAGTACACGGAAGCTGACTTTGGCAAGATACTCCAGATGATGCACGAGCGTCGATACGTGGCCAATGGTTAATCAGACACAGTAATTCCTCCTCCTGCCATCGGCATCCTTCCACCGGTTAGCCTCGACCACTCACGGTCCATTTGTCGAAAGAACCGTTACTCTTCTTCCCGAGACTCTCAGCCCACCCCTATCGCTTTCCCAAGGCCATCCAGTGGAAAACACGCGAATAATCGCCAAAGAGAGGCCAGAGACCGATCGAAGCAGAAGCGATTTTATCGCAAGATACCGACCGATGTCGGTAAGCAGGGGACCCGCAGTACCCGCGTCTTAGCGCTGGTGGGGGTAGCCCCAGCGACTCGGCCGTCGGAGACCGGTAATTGCCCGGACTATTAGAAAATCTATAATTCGTACCGTGCGACGTTTACCGCTCCCGATACTTTTCCAAGGAGCGGCGGATATTGCGTGTAATATTATTAATTGAATGGTCGGTTCGAAAGTAGCCGCGGCTCGTATCGGAGACGAATTACGCCTATTACGAGGGGATCGGCTGCATTATTCATTATTTGCGTGCTTCGTCACTTTCGGTTTTTGCAATCAGGTCGATCCATCATGCTGAATAAATCAGAACGAAGGGCTTGCCAGATCCCGGGAGGACAGGCAGGTCATACATCTAGGAGTATTCGGCCCCGGAAATTACCTGCCTTAGGCCGCTTGACAATTCCATACCGGAAGGATATCGAGCCATCGTTAATCCTTCATGGCACTCGTTAAAAGCTTTCAATATTCCTCGTAATATCATTCTGCTCTATCTCCCCCTTAAATCTAAACCGGCCGAATCGCGCGTACAAACAGCCGAATCCTCCACTCCCGCACTTTTTCTCCGAATTCGTCCAGCTACTCTCTCGAGTGCCTCGAGAGTGATTTTGCAGCGTTGCAGATGCATCGTGTTAAGTGGCAATTTTCTCGAGCTCTCCCGTCAGAATTTCCTAACGAATTCCGCTCGTGAGTTTAAGATCGCGTCGGTATTGGGCGTATCCCGTGAAATTATCCGCGAACCCGCGTCGAAAGCTCTGCCGAATTTGGTTGCGGGTTAACGCTGCTCTGGAATTTAGTTTTAATTATTTCCTCGGCTACGCTGGATTTACGGCCAGGTATTGATAAGGGGGATATCGATCGAGCTTTCGAGCCCCGGATTTCCGGTTGCTTCGGGTATCGCGGCGAATTTAATGAAACCGAGAGCCCCGACTGAAATCATTCGAGAGAGCGGTGACAGCGCGCGACTTTATTGGTAGGAAAACGTCGCCGGCTATACGGGAGCTGAAAATTTACGAAACCCGCGACTGGGAAGCGGTTGTCCGGTACTCTCGTACCTCCGGTTTCATCAAATTCTGATTAGATCGCCCGTAAAATTCGATTCGACATCGAGCAACCGAGTGGCCACTGCTCTTTCTATCGTCCAGCGTTTAAATTCGTGCTAGAACCCACCACCACTTTATTTCGCGACAATGCCAAAACCTGCTCGAGGGGACGGAAACCCCGCGTGCAATTCGCGGAGAGACGCGACGATCCGAACCAAAAGGCTGAAGGTTCGGAGCGAGTGGAGTGGAACCGGTCCACCGGCGATGCAAAGAATTCGATGAGAAAAATATGGCGGTGCCTAATGGCGTTGATCAGTGGCAAAACGATACATCAGAATGAATCGACGAGAGGGGCAGGAAGGGGAGAGCATTAATTAGCGCTATGCCGTTAGTGGCGTTCTGCCGACTGATAAATAAATCCTTAGGGTTGCTGGATATGCAGCAGGAAGTGTTAGAGACAGCGATTAATCAAACAGCGAATCTCCAGCTAGAATAACTAAGGCTCGCGATTAAGCATTAAGGACAGGTCGATACTCATACATCACTTCCAAGATCCCGCAGCTAATCTCAGTTCAGACAGCGACCAATTTCCTGACAATATAACGCACACAGTTCGCTAACGCGCCATCTATCGGCATGCACGATGTGGATTTAATAGACACACGCTCCCCGTATCAGAGATCATTAGTAAAGTATCTTCGGGATAACTACGAACCCGTAACGCCCAGAACCTTCCGAGAGTTATAATCGAGCCAGGGACAATTAGAAACTTGTAAATATAGTTTACGCACCCTAACCTATCTCTAATGGCGAAACGCTTGGTTACCTAACCTCAATTTCAGCGAGACGCGCCCTACTCGCGCGATTACCGACACACATTCTTACGCGGAACGGTTCGATAGCGGCAAGACATTCGCTCATGTCGCGCGTCCCGTTTCCACGCGGGTATCTTCAACGATTTGGGCGTTTGCCTGCTCGCTTCCGAGCGGAGTTGGCAAGTGAATTTTGAAAATGAAATCCAAATTGTTGAGAGAATTAGCTCGGGGAGAGACGCGACGAAGTTTCCAATCCGAGTCGTCGAGGGGTTGGGGAGTTGACAATTTCGCTTTTTCTCGCTAGCTTTCGAAGAGCGCACGTTCCGATATGTGTTTCTCGTGAGTTTTTGCCAGGAGCGAGAGAAAAGTTTCGCACTCCGTTTCTCACTTCTGATTGGGTTACGGGGGAGAAAAAGTGCGCGGTCGAAGAAACGGCGACGAGGAAGACAATATTGGAGCTACGCTTATCAAATATGGCGGACGCGTCCGTCATTGTGAGGTCATTTAGTCTTTGTAGGTGACGCTCGGACAATTTACTAGTCGGTGCTCGGCGAATTATTATGCGAGCCTGCAAGTATATGTCTCTAATGCTTTTGACGGGTAGCCAGCTAATGCCACTGTCGGTATGGAAGGGACGGGCATTATCGACCGAGCGCATACGCTCGGAACTTTATGGGGGATCAAATCAATGAGGCCGCAATGAGCCGTAATGAAGGCACAAAATACGTGACGAACATTATTATCATCGGTTACTCATCTGCAATTAAGTCACCGTTCCCAAATCCAGACTTCTCCGGACGTATTGCTCATTCGAAATTCAATCAAACCCATTCCCATCGTTGATACGGTCCACTATCCTGTTACCGATATTCCGACATATTTTCATGAAACCGGGTTTTTAACCGGAAAATATTTTTTCATCGAAAAAGAAACGAGTGGCAAAAGATTAAACAGGCACTTTCGGTTTAATTAAATTTAATAAAATACTGTATCAAATCTCTATAAGAGTGTATGGGTATGTGTGTCCGTGCACCATTGATTTAGTTCACGTTTAATTTGAAAATTTTTTCTCACCCTCTCGCGATCTCCATCCCCGGTTTTACGAATTACTTTCGATCGATCGATCAGTTTCTCAATTCTCACGTGGAAAATCGCGGGGACTCTCGTGGAGAGGGTGAAATTTCGCTATTACTTCGACTGGTACTCCCGTGGAAGAAAATAAAGGGGCGCGGGGGTGGTACTGGAGCACGGCGAAAGCAGGGGGATTTAATTAGACTTATCAGCAGTAGTTTCCGCCTGAAACAAGTCCCGGGGGCGCTGGTTAAATTTCGGAAGTGCTGACGGATAGGATTATCCCAGCATTATTCTTCTTCTTGAAGATGAGCTCTCCAGGATCTTAAGGTCGAGTAAAGCATACAAACTGTTGGCGAAAGTGGAGAAAACTCGTGATACCGTCAGTGGGTCGTAGAGTTCGAGCTGGTTACACAGAAATACAAACGCCCCGATAAATTTTTCGTAAAACTCATCAAAAACCAACAGCACCCTCCCGGTGCTAGTGTTTTAAACCGAAATAAAACAAAACAAACTCCCCATCAACGTTTCTTCCTTCTCGCTTTTATTAAAAAAAAACAATTATCACGAGAGTAATGGTCAAGGTCATAGTCTACGGGTATCAAGAAAGATCGAGTAAAATTTGAAATTTGCGTGGAATTTGGACGGGTGTGGTGGTGGTGGTCGCGCGTGGGGTTGGTACCGGAAGACAGAGGGTGGTAGATTAGCGAGAGGTAACGAGAGATAACGGGAACCGATTGTTTTGTTGGTTTCAGTCGCGCCAGTGTGTCAACAAGGTCAAATGCGCGTATTTGGGGTGGGCCGCCAGGAGACGGCGCGCATCCCCTGTGAACTGGAGGCGAATCCTGGCGAGGTCTCCTTCACCTGGAAATTCAACAACACAATGGAGGCGGTCGACATAACTCAGGAGCACGTAACGAGCGAACACACACAGTCAATAGCCTCGTACACACCGATGACGGAGTTGGACTATGGCACCCTCCTGTGCTGGGGTACCAACGACCAGGGTACTCAACTAGAGCCTTGCGTCTACCACATCGTTCCGGCCGGTGGGTTTTACGCTACCGATTCCCCATCTCTGCTCCATCCCACTCCGCTCTCGTTCTCTTTGCCCCATCCCGCAACCCCCAACCCCCGCCCTAACACCCCCTAGCTCGACCTCTCTATCTGATCACAGAGGTCACACCAGCCTCAACCTGCAATCCGGATTATCCCAGATATCCCCCACCCCTCTTCCCCTTCCCACTTCCGTTATCCCGGAGCTTCCCTTTTTCTATCCCGTCCCCCCTCTCCGCAGCCTCTTCTCGGCACCCTCTCACCATGGTATTAATATATATTACATACGTACACACGATTAACCTGAAATTTTATATTCTCTCGACCTGCTTCCCCCGTTTCATCGATATTCTAATTATTCCAACCCCCTTGCTCCCCCCTCGTATCGATATCTTCTTTTATCCGGCAAAAATAATGGAGCAGAAATGCTTGGATCGATCGATTAACCTGAATTTTTATCGCCACTGTAATTATTGTTCCCATTTCCCCCGAATCCTGTGTTTCGTTGCCTCGCCGGTATTCAAGGGGATGTTCCAGAGACGAGAGACACCCTTTGTTGCAAGGTTCTCCGCTGGCTGCTTCTTACGGTGCACATTTTCGAAATCATTATCGCAGTTATGGTGTTCCCTCTCAAAGCTTCCTTTTATCATCGAAGCGTTGCAACTATCACGATGAAGAAGGAGATTCGAAAAAGTCTTTAACTCGCGCTCTCGTGCAGGGTGGCAAACGGGATAGAAGCAGGGCTGCAGGGACGGAGGGAGAGCGTCCATTAATTAAAGCAACCGGTGCCAATGTCAGCTTTATAATAAGCATCGCACCTGCTAACTACTTTGGTATTTGCCAACCACCCCTACTAACTGCGATACCAAAATCTCCGATGCGCAACTATCTCGCAGGCTTCCCAACATTCTCGCGATTTTTGCACAAGGCCAACGACCTTGAAAATGAACACGAACGACAAGTTCGCCATTTGCAAATCGCGGCGTAAAAATTTTCTAATTATCCCCCGGGTATCGTTCGACGGAAGTCGTTGGTCGTT
Source organism: Sclerodermus sp. 'alternatusi' (assembly GCA_037305995.1). Taxonomy (NCBI): domain Eukaryota; kingdom Metazoa; phylum Arthropoda; class Insecta; order Hymenoptera; family Bethylidae; genus Sclerodermus; species Sclerodermus sp. 'alternatusi'. The sequence goes on from CM074547.1 coordinate 10,934,965, forward strand.
GAACCTAAAAGCGAATCGAGCGAAGGGACGAAACGATTGCGATGGGAGAGGAGAGAAAAGGAGTAGCCGCCATTAAAAATACTTCGATAATCATCGACGCACGTGCGCAACTTGTCAGAGTGGGAAGAAGCGGCTGATTGGGGGTGGTTCTCGTGGAAGTGGTCTAATCAGCTTAATCGTTTTGACCAGGTCGACCGGACACTCCGCACAATTGCTCGTTGCTGAACCAAACCACGGATTCCATCTACGTGGAGTGCACGGAGGGTTTCGATGGAGGTTTGCCGCAAAAATTCACGATCCTGCTGGAACGGGACGCGGGCTCCTCCAAACCAAGTGGAACGGCCCTAGTAGGCAGTGGCCCGACGGTCTCCAATCAAACGAGCAAGTTCCCTTCGTTCTCCGTCAGTGGCCTTGAGCCAGGCACCACCTACGACGTCACAGTCTACTCCAGCAATTCCAAAGGGAGAAGCGACAGTGTCCGATTGAAAGCTGCCACCCTTAATCTTCCCGAAAGACGAACGGGTAAGTTCCTTGTCATCTTCTTCTTCTTCTCTTCTTCTTCTTCTTCTTCTTCTTCTTCTGGATCTCTACATCTTCTTATCAAGATTGTAGCTGCAAGACGCAAAAGCCTGAAAGCTTGGCTACTCGAAACAGCAATCTTGCCAGTGTATACGCGATGAGGTGCTTTTGTAAATTATGCTAAAGGCTTGGGTATTATTCTCTTAGGGCCGTTGATTAACCAGGAACTAGGATTGCTGTTTTGAATCTGATTGGCTGAAAAGTGCTGTTGCGGAATGGATTACTTATGGTTATTTATGGGGGGAGAAGGAGGAGGGGTTGTATCGTGTATATTTGCGGTTGCCCCGGGTCTTCCCGTAATGGAGATGAGTTGGGCAGGAGTTGCTCCTCCTCTTTAATCTCTTGGAAATTTTGAGAAAGGAAATTGGCAAGTTCCGCACACTTTTCCGGCGATCAGTTTGCGTAAAGTTAACAAGATGGTGGGACGCTAAGTTCCTTTTAGCACTGCGTACGCTGCACGGCCTTGCATCGTAGAGCTCTCTCGTCGATCCTCTTTCTGTTTCTTTGCTCCACTATTACGGTTTCTTCTTCTTCTTCTTTTTCTTTCTCGGTTTCTTCATTTTCCCCTTCCTCGTATTCCGTTTCCTTCGTCCTTTCTTCTTCTTCTGTTTCTTCCTTCTCCTCTTTCTACTATTCTGTTTGCTCTCTCCTCCTTTTCTTCTTCTTCTTCTTCTTCTTCTTCTTCTTCTTCTTCGTACAATCCACGCCTCGGACTGTAGTTGCACAACTTTGGCAACCTACTGGGAAATATCTTAAGAACGAGAGAAGGTGGTTGCTCTAATTTCGCGAGTAAACGCGAAAGCTCGGGCGAGTATCGTTCCCAAAATTGAAACAGGTGGTCGGAAGGAGAAAACGCGACCGGAAGTCGTTAACTCCGAATGTTTACGCGCGTTGGTGCACGCGAAATTGGCCACAAAACGCTGGACTTACGTTTTTAGGTGGAACCCCCGAAGAAAAATATTCAAAGAGACAAGGTAGAGCCTGATCGACTTAATCTCCTGCTGAAACTTCTCCAAAAATTGCTCCATACCACTCAATTATGTAATCCGGAATAAAATCAGCATTGCATTAATAAGAAAGTCGAGTGCTGGCAGAAATTACGCGGGATTGAATAAAAACTCAAGAAATAAGTAAAGAAACTAGAAAAGAAGAAGAAGGGGAGGAGGAGGAGGAGGTGGAAAAAGTAGTAGTGGAAGAAGGAAAAGTTGCAAAGAAGTGAAAGAAGTAAAAGAAGAGAATATTTTCAAGATGAAGCGAGAGAAAAATATTAAGAGCAAAATCCAGGGGTTGGAATATGTATGTTAAAGGAAGTGACTTCAAAGAAACATGTAATGAAAAACACAGTTGGCGAAAGAGGGTAGGGGGTGAAAGAAAGATAAGGGGTTAAAGAGAGGGTAGAAAAAAGCGAAAGAGAATGAGGGAGTTGGGGGGGGGGTGCTAGAGATACGTAGCAAAGGGACAAAGCTCATCGCTTTGATATTAGGCGAGTTACCGGAAGTGAATTCCGTACTAACTACCAGGCTACTTCTTAAAACTTCTTCCGGAAGTCTTCTAGTACTTCGTCTCTGGTTCCGTCCTCCCACCTCCCCCCATAGATTGCCGGAGATGGCCCTTCCTGCGCGTAAATAATTTCAATATCGGATGGAACGTAACATCCCCCGGATATCTTGGAATTTTTTTCCTCGGTAAATTATCAAACCCTAAACGGGGATAATTGGTGGCAGCGGTACCACCGTGTTTTAAAGTTGAGAAAGAAACGATTTGCTCCCGAAAGGATAACAAAAAATCGTCGGTCAGAGGATCTCGAGTTTTCGCGAAAATTCTCGGCTACGCCACTACCCCGATAATCAAGATGACAGTGGTAACGCCACTTACAATGATAAGAATAATGCTAGCAAAACTAGCAGAACGGTAGTACCACCAGTCGTAGCGGTAGTAGCAGTAGTAATGGTAGTGGTAGTGGTAGTGGTAGTAGCAATATCGATAACAATGTCGTTAAGAGAATAATGAACAACGATACACACCACTGCTATTAGCGTGAATCACAAGTTTAAAGAGACCTCGATATTTAGAATTTCACTGTCAGAAATCATTCCTGCAATTATAACGCTAATTAAGTACAGTGGGAGTTACATACCCCCCGTTTCCTCTCCCCCATCCCCGCTTCACCCCTATCCCCGAGCTATTACAGCCTAGTTAACGTAATTGAGACAGAGGGAGCGCTGTTACCATTGTAATAATAACGATTACCAGCGAAATTCATGTAATTTGTATTAGGGGATGTGTCAAGGACGACCTCCCAGCGATTATGCGTTTCGAAAATAAATAGAAATGTCGGACACAGGGGTTGGTCTCCTGGGGTTTCGGAATTTCGCGGGGATTGAACGAAGGGTATCGATTCGTCCGGGTGACATTTATATTAAAATCTACCGATGGTTCTGGGCAAGAGGGGGTCCGTCCATTCGTCCATTCGACTGACTGACTGACTGACTGACTGACTGGCTGACTGACTGACTGACGGATCCTGCTGATGATATCTATCGGTCAATACGTCATCCTTAACGCTCTGTTAATATTTCAAGCAGTGGAACCTACAACGGTGCCAAATTCACTCGTGAAAATCTAAAGTGCCGGTGGGCGGGGGGAGGGGGACGGGGTTAATCGATCCCGACGTAATTCATTGAAAAACTCGCTCTAAATCACACGATGATTAATAATACCGGGAAAGGGTTGTAGCTCTCTAGCTCTGGTAACGTGGTGTGGGAAGAGTAAAGGGGGACGGGGAGGGAGATCCGATAGGGAGTCGCCGTGTAATAAATTAGCATGCCGGTACACGCGATGGTCCAGTAGAGAAGGATAGTCTGGAGGAGAGGAAAAAACGAAGAGTGGGGAGCAGAAAAGTTGGAAGAGAATAACTTTATCTCTCTCTCACTGTTTCTTTATATCTTTCTATCTGTCTTTCTCCCTGTCTCTCTCTCTTTCTCTCTTTTTTTTGGTTCTCCCATTCTTACTCCAACAGTCCTACATGGCGGAACTAGTTGAGAGCACTTTGATAGGGTACCGCGGGATTCCCTGGGATTAATAAAAAAAATCTTGAGGATTTCCATTAGAAGTTACGTCCGTAATTACCGGGGGTTTCCTCCCCCATTTCTTTCTTCGTCCGGTGGCGGGAAAAGTTATATTTACCTTGATTAAATTTTAGCGTCGAAGCCTGCTCTTCCTTCCCTCTCTCGCTTTCCCTCCCGCCCCTCTCTCCACCCTTTGAGCCTCGTGCGGGCGCAAAAGACAAATATTTCATTCCTTGAGGCCAAAGCCACAAATCTTCCAACAAGTCGAGCTTCCTTTTTTACATGGAACCATCAGCACCCCTCTCGGCTCGCTCTCCGCTAGGACCGACCTTTTTTTACATACCTGAATACCCGAAACTTTTTTCATCCCACCCCCACCACCTCCCACAAGACATTGTCCACGGCAAATGCCCCGAACTTGCAGCTCCATCGGCGAGGTTAACCGGGAAGGGGTGGGTTTGGGATTGTCGGATATAGAATTCCAGAAGGAGAGAGAGAGAGAGAGAGAGAGTGCAAGAGAGAAAGTGAGAAAGAGAATGAGAGAACGAGTGTGAGAAGGAGGCAAAGAAGACAAGAAAAAGGGGGTAGTGCGGGGAAGAGAGGAGAGGAAATCGATAAGGTGGAAAAGGGAGACAGGGAGAATGGAAGGAGGAAAATGAATCGAAGGAAAGGGCGAGAGAGAGAGAGAGAAAGAGAGAAAGAGAGATTGGAAAGAGGAGAGAAAAAGGCCAGAGAGAAATGAACAGGTGGTTGAGGGTACTTGGTTATTGTGTGCCGGTTAACCGGCAGTAGGTGAAAGACTGGCACGGCCACCATCCCCGGAGAATTGCACGATCCGCGAGGAGTCCTTGACAACCGTCCGGGTGAGCTGCGCCGAGAGCGAGTACTTCGAGGCCAACACGGCGACCTACGTCCTCCAGGTGTTCGACGCGGAGACCCGGCGTCTCCTCGCCTCCGCCACGAGTCTCAGCCCCAGTATGCTCGAGGTCACTAATCTGCCCGCGGAGAGGAGAGACTCCGGCCTCGTCCTCTCCCTCAGGATCATGACGGCCCACGCCACCAGCGATGCCACCGTCCTCCACTCCCCCCACTTCGTGCAGGAGGGTAAAACTCAGGAACACCACCGATACCCAGGTACTGATGACCTTCAACTTTACACCCCCACCCCCGCTCCCGTGGCATCTCGAGACTCCTCCACCCGGAGTCCTTTCGGGTCCTTTCATCATCCCCTCTTTCAAGTATTTCTCGCGGTGGACGGTGCTCGGTTTTCTATTTTCCATTTGCAACCCTCTGTGGGCTGGGTCTTACCCTTTCTTACCTAACTTAACCTGATCTTCTGGTCTTCTGGATCTTAACGCTTGAATTTTCATTCGTCTGCAATGTGTGTGTGTGTGGGTGTGTGCGAGTGTGTTTGTGGGGTTGTCGAAAGAGGATCGTTGCGAATGGGAGAAATTGGAAAGTTGACGGGGATGAAGGGAAATGTGTCGCGAAACTTCTGTCAAACTTGGGTCTCGACTGTAGGTGTGTTCGCGCGAAAAGACACGGGGTCTCGTTTCGCGTTTCTTTCCGTTCCTTCTCGAGTTTTTTCGGGATCGGGAGAGTACCGAAAGAAAGAGAGATAGAGAGAGAGAGAGAGAGAGAGAGAGTGAGAGTCCTGGAATCCCGAGGCCACTCTCGTTAGAGTGGCTGATGTTCTTTATCTCGCGCAAAAGCTAGCGGTGATACCCGGCCGATCAGCCAACCACCGGTGACCTTCGGCTTTCACTTTAGTAGCCCGAGCCCTCCCATCGATTTTCCCTAAATTTTCCATTAACTCCGCCGGCTAAATCCTTTCAAATCCAATTCAGGATTCAAAGCCTTTCTCGATCCCCGCTCTGGAAGCCGTTTATTCCATTTCACGCTGACATTCTTACTGGTATTCGTGTACGTAAAGAAAAAATACTGGAAATGTCCGGGGAATCGAAATATCGTTAATCCCCGGGTTTGCCTCCGGTGTCATTTGCGTCAGGTTTCGGCAAACTCCCGCGCACCCTCCTCCTTCCCACCCCTCGATTTTCCCGCATGACAGAAATCCAAATATTCCGCCGGTCCATTAGCGATCGGTCCCAATTCCCCGCCCGTCGAAGACGACTCCACGCGAATCTCCAGCGCTGACGTCACCCCGAAAACTCACCCCCGAATAAAATCAGAGGTTCTCTCCGTGCATTTTCCTCCCTCGACCTTCCCAGTTCCTAACCTGAGAACGCTCCTGCAATCGCGCCGGCTGACGCTAGCCCGCGAACCAGGACCAATCACATTTCACACAGAAAAACATTAATAATTCAAAATTGAGACCCTAAATTAAAAAATTCCAATGGCTGAAAAGATCTTATAATTGAGCCAGGAATCATCCCTCCAAAAAGTGTCCACCATTTGCCGGACACTCTGTACTTCGATGCCACTAATTCGGAGGATCGACCGATTTCAGCTAATTGGGACCTTTAAGCGGGGTCCTAACGCTCATCGCTCTCGAGTTTTGCTCGTAAACTGGATCCTTCCACTCCCCTCCCCTCCCTCAATCTCGTCCCGGATAATTTTGCTGTTGTTGTTTGAACGAGGAACGTGTACGCTGATGGTTTTGCTAATCCCCGACCACTCGGGGTGGAATCTTGCACGCCCCTTGTGCGAACACGCGCTTCTTGCGGAGAAGTTGAGGGCCGCGGATGAAGTTGGCTGCAAGTGGACAGCGCGCGTCCGCGGGCCCGGGCACGCCTGTCTGGTGATTAGAACGTGCCAAACTTGCGGGAACTTCCCTACCGAGACACGAGCGCACGGCCAACTTTGATAAGCGACTGGGGGAGGGGACAGGACGAAGGAGCGACGCTGATAGAGAGGGGAAGAGAGCAAACCAACCTGCGCACACCCCCGTCTCTCCTCCGATTAATTCCGAAGATTTAATCAAGCTCCCGCTAACGAGTCCAGCGACATTCTAAATTCGCCGCCAGACTTTCGGAAATTTCAGAATTTTACCAAAACGCCAAAATGTTCGGCGATTATCATAATAAAATCGCCGGATTAACATAATGGGATGGTTCCCTCCTACTACAGCACGTTTCCTCCTGGATGATGTTATTCTTGAAATTCAGACAATTAGGACCATATCAAAAAGGTGATTCGAGCTTGGTTTAGGGATTCCCCTGGGACACGCCCTAGACCCAACGGTGTCAGAGTTGGAGTATCCGTAAATGGGTCGTAAGAGCCGGGGAAGGGGAGAGGGTGTAACGAGAAAAGGAAGAGGAGAGACCTGGGAATAACGAAGTCGCTCTGGCACACGCGTTTTCTTTTTGTTCTCTCGTTCTACCTAAACGGCGGGAAGTTTTAACGAGCGAAAATCACTGGCCAATGAAACGCCAAGAAATTGTTGTTCGGGTGGGGGCTGGGGACCGCGAGGAGTGGAAGGGGGTTAGGCCAGAAGGGACCATAACCTCCGGCAAATCTTTCGCCAGTTTACGGATTTTAAACGCATTTTGATTAATCCCGAGTTCGCGTCAACCAACGCTTTCCCTCGATGTTCTTTTAAGTTCTCTGCTTCTGCATGACCTATGACCTCGGTCTTCGGAAATCGCTTTTCAAGTAGTTTCACCCGCTCAACGATCGGGGTCCGGCATGTGTTGGCTCATTTCTCGAGGCGGACATTTCGATGTCGCTCTACCCCCACCCCGCTCATCCCTTCTGTTTCTCGCCAGCGTTCACTCGAGAGTTCCGGAACGATGAAATCGAATCTAATCGACTTTCTTCAAGGTCGTACGATAAACCCGAGTACTTGAAAGAAAGTCACGCCTTTTCACGCGCTCGTCGTACAAAGCTGCGATAATCGGGAAAAATGGACGAGTGGACGAAGCGCGAACTTCGCTTTCTCGAGTTTTCACTCGGTTGACCCTGCAACAACGGTCAGGGATTTGCGGGATTTATACATACGAAACGCGTGGTAGAATGGTATCTGGATGAAAGTAGAATAAGTCAACGATCGAGTGAGTCGCCTTAACCTTTCATCCGCTCTCCTCCCCCCGTCCCTAACGTTCATCGCGCAAAAGAGCGAAAAAGAAAACGAAACTCTCGGTACTTTGATTTTAGGTTAATTGATGACGTCATCAAACTTTGCACTGCTCGCATCCCCCTCCATTCTCCCGGCCTTGTCCAGTCTTTCGTCTCGTAATAGTTTCGAAACAATCACATGAGAAACGATGGGATTCGAGCATGAATTATGAATGGGAGGGATCGATGAATGACGAAAGTGAGGTTATGCGCTTATCAAAAGTAAAATCGAATTAGATTCTCGTGAATGGGATTAATCAATTTCGTGCTATTCACATTGGCCGAGGGAAATTCAATTGATCGTTTGTCATTCATAATGATATATCTAAACTGACATTGGGTATCTAAAACTATCCACAGCATCCTCGGCAACAAAACAGAATGGAACAGAGCAGAGAGCTCCGGGCGGCTCTAATTACATAATTGTTTACCTTGTCAGCTAGACAGAACGAGCACTTCATCAGGGCTACAACCAGCTACGCCTCATACATTATCGAGATATTAATCGATTAATGAAATTTATCGGACCCAATTATTAACATTGATTTTAAGCACCGTGCATCCGATCCTTTCAGTATCCGTTCCAATTATGGGGATTATCGATACGAGTTAATAAAGTAAAGTAAGACTGTCAAAAAAAAGACAATTACGAGTATAATTGCTCCGTTAAAAACTGTGTCTCTCGCACCGTCGATAAAGTAGGATCGTTTCAATCGAAATTTGCAAGCTGTCGCGTTACCGCTTAATCCTGAATTAAACTTGACTCTGATTGGTGCGGATTATTGAAAGCTAACGCGCGATTGGCGGGCTCTGCTACTGCATTACTTTAACGAATTTCGATAACCCCCATCTGCTTTACCGTTCGAGCAAGTTTTTCGATTAATTTCCACACTTTCTTTAAGTTCGCTTTCTAGGTTATGGCAGGGCTTGCCGTGGCTCAAAGTTTCCAGCTTTTTTCAAGGACATTTCGTTGGCAACCTGAATTAACCCCTTTTCCCGCAGCTTGAAGCAAAGACTAATAGCAACCAAAAGAGCAACCAATAGAGAGATTTTGATGTAAATATACGAGAAATGATAAGATGGTGGTTACACCAGGGTTTGGTGATGTTTTAGCATTGACGCCGGTGATGCTGTCGCTCTCGGGGCCGCTGCTGGGGGCGGTGGTGGGTGCCACCGCAGGGTTGCTCCTGGTGATCTTCGTGATCGTCCTAGCGGTGAGACTCCGCTACCGACCGAGGCCACAGGAGGACAAGGACTCCCACGACGATGGCGGCATGGCCAACCTGACCGGAACTGCCCTCAACCCCGGCACTTCCACCCTCCATCGTGACAAATCCGCTGGAGTTCCTCTCACGGAAAGTGTCGAGAGCTTCGAGAAAAACCCAGACATCATCCCCCACGCTAATGGTAATTCACCCCCCGACTCAATTGCCTTAACCAGACAGTCCTCTGCTCCCCGGGAGAAACTTGCGGGACTGGTCACACCACCCGCGAACGTCCCACTGCCTGAAACTTTTAACTTTTAAGAAACATTCGTCCAGAACTTTTAATTAAAGCTCCGCCATCTGTAGTTTCCTGAAGCTCGTCCGGTGCTGCAATAATGCAGCGGAACGTCGCTCAGTTAAGAATTCCCTTAAATAATTGCACAGGTTTGGTGAATGTTGATTTATCGGTGAAACCTGTACCTCGGCGGGGAGGGAGTAACCTTGATGGCTGCAGGAAGCATCGGAAAAAGCCATCTTGCACGGTTTTATTGGATTCTAATGCCTGCCCGTAATTCAAGGGAATCTTTACGATTCCAATAAAGGGCATTTTACAAGTTTCTTACGTTTGGAGAGGGGAGCCCCGCGTAGGAAAAAGGACCTCCCGGATGTATATAAAATTTATAGGGGTAGAAATGGGGAAAAAGTGGCAAAGCGGAGAGAGCTGGAGGGTCAAGTAGGAGGTAGCTTGGGAAAAAGCTAGCTGGAGCGAGTCGCAGTGACGTTAGTCATCTTTTGGTCGAGCGCGTCGTGTTCCTCAGCTGAACCGAAGCTGAAGCTGAAGTTGAAGCTGAACCTGGACCGGACCGAACCGAACCGAACCGAAACTGTTGCTCCCATCGCGAGTGAGTTTCCCGCTAGGCCAGTTACGCTCTGCCGGCTCTTGCTACTTCAACCTTTTTATAACGCGGGACCTCCTGCTTGGGAGAATCAACTCCCTCCACCCACTATCAACGACGCAAAGTCCTTCAAGCAAAAAGAAACGAATCGTCGACAATTAGTCACTCGGTCAGGGAGTTCCCCCGACCTTCTTCTGCCCTCTCTCTCCCACCACCTACTGTTCACCTCTTTTTAGCCGAGTGGCTTCTCGACGGAAGTTCCACGATGAATTTCTCTTGCCGAATCCGCGTTACTGCACCGGAACAACTTACTCCCGGTCGTACCAAAGTCCCCTGAAACTTCGGAGCTTCCCTCTTCTGGCCTTAAGGCGATCTCGAATCAAAATGACGCGTCAAGCTTCGCGATACCACCGCCATCTATGAGAGAAACCTTAAACGCTCGAGATAGACTTTAGGCCGGTGAAGTGTAAAGTCTTTTCAATTTTTGTCCTTGAACTATCCGCCTTAAGGCGTTTGCATTACTGCGCACCGGACAATTTTTTCTTTTTGGTCATTCGAAGTGTTCCTGCGAGCTTCTGAAACCTGCGAGCTCCCCGGGACCTTTAAGGCGATTCCTCAACGCTGATAATATTCGACTGTGCAGGACGTTAACCCTTTGCGGTCCTGCGTCCACGGTGATTTCAAGAAATTTCATCTCAACAGGTAGCGCGAGCCGCAAAGGGTTGAAAGAAACCCACTTTAAAGAGAACCTTAATAATGTTTAGCTTTCCTCGTAACCTTTTGCGCTTCTCCTCCCGTTTACTTGTTCTTTGGAAAATTGCGAGGGAGAAATTCTTGTTTCTCGTGTTTCGCTTCATTTGTCCCTCAAAAGGACACGCGTTTACCCTGCAGTATCAAACTATGTTTTGGAATGTAATTGGCATTACTATTAGTACTTTTCCTCTGTTGGGACAGAAAACTCTTACACAGAACTGTGCAAGGCATCTTCACCGCGTTGCACGAGTCAACCGCAGCGTCCAGTTACCTCCAGCTACGTGGCAGCGAATAACGTAAGTGGATCTTAAATCCTCCAGTACAAGTTGTACGTTTTTACAAGATTCTGGGTTCGGGGAGGGCCGGGCTCTTGGCTATTCTTCTTAGATGAAATTGAGAGTAAGAAGGGAGGGAAGGGGACTCGAAATTCGAGGAGATAGCGGAAAGAAGGACATTCAAGGGAACGCGTTCCGCTCGTGTGGTTGTAGGGGTCGGAATTGGCATATGCGGAACTGACACTGCGAAGTAGTCGGCGGATTCCTCCGAACTGCTACCCTCCCGTCCAAATAAGCAACATGAAGCGACCTCAGCTGTTACCGATGTCAACTCTCGGGCCAAGACAGCCGATCCAGGAAGCGACGATTTACGCACAGGTCGCTAGTCACCCGAAACCAATTTACGTGCCACCCCCACATCCGTACATGAGCAGCCGACCAGCCGATGAAACTACAGCGGAGACTCCATTAATCGCTCACGACAATAAGGTAATTCCACTATAACTACGCTAACTGGAAACTCCAAACTGCACTTACTCCCCCACCCCTTTCAAACTTTTCCCAACTCGGTAGTAGTAGCTACTTGAAGCTTCTCCACACACGCCGGTGATTCCCCGTATTAAAAGGCGCCGCGATCGATTACGCGTATCTAAAAACTAGCGTGCTCCGAAAAAAGGAATTTATAAAACTAGCGCTAATGGGGGCAAACGCCTCCTGCGCCTGGTACTCGGTGCCAGTCGCCAACGAGGATAAGCAGGAATGGAATATTCCAGCTTATTTCCACGTAATGGCCGGCCGGTTGTTACGAGATTGAAAATGTACAAGGAGAAAAAAGTCAAGAAGGGCGGGAGTATGGGAGGGGAGAGGGTAGAGGGAAAATCAGAAATTTCTCCCATTCCGTCTCGCGCTCGCTGTATTTTATTTGTACATTTATCGGCATTATTAATGTCAAGGTGCATTTGCCGTCCGTAGATAGCCATCGGGTAATTTAAATGCATACAGTAATTTCTAGAGAAAGAAGCTTCATTTGCATTTTACATTTGCCTTCTTCTGGAATGACAATTATCATAATTACTCAGGTTTTCTTTGCGGAGACCTTATGAAATTGCCAGTAGTCTTCTTGTTTTGAGCGAGATCCTCTCTTTGCTCTCTGTCTGAGAATCTGTCGAGTATACGCCGAGATCCATTTGAAAATCTATCGGTGCACGTTGATCTAAAAATTATCGAGATCCACCGATCTATCTGAAAATCTCTCCGGTACACGCCGGTCTATCCGAGAGTCTATCGGTATACGCGATATCTCTCTTTTCGACGTTCCATCCTCTTCGGGACTCGCTTTCTCTATTAAAACGTCATTTGCAAGAAGTGGCGAGGGCCGATATGAAACACGTCTGCTTTCCAGTGGCAAGAAATCTTGGCTTAGAAGCGTAATAGCCATGGTAATAGCGATAGCAGGCTTTATCGACTTTTTTCGTTTAGGACTTTTTCCTCCCGCGCTGCCACATCGGTAAAATGTGTCGCGTTTGCTTCGGCCCAACGTCCACCAGGTTAATTCACTACCCGTAGAAGATATTATAACGAGTCTCTTTGCTCTTTTTCTTGAAGATTCCCACGATCAGCCAATCGGGCAATTCCATTTGGCGTACGGACACACCACCAATTTCCAGCAGCACGACCACATGATTCCCGACGATCACGGAAGAAACATTCCCATTCTCTTGAACGTTTCTCAATGTGGCCCCCGAGCGAATATACGACGCTTTATAAAGCAACGATCCACCACCAGGAGGGATAATCTCGTTAAAGTCTCTCCCGTTAAATACGGTTGCAACGCTAACGTTGAAAAGCTGGTGCTATCGTAACGGTTTATTTAAATAAGAGCCGAGAGGGTGCGCCATCTATCCGAAAAGTTTGGCTTTCGGCTTTTCAACCTTTTATACGATTGTTTGATGGCGGAAGATCACTGTTCAGTCGCCGGACTCTATTACGGGGATAATAATTCGGAAATAAGGCAAATAGATTATTATTATTAAGTGTAAAAGGTGTCGCGCGCGGCTGTAGAACGCGACTCGACAGTCTTCCTTCCGCCGTAGTAATGAAATTTTTGAGGTTATGAAACGTTTTTCACTGTGCGAGTCCAGCTAAGTTTCGTTACTGACTTTTATCCGGTGGGGAATTGTGAAAGTAAAGAAAAACTTGTTACTAGTAGTAAAGAAAAAAAAAGAAAACTTTGTACATATACTTTCCGATCGACTTACGATAGACGTATGCGAATTCTGCTGTTGGATTATTACGAGAAATAGTAGCGGATTGCGTTTAACGACGTTCGGGATGAAACGTAGTCAACTCCATGCGTGATTTAACGCAACCCCGTATACCAATCGACATACCGACAATTACAGACTTATTTTTTTCGATACATTGAAAGGAATGTAGTTAAACTGGTATGGAATCCCGTGCGAACTGATGATTACATTCGCAAATTATTAACCGACGGGACTGGGACTGAAAATCAAAAGCGCTCTTTTAAACCGATTATTGCCGACACGCTCAAAAACGCTTTCATTTTGAACTCGAGCTATTCCGATAAATTAGAGAGACTCTTTCCCCGAGCGACGATCGTTGTTGGATGCGCCACTGGGGATGTTTGTTTTAATTGCCGAAGATTCGAAACAGAACCCGAAGAGAATCGCGTTCTTTAAGAATCATCCAACGTTACCGACCGAGCACGTTTCAAGGAATGCGAAAAACAAGAGAATCGAATCGTCCACGAATAGGAGAGAGAGTCCTTCAGGCTTTCTGGCAGACTTGACCGACGATTACTGCACAAGTACAAAGCGGAAAATCCGTTTCTTTCAGTATTACCGACAATTCCGTTTTACCGAAACTTGCAATTACGCAATAAATGAATAAACAAATAAATATAGATTTATATTAGGTCGCGTACGATTCACAAAGCATAGCTGCAGTTGCGCATCTAAAATGGAGTTTATCGCGTGGCGAATGATTTATCATTTAAGCGTTCAAGTATACGTTCGAAAACAAATCATTATAATTCTTAAGACACCAATGAGAGATCAGAGTGTAACTTGTTCGAAATCTCTCTGGAGTTCGAGATGTTTTTTCTCTTGGTTTCGCAAAGTTTACCGCGCACGACTTGTGTAACTGTGACGTCGTTGCGTACAACCGTAGACAGATATGGAGTCCATGACGTCACTAATTTCCCCCATCACAACGTTGATTGACCGCTAGATGGCTAGAAAAATAGTAAGTTTTCCTCGAAAGTACAGTCTTACTAGAGATTTGGAAGATCGATTTGTCCAATTCTTTTTAAAACTTTGTCGAGTGCGATCGGTGCACCGTACCAGCGACTCACCAAGTACGATGGATCTATTTTTGGTCCATTGCTCAAATATTGCTGTGCGGCCAAAATAAAATGCTGTGAGCGCTGAGCAATGTGACCCAGTTGCATTGTACTCATTGAGTTGCTTAGAGTACAGTGCAACGTATAACAATTTTGTTTTAGTCCACAACGGTGTTGACCTACGCCGTTGTACTGTACTAACAGTAAAAGTTACAGTGCAATAATAGCAAATGAAACATAATTTAGGACACAGGGTTTGAAGTTTAATTATTATCCCGAGATTAAAGAGTAAATTTTTAGTTGAAAATTTTCTTTCGATATTCGAAGAAAAGCTTTAATCATATTTTACCAAAGCTTGGAGGTTAGGAACTCTCCATATCTGCCCGCGGTTGTACACGTGTATATTTAAGTATTTGAATTTATATAGAATATTTATAGAAGCACGATTGTACGTCGAAAATTCGAGGGAAGTTCATTTTAAGCAAGAACGTCGACGAGGACACTGGACCTGGACGACTTTTCAAGGAATTCCATTGGTAATTTCTCGAAGACGTTATTCTGCAAATTGTAAGCAACGATGTTACACGAAGACTGAGAGATAACGAAAGAATAGAGCGAGAAAAATATAATAAAGTTTTTACCGCGTATATTTATATGTGCCATATGTCAATCCCCAGATACGAGGCATGAAAATTGATTGTAATTTTGTGTTTCCTTCTCTTTTTCCCCCCTTTCCCTTCCTTTCCAAACTTTTTTTTCTGCAAAAATCCAATTGCACGATTCTCGTGAAATTGATGAAAAGCAACCTTTATGCGTTTGTAGGTGAGAATCAATGACCAAATTAAGTAATGTAAAACTGCCATTTGTTTAAAAAGTTTTATATCTCCGAACTGTTCAGTAGATATGAATTGATCGATATAATTGTCCTTGTAATTATTAGGAGAATAGTTTATCATAACCGTTGCATGCATTTAATCTAGTTTCATTTAATCTAATATTACAATGTGGATATTATCGGGGGCACTTCTCATTATATTTCACGTATTATAATTGAATTTTCATCAAAGAGAGAGTTTGGTTGTGCGCTTGTGACATTAATTCTTGAATTTTGGAAAAAAGAAAGGTATACGGACTTCGCCGCCATATTGAATTTCTGCGCAACTATTTCGCTCATCCTAATCAAGAGTCTAATGTAAAATATTCTTGCTTCTAATTATTCCGATGAAAATCTAACCCATTTGTAATATCGACCGACTCTAATTATACATAAATATAAATATATATATTACCCTTTTCACAAGGGTATAATTACATTTACTAAAGAGGTAAGGAGAAAGAGTGTTTTTTATGGCCAGACAATGGACTAAAATTGAATTTGTATATGTCATTGTTTATTATTAAAATTTTATTAACACACTTGCAAAGTAATCAGGGTTTCGAGTAGACAAACGAAGCAAATTTATGTGCTCAGAAATTACGTGTTAAAGATTCATGTGAAATGGAAAGAAGTAAAAGGAAAAAAAAATAGGCACACTGGAATATTAAAACGTCAAAATCTGAAAGAGATTCCGTATTTTGTCTGATATTATATTACCAGTGTAATAAAAGACTTTGATATTATTGTTAGTATGCGATTTAAATATTACAAAATGGATTTAATTAATATAAAACGTACATCAATATACGAACAGCATACGCGCATATATGAAAGTGCGTATGTACAAAAAAATGAAGTCTTATAATTTTAAATGAATTTTAATATAGGTTTACCTGTGTAAAATAAGAACTAATTGTGCTCAATAAATTTCAATAAATAACGATTTTGCCTATGCTAATAATAATTATTGTAATTATTTTTGTATAGAATCATAAGAAACAGTTTAAATATATAACAATATTATATATATATTATAATATATATATATGAATATAATATATTAAGTAATATATATATTATAAATATATATATACATATAAATATTATAAATATACACACATTATATATGTATATATATACACATACATATTTACATTTCATTGCAATGTAATAAAATGTAAAATAACCCATACTATTCTATTTCTCAATAGCGTTTTAATTATATACTTTTATTTTATTTTAAATAAATATATTGCTTATATTGATTTTATTAATTTCCCGTAAAGAAATTTCCCTATAACCATAGAATATGCATTTTTATAGAAATGTTAAGTAGGGAATTTGTAATATTTTCTATCATGAAATTTCACTAGGCTACGAGATTACGTTGGTAGCCCTTATGAATTGTATTGTAGAAACACGTGTTGGTCATCTAGACAAAACCTGTACAGATAA
Organism: Sclerodermus sp. 'alternatusi'; assembly: GCA_037305995.1. NCBI lineage: Eukaryota > Metazoa > Arthropoda > Insecta > Hymenoptera > Bethylidae > Sclerodermus > Sclerodermus sp. 'alternatusi'. Next base: position 10,951,511 of record CM074547.1, read on the forward strand.
AAAATAAGTTTAGTAAATAAAAATACTTATATAAAAGTTATTTAAAACTGTCAATTAGAATTTATTAATTATAAAAGTTACAAAAATGCCTGTGATCAATAGAATTGTGTAAGTAGTAAAGTAATGGGTGACAGATTGGCTTAGTTATTCATAACATTCATTAATTACAGAAAGCCTACGACACATAAAGGTAAAAAAGCAATATTAAAAAAAGAGCCGAAACTAATAGAAGGTGCAAAACTTGCTTTGTGTATAAAGGGTCGAAATTCATCACAGGAAATAAATAATTTTATGAGAGACTTGGTAAGGAAGATTATTTTATTTCAAGAAACAATATGTGAATAAAAGCTAACTTTATATCATTTTAGTATGACCTAAAAAAACCACATGTTCAAATGTTACAAAAGAAAAATGACATAATACCTTTCGAGGATGTTACACCTATTGAGAAATTTCTTAATAAAAACAATGCTTCGCTCTTCATATTTGGTTCGCACAATAAGAAACGGCCAAATAATCTTATATTTGGAAGAACCTTTGAACATACTTTGCTCGATATGGTAGAATTTGGTGTAGAACATTATAAAGGACTAAAAGAGTTTAAAGTGCCTAAAATTACTGCTGAATTAAAGCCAATATTAGTTTTTAATGGAGATCTTTTTGATACCAATTATGAATATGGTAGAATAAAAAACCTACTTATCGATATGTTTAATCATGATACAGTAGAAAATATCAGGCTGCAAGGATTGGAGCATGTTTTAAGTTTTACAGCTGTAGATAATAAGATTTTATTCCGTAGTTATAGGTAAATATTACTTACTGTCCATGCCATATTTCTTTGACATATCACACCATATTGATTAAATTTCTTTTAGAGTAATGTTAAAAAAGTCAGATTGTAGAATACCTAGAATAGAGTTAGAAGAAATTGGTCCTAGTTCGGATTTGATATGCAGACGAACGAAACTGGCTTCAGCAGATTTATTTAAGCAGGCTTGCAAGAAGCCTAAGGAATTAAAGGTACTTTTGATTTTTTTTCATGAAATAAAAATGTATAATTACAAACTTATTTTTATTGAAAAATAATTCTAGGTTAAAAAGAAGAAGAATATTTCCAAAGACACATTTGGAACTACATTTGGTCGTGTACATTTGGGTTCTCAAAATATTAATAGCATACAAACCAGGAAAATGAAAGGTCTTAAAAAGACCTTAGCAGAGCGAAAACTGGAAAAAAAACGAAGCAGCACAGAAGCTCCTTCAACTGAACCAAAACGATTGAAAACTAATGAGGAAATAAATGAATAAAAATATTAAATTTTTACTTATGATTTCTCTTTTCCCCAAGTAGATATTCCACTTGCATGATCCTAAAAATATAACAATAATAAAAATTTGTCTTAATTTGTTAAAAATATATAAAGTTATTTATGCAAGAATATTATATTATTACAACCTTGATATAAATATTATTTGATGATAAATTAGATCGTATATTATCGCACGCAGTCAATAAAGTTTTATCTTTATTTAATTCTAGTGCTCTTACTCTTACAAGACTTCGGAATTGCACAAAATGTTCGATTATATCTTCTGGTATTTGTAAATCACTTTCAATTGTAAAATCTAAAATACCTAATTTTTCAATAGTCTTCGAAATATAATTCGATGCAATTGCTACTGCAGTAATAGGTCGGGCTGATGTATCATTCTGTGTAAGCAATAAGAATATGATAAAAAATTTAAAAATATTCTCTACTTTCGAGATTCATTCAAATATTGATTGACTTACACATTTCTCATGTAACATTTTATTACATGATTTAATAAAATTTAGAATTGATTGAATTGCATTGTAAGTATCAAAATTATTAGCTAGCGCTGAAACGACTTCATGTTTCGTTTCCTGCAAAGACTAAGCAAAAAATAATATTACAACTTTGATAAAATACTAGTAGGTAATATACTTACTTTATACAGAATACTTTCATTGACGTTACCACTTGGTAATTTTCCAATGACATAATTATCACAATCTCTAATAAAGTGTTGAATCTTATTTAATATTGATACAGAATTTTGCATTATATTATCAGAGAATTCTATATCTGTGTAAATACAAATTTAATATTATAAAATACAAGGTACATTACAGATTTAAATGATTGTACCTTTTTTATAATCGGACAATAAACAGAACAGTCTAAATTGATTAGCAGTATAATTTTGTAATAATTCTTGAATACTTTTTGTATTATTTAGACTTTTCGACATTTTTACATCTCCTTCTAAATGTAAGTGTCCACAATGCACCCAATAATTAACCCATTGATTTATTTCATGGTAACAACAGGATTGAGTTTCTTCGTTTTCATGATGGGGAAACATTAAGTCAATTCCCCCACTATGTATATCTATACAATTCCCAAAAATAGCACTGATAAAAAATTAAAATGTATGACAGTAAAACTGTATTTACAAAATTACTATCATGGTATAATTACCTTGCGATAGTACTACATTCTATATGCCACCCTGGTCTACCACAACCCCAAGGAGCTTTCCAGAATGGTTCTCCTTCTTTAGCAGCTTTCCAAAGAGCAAAGTCCCTTGAGGACTTTTTTGAAGGATGATGACTTTCAACAGATGTAATTGAAAATTTCCCATACTTTTCATATTTTGATGTATCAAAATACACCGATCCTGTGCAATATAATCTTCAGTATTCACGAAACATTGTATTGTTAATCTAAATTAAATTTACTGTACCATCTTCCGTAACATAGGCAGCATTTTTCTTTAAAATATTTTCAATGAATTTAATAATTTGCGGAATGTAATCAGAGACTCTACAACTTAAGTATGGTTTTAAAACATTTAATTGTTTCATATCATTAAAAAATTCATTTTCATAAAATCTAGTTAATTGCATAAAATTTTGACCAGTCTTTTGAGATCGATCTATAATTTTATCATCAATATCTGTTATCCCCATAACTACTAGTACATCTATGTTAAAAAATTCCAATAATATTCTCCTCATAATATCAAATCTCATATATGTTCTATAAGAATACGATTAGATAAAAAAGACTTATATTATTACTGTGCATATAGAAAATAAGTATGCAATATTACGCTGCATGTCCAATATGTGCAGAATCATAGACTGTTGGTCCACAAATGTACCAAGATAAAAAATGTTCATTACTTAGAATTAAAGGAACTTTACAATTTGTCAATGAGTTATATATTGACACATTTGTTTCCTTTCCAATTGGTTTTATCCATTTAGTTTCCTTTTTACAACCTACTTGTGTACTCATAAAATTTTTACAAAATCTACGAGTTATATAATTTTTAAATAAAAGTTTTACAATCATATTTATAAAGTTTAATTAATAATACACATATTAAAATAAATATAACTCTAAGGTTAACATCAATTCCAATGTTTGCAATTGATACCTAAAGCACAATTTTAATTTACTTTGTGTCCTGTTTTGCTCAATGAGCACATTACCAGGCACAACAGTACTAAAATTTAAATTTAAACCTAAAATTTATACAGGGCATTCAAAAATTTCGTTTTTCTTCCTATAAACGCAATAAAGAATTATGAAACCTATTTCAATAGACAGATAAATATTCACAGATTGGCATTCTGATCAGTATGGAAAAGAATAAATTTAATTTAATTGAAAAACTAATGCTCAAATTCATGATAATTTTGACAGCTTATTTCTAAGGAAAGATGACAGACTTTCTCTCTGTGTCGTGAAGGAATATTTCTTTGTTTACACAGTTGTTTTCTCAGTGAAATATTTCCCTATCTAGTGTCTTTAAAAGAGATAAAAAACATTTTTCACTTTTTTAATCGTTCAGGTAATAAACCTAATATTTGTAGAATCACGGGTCATGATTTTATGGCGCTTCCTAGTCTCTTTAGAGATCAGGAAGTACAGTATAGAGGCAGAACCATCGAGTGAGTAAGCCTTGCGGAGATACCATCCGGTGGTTCATAAAATGCCTAGGTGAGGAGTTTAGTGGGTCGAACCCCACACTACTCTCAGCTGGTTATCCTCAGAGAATTCTATCTTCAGGGATGAGCAACTGAGAGTGTCTGAAAATCAGATTCTCCTCACCTGTTAAAAAAAAAAAAAAACAAAATTATGATGGCCATCGATATTCAATGGAATTTCCAGTTCTCATTCAAAACATTAATAAAATTATAACAGTAATTAAATAATTAGTATGTATTTTAAAATTAATGTTAAATGTTATGTAAAAAATATGTAAATTAAAAATATGTATGAAAAATAATGTAAATAAAAAATTTCATATTATATATGCATATATAATTATTTCATCCATTTCAGCCTACAGCATATTATCCCATATTTCATGAACGAAACCATGAGTACTCCTTGCAATTTTCTCAAAATTTTTTCGACTTTCAAACTGCTGCCATTTTCACAAAAGTGAATATTTTTGGATGGGACTTTCTGCGTTGCATTCTATCTATCGAATACTAAGACCCTACGGAATTACAAGCGATTCTGAGATACTTCGATTTTTAAGAAATATCCAAGTGGTACCCCTTGTAATTTTCTCAAAATTTTTTCGACCTTAAAACTGCTGCCATTTCTAGAAAAATGAATATATCTGGATGAGACCTTTTTTGCTGCATTCTATCTATCGAATACTAAGTCCATACGCAATTACAAGCGATTCTGAGAGATGTCGATTTTTGAGAAAAATCTAAGTGGTACCCCTTGCAATTTTCTCAAAATTTTTTCGACCTTAAAACTGCTGCCATTTTCACAAAAGTGAATATTTTTGAATGAGACCTCCTGGGCTGCATTCTATCTATCGAATACTAAGTCCATACGCAATTACAAGCGATTCTGAGACATGTCGATTTTTGAGAAAAATCTAAGTGGTACCCCTTGCAATTTTCTCAATATTTTTTCGACTTACCCTGCGTTAACCCCTAAAAATCCGAAAAAGGAAACAATAGAGATAGATAGAGAAAAAGAGAAATAGTTTTTCTAACTTGCGTTTGAAAAATACAGAGATGGAAGGCGCGAAGGGTATAAGATTTTTCTGGACAGGGATAGAATAGGATTTTCAGGAGGGAAATGGTCAGAGATGAGGTTCAAATTGGATCGCGGTGGGTTTAACAAGAGGCAACAGGGGAGAATTCACATCTCGATGTGGGCGGATCTGGAAAGTAGAGGCCGATGTCCCGATGGCTCCCACCCCTAGAGCTGGTAGAGGGGCGAATGGATGGATGAATACTCGGATGCGTGCTCGAGATTCCCCAGCCGGTCAATAGAACGACGCGTGCGCTTTTCTTTCCAGGAACTGGCTGCCGATATCGGCTATTATGTTGCTGCGGCTACACGGGGGTGTCGCTCGATGGTAACCAGTGCATTTTTTCTCATACTTTTTTCTTATCCATTCTCATCCCGTCTTTGAGTATCGGACTGTCGTCTCTTCCTCGTGACCATCGCTCGACCCGGGTGATATTCCATTTCGCGGTTCGGTCCCGCTATTGTCTAACCGCGAGCCGCGAACAGAGGAAGCCGCGGTGAAAGTGTGTTAGGACTAGCCCTTCTGAGGGTTGCTGTTCTTCCACGAGTTCCGCGTACTCTGGACTTGTCGTTATTTACGTTGCTATTTAACTATTGTACTATCCGTGTTGCTTCGTTGCTCCTTTTCTTGAAATTAGTATCATTATCCTTTTGCGTTACTAACAGTAGGACTACTACTACTACTACTACTATTACTGCTGCAACTACTACTACCTATATTACTGTCATTATGATTATTGTTGTCATCGTTCTTATTACAACAATCGTTAACGTGTTTCTCAGATGAAGGAGCTGGACGTAACAGCCGTGATGAGCAACTCGAGTTGCGCCCTTTGCACCCTCGGGCCTCCACCGGACATCCTGCACATTCCACCCCCGCCGTTGCCGGCATTTCTCGAGCACAGCTCCGATTTCTATCCAAACGCGGACGTTCTACCCTTCCCCCCGCACCAGAATGACAGCCCATGTAAACATTACTGCGACCGGCGCTCAGAGGGGGTCCAGTACATCGAGATGCCACAACAAGGTCACTTGATTCTCAGTTCTTGAATTCCCTTCCGCAGCTGGACATTACACGGAAGAAGAGGAGAAGAAGTAACTTCTGACATTTCTTCTTCAGGTACCGTCTTCGACGACACGTGGCTGCTGGTTCTGATTTCCTCCTGCGTGGGGGTGATCTTCATTGGGATCATCCTCGCGACTTTGCTGCTGAAATGTAAATTGTAAGTAGCTGAGAGAAAGAGAGAGAGAGAGGGAGGGTAGGAGTGCGATGGGGAGGGTTAGGGAGGGGAGGGGGACTCGATTGACTGCTAGGCAAGATCCGACCAGACCAAGTGCCGTATTAATGTGATGAAACGTATGTGTAAAGCAAATTTTGTAGTAATAGGGGAGGTAAGAGCGGCGTCATCTCCATGCCAAGCGCCACCGCTGGTGTCCAGGCGAAAAACGTCAGGATCCAGAACGAGGCTGTCCTCTACCCTTGCACGAACGACGCCATGCAGGACAGCCGCGTCATGTGGGCGACCTTGACCCCGCGCGGTACCACCAGGCACTACCTGGAGGAACACACCTATGAAACTATCGGGGGTGGACAGTATCATAAGCGCTCCTGCTCGACCACACCAACCGAACATGTAAAACTCAAGGCAATTTAAAGATTTTACGTTTGTATAACAATCATAATAATCGTGCCAATGCCCAGACCCCCTCTGTCTCTCTATCCGAGTCTCTCTGTCGATCTCTCGTCTTTTCTTCTTCTCTCTCTCTCTCTCTCTCTCTCTATCTCTGTCTCTCTTTACTTGTCTGTCCGTCCATCCTGCTGCTTCTCACCCCAACACCTGTTCTATCGTCCGTCTCTCCAGTTTTCTCTTTCTCTTGTTCTCTAATCGTCCCCATCCCAACAGGAGCTTCCAATGCTGATGGGAACACCCTTTTCTTTCTCTTTGCAGACTTACGCGGACCCACCGGTGACCACGCCGGTGCACAATCGACCAAAGGACGACAAAGCTTTCGATAATACAGCTTTTGTCGACTACGAGGAACCATTATCCGTTAAAACTGGTTACTACGAATCGACTGATACTTTGGAAGCGAACGATGCAGGTAATTCGGTCCATTTGCTCCCGTTTCTTCGAGTCTTGTGTCGAAGGAAGAAAGATATTATTTATTATTTCTTAATTATCCGATAAAACTTAATCTTGAACAGCGAGGGTTGAGACCGTTGAGAGGTTGACGAGAATATTTGTCAATAGGCATCCTGACCATTCAGAGAGGCACGTTGAACAGACCTCGAGTTAGCTCTCCAACGAGAATCGAGAACCCAAATCTGCCACCGCTTAATCTTCATCCGCACAAACGAGCTTCTCGGAAAGGATCTGGAACGCAACATGCCACTGATACGTTGCTGAGAAGCAGCATCACGTCCTCCACTTATATTCCCACTATATAAGACTAATGTCGTCTTACCCTTTATATTACATCTCCCAAAATGCTTATACAGTAATAAGCGATATAAAGACGAGCACTTTTTACTTTCTTATCATATTTGTTATCATCACATCTAGTCATGCGAATCTCTAAGCACATTAATAATCTGTATGTTCAATAAAACCTCTAGTTGTATCGAACAAGCTCGTTTTTCTTTCCCCTCTCACATAAATATATAAGACTTACGTTAACAATTTGTTCCATAACAGAAAAACTAGAAGTTACTTCAAAGAGGGCTATAGCATCATTCCTGCAGAAAAAATCAAGGAATCAATTGAGTCTAGTCTTGATCCAAAATTTCCAAAAATGTGGTAATAAAGCGAAAAGTACGAAACGTTGTAAAATTGCTAAAACATACTGTTCTGTTTAACCATAAAATAGATAAAGTGAGGATCCACTTACAACCACCTGTTTCGTTCCATTATGTATATTATGGTATAGGGGCTTTTTAAAAAACAAACAAATATGGCGACACCCATACTCTTCAAGTTACGCAGAATATCGTATGTAATTATTTTTTGTTGCTTTTTTAATTATTTGTATGCAGTTATTAATGCTTGATGCATATATGTGTAGTATATATTATATATTTAAATAGTGATTTATTACAATCATAATGTTTTTTATAAATTCCAATTAAATTTAACTTTACTAGGTTTGAATCTATTGTTTATTTAATTCTAATGGTACATTTTATTATTTATTGAAAATAACTTGAATAGTTTTTCATTTGATAGAAATTCTATTAGGCCCCTCATTCTGTCTCGGTCTCTGAGCAACATGGCTAAACCATTGATAGCAGTTTGTCAAATGAGATCAATAGCGGATAAAGGGGAAAATTTAAAAGTTGTCTCTCAGTTAGTTGCTGAAGCTAAGTGGAGAAATGCAAGCGTAAGATTGATGTAGTGTATTGTAATTATGAATTTTGTTAAATTTATGAGAGTAATATCACATACGCATCAAACAGGTAGCATTTTTCCCAGAAGCTTGCGATTATCTAGCTGACAATAAAAAGGACATTGTAGCCTTGGCCGAACCTTTGGATGGTCCTACTATTCAAAATTATAAAAAACTTGCTATAGAAAATGATATCTGGTTGTCTTTAGGAGGTGTACATGAAGCAGTAAACTATTCTTTCTTAATTTAAGTAATATAAAATACATAAAAACAATGACAGAACTAGGTAAATTTCAGAGTTCTGAGGGTTGTCAAAAGATTTACAATACACATGTTTTAATTGACAATAAAGGGGTATTAGCAGCTGCTTATAGAAAAATTCATTTATTTGATATGGACAATAAAGAAACTGGAGTTCGTTTAGTAGAATCTGATTATGTTTCAAAGGGGCAACAGATTTTAGCTCCTATTTCTACACCTGTTGGAAAAGTAGCACTTAGTATTGTATCCTTCTAGTATAAATTAAATAATTTTTGCTTGTACATTAGTAATTATTTAAAAATCCTTAAAAATGATATTAAAACTTAACATAAGCTATAGTGCTATGATATGAGATTTCCTGAATTGTCTCTTACATTGAGAAATATGGGTGCAGAAATTTTAACTTACCCATCTGCATTTACCTATCAAACTGGTGCTGCTCATTGGGAAATTTTATTACGAGCAAGGGCTATAGAAACACAATGTTATGTTATAGCGGCAGCTCAAACAGGCATGCATAATAAAAAACGAGTTAGCTGGGGTCATGCCATGGTAAGAATTCTTTAAATATTTGCTCATTAAGTGACACTATTTGAAATAAATTAATTGTTTCTTAGATTATTGATCCATGGGGCACTGTGATTTCTCAATGCGCAGAAAAAGTTGGAATCGCTGTAGCGGAAATTGATTTAGAATTGTTAAATAAAATTCGTAATAATATGCCATGTGAAAATCATCGTAGGACCGATTTATATCCAATAATGAAACAAGTTACTTAAATTGTAAATTTTTTATTGAAGTGTTTAGAAAATAATATATATTATACTTGTATATACTTATTTACACTTATTACCTTAAGTGCTTTTTAAATATTTAATACAATTTTATAAACAACAGGGAATTAAATGTGTAATTGTAAATAGACAAAATAATATAAAAATACATTTATTTCTTCGTATCATTTCATATATAAATGATATATATTATTGATATACAAAATAATGTGAGAAAATTGAGTATTTGTTATTAATATATATATTTATTTTAGAATATTTTGAGAGGTAGAATTTCAGAAAAATTTTATATATATTATTATATATATATATATATATAAATCTCATTAAATTATATCATAGAAAATTATCTTATTTACCTCATAAATACTTTTTCTTATTTTATATAAAATATTTTGTCTTTATATTGAACACGCACTTATATGTGTATTTCCTTTACTGTATATATGTTTAATATTTAATTAACTCAAATCTTTGTTCTTTGCTTTTACTCTATTAATAGGCAAGTAAAATTAATACTGATTATATATTTTGCAAAGTTTTTACCTCTCATTAATCATTACTTTTATTAAATTAACAAGACACAGTCTTTAGCTATAAATTGGCTAGGAAAATTGAATTAAATCAACTTCTTTTGTTATTGAATTAATAGTAGGTGCTGTTGTAATTGATGAAGTGAAGGAACGCACATGTGAACGAAAACTTGGAGTGGCCTGCCAAGCTTCATCGCGAATAACTCCTTGATTTCTAGGAAACATCAAAAGTGGATCCTTCCCTGTCTTTTTACATAATTTTTCTTGCAGTATAACTAGTTGAGATCTCCAATACCCATAACTAGCACATTTTAAAGCAGTAATCCATTGATCCACTTGTGCTTCAGATCTACCACTTAACACATGCCGTTTTGCATGTTCGTCATCTCGAAATGCTATGCTAAAGGCAAATGCCCCTTCTGATGTGGTATCAATATTTATACTAAAATTCTCAAGAATTATTACCCCGTCTGGTTGTCTAGTATCAATGTGTCCTAAATCATTGATATTGAAGTAGAATAGGAGATTAGATCTAAGCTTGAACCATTTCTCTTTAAATCCTAAAATTAGGAGACACTGACAGAGATTTTAAAAAAATTTCATTGGTCTGCTAAATGTACAACTTTAAGGAAATTAACTATGAGCTATAAGTTATAACTTCATAAAACTATCAAGTTTTTAATTCTCTTACCAACCTGATTTATGGGCACGTTTATGATTTAATCGCCCTTCAAGATCTGCAGGACCATTGCTAGCTTCAGCTAATTCTTTTTCATTAAACTTCATTTTTTAGGTTTTAATCAGTACACTTACATAACCTTTATAAACATACAATATTACTAAATATAAATACAAAACTTTAACTAAAAACAATATTTAACTTGAGATTTTAATCATCATGAATCATAAAGAAAAACTTATTTGTAACAAATGTAGCTAATATTATTGTTATATTATTGAATTGCTCTCATTTATACAGCTGTTTGACAGCAAATAGGCATATTGATACACCATACAAAAATTATAAAGATTACAGTTCAAAGATCAATTATATATAAAAGATATAGGAGACTTTCTTTTATATAAATAATATATAATTGATTTTAATTGAATAAAAGCTTTGCTTTTAATTAATAATAATATATGTATTTTTTATTAAAATAATTTCTAAAGCTACTAAACACTTATTCATATAAAAAAATGTATTAATTTTTCATGAGAGCATAATATTTCATTATTATTTTATAATTAAACTAATTGAAAATTACTTAATAATATGAGTATCTGAGATTGGACAAAACATTTAGAAATTCTTTTATATCTAGCAGTTGGTATACCTGAGGATTGCGAAATTATGCAGTGTATACGAAAATGTATGTTTAATAAGTGACAGGTAAAATAATATATACATATATAAAGATGTAATGTAAACAAAACTGGTTTCCGCATTTATATTTTTAGAAATATAAAATTTATAAAATGGAAGAAAAGGATGAAGTGGAAAATATTTTTAAATTTGTGGAAAAAATTGATTGCAAACAAGATGCTATTAGATCAGTTCGTTTCAATGGTATATAGCAACTTCTTTTTTAACCTAAACCTTAAGTTATTTTAGATAAATAACAGTGTATTTAAATTAAATTTAATTATTTAGTGGATGGTTCCTATTGTTTGACATGTGGATCCAATAGACAGTTAAAACTATGGAATCCATATAGAAAAGTTCTTTTAAAAACATATGAGAGTCATGGATCTGATGTTATGGATGCATGTGCTTCTTGTGATAGTAAACAAATTATATCCTGTGCTAGAGATAAAACAGTAATATTATGGGATGTCAGTACAGGCACACCACTTCGTAGATATAGAGAACACGCAGGAGACGTTCTTACTATTAAGTAAGCAAAATATATTACACACGTTAAATTATGAGTTCGCTAACTAATTGTACATGTTTTTGTACATATAACATTAGGTTTAACGAAGAGTCTACAATGGCAATATCTGGATCTACGGATAATAAAGTTATGTGTTGGGATATTCGTAGTAAAGGATTAAAACCAGTTCAGATCTTAGATGATGGGAAAGACTCTATTTCCAGTGTAAAAGTGTCTAATTATGAAATTTTAACAGGATGCTTAGACAGAAAAGTTCGTAGATACGACATAAGATGTGGAAGAATGATCGTAGACATAATGCCAAGTTTGTATCAACCCTATTTTTATACGTAGTTTCATGTCCGTCCTGGATTATTCCATTAAAGCTACACAAATTTATAGGTTACGTAACTTGCGTCAGCTTTACCAGAGATGGCGAATGCATACTCGCCAATGTCACAAACGAATGCATACAATTAATAGACAAAGAAACGGGCCACAGACTAGGAATGTACAAGGGACACCGCGCATTCGACATGTACATAGAATCCGCCGTCAACTACCTGGACAATCTAATCATTTCAGGCTCAGAAGACGGCAGTGTCTACATCTGGGAACTGTCCACGGAGAAGCTCGTCACCAAGCTCTCGTCCAACGATGTTGAAGCAACAAAGAGGCCTTTCGTTTCAATCGACGCTCATCCCCAAGCCAATTGCTTCCTAACGTCGAGTGGTTCCGACGTTTTCATGTGGAGCGCCGAAGACATGACCGCGGAATCCTAATGCGATCCCGAACAACGACAAAACGAGATAACCCCATGCGACTCAACCTAAACTCCTGTAAAATAATACGACTGTACATATAACGATCGAGGAAGTAAAATAAAATTTTTACAAACGATTTCATCTAGTCATTCCAGGTACGGAGCAACACAGCGCGTTCGTCATAAATTCAAATTGCCAAAGCAGCGCGAAATTCCGCATGCGCGAAGCTGCGGACGGCGTCTGATGCGTTCGCTGGAGTGGGAGCCTATAAGAGGGCGGGGCGGTAGTGGTGGGGGTGAGAAGCGAGCGAAATCTGCGCGCGCAAGTGGCGCGATCTCGGTGCGTCAGAGAAATTCTTGTCCGAAGCAGGTGGACGCGAGCGAGATGGACAATCGGCCGTTGATCGTGGAGGGGGACGGTCGGAAGACGCCGCGGGGGAGAAAAACAGAGACAAATAGGGTTGCTCGTGCGAAATGAGCCGAAGGCGGCAAACGACGGAGACTAGGAGGACCTTGGTCGGAAGAGGACGCCGCCCTGGCTCGCAGTTGGGGCGAGGGGGACGCTGAAGATAAAGAAGCAAGAGAGTGGCAAACGTCAGAGAGAGAGAGAACGTCGATAAAAAGACGCGAGCCAGTAGGAGAGGGAAGAGACTCAACGGTGGTTGAGGTGGGGGAAGACAGCGCCGTTGCCGCCAGAGAAAGACGATGTGTCCGCGCATGCAAAAGAGTAACGAGGCTGACGAGAGAGAGAGAGGGGCAGATCGGGAGAGACACGAAGGTGCTCGCACGCAGACACGGGGCGGGCCACAGCCACTGTTGGCTGTCGACCACTTTTTTCAACGTATTCTCATTCGGATCTCGCGCTAACGTCCACGACAGGTGCTTCTAATCATCTCGCGCCTTTTTGCCATTGTCAAACAACAAGAAGCAGAAAACGGGTGGACTCGTCGGCCGATTAACGTCTGTCGCGTGATCAGCGGATTTTCTCGCAAGTGATAGGTGATATTCGCTCGAGAGTTCTAGAGAGACGAGGAGAACGAAGAGAGGGAGAGAGAGAGAGAGAGAGACAGTCAACCGCGTGGCCAGATCGGGAAGCTTTGATCTGCTCCGGAGATTGGACGGAGGGTGTATATTCGCGCACGCACAACATACATGCACAACACACACACGCACACATACATACACACAAAGCGAAGTTCTCCCTCCGTATTCAGCAACCCCAGCGGCTATCGGGTCCGGGTCTTTCGTCCGAAACGAATATCCCCGAGGCGAAAAGTTCCTCCGGCAATTTTTATTGGACTTTTCGAGAAATAGAGAGAGATCGAGTGAAAGAGAGAAAGAGAGAGACAACGCGCTCCCCTCGGAGGCATCGCCAGGGAATTTTCGCGTAGTCCTCCTTGCTCTCTTGCTCTCTCTCTCAGTTTCGTCCGACACCGTCTTTTCTCCTCTCGTGCTCGCTCTCCCCCCTTGTCTCTGACCTCCCTCTCTCCCACGCGCGCGGTAAAATCCCCCGGGTGTACCGTAGCAATTGGGAGAGCGGACACTCCGCGCGGGCGTGCAACGTCGGGTCGTCCTGACGAGCATCCCCGGAATCTTGAGAGCGTTCGCAAGATTCGCCACGGGTTCCCTTCTCCAGGTGGTGGCCGGGGACTCCCGCAGCCCTGGACGTAGTCACTGAGGAGAGTCGCCGTTGCCATTCACCGCCGATCACCAGGCCCGCGGATGCCGCGAGACTACGGAGGGACCCAGGCAGATGCCCAGGAGTTGGGTCTTAGAGTGTTCTCAACCTCGATGGGCTAGTGGCGGAGGAGGAATTGATCCAGGAACGGCCTGTTCCGCTGGTCCCTCCGGTTGCTGCTGCTGTTGTGGTGGTCGTCGCCGTCGCCTTCACCGTCACCGTCACCGTCGCCGTCGCCGTCAGCGTCAGCCTCACGCGATCGATCCTCCCACAGGATAACCGAGAGAGAAAGAGAGAGAGTGAGAGCCACCGGTACACGTTCGGGTGAAACAAGAACAAGAACAAGCGAACAACGTGGCCAGGAATGAGTTTGCTCGTGATCGACCATCCGGTAGGGGTTCTCATCTAGCGCCGTGGGGCCGTGCTAGAGCCGGGAAGCCGCCGTTGCCGTTGCCATTGCCACCGCCGCCGCCTCCTCAATTGGAAAGATCCGAACCGAGCGGGTCGAGCGAGCGATTAATCGCCGAAGCTTGAGCGAGCGAGCGAGCGAGTCTCCTGCTTAGTAGTTAGCCTTTTGCGAGCCGCCCAAGTCGAATCGCCGGTCCCCTGCGTCGAAGACTCTCCGCTCTTCAAGGACGCACCTCGTTGGGGCCTGCGGACCTCCGACCCGGATCAGGTCGGTTAGGTTTTCGGCTTTTCCACGAACACAGCGAAGGAGAGAGGAAAAGGGAGGAGCGGAGAGGAGAGGGTGACGGGATTTGCCTTGTGGCTAGCGAACGACCGGTGGAGGAGGGGGAGGAGGAGTGCAAAAATCAAAAGTGGCGCGGTTCGAGCTTTGTTGTTATTGTTGATCGATCCCCGGCGGAAGTCGGGGTGGGACTACCGCCGTGGTAAATACGCCTACGTAGAAGGCGACCAGTCACATTCGGGCGTTCTACTATAATCACCGTGCTCTTATCAGTGAGAGTGGCCAAAGCAGTGCAAGCAAGCAAATACGAGGACCGTGGCCGACAAAGAGGGTTGTTATGGGGCGAAGTTACTCAACTTCCTCGCTGCTGCCGCTGCCTTTTCTACTGATAGGACTCGCTGTCCTCACGACGACCAATGCTTTCTCGACGGACAGTGAGTTCTCTTTGACTCCATGCCTAGTCTCTAGTCTAATCTAGTCTAGTCTAGTCTAGTCTACTCTAGTCTAGTCTAGTCTCGCTTGCTTTCTCGCTTCACAGAAATCATCCGCCTATCCCGCGAGAACCCAGAGCTTTGCTTCTCTTGGGGATATCTTCTCTCGTGGAACGGCTTGAAATTCTTATTATCAGTTACGTGTAATCCAATGCTCTTTGAACTTGGAACATAATCCTGTGTTATTCGCTAAAATTGGTTAATTAGTTAGTTCGTTAATTAGATAGTTAGGTAGTTAGTTAATTAAATAGTTGGTTAGTCAGTTAGGTAGGTACTTACTCAGTTACTTAGCTTAGTTAGTTAGCTAGCTAGCTAGCTAGTTAGTTAGTCAGTCAGTCTGTACTTTGGTTACTTAACTACTACTTATTTACTTATTTGTTTATTTGCCTATTTGCTCGCTAACGTGGATTGTCAGTTTTTGCTTTCTTTTTGAGAAACTTTCGTTACGGGTACGTGCGTGCCTTTAAATCATGACTTATTTGTAGAAACGAGAGAGAATTCCTTCGAGTATTGTTTTTCACACTTTACATATTATTGAAATCCGAGTATTGTAACGTGTAATCTTCAGTTCTTTTGTTTGTCTTTATTGCGAGGGAGTCTCGCGTAACCTTCTCCTCGGCAGCTTCACGCTCATTGATAAGGGCGAAGCGTAATTCTCATTTATTTTGCAAATGTCATTATAAATGCCCTGCGATAATGACATTGAATATGAATTACAAATCTTCCATACACGAGTATTACGTGAGTGGAAAGCAGTGACGGTATAATCATCGAGAGACTTTGATGAATTTGATTACTTTTCTTACTTTCTTCCTTCCTTCCTTCCTTGCCTTTTTCGTTCCTTCTTTTTTCTGATTTCTGTCGACCTAACACTATTCTGAACCTTGCAATCTTAAGACAATGGCGGGGTTGATGCTACAAAAACAATTCCGTAGAGGAGAACCCGTGAAATATTGTACTCTGACTGAAACTCAACTGGAAATTGAGTTTTGAAATTTTCTGAAAATATAAAGTCTTGTGAATAGGAATAGGGGCAGGGAAGGGGTAGGGTGGTGCGAAAGGGGACTTAAGGGCAGCTGTCGAGAGAACGACGAAGAAAAACGGCTGACCGTAGTAGAGAACCGGTCAGTATGCCTATGTCCGATATACAACGTTGTTACATAACCCACACCTTCCTGCAACTTTGCCATTCTGGGAAAGGACACCGTCACCGCGCCACTCACGTTGCTCGAGACAAAAAGAATAACAAACAATAGCAAAAGTTACCACTACACCATCCTCCTCCTCCTCCTCCTCCTCCTCCTTCCGTAAATCAATATTCTGAATTACGATAGCTCCTCTCAATATTATTTACGATATTTCTCTTTGTTTGCGGATTTGTTCCTTCAGATTTTTCAGCAGTGTGAAAAAGAGAGAAAAAATTGGAAATCAAGAAACGTATCGTACTCCATATCGTCGCTCGGATTAAGTTACAAGCAATAGTAAGATGCCGCATCGATGTTCCTCTGAAAAAAAGAAATCAATATTTTAAATCGCAATGATATTTCGCGATGCAACAGCATTAACTACTGAATTACAATCGACCAAAATTTTCTTCTCCAAATGAAGAAAACCGCAGTTTTTCGCGTACGGATCGAGCGACGAGCGATAACTGTCCCAAATTGCATAATATCGCGACGTGATTTTCTCGGATATTCGTGAAGTTCACTCGTTAAAAGGAATCGCAGCTGGTCTTTTCTTCGAGAATGAAAGAAAATCTGTGTAATCCTGGTTGCACGCGAATTAAATTACGCAGTCAGTAGAGCGATAGAGCGCCGCCACCACCGCCGCCATTTTATTTTTTCGCCTAAAATCAAAATTCCAAACGACAGTAATTCCTCCGACCGTTATTCGTGAAACGAAATGAAAGATCCTCGCGGAGATAATCGTAATCGAACGCACGAGTCCCACGACGAAAACAAAAGTCCGTCGCCCTCGCAATACGAATTAAAAGTTAGAACCGATAGCGGAATTGCCAGGACTGCAGATTCCTGCAAAGAGTCAATATCCCTAGTGTTAATTTCACAATAATTCCCTCCTAATACCATTTGCGAAATTTTTATCTTGCACGGGGGAATCGTATCTGTATACGCTTCCTCGTTGGAGGCAGCGAAAAGAGAAGAAAAAGAGAGAGAGAGAGAGAGAGAGAGAGAGTAATAGGAAATAAAAAATGTCGAATCGAAGAAACGTTCGTATCGTCTTCAGCATGTAACATATCGAGTTCCATACAATTTTTTCTCTTCTCCTCTCTTCTTTTCTCTTCTCATCTCTTCTCATTTTTCTTTTTCGTAGAATAGCGTTGGATTACACTTACGTCATCACGTGGCTTATTCGTTGAACATAAACATGGATTAAATATTTGTGCACGTTGTTACGGAGGGTTAACAGGGGGTTTTGTTTGCTTCCAGGTAAAGCAGCATGCCCCTTGAGGCAGTTTCGCTGTGGTAACGGCAAGTGCATTCCTATCTCGTGGGTATGCGACTCGACGGACGATTGTGACGATAACTCCGATGAGAGTCCTCTCGAGTGCAAAGGTGAGCGAAATTTGCCCTCCCGACTACCCGGGGCGCAATACTATTTCAATGCTAAACTCTAGATGACGCGCCAGAACGTTTCTGCGAACTAGTTTCCGATTTTCCCGCCTTTATCGATATACTCCTCTTCTTCCTTTCCATTTACACTCTCGGGATCGCTCCATCGACTCTTATCGCATTGCGCGCCACCGGAAACGAGGAAGCTCGTTTTTATATAAATACGCCCAACGACGATTTCTCTCCGCCCCACGGAACGATCCTTCGAAGGAACGCGGACAGGGGGCGGGATCGGTAATTGGAATATTTATCGTTACACACGGGGAGTGGGAGGAATATCTTATTATAATTTTTTCCATGGATGACATCCTGATGCCACCACGCGCGCATCTAGGGCCTTTTCTCTTCTTTGTTTCTTCTAGGGGATTTTTTGGCCCTCGCCGAATTTTGCGAACAACGCGAGAAGAAATTTTCTCGCTCGAATTTTCAGCGTTCTCGTTGAATATCAAAAACGATTGTTCGAGGCGGGACGCAATATTTTCACGATGCCTCTTATGGTGTCGTTGCATCGTCGATCGCGGTGATTCTAATCGCGGGGAATACAGCAAAAATTCATCGCTCGATATTTCCGATTAGCTCTCCCGTTCGTTATCGATAGTACAAAGCTTTAATTTGCCGTGTTTCGACGTTAGTTTGCTTCTAAGGTTTCCGAGGAACGCGGCTGAACTTTTCGGGTTTTTTTTTTAAGCGCGCACTCATCTAAATTCTTGTTTAAATATTGAAAGCTGTAATCGGATAGCGCAGGTCATTGTACGATATAATTGTTATTTTAGCGATTTCTTGTGCAACGTCATTGTATCGTTTAATCGCTGATCATTCGAGTATGGCAAAAAGTCATTGTAAGAGGAATTTCTTAGTGGTCTCGTTATCTTGTGTTATTTATAGTTACGTCATATTCTGGTCTAATGATACTTTATCGGAAATATCGTAGGATATTTGGGTTTTCTTCGCGCACAGTCATAGAAATTCTTGCCAACTATCGAGAGCCGGAAATTAGATAACAGTTGATCATCCGATGTAAACGTTAATTCGATGATTTCGTTTATTACGCCATTATATCGTTATTCACCGATCAAATATAGCAAATGGGCAAAAGCAAAAAAGTGATCGCAAAAAATGTCTTCGCGTCTTGAGTGCGTTTTGCCGCCTTTTACTTGTACTTGATCGAAAATATCATAAAATACTCAAGCCTTTTTTAATGACATAATCGCAGATACGTAAACTCTTGTCAAATATCAAGTACGGAAATTGGGTGAACGGTTCATTATTCGATGGAATCGTTGTTTTAGCAATTACTCTAATTATTACGCCATTACATCGTTATTCCTTGATTATTCGAATATAATAAAACATTACTGCACGAGTCTTTTGGTAATTTTGCTTTTTATATTATTGATAGGGGCCATGTTTTATTTCATTAATAGTTTATCGAAAAATATTTATTCGTTTTTATTATTAATTCAAGCACAGTGATTTAAACTCTCGTCAAACATCAGGAACAAAAATTAAACAACAGTTTATTATTCGATGTATTTCTATTGCGCCATTATATCGTTATTCTTTAATTATTCAAATATGACAAAAAATGATTATAAAAAGTCTCCTGATAGCTGCAGTACGTTATGTTGTGTCTTAATGATACTTTATCGAAAATATCATAGAAGCAAAAAGTGTTTGTGTTTTTTTACCGACTTAAACAGGGCGGTGCAGTTTTTTCTTCAAAAATATGAAGAATAGAAATTAGGTAATTGTTCATTTTTTGGCGTAACTGTTTATTTTAATGATTCCTCTTATTATTACGCCATTATATCGCTGTCCGTTGATCATTGGAACACGCACTTCACAAAGATTTGCTTTAATTTATTAATTATCATAATTTTATTGAATTTATATATAATGCAAATGCGATGAAAGAAAAACACGCGATAGCAAATTGTAATGATTGTGAAATAATTGATCTTTGAAATTATTGACCAGCACGAAAGGTTTTATTCAATTTAATAGATATTAAAAATTGAATTAACAACTCGACAGCTTGATTTATCGTTAATTGGTACTTCAATGCACACAGCTGCTAGGGTAGAATAATCAAAATAACTCTTCATTTTTTTCTTTCCCTCGTTCCTTCTCCCCGTTTTCTTCTCTTGTCCGTGTAAAACGATGTTGCTAGCTATGAACGATCCGCGAAAAATATTTCAGTTTTTTTTTTTTTTTTTTTTTTTATTATGAAAAGGTACATCGCGAATCCCCGAATTTCGTTCGAAAAGTTTTTCTAGATTTCCATCAAACCCAAAAAATATTTTCGTGGGTGTTAGGGGTTTTTCTCTATTTTTCGGCGGAATGGGATCTCACAGCACTTTCAGAATTATTGTTTCGTTGGGAAAAAGTGCTCGGTATCAAATGGGTTGATTCGAACACAAAATTATTATGCACACTCTTATACACGTATGGTGCGTGCGTGCATGCGTGCATGCGTTTCTCAATTTCTACAAAATTATAACACGCTCTTGTACTTGTGCGGGCACGTACATCAGTTTCTATGCGATTTCTCCTTTATTCATTAAGCACCAATGAATCAGGCGTTCGTTACGCTAACTTCTTGCTTTTTTAAGGTCCATTGTTTTGTTTACAGCGAAGCTAAAGTGCGCGCGATCACTTGCCATCCGGTTTAATAATTATTTCTGTCACGTGGATTCATCGTATCGTCCCAATGCTATTTTCTAGTTCGCGTAAATAGAAATGTATAGCGCACTATCGAAGTAAAGCGTAATAGAATCTAACGCACACTGCGGCTTTGTCTCCAATGTAGAAACAGCAGTCCATTTTTGTCGTGGATTTTTCCTATCTTCCCTCTTACGTTTCAACGACTACTCGACGAAATCTATAATCCACTTTCAGACTTGAAAAAACGAGTCAATCTAATTTTATGAAAATTCTCGTTGGAAAATTATATTCCGTCGGGTTCTCAAAATATCCCAATGAAGAAATAAATAGTTGTCGATTTTCGTCGTGTTTTCACCTGATCTTTTTATCGCACTTTAACGAATAGTCACTCAAGTCTTGAATTTATTTTCAAGTCTGATAAAAAGAGTCGACGTAATTCCATTAGGGTTCTCATTGGAAAATAATATCCTGGTGGCTATTAAAAATTCCAACGGAGAAATAAACAGTCGATTTTCCTCGTGAATTTTTCCTGCCTACTTTCCTACGTTTCAACCACGAGAAACTGCATATTTTCATCGTGAATTTTTCTTACCCTCCTTCTTACGCCTCGACGAGTGCTTGCCCAAACATTCGAATCAATTTCCAATTTAAGAGATGTGAAAAGCGTTCATCTAATTTCCGAACAATATACTCGTGAGTTTTGAAATTCTAAATGGAGAGTTTTCACTTTTCAAAGGCCACTTGTCCCTGTCCAAATGCACGATTCATTTTCAAATTTGAGATACGCTGATCTAATTTTATCGGAGTTTTCATTAGAATAATATCCTCGTGAGTTTCAGAAATTTCTCATAACTAATTTCCGTTTTCACTATTCATGGGGACGCACAGTCAAATATATTCCTGATAAATATGCATCGTACGCGTACATGCGCGCGCGCACACATGCGCGCACCTACGGACTTTTTATTTTTGCATTGTTTCAATATTTTGCGAACTGGCTACTTTTCACGTGTACTCCATTGTTTGAACAACCACGGGAAGAAACGTTAATGGAATTCGACATGGTCCTCATAAGAAATTCTAAAGTGAAACAACAAAAATAGAAATAAATGATATCGCACAGATACACACGTGCACGCATATAATCAAAAGTATATCGTACATTTCGTTCAGTCGTGTAGAATACGAAAAATTGTAAAAAAAATATTAAAAAAACCCAAAATAGAGATAAATGATATCGTATGCATGTACACGCTTGTCACACACGTATATACATTTTAGTATGGTTATGCAACATCGTTTAGAAGCTACTAGATAAATGAAAAATTATCGTAGATTTGAATAATTTCTTTGAAGAGTTCATTTTCTGTTTAAAATCAATTCTATTCACACAAACGCGCACAAACATACGCTTTCAGAATTCTAAGGTATTTTCCACATGTATTTCATTACTTAAACAGCAACGTAGAAAAAACGTTTGCCAAGTTTTTTGTCTCGTCAGTTGGAATTTAAAATATGAAACATAGATATGAATAAATGATTTACTAATAGCGGTGGCGATAGCAGTGTAATAGCACCAACTATTACAAATATATCCACGTGTGTTTACGTTTAATCTCTATTAGTAACTACTATTACTTATTAATAGTAACATTAATAATAATAAAGTAACTATATTACCAAATTATATTTGTACGTTCTCATACATTAGACACGCTACCTCTATTTAAGACAAACATGTTGATTTCTTGTTCATAAAATTAGGATGAACAAGATTCTCAAATCTTCCCACCTAATGATATTACTCACTATTACAAGATTTCTGACGTACGACTCATATGTGTGTGTTTACCGCACTTGACATAATAGTTACTATTATTACACTACTACCACTACTACTACTACTACTACTACTAGTATTATTATAGTAACGGTAGTAATAATAATTAGTAACTGCCTCTTCCAAGTTTTATTTATATGCTCCAACACACATTGCATATAATTCCTCCATCTATGTTTAAATATTTCAACGCGTGTGTGTTGAACATAGTTCTTCTCTTTAAAATAAACATTGTTAATTACTCGATCATAAAATTAGAATGAGAAGAGTTATCCGTGTCTTTCCATTCAATATTATTATTTATTAATGGAATACTTCTTCCTCATACTCTCTCTCTCTCTCTCTGAAACGCAAGATTTATATATCTCATCGCTGAAATCTCACGTTTCACACAGTAGTTACTATTACAGCATTATTACTGCACGCCACAGTAACAGTAGTAACAATTAGTAGCTGTTTCCAAATTATATCAATATTCCCGCCACACATTGGACTCGGCTCTCCTCTGCTTTAGACAAATATCACAGATTTGTGCAATACGAGTTAAAGTTTTTCTCATCGCCAAGTCCAAATTGGCGAATTTTTACATTTTGACGCGTTTCCTACGTTTTTCGATTGCTCTATCATAAAATTGGTATAAAAAAGTCTACTCGCTCTATCTACTTAGCATATTATTTACTAACAGAGAGTAGACTTCTGACGCACGATTTATATCTCTTCCGTGGAAATCTCACATTTCACACAGTTGTTACTATTACCGCTCCACCACTGCTCCTGTAACGGTTGGTAATAGTAATTAGTAGCTGTTTTCAAACGATAATAGTGTGTCTCGGCACACATTGGACTTACGGTTCCTCTACTCGAGACGAACATACCGATATTGTTCGATGAAAAAATGAGCGTAAAAGACGTACGGCTCGCATGGCTTCCGTGAAAATCTCGCATTTTCCACAAAAGTCAACGTCAACGCACCACCACTACTCCAGTAGTGATGGAAAGTATCGGTAATTAGTAGTCGTTTCCACAAACGATACTGGTGGTAGTGCGTTTCACTTACGAGACGCTTTGGACACGAATTTTTCGCTTAGGAACGAGCATGGTTGGTCGCTCGATCATAAAATTAGGATAAAAAAGTTCCTCCCCGAGAGACTTGGCATCCACATTATTGTTTACCGATAAAACTCGAATCTCTGACGCACGATTCGTCTCTGACATTCGACGCAACGACGACGGTTTTTATGGTTGGAGCTGAATCGTTGGAGTGCGCAAGGGATGGGAGGGGATTTCGGTAAATATTGGCGAGGCTTTCGTAGGATCCCGCACACTTTGTTGCTCTCTGTTTTATCGCGAGAAGATTTTTCCGCGAAGAGGACAATTTCTCCGGAGCGAATGTAGGAGAAAAACGTAAAAGGCGTTTCGAGACGATTCGTTTGACGGTGGTAGCCGCGGGAAACGCAAGATCAACCGAGGAGAGATCCATCTCAATGAATTCCTCGATAACTAGTTTCTGCCTTTGAGCAACCATGAGACAGTTACGATTCTTCGATCAAATTGACATATGGCGCCATCTGCGAATTAACATACCGATTGGTCTCGAGGACTCAAGTGATTCACGCTACGCAATAGGTCAAGTACGAGACGAGCAATAAATCAATTTTTTCGCCGATATTAACGGGAAGCGTAATAACAATATCTATGCGACGTTATTCAATTTTTTCCCCCTTGCGACGAACCGAGGGCGTCTCTCTCGATTCTTCTTATTCCAAGATGGCGTCTCGCGGATTCCCCGGCAATTAAGCGCGAGCGACAAGGAGCATTGGGCCGAGGATCCACGGGATCGATGAAAAACGTCGCGATTTATCGAGATCGTCGGCTGTTTCGCGACTGTTCATGACGAAACGTAGCACGACACGACGCACAGCCAGAGCGTAATATAGAATATTCAATGAAACAATTGAACGGCGCACACGGACTCTAATGGATTAAACAACGATAACTCATGATAGATATCTGATCAATATTGATTAATCAGTTGGGAACATCGTTCTGTTGTATCTTGTAAAATGTTAGGCGATCGGTAATAACCAATAATGCCCGGCCTGTAACAATGATCGAGCGCCAAACTAATTTCGAAGCAAAGAGCCACGCTGATCCATTTCCAGGGAAGCGATTGCTCGCGAATTATTAAGCTATTTGTATTGACGAATGATATTTAGTTATTTAAGCGCGCGTGCGACGTAGCTGGCCGCATTATAAGTAAAGCGAAGAGAGCACGGGGCCAAACTGCAGGGGTATAGTTTATCAATATTTCATAAAGCTCGTTATATAAAATCAATCGATATCACATAAATACGGAGATGGATTTGCATGAGCTAGTAAATCTCGGCATTAATAATACGTCGTTAAGAATAGACGTGGAGAATGGAGTTTTTTCGAGGGAAACAGACTATAACCGGATTTTTTGAGGTTAGAAAAACCCTCGGAGACTCTAATTACGGTAATGTCATAAGCAGAACGATAAGTATAGGTCTTAGAATGGTTCCGCAAAAATCCACAGTTGGCGGCAAGAAGTGGCTGTCCTTGCGAGAGTCTATGGTTTTCTTCGATAAAGTAGCAGAAGATTGGCAAATAGTACTCACGTGCAGGTATCAGTGGGGACATTGCGTCAGCATAGGTGTCTCCCATTGGTCCAGATGATAGCTCTTCCGTTGTCCAGCGAAACTTTGTCCAAATACGGGGATTCCCCGTCTTCGGCGCGCTCGAGCCGACGCCATCTTGAAACAACAGAGCCAAGTTGGGCCACAGGTAGCCGGCGAATTGGCTCGTGGTGTTGATCAGCGTGGATTGGTTTACAGTGGGGAATTTCATAATTCGCTCAATGTTCATCGGGAACTATTCACCGGCGTTAGACAAATTTAACGGCGGAGGCCCTCTCGGTGAGAATAAACTCCACTTTCATTCCCGACTTCGATCAAGCGAGATGGCCAATGCTAATTTTACTTCTCCTCGAGTTCGTGAAACTCGCAGTTTCTTTTACGAGGGGCTCTCGTGGAAGCTCTCGCAAGAACGACTCTCCTCACGCCAAGTGGAAGGTTTTAGAACTCCCGGAGGAGCCAATCCATTGTAGAAGCTTCCGCAAGGATGACTCCAGTTGCACCGGCCAGTAAGCTTGGAGGGTCTCGTAAGAGGCACGAGCTCCCAGAATCGTAAGCTAGATTCTAATTAAACGTAGACGAGTCTGCTGCTGCTGCTGGCCCGCATGCTTCCGCGCCATTTTTATTTCCTGTCCCATTTCCGAGCGACCATCGATACCGCCATTCATCCGTGCCTCCGGAAGTGGTTTCTTCGGGGAAAATAACTCGAGTTGTCAGTGACTCGAATTTCTTCGTGCAAACCAAACAATTTCCTCCCTTGTCCACCCCTCGTTCGATCTTCGCTAACCCGTGAAAAAGTCACGATACCCAACACCTTGAAACCTTCAAATCTGGCAACTGCGATTAATTTAACGATCATCTCAGTCCAAACGTCAAAGTGGCGATTCCAAGGCTCCAGACCATCTTCGTCGGAGTCTCCTCCAAGTTCCTACCGCAAGACTCGTTCCAGTTGCATCAGGTAGGTGCCCCCACAGTGGTCCGAGTACCATCCTACAGCGACTGATCGAGGCTGTAATTACTGTTATTAGCCGATTACCCTATACGAGTGAACGCATACCTTTCAACATTCCTCGGCATTCATCAAGTACCTTTGTTCCTGGCACTGTCGTAATTCTCATTAGCCATGCAAGAGCCAGGGAGGTTGCATCAGGCACCGGGCCGAGATCCTCACTGGGCGATGGGAGTTTCCGCTGGTTCTGCTCTTCCTCGCAAGTTCCGCGATGGTTGCGTCAGCTTCCGAGAACCAGGATTCAAAGCAGGACGTCGCCAGAGGATTTGGTCGAGGTGCGCGTAGGGGAGCCGTCGGTGGCGTGTAATTAAGGAGAAAGCCAGTCGCGCCGGTTGGGCCCCTAACCGGCGCTCTATGGCGGCCCCTTGTGCCGTTTTCGCGTCCTCCACGACACTCGCAGTGCAGGACACACGCACGCACACAAAGGAGCAATTCCACTTGTGCAACGTCGCCTTTACTCTACCATTATCGGCGTCGAATCGGCGGCGCAATTTCGTTTATCTTCGAGCGGCTCTTCCTTCGACCTCATCGAGGTCAACCGTTGCACCAGAGGGTCACCACCCCGGTGTCAGCGAAGGTGCCTCCAATTACGCAAATAGTCGACGACTCCCCGCGCGGACCCCGCTCGTCATTTTCGGCTGGCCAGGCGGCGGGGGCACCCGTCGTGCTCAAGGATCGCCTTAAGAGTCCCATTATCGCGCGCCTACGTGGCGAATCGACGACCCCTCGGGAATTTTCGGCGGTGGCGCCGAATTATACGCATGGCGAATCATTCCAACGATTCCTCTCGACGCAATGACGTCGATGGCGGAAGTTCAGAGCAACGCTGATAAGGCCCAACGGAGTGGGGCGGTAAAACCGGCTTGAGTGTCTATGAATCGCGTTATCGCACACTCTGGACTCGCTATCTTGATCTTTTCATTAACGGAAGCCGTGCGCTGCGCACGAGTACCATGCGCGGCGACTCCTGCGGAATAGCTTGGACAACGCGCGTTAAGCTTAACGAGTCCAGTGAGGGCAACGTTTAACGATAAAACTTCGTTCCCGCGTTAAGGCGGTTGCTAGCAACAGCGTGTACCTCTGCATTCCTGACGTTTAAGAGTCTTCTGCTGCACCGACGAATTTGGCTAAGTCGGCTGGGGCCCGATTAGGCGATTCCAGCGCTCGGCTGGCCGGTCGACCATCTTCGTCCGATTCCGGTTAAACGCCCGAAGGGCCCAACGATGGTGCCACTCTTCGTTTCTGCGCCAACAGATCCCCAAACCTTCGAATCGAATAATTAGCCTTGTTCGCCGACTTTGCGTCCCATTTTATCTCATCGGCAGCCCGTCGACTCTCAGTTTTTTAAGAATCCTTGACCTTCGCTCGTTTGGCGGTAGCTGTCGCGAGGTTATGTAGATTCCAATATGGCGGAGAAGAGCAGACCTACGGAGAGGTTCCTCGTGTAGAATTCTTAATTTTGCAAGAAATTGCGAGGGATGGCGGGAAAGAGAGAGAGAATTCCAAACCAGAGATAGCAGGAAGCTCAAAGCAGAGAAAATGGTATTTCATCGTCGTAGAGTAATGGAGAAAGATTGTAATTTGGCCCCGTATATTGCAATATCACATTGTTTCGAGTTACACGTAAAATTTAGCAAAGATATTCCTGAAACGACTTCCCCATCACTTCCATCCCTCCCGGACTACCCTCCAACCGCAATAAACACAAAGTTTACGCGCAGAAAACGATCTTTCATTATCATACGATAATAAAGCGTCTTAATTTCGTTTCTCCCGGTGATTTTACCCACCGCGTGAAATTCGGCGGAATAATTCATAAGGCCCTGGTTAACGGTGTTTCCTCCCACCCTCCCCGTCGGCACCGGAAAACAGACTAGAATTTCCCTAGCCAAAGAAGCGTGTAAAACGCACGTTTTCACATGCGAAAACGATATTTGTATTTCATCCATATTTAGTGCAATAAAGAGCACTGGCAGCGGGGGAGAGGATGCAAAATGGTGGGGGCCCGAGAACCACCGGAAGGAAAGATCCAAGTGGCACACGCGCGCTACGGAAAAACACACATACACGTACAAAACCACAAAGCAAAATAGTAACACACGGACGAAGAATTAAAAAATTGAGCGAGTAGGAGAGGAGAGTTTCCCTCTTATTGGGCGCGATAAATATAAAAGGAGAACCGAGAAAGAAATTGGAACGCAAACTCCCTGTGTATGCACGTGTGTGTGTGTGTATGTATGTGTATTCGTACATTCGCGTTCGTGAGATCGCTCGTCGGTGGGGGAAATTCGCCGACGATGAAGACGACGTCGACAACGAGACTACGACGACGACGACGACGACGACAACGACGACGACGACGACGACGACGACGATGATGAAGAGAGGCGATCGGCAAAATTGGCAAAATCTCTCGGATCAACGTGTCGAGGGGCCAGAGCGGAAGGGGGAGGGACGAGGAGGAGAGGGAACCGATCGAGTTGGCCGTCGGGGATTTCGCGTATGCGTGAGGGGGCCGTTTCCATGTGTGGCGCACCTGTGTGCAAGAACAAGTGGTGGTCCATATATAGGGGCAGGTTAGCATGGTTGCAGGCTTACAGCATCCGCGACTGGCACCCGGAGAGGATCAAGCGGCAGTCCAGTGTGAACGGTAGCGTAGAGTAACGTAACTCAACGGAACGCGTCGCGAACTCTCGCAGAATCCGTCGAGAACACTCGAGACTTCCGGGATTTCGAAGCTGATCCGCGGCCGCAGGAAACGCTCCTGGGGCTGGTGGAAGTAACGCGGGGACCACGCGCTTCCGGTGCATTTGGTCCCCGGAAGTGCCACATCTCCGGGTATTCCCCGGTTCTCCCGGAAGTAACCGGAGGACCGGAGGAAATCACTCGAGGACTTCCCCGAGGTTCTCCGGAAGCAGCCGGAGGATCGGAACAAATCGCTCGAGGACAACCCCGAGGCCAACCGGAAGTGTCGAAGGATACTGCGAGGCAACGCGCTCCACCGGAAGCCTTGAGGGTCCTGCGAGTGCTCCCACTTTCACCGAACGCTCACAACCTTCTTCATTTTCCCCGTTTTCCTCCTTTTCGCTCGTTACTACCATCCCCCACCTTTCACAATGGACTCCAGTCGCTGGTTAATCGCATTAGCGAGTCTTATCGTTCTGGTGGCAAATTGCGCGCGGGCCTCTTACAGCATTGGGTTTTCAGCCTCGCAGGAATGCAAGGACACGGAGTTCAAGTGCAACAGCGGCAAGTGCATACCGGAGTCCTGGCACTGCGATGGTGACAAGGACTGTTCCGATGGATCCGATGAAAATTCAACCGTTTGCAGTAAGTACGACCATAACAGTCATTGCGTTCCACCAGCGAATCCTCAAGAACGTCTTCTCAGGGTCAATACAGATTTTCGTCGATTGCCCCAAAATTGGCGAAATTTCCCGAAACTCCCGCCCCCAAGGATTGTTCTCAATGTTTTTCAGAATCTCCCTTGTCCCTCGTTAAAATTTCAGTGCAAGTCCCTGGGACATCGACAACGGTTGCTTTCCGTTGAAATTCAAATTCAAATTCAAATTCAAAACTCCAACGGTTCGAGTCTCGAACGGTTTTAAACCGTAAAACCGATTCAGATTCCTCTATATGTTTGTTTGTCTGTTTGTTTCTGGCAAAGAAGTATTCTGTGGGTGTTTCCGTGTTAATAAGTAAGTAAGCGAGTAAGTAAATCAGGGTAATTCAACCGTTTGTTTGTACCCGGGTGAAAAGTGGCGAACATAACCTATAAGTGCAAGTAAGTTTGGCGAAACGGTTTGCGGCCCCTAACTTCCGGAACGTGGTAACCTAGAAAACGGGATCTAATCGATAGGTGAAAAGATTCGCAAGAGCTTACCAAGTAGGGCGCAGTGAGAAAAAGAGGAGAAAGAGAGAAAAAGCGAGAAGCGGTAAAATAAAGGTGGGGGATGGGGCGCCTAGGGAAAAGCCAGCGAGGTCTTTTCAGAAGAAGGATCCCTTCGCGGCGAATAATTACGAGGAATCCACTTAATTCGCGATAATAAATCGCTAGTTAGGGCGATCGTGGTTCAGCGATCCGCAACCGGGAGTACAGGGATGTTCCCCAAGGGAATTTCAAATGAAAATATTCAATATTAATGCAAACAATGACGAGTACCAAGCAGATGGATGTTTTTTTTCTGTTTTCAATGAAAAACAATGGCCGCAATATGGAAATATTACGTGTCAAAGGTTAATGGGGATTTCGAAGCTGGCGAATTGCGTTTTTTAATTCCAACGGTAAAACCGGCCGGCCAACGATCGGACGATCGATCGAACGGACGAACGAACAAAAAAACGAACGTCAGTCCTATCAACCGGAATTTCACCCTGCAAAGAAATTTGCGCAGAAAAATTAGCTCTCACCCTTAAGGAAGAAATAGGTTTTTCCCTCCAAAATCAAACGTCCGTCCTCTGGCCGACGTTTTCCAATTTAAATTGCGAGTTCGTTAGGTCCATTCGCCCTGGGTGGCGAAAAGCAAAGCAATTGAGAGAACCGCCGACAGATGGCGCACGAAATAATCGCAATAATTCGGCGTAACGGTCAAGACCGCGGTAAAAGTTCAAGCAATTGCGTTTGCCCCAGAAAACAATGACGCGTTCGGTTTTATCGGCGGCAAAGAATTTTTTAGAAACCTCGGAAAAACCGCCGTATCTTCATGGCGCCCGATAAATCTCTCGCGATTACGCGGTTTCTCGTTTGAGGGGGAGGGGCAGAGAGGGGGCGGTTGCAAATAAAAAAGCTAATTGATAAGCGCGGAATCGATGGATCAATTAATTAATTGGCCGATTAATCGACGAACGATACGGGGGAGGGGAAGGCCTCGCGAAGATTGCGGTGGCGCAGTCCAACCCTCTTCCATCCCTCCGCATGCCTATATGAAAGTAGACGTGGAAAATTGCGTAATTGAGTAGACGCGAGCCGCGAAACGCAGCCGAGAGTAACGGAATTGATCGATCCTCCGGACGAAGAAACGGGGAAACTAATGAATGCGCAGGGAAAATCGAATTAAGAGGAAGGGATGGGATGGAAAGAGAGGAGAGGGACGTCCAGACCTCGCCCTCGTTGGCTCTAAAAATATGCATTGCTTTTGTTCTCTCTTCTTCCCTCCTTTTCTCTCTCTCTCTCGTCCCTTGCGATTCCATCGAATTTCCCCTCCCTCCTTCGTTCTTAAACAAAAACATGGCGTCTTTCCGAAAATTTCGGGAATGAGGGATGAGTTTTCGTGGGATCGTAAGATTTTAAATTCGAGGTCGGCTAGGAATCCGCGGAAAAGAGAAGCGGATGGGAAAGGGACACCCCCTTTAGAGGTTACCATTTTTACCGTTAAGAAATGGCGGCGATTTGAAAATTTGAAAATCATTTCTCGTGAAATGACAAAAGGAACACAGCCATGCGGCCAGACGGAGTTCGAGTGCAGACCGGGCGAGTGTATCCCGAAGAGCTGGGTCTGTGACACTCAAGAGGACTGCGACGACGGGTCGGATGAGAAAACATGCAGTAAGTTCACCCCCCGGAAACGTTTCCCCTCGCTGAAAACCACCGGGAAAGAGACAGAGGGCTTGAAACGCAATTGGTTTCGTTTGGCGATCCCTGCAAGTTAACCTCAGGGCCATTTTACTAACCTGGCAGTCGCTCATTTTTCCTCCTCAACTAATTCCACCCCGTAACTCTAACCTACCAAGGCCCAAAATGGCGGCCATAACGCTTCTGGTAATGGTTCTAACGACAACAAGGCTGCAGTCGCGAAAACAAACGCTTCTCTCGCCAATCCCACAACTTCCGCTAATAGGGACCAGTCACAGGATCAAGGTCAACGTCGATACCAATACCAACGTCCATATAAGTTCAAGGTCACTCCTTGAGAAAAATTCAGCCCTGGTTACCGCGGGATCGGCGGAAGTGCAACGGATACGCCAACACCGCGAGAATATCGTCATCCCCTGCTCGGTGATGGTAGCTCGGGGATGATCTTCCGGATCCGATCTGTTCCGGAGGATCCTCCTTGCCTCCTTCCAACCTGAGTGACGGGTTAGACATGTAGAGTTCAGGGCGTCGACGGTCCATCCGGTGCACGCGCGCCTGCCACTTCCTCCTGCGGTTTTCTCGTAGTGGAGGGGTGGCAATAGAGGGTAGCCGCGCGGGGGTGTGTTATCTAGGAAACCCTGGGGGACCTGAAGCGTGGATGATGAATGGTCGCGATGGACATCGATCATCCAATTGGCATAAGTGCGAATGCTATGGCGGTGCTTCAACCCTGCCTGAAAAGCTCGACTAATCGATTCTGGTGGTTGTAGGCACGAGGAATTGCACGGCTGAACAGTTCACTTGCCACTCGGGGAACGGAGAATGCGTTGCGCTAACTTGGATGTGCGACGAGAACCCCGATTGCACCGACGGATCGGACGAGGCTGATTGCAGTAATCTTCTGCTTTTTTAACTTTTGCCCCCTTTAGCTTCTCCATTGCTTCTTTTGCTCGCGCCTCTTTTTCAAGTTCTCTCGCTTTTTTCAGCTTCCCCAGGTCTTTTAGCTTTCCCAGCTTTTTCAACTTTTCCGACTAGCTTCCACGGCGCTTTCCAGCTTTTCTGGATCTTTGGACTTTTCTCGACTTTTCCCCAGAATTTCTGATCTGTACCTGTGTCTTTCTCTATGTCTATATCTTTGTATGTGTGTGTGCGTGCGTGTGTGCCTCTAGACTCTTAGCATCTCTTTAATTTTTCCTGGCTTTCCCGTTCTCACCCCCGCTTTTCTTGGTTTTACCTGATTTTTTGCCTCCTCCAAACGTCCTCCAGTTTTTCCATTTTCCGGGCTCTCGTTTTACCCGTTTTTCTCGCTTTTCTCACTTTTCAACTTGCCACGTCTCCTCCAGCTACCCCCAGACCAAATCCGTCCCCACCCCACCCACCCCTTCATCGCCCGATCATCCCCGATTGATACCCACCCCCGATCAGAGCCCTCGCGCCACAAGTAAATCCCGCATGGCCGTTCGCTGTTCGACTTCCGCTTGTTAACCCCCATCCCACCCCATCCCACTCCACACTCGCCTGTCCAGGGTCTACCAATCCGTGGCCCCTGGGGTCACCGTGCGGTACAGATCTGACTCTTCTAAAAATGCATTAACACGTGGTGCAGCTTCCATGCACTCACGTGCCTCGTTTCCCACTGAGACCACTCGAATTTTTCCTCGCCATTTTTCCTTTTCTTCTCCTTTCGACGCTTCATCGTCAAAATCCCACGCATGATCGACAAGGCTAAATTCTAAACTTCAACTTACCTTACGATCGAGCAAAACTTCTTCGCTTGCTACAATTTTCCTCCGTCGCATCCGATTTTTAGTCTGTTTCTTTCCTGGCTGTTCCGTAGCTTCCATCCACGTAGCTAGCCATCCAATTGGATGGGACCGGAAATTATGACTTATCGACAAACGTGTTGCTCAGGTCAAGTTTGTAGGTCGGATGAGTTCACCTGTGCAAACAAGCGCTGCATACAGAAGATATGGGTGTGCGATCACGACGATGATTGCGGAGACAACAGCGACGAGAAGGATTGCACCCCAGTGACCTGTCGGCCAGACATCGAATTCGATTGCTCGACAAATTATTGCATAACCTCCAAATGGCTATGCGACGGTGATTACGATTGCCCCAATAACGCCGATGAAATGGGCTGCAAGGTACGTTTGATTAACTCTGCTCTTCTCTTCCCGCTCCTACCCCTCTCTCCTCCTCCCCTTATCGCCCCTCATGGATCTTCTATCTCTCTTTCGCATTCCCCCTCCACCCCACTCGGAATCCAGTCAATTGGATTCGCCGTATTCTTCGAATCCGGAGACCCGTTATCGACCGCTTGACATTCCCCTCCTTACCGACCTCGGAGTTCACGATAAGAAATCTCCGAGATCTCTGGCCTTTTTTCGGTGGCCGAGACTGGCCTTGAACCGGCGCGCGCTCCCTTTGCTAATTTAAGACGAGCGAGTGGTCCCTTTGCAAATTTCTAAACCCAGGAACCGAGGAGATTGTCGAGGTCAACTGGAAAGTTCTCAAGTTATTTCGTAATTCC
This sequence comes from Sclerodermus sp. 'alternatusi', assembly GCA_037305995.1. Classification (NCBI taxonomy): domain Eukaryota; kingdom Metazoa; phylum Arthropoda; class Insecta; order Hymenoptera; family Bethylidae; genus Sclerodermus; species Sclerodermus sp. 'alternatusi'. The sequence goes on from CM074547.1 coordinate 10,985,981, forward strand.
GACCTACTTCCACGGTTGTTGTTTTTCTTCCTTCTTTTTTGTCCACCCTCCCCCTCCATTTCGTCTCTTTCCTCCTGCCTTTTCTGTCCCTCGAAAAAAAGAAACTCGTTCCTTGCGGGTTTCCCGGACAGTTCGCCATATTGGAAATTTGACGAATCCTCGTTTCTTGCGCCGGAACGCTCAATTATTAATTATCGAATATCGTTGCCGGCGAATTCTCGTTAATAATTGAATTTCTTCCATGATAGTAGTAGCAATTCCCCGTTGCATTATTCAAGTAAAATTACAAAGTCAAATTCGGAAAGCTTGGCTGAAAATCCAGTAAAAGAACAGCCACCCTCTCCCCCTCTCTCTTGCCCTCCCTCTCCGAGGGAGAAATTTCAGGAGAACACCGCAATTTTGTCACGTTGGTCAAAACATTTCTCTGAGCCGGGACTTCGTCGAAAGCTCCCTTATCCTTCGTCGTCCACGTCGCATTATCAAGGTCACACAATATCCATTCCCCTTTTCATTGCTCGTATAACCGTTCAAAGTGTGATCCAACGCGGATTCTTTCAGGAAAAGTTTGGTTTCACGCACAACAGCCACTGCGATAAAAAGGAATTCGATTGCAACGACCACGTGACGTGCATTCACCAGAATTGGGTGTGCGACGGGGACAAGGACTGTCCAGACGGATCGGACGAGTCACCGGAACGCTGTTACAACATCACCTGCAGAGCGGACCAATTCCAGTGCGAGGATCATCGTACCTGCATATCCGGTAATCCACCCCCTCCCCACTTCCCCGAACACGCGCGTGTTTCTCGGTTCACTCAACTCCACCGATCCCAACGACCTCGCACAGGTCCTCACCAAGAGATTCTCAGATCCTCGGAAACGATCGAGGATCCTCGCAAACTAGCGATTTCCCGCGAAAATTCGTCAAGGTCATCCCCGTGAACGAGGTTCGCTCGCGTTTCAGGTCACTTGTATTGCAACGGGAAGCCCGACTGTACCGACGGCAGCGACGAGAAGAACTGCACGAACAAATTACCAACCTGCGACCCAGTGAACGAGTTCCAGTGCAGCGAGGGCTCCTGCATATCCATAAAGAGCGTGTGCAACGAGAAGCCGGACTGCAACGGCTGGGAAGATGAGGACAAGGCGCTGTGCAACGTCAACGAGTGTCTGAAGAGTAACGGGGGATGCTCGCAGGTCTGCGTGGACCAACCGATCGGTTACCGATGCGCCTGCAACCCTGGCTACCGGTTGGTCGATAACCGCACCTGCGATGGTGAGAGAACAAAATTACGTCGCACTTTTGCTCCGGTAAACTTCAGAGGGCCTAAACAGAGTCGGAGGCCTCGCGGAAACTTACCGATGATCGATCCGATGCTTCGCGTTCCGGTTCCATCCAACCCGGCTGAAACCTCCCGTGTTCCTCTTCCTCAGACATAAACGAGTGCTTGGAGCCCGGAAGCTGTTCCCAGTTCTGTCTGAACGAGAAAGGCACCTTCAAGTGCAGCTGCGCTTCCGGTTACCTGAAGGACCCCAGGAATCCGACGCGCTGCAAGGCCGCCGAAGGTCACGCCAGTCTGCTCTTCGCCAGGAAGTACGACATCAGGAAAGTGGCCTTGGATAGGCAGGAGATGACGGCTATCGTCAACAACACCAAGATGGCGACGGCCTTGGACTTTGTCTTCCGCACGGGGATGATCTTCTGGTCCGACAACAGCGAGAGGAAAATCTATAAGTGAGTTTGCTGACCGGCGGAAGGTTTCGTGACCTTGAACGGGAGCACCGAGCGATGCTGAACCATTCGTTTGTTGCAGAGCCCCCATAGACGAGGGGAACGAGAGGACGGTGGTCGTCGACAACGAGCTCACCGCTTGCTACGGGTTAGCGGTGGACTGGATATACAACCATATCTACTGGACCGACTCTGGCAAGGACACCATAGAACTGGCCAACTTTGAGGGGAACATGCGGAAGACCCTGATCAGCGACCAGATACAGGAGCCGAGAGCGATAGCTCTGAATCCGCTGGAAGGTTGGATGTTCTGGACTGACTGGAGCGACGAAGCTCGCATAGAACGAGCTGGCATGGATGGGTCGCACCGTTCGGTAAGTTCACGTGGTTCCAGTGGGTCCCGTGGATCCAGCGTTGGTCCTTTCGTCAGGATCATCCAATAAGATCCAGCATCTTCGACTTGCTACTGAGAAACTCTCGAAACCTTCCAGACGATCGTCTACACCGACATCAAGTGGCCGAACGGTTTGACCCTGGACTTGATCGGCAGAAGGGTGTTCTGGGTGGACGCCAAGCTGAACATCATCGGCTCCTGCAATTATGACGGCACAGGCAGGAGAACGGTTCTATTCTCCAAGTCCACGCTGAGGCATCCATTCAGCATCACCACTTTCGAGGATTACGTGTACTGGACTGACTGGGACAAGGAGACCATCTACAAGGCGAACAAATTCACTGGGAAGGACGTTGAACCGGTGACACCGTTGAATTCTCTTCAGCATCTCATGGTGGTCCACGTTTATCATCCGTACAGGCAGCCTGACGGAATGAACCAGTGCCAAGCTGTAAACGGACACTGCAGTCATCTATGTTTACCAGCACCTAAGATTAACTCTAGGTCACCTCTGTTGAGTTGCGCTTGCCCGGATGGCCTCAGACTAATGCCGGATGGGCTTATGTGTGTGGAAAATGGTGAGTTTGGAAAGATCGCACGAGAATAATCTTCAGGATTATTCGAAAATGCACCAATTCTCACACAATAGCACGATTAAGGCGATGTAGACCGCAATCTCTCATTTTCTTCTATCTCGATCGAGTCTCTTCTTTTCGATCAAATTTGCTCGATTCTTTCGTTGAATGTAGTTGAATGTCACGACGATACGCTTTTGGCTTTCAATTTATTATTATCGTTATCGATATCATCATCATCATTATAATCATCAACATTATTATTATTATTATTATTATTATTATTGTTATTATTGTTATTGTTATTGTTATTGTTGTTGTACACCTTTTTGGATCGATGTTGCATGAAACGACAGTCACGACGACAGTAGCCCCTACAACACGAGAGATAACGAAACCATTTAAAAGACTTGAAACGGTGGATTCTACTACAACGTCCAGTAAGTCAATGGCATGATTAATTTTACATTAAACTCTGTTCGTGTGTATGTGTGTGTGTATGCGGATTTAGTATTTAGAATGAAAGCTATGAGGGCCGATAGAAGAAGAGCCAATAGGTCCTTGAAGGATCCTCGGTAAAAGTTGTGAATTTTCTTCAGGTCCGGTGACCTTGGGAGAGAACGGAGAGAAGAGCGAAAGAGAATCCACGGACCCTGGCCTTGTTGCTGGAATAGTCATAGGAGTGGTGTCCTTGGGATTGCTACTACTTGCTTTAGTAGCGGTGCTGTGCTACAGACACTATCTCCATAGAAACGTCACGAGCATGAATTTCGACAACCCTGTGTACAGAAAAACAACGGAAGACCAGTTCAGTCTGCAAAAGAACAGATTTCCCCTCCCAGCGAGTGTTGCAGAGGAGGTAATAGACTTTGGATCAGTGTCATCGCAAACGCAAACGCAATTTCAAACGACTCCGTGACTAAACTGATTTCCTTTCTTCAAAAACAGGCCCAGGAGCCGCTAACGTGTCCAGGTACCAACGATTACGTGTAAGGCTCGATTCGTCAATACAACGGGCTCAGCAGGCCGACGAGAGGCATCCGAAGAAGCGTTGACCATGTTAGGGGTTTTTTTCTCTAAATGGCCAGAGAGAGAGAAAAACCTGTCGAAGCGTATGCTACTTACAACTCGCCTGCTTACCTGCCTGCCTATCTGCCTGCCTGCCTGCCTGCCAACTCAGCTGTGATTATGTTTATTTTTTCTACCACGTTTCTTTAAAACTCACGTATTTTATCGGTCGAGCGCCATTATTGAAAAATTTCCATACCGCGCACTAATTGCCAATGTAAACGAATGTAGAAAAATGGTAATTTGTCCTTGCGAACGCGAATGAATGCCCGAAGAAAATACGCGGCGGAACGATGGATTCTATTATTGGTCAAACAGGCGGTTAAAATTCACCGAATTGCCGTTGCTTCTCATTCTTTTTCCGTCCACAAGACGACATTGGCTATGGAGATTTTTCTACGAAGTATATTGTACATTCGCGCGAGTCCAAGAAGAAAAACGGATGAAGAAATTTGCGTTTTCGCGTCAAGGGTGAGAGAAAGCACCTGGTAAAGTTGCCAAATAATCATGTTTCGTCCTCCAATTACGCATGTAAGTCGTTGAGATGTTGAAATTCCTATTTTTATTAATGGTCCTTTGTTGTTGCGCTACATAATATGTAATATATAGCTATTTATGATTCGCTTTTGATGATAACGAGTCGATCGGATATCATGTACGTAAAGGGAAAATTTATGTACATACGTGGTGTGTTAAGAGATGTTTAATTGTTTTTATTTGGTTATTTATTAATTGATAGTGTATCGAGATTCTCTGTGTTGTTGGCGAGCGTCCTAATGAAACAGATAAATAATATAAGATACCGTGAGGGAGAGAACAGCGATGAAAAATAATTATTGAATACTCGCACAGTGTGCACATGAAAGTCAAACATTTTTACGGATACTCTCTAGGCTGTAAAATCCTCACGCGCTTTAAGGAAATAGTATCATAAAAAAGGAGAATAATAATGCCCAGGATATTTTGCATTAGATATCAATTTTTCAATTGATTAACAAGAGAACCTGGAGATTTCTGGAAGAACTGTCTGAGACAGTGAGCGGGAGAGGAGTGGGGTCTATTAGAGTTACTAATAATCGGACAAATTCTTCACTCGACTCTCGCGCAATTATTTTCGTGTCAAACCATCTTGGTGATCAAATTTTAGATCACGAAATAATCAAGAATAATTTTAGAAGCATTGTAATGTTTTTGATGATGTATAGAGTTAATTATAGCATGTTCCATTCCAGTAGTGGTATATTTAAGAAACTAACGTGCAAATGTATAAAATTTTATTTTTAGGAAACTGGATTTCACTTTTTGTGTAATATTTTCTAGTAAGCAGTGCTTCTAGATACATTAATGCTGCTTTTAGTGGCTGTCTGTATTTTCACAGACAGCACATATCATGATAAAATCACTCGAGTTAGGACTATTGATTTATTTGTCTTCGTTGTAATGAGAATAGTTATTCAAAACCAATTAGATGTAATGAAATCAGCTCAATGACACTAAGTGTGACTGTGCAACTATTAAAATAATAAAAAGCTGTTATTTAGGCACTCCGACCTAATAATTAAAAAGAAAAAAAAAGATCAATATATATGTATAGAAGCTGTTTGCCCTTGTTTTAATAGAATTAATTATTGTATCGTTTTTCAGCATTGTATTTAATAATTGAATGTGAAACATATGTTCTCTTAGGTAAGATTTACGATTAATGTAAAAATATAGATTTGAATAAGCTCATGTACATTAATGGATAGCAAAGAATTCCTATTTTTAAACTAAACTATCGCATAAGGTCATAACTAATGTGCCAATTCTTCTAATAATTAATTCATACGATGCCAAATTAAAAATCTATATCGATAGGACATTCTTTGATGTAACTTTTACCCTGTTCATACGTATTGTTACTGATTTTTGTACTTATGCATTGTGTTTACCTTCAAGCCAAAAATCTTGTGAAGTGAAAATAGTCTATTCTTTACTATCTTCTAGTGGACAAGAGGTAATGTAGGAATGCAAAAATGCAAAGTGCAAAATTGAAAATGTAGAGGCTCTTTTCAAGTGATTTTAATCAAAAATTTATTAAGGGTGCGGTGTGTATCAATTGTCATTATTGTGTGAGTCATAAAATAAGATAAACCTTGTCCTAGCCAATCTTTTAGCCAAAATTGTGTCAAACATTATTTCTATGCAATATATTATATCATTACACATTTATGCATAATATATATATATAAACACATACACATATATATATATTATATATACATATAATTTATTATAATGATTATTGTATAAATAAATATACAAAGTAAATATGTCATCTATATTTTATTATTATCACCACTATAAGAAATAGTGTTTTCATTTGGCTTTTAAGTATATGACCCTTCATTTTTATTATTCATATTGGATTGCAAACATTTATTTATTGCCAAGAAAACTCTCAAATTAATCTATATATATATTTTATCAAAATCGATTATTTCATTTCATTTTTAATAATAATAATGAAGAGTGTCCCAAAAATAGCGCTCTCTTTTCAAATGGTATAACTGCGAAATTAAATGGAATAGAAAATTCTTTCGTCATTTTTCTATTCTAATATTAGTTTTCAAGATATTCAATGATAAAGGTATTATTAGTTAGACAGAGACAGACAGATAGTTGAAGCAAGGCAAAGTGGTGTTATCACTTTTAAAATAGAAAACTATTTTTAACTATTTTTAAACAAGAATACACGTTGGAAATAATTAATGAACGATTTCCCTGGGATTATATAAAAGTAGGGAAATTTTCTCACTCATCAAATTATCAAGGTGTCTTTCGATTTTCAAAAAGTGAAAATTCGAAAAAAAATGAGGACGTAATTTTTGTTAATAACTTAGAACACGGTCGTAACGAATGTTTCTTCTTTATTTAAATACAATGACCGGTTGGTAATAAAATAATTACTAGGGAATAACGCTATAATTCATGCTTATAGATTTTACTAAATCTCGAGCACAAACTCTATAATATACTAGACTGGAGTAGTACAACAAAAGACTTGTCATAAGCTAAACATATTCCGATTGGTCTGCCATTTATGCCGTAATGCCACATATTTTTATTTTAATTGTGTGAAAAATAATTTATCTATAAATTTATCTTTATTTATAAAGACAGAAAATTTGATGATATCCATAAACACTTTGAACTGCAATAAAATGGCGACTATCCTCACCATCGAAAAACAAAAATTTTACCAATATTCAAACAAACTATACCACTCTAGATGAATATAAGTTTGTGAACTCAAGCCATTTTTATTTGTTTATGGTGGGGGGTAACAGTGTTAACATCACGCAAAGGAATTAGTGTTGTTTTCTCTTTATTCAAATAAAATGTTAGTCTTTTGCATGTAAGAGTTTTTACGTGCGTATGGTGAAAAGTTTATTCTTATATGATTGCACTGAATACACTCGTGAGAACTTTAAAGAGCGATTCTACATTTAAAAAATACCAACCTTTAAACTCGATCCCAAATAAAATGGATTATCGCCAAAAGGTAAGGGACTGGCCTCTTTATTTATTAAAGCGATTTCTGGGATATCATATTCCTATTGTATTTTCAATATTAGTGGAATTTAACTGATTCGGTAGATTTCTGCTGCAAGAACAGTTGAAATAATGTACGTTTAAAATTTCGTATTAATAATCCTGTCTCTTTTTTTTTTCCTCATGAACGTGATTTAAGTATTTATTTATACTGTTAGATCAACTGTCTTGTTGTTGTATGAAATAGTGACACTGTCTAGTATCTGAGCATAATATATTTTTTACTCTTTTTAATCTTGTAATTAATGTCAAAGAATGAAATTTTCCAGATGGTTGTGCCAGCAACACATCATAAAATAAAGAGCGATGAAGATGATGACGATGATCTGGAGGCATTGAGATTAGCTGCTCTAAAATCTTTACGCACAAGGGAACATACTCAGAGCAAGAAGTCTATGAAGAATCAAATACAGAATATTGTTCCCGAAGTACCTAAAGTATCGTGCATTTCATTTAAGAACCAAAGGCTACCAAGGAGAGCACCTGGCTTTCATAATAGATCACACCGACAAAATGGGGTTTGTGTTTCTTAAAATTTTATCTGAATCTTTTTCTAAAATATCTATTAAAGTAATATTCTGATTATTGATCTTAAACCCACTGAATGAAAAAGTATTATTGTAGTCATTGAAAAAAAATCTGAATTTAAATAATTTTTTTTTCAAATTAGTAAAAACAGAATTAAGTTAAAGAATTTTGAATTTTATCAGTTACAATCTATAAAATTTATTTAGAATCTATTAAATTAATTTAATATGATTTTGTATTTTCAGAATATGTATTATCAAAGTTATTACAATCCAAACCTTATTGCTATTGTACCTGTGGATGAGCATGCACAATTAGTGCCTGCAGAACCCATTGATACAGTAAAAGTTGAAAAATTTGAAACGCAAAGTAATGCAAATAATTCTGTAATGACTACAGGTATGTAATTTTTATATGACAAAATTATAATTGTGATATTGAATCTGTAACAATGATTTCTTCTAATTAAAGAAAATTATATTAATTTTAGAATCAAAGTTTCATCGCTTTAATGACACTGCTAGTTCAGAGGAAGAAGCAGAAAGTAGGGAAATTACAAATAATATTAAAACTGAGGAAGCACCTGAATTAAAAGAAGATGATTCACCTGAGACAGAAAAAGATATTATAAAAGAGGATGTCACTGAGATTAGGGACAAAACACCAGAAAAGCAGGAGGAAAATGAAGAAGAAAACGATGAGGACGATGATGTGCTATTAATGGCAGACCTTGAAGAAGAAGACAGCTTAGAACGTCTCATGGATGAAATGGAGCGAGAAATGAATGTTGATAAACCATCTGGTAAAAGGGAGAAAAAATCTAGGAAAAGAGAATCTCGAGAAATAAAAAACGAAAGACTAAGATTGGAAGAGAATCGCAAGAATAACAAAAGTCCACCGCCTGTAGTGTGTGAACAAAAAAATGATAGGTTATCTATGTCACCACATACAAATCGTATACCACAGAAACATCGATCCCTGTCACCAAAAGTGAAGGCAAGAAAAAAGTCTCCAAGACGATCCCCAAGACGTTCACCAGTCCGTCAACTGAAGAAATCTCGAGAGATACCGCGAGAAGTACCGCGATATAGATCCCCTCGGAGATCTCCTTCCAGATATTCTCCAAGGTTAAGATTATCAAAGTTGTCACCTCGAGATAGATCTCCAAGATTTTCACCACGCCGGTCACCCCTTAGACGAGTGTCACCGCGTGCATCACCATACCGTCAAAGGTCCCGATCACCTTTGTTGTTATCTCGATCCAAATCGCCGAGACCTCTGAGATCACCGAAACTTTCTCCACGCTCTAAATCTCCACGAATGCAACGCTCTAGATCTCCAAAATTCACACCTACCAGAGTCAATTCAAGATCACCTGTGCGACCAGGATCACCTGTGCGCAGAATATCTTCGCGTTCCTTATCTTCAGGATATTCTCCAACATTGTCACCACCCAGAAGGAGATCTCGCTCTCCGAGAACACCAAAAAAGTCCCCATGGTCATCACCACGAAACTCGCCAAAACTTTCACCAAAACGCAGAAGATCACCAAAAGAGTCTAGAAAACATGGGCAGAAATCAAGTCCTCCATACGTGCATGTGAGTCCATACAATAGAAAGATTTCTCCAGTGAAAGTGAAGGTTAGCCCAGACCGACTTAAGGCAAAGCAAAAAGAGGAACAAAGAACTTCGATAGAAACTAGGGAACAAGATATAAATAGTGATCCAATACTGGAAGCAAGGAAAAGAAAATTTGAATGTACTACGCCGATAGATCCGAATCAGAATAAAAAGATCAAATTAAATAAACACGAACCTTCGAAGATCAAAGTCAAGGAAGCAATGCAAATGAATGTGACACAACTTGATAAGATAGAGGAGTATGATTGCCATGGTGAGACATTATATTTGGATACAACATATGATATTGAGGATCTCGAGTCAGTGTCAGAGAAAACCCCTGTTTCAATCACAAGTTCAGTGAATTCATGCTTAGAAGTTGAGGTTACAAAGAAAGAAAATAAAGAGAAGTCTTCAAAGAAAAAGAAAAAGAGAGACAAAGAGATTTACCAAGTTGGTAAATCGAAAGGAGAATTACCTCTTTCAGAACGTATTGGTAAAGACAAAAAATATAAAAAAAGAAAAGAGGTTACTCCTGACACGTCTAAAGAAGAAGTAGAGGCAATTTTTGAAGATCTTTCAGTGGATGAAGAAAGTGATTTACGAACAGAACTTAGCAGACGTCGAGCGGAAAGACTAAATAGGCTTACACCACTTCAATCAGTACGCCTTGTTCAATCAGCATTTAAGGGTGTTGTTAATGAGTAAGTTTGTACTTTTTTATGTGATTGATTAAGTTAAATTTTTTCGAAAATAGCAAAATTTCATTTTATATCAGTAATAGTTTTTTAAAAACAGAGTTTAAAAACTTTTGAAACTTAATTTTCAAAATATTAACATTATTAAACAAATTTATTATGATATTTAGAAAATAATTTTGTCTCTTTTTCAGAGTTGTCAAAAATAATGCAAAAATAAATCAGAGGCACGTTATAAAAAATGATGACAAGCGTAAGTACAAAAAAAAAGATTTTAGAAACAAAAATAATGAAGAAAACTTTAATGAATATTTTTATGATACAAGACACAGGGAATTTTTGAGAGGGTGATTTATCACCACTTTTTGATCTAAAACTTAGTTTTTAAGATATTTTATATTGTATCTTAATATAGTATATTTATTAGCAAGTGGATAGATAACTTTTAATTGAAAAACAAAAAATAATAGTTTTTATTCATGAAATATTTTATAGTTCTATTAATTGCTGTTTTTCAAAATTCACATATTTATTTGAAAGAGTATACTCAAAATCATTTCACAAGATCATTATCTTGCCATTTTATAACTCATATTTATTTCTATTATTTTAATTATCAAAAAGTTTATATATTTGTATAAAATTAAGTAGTAATAATTTGAACAAATTTTTTGGAGGAATTCGGAAAAAAGCAATCATAATATTAGATACCTGGAATTTTTCTTTAATTTCATGTATATTTTATATTAATATTTACCATTTAGCTGTCTTTTATAAATTTTAATAAAATTTATATTATGCTACAGCTAATCAAAAAGAAGTTAGACGAGTCACAGTACTTCATCGAGCGGTTTCAGATTTTCATGATTCTGAAGGTACGAATTTCTTTGTACTTTGACTATTGCATTTCCTTATCGTGAATGTTAAATTTTGTTTTTTCCTTTTTTTTTTTGGTTTTTTGTTGTTTATTTTTTTGTGCTAATAGTCAAGAAAACGGTACATTGAATAAGTACTTGATCAAGTGTTCATCTTTGTTATAAACATTAAAATGGGATATTATATATTATATGTGTTGAAAAATAATAATATTTACAGATGATAATACATATGACTCAAAGGTGCCTGTCCGATTCAGATTAGGTTTAAATAAACCTGTGCAAGAACCTAGAGAGTCAAAAACATCTAGGAAAACATCTAAAAGACAGAGCCGTAAGGTAAATCACTTATTTGATTTATCTATAATAAATATTAATTCATTTAATAGTCTCTTATGAAATTACTAAATCATTTTGGGCTAAAGAAATAAAGGAATAATTAAAAAGCTTTTTTAATAGTAAAATTAAACCGTCGTATTCTTTGTCAAAATTTGTACATTATTAGAAGTACGTTAATTAAATATCGATTTAACAATTTTTTTTGTTTTCTGTAAAACTTATTTTAAATATTTATATTTATACACGTAATACCTTTACATATTAATATGCTCTCTTTCATAAAATTGCACAGTAAATTCTTATATAACATACTGTATTTTCATAATGCAGTTTCCATATAACGCGAAGTAATAATTTCAATAACCCCTTTTATAATGTGATATTCTTAAAATGTTTTCTATATGATGCAATTCAATTACTTTAGGCAGTTATTCTTTAACATGCAGGTTGTAACAATAATCTTCAAAATTTTAACTAATTACAGAGGGAAAATACTAAGACGGTTTTTGATTTACCATTTTTTGATTTGAAACTTAGTTTCAAAGATATTTAATGATAAGGATGCTATTAGTTAAACAGATACAGTCAATTGGTTGAAGAGAGATGAAGTAAAACTAAAGATCTTTAAAACTAAGATTTAAAACCAAAAAAGATAAATAAAAAATCACTGTAGAACCCACCCCTCTACTATTATGGGAGAAAAAGATTTTCCCATAATATCCGGAATATAATAAATGCAGAATTTATTGAAATTATATTATTATAGTAAATCATGAAAAAAATAAGAAATTAATCTTGATAAAATCTCTTATTCGTTTATACGTATTTAGCCGCTACTCTAGACTTCATGTAAAATCAAATTTGATAAAAAATGATAAAAACTCTTTGAGGGTCAAGGTAAATTAAAATTGGAATTAAAAAATTTTTAATTTAATATTATTAAATATAATAATAAAAATTTTTAATTTCACTTAATTTAGTAATGTAAATGTTTAAAATATCTCTTTAATTTCATTAAGTATGCATAATGCAGAGTAGTATTAAAGTTAAAGAGTTATCTTTTTTGTTTAGGACTAAATTTAAAACGTGTTCATCAAATTACATATTTATATGAGAAGAAAGTACCCGTTCAACAGTCACATCCCTTTTGAAGAAGGGACTTTTTCTTAGAAGAATAAGCTCTATAAAATAACTTAAATACAATATATCATATAGAAAGTGTAAAAAGCACGTGGAGCGTATATTTTAGTTTCAGGGAGAAGTTATAAAATTTATAATAATGTTAGGCGATAATCAGAACATAACTATTAAACGTCTAAATGTATACTATAATAATATAATTAAGAATTAACCATCTTATCTCGTATAGAAATATTAAACTCTTTTGTTATGTTTAAAAGTATGTGTAAATAATTTACATAGTTCGCTCACTAAATAAAATTATGAATCGTTGATAAACCCAAAGCCACCTTTTGTAAACCTAAGTATAGTTTATGTTCAAGTAAAGTCATGTATAAATATTGTATATATAAATTATCACAAGATGTATTCTGTGTAAGGATATTGTAGTATATTGTGTATATGCTTTAATTGGTCGTTTAGTGTGAAAGAGTGTGTTTTAAGCGAAGGAACCTGAAGAGTACACTTAAATGTACAATTCGGTCCAACTATATATTATTACCAGTTCTTATATTACATGTCGTACATTTTTAATGAATGAATGACAGAACTATTTGACTGATAAAGTTTTATACTTAAAAATGACCATTTATTATTACATGTTGTTCCGTGTCTTGAGCTAAAGATTGTACTGAGAACTTTCACATAATGAAGATTAACTCTCTATAAAAAGATTCATCTCAGAGTTTTGCTAAATATAATTTATTTATTTTAGTCACATCTATTGTATAGAATAATTTAATTATTTGCATATTTGGTAGACAAAGAACTCCATTATAATTCTAGTAAATTATATAGTGATTCTCTGTCATTATCATGTTTACATGGTATTTTTATTATATTATTTTTAAACTATCTCTCATGTGTAGTTTCGTGTTTAATCGAGTCATGATTAAAATTAGAATGCAATAGGTTTGATTGAAGTTTTCCTGGTATTTAAAATAGCACCTTTATTGACAGTTATCAACGGTGGTTAAGAAAAATTCAATCATTGTTACACATAAAAGTATGTGAGCCAAGATACAAAAATTGTATATATATACGTACACATATATAAATATATAGTGTATATATATGCATATGTATATATTATAACCATGTGTTTATATATATTTGTATGAACGCATATATATATGCATACCTACATACATACATATATATATATATATATATATATAACACATATATAGATCTAATTTGCTTGAAAATAATATTTGATATGCGAATTATATACCTCATAGTATCTATGAAGGTGTAAGTAATACTTTTAATTCAATAAATAACAAAAATTCACGTTTAAGCGAATTTTCTTTTATAAAACAATCAATAATAAAAAAATGATATATAGTATATTTAGAACTAGTGAATATCAATAGACTTATTACATACGTGCCTTCATTTGTAATTGGTTGATTGAAAAATGGAGCAAAGAAGTGTATTATTATTTTCTCAGGTTAATTTTATCATGCCTGTTTTTTTAACTTTTGCACGTATGTGTTCATATCATCAACTCTAAGAGTTGGATAATATATATAAATATATATCTTATACATATATATATTAAATAAACTAAGGTCAGGACTGTTGGCCTTAATCCTTATGTGATGTGATACTTAGAGCGATTTCTACAATTTTAATATCAAGCGATTAATTTATTGTGGAATAACACAGAGAGTTATAAAATATCGATTCTATATAATCGTACCATAGAGAATTTTTATAAATGCCATCCAATTACATTCATTCTTTCCAATATTCTCTAATAATATTTCTCTCTTTTTCTTTTTCTTTCATTCTCTCTCTCTCATACTCTATCCTCATCTTACTTTCTCTCTTTTACACTTATTTAAAACTTTAATATCTATCGTTGTATATCACTCCAGGATTTAAATTATTTGACATTCAATGATAATTTATGGATCAGCATGCAACATTAAGACATTTTTCAAACTACGTTATCTATGAAAATTTTTGTTGAACAAATTTAGTCATCTTTTCCAATACATTATAAAAGCGAGTAGTTTTTTTTTTTCGTTCGTTAGCTGTATTTCTTGTATAATTAATTCCTGTGTTATTCTGTGATAATACGGCGTTTAATATACGCTATTCCACTGATAAGCATTATAATATTTAATTTATTCATCTCAGTTTTGTCATTGCAATAAATACAGATGGAAGTGTGTGTATGTGTGTGGTTTTATAGAAAGTTTATAGTTGTTGAATTACTCTCTCTCTCTTTCAAAGATTTCAGAGTTATTTAATGTTATATTATGCACTTATTATTTCCATACGCTTAATAATTTAGCCATCTGTCATTTATTGCCTTAATTTATTGTCATGCTATGTATGACTGTATTACTTATATATTTGTATTTGTATCGATAATTAGTTCTACAAAAGAACCTAGACAGTTCTCCTATTTTCAACTGATAAACACAACAAGTTTCATAATGAAATACGAAGTAATCCGAAAACGCGTATTTCACACATCACATGAAAAATTAATCGAATCTCTTATTTCAGAAAAAAGAAAACAAATAAAATTATTTTTCAACTATATTCTCATGGTATTTTAATTTTCCTATTATCTATAATGGATTAACTTCTTTTTCAGCGTCAAGAAGAACCAATTATATCAGTTTTACGCGAAAGTCTTAAGATTTCTGCTGAAAGAAAAATAGTTCATCAAAAATTGTTGAACCACCGATAAACGTAGATTTCGTGAATTTTCAACATTCCGGATAAAATTCAAGAGCGCTTAACATCATTTAGGAGTCAATTAAAATCAATTAAACTACATAATTATTCAGTCTCCGCAGCAATCTATGCAAAATCTCGAGCGCAATCGCGCTTCGCCGAAGGTACATATAAGTATTTTACCCTCTAAATTCTCCCTCGAGTCATATTTTATCGCATGGACAAGCCACGAGATAAGTCTTGAAATTAGAAATAGGCAGAGAAAAAAGTATTCTGCAGATTCCAGTGCACGCATGCTCGTTTATTTCGATATTGCGCCTGTGTACGGTCCGACTGAAATGTGGCATAACTACTTGGCTCTCCAATATTGGAGCAACTCCACTGGCGTCTGACCAATACACGGAATGACTACTGATTTCTTAAAACGCGCGCACACGCACATGTGCGTGCAGTTCTTTATCATTTTTCCTTGGAGGAAACGATCCCCCTCGTGCTCTCCAACTGGAAAAGCATGAGAGATGGGAGAATGATAATTGTTTAATTGCAGCGTTGGCGGTTTCTCTGGAAAATAGGATGAACGGGGCGCAGACGCAGAGATCGCAAGGCTGTGGTGAACGAACGGGTGGCATTACAGTACGGGTCTGGTCAATCAATGGCAGCTCGGATATCTCCAGACATCCAGTTAGCCCCAGTTAACCCAGAATCGAGCCAGCGTGCGATCCGCGCTATACGAGGGAAAGCATCCCCCAAATGTTCCACGAACATAACCTCCAAATTCAAATCTGGAGAAAAGCGACGAAGCGTGGAATCGAAGGATATCCGTTCTCCGCAAGTGCTGACAAACTCGCGTTTGTCGTTTCTCGTCAACATTCGTGAGATTCCTTCGACATTCGAGGGTGGCCGCGTAAGAAGCTCCGGGGAATTCGTCAATTTGCTTCGGTTCAGCGTTGAGAAACGTGCTCAGGGTTTTATCGAGTTTCCCTTTTGGGTTCCATCGCTCTGTCTCTCCCTCTCTCTCTTTCTCTCTCTCACTCTCTCTCTCCACCCGGTTAAGTGTCAAGAAGTGATTTGAGCCAGAGGGACTCGATAATGAACCATGGATGCGCCTCAACTCGATCGCAGCTTCTCTTGGGACCATAAGAATAAAGAAGGTATGGTAACCACCGCCTAAAACTCGCAACGCTCAACTTATTCTTGTCGCTTGTTGTCTCGATTGGATTAGCTTAAGAGTTTGCTTACTGCCGGTTTTGGGGCTACACTGCCTGTGATCGTTAAGTGAAACTGCACTTAAGAGCACCGTTTCTCTTGATTTCCTCTACAAATGTCTCCCGGTCTTTGAAGGCATCGACTTCTTCGCATACCTAACTCTCCCCTCCCCCTCTCCCTCGCGCGATACAGCCGAGAAATTAATGAGAAGGCCGAGGGGAACCATTGACCTAAAATTGTAGACGCTGAAAAGTTCGTTTGAGCGATACTTAGGCCCAAACGCGCACTTTCGCTGTTTCTTCAGTTTCGATCGGAGTTTACGGAGACCTTAGGGTGCCAGGGGTAGACCCAAGGGTAGGTCGTACTCGACTACGAGCTACGATTTGTCCGGGCTAATTGAATAATTGGATGAAACGCTGTACGCTACAATCGACTCGGCGACATTCCACGCGAGGTATTTGCAAGTTTTAAAACGGAAGAGGAAGAGAGGCGGTGGAAGAAGAGGACTTCTTCCGATTAGTCCGATTGATTCGAAAATCTGGCGTGGATCGCAGTCGATTTCTGGAGAAAATGGAGGGGACTGAGAGATAAAGTCGCTCGATAAAGATGCTTGGTCTTAACGAAGTGTTCTTGGGTCCCGCGTTGTAGGAGGGACCCACCCCATGCGAGTGAAAATGGCAGGACTTATCAATTATTTCGCTTGATTGGCTGCTGTGAGACTTGTGCACGATTTTATTTAGAGCAAGTGCCATGCTGCTACGCGGTGCTGCTAAGCAAACGCGATCCGAAATGTTTCATCAAAGGGCGAACGTGAACATGGCGAGTGCCGGGGAAGTAGCAACGATTTTCCATCCGCGACGCTCCCGGGCACCCAGCATGGTCCTCAATGACGACCAGCAAGGCCATGCCACCTTTGCCAGTCCCATTCAAGTTATGCTCGACACCGCAGGTGAGTTCCCGCCAAAACCCACGGAACCGATTGGTCCCCCACCCCTTCCCAGATCTAAGCTTTTGCTTCGGGAATCCCCGTTCTTACCAGCCTCTTCATCAAAGACAGTTCCCTCGTCTCTTCGCGCGAAACTTTCGTGTAATTGTGTAAAGTGTCGTAAATTTCTGATATTTGTACGATTTTGCGATTCTCTCGTTGAATTTCTGGCGAAACGACGTAAACGCTTATTCGTTTTGACGAAGGCGATAAAAGTGGGAATGGAGAATCGTTGAGTTGGCAAATTCTTTTTTCGATAACCGCAACTTGTACTTTACGCGCGAGAAATGATGGGAGCAATTGAATATTTTAACGCGAATATATTGGATTTCCTGGGAAATTTACGTTTCTTGCAAAAGGACGGAATAAATTTTCTCCGTTACGGTGGAGCACGTATTCGAAGCATCCCAGGAGAGAAATTTAACTGATAAACTGCGGGAGTATATTCTATAAGCTCGTGCAAAAGACGCGTAAATGTGTATAAGAAATATCGACCATAAACGCGCGGTTAAAAAGTTACGACCCGAAGTTTGCCATGGCTAATGATATAAATATTCCAAATGTCGAATGACCGTTAAAAATAAGCGTTTATATTAAAAAGCAATTTGTACGTTCACACAAAAGCACTATCACGATCAAACCAACATTTTTAAGGAATCACCATAGTGGCATAACGCTAACGCTTCTTTCGCAACGGCTTTTTAAGCGTGCAATGAATAGAAAGATCCAACGTAAGCTGCTGAATTAAAGTTTAAACGAGAAACTGGCAAAATAATGCAGAGAAGCGTACGAGCCTTGAAATTCGCTTTTATCGTATAGCGCAGGCTTTTACCTAACAATAATGCTACCTAGACCTTTCAGCGAAATATATTACCGTCTAAAAAGTGGAAATCTCTAAAAGCTTATAAAAAATGTCTAATTACACACACGCGCGACTAGGCGAACCTTCGATAGCTTTCGATATTTTTTTTTTCTTTACTGCCATCGACGAAAATGAAAAGTAACATTGATGTGATTTATATCAAGATTATTCCCTCAGATTAGTTCCTGGATAAGACGACGTAAATTTGAACGCTTCGATCGACAAGACGCCATTTTCCTTACATTTGTCAAACAAAATTCCTTAAATTCCCTATTAATTCAAATCGGACCGATAAAAATCGACCGATTTGATTTAAGATTTTCTCCGAGAAATCCCATAGATTTTATAACATTTCATTATAGCGTTTCCTTAGGAAACGCGACAATTTGTACGTGGGAATTCTACAGGAGATAAAATCAAGGATAAGTCTAGTAATTTTTGATGGGCTAACAGGATGTGAAACACCACAACAACAAGGGTGCAGCGTGACAAGTGGCTGTGGTGGCGATTCTGTGGCGTCGAGTTGCCGGACATTGGACACGGGCGGCAACGGTACAGGTGGCGGGGGTGACCCGGGAGGGGGGCAAGGACACGGACAAAGTCAAATAACCACCCCCCTCCCCTTCCACTCGCGACACACTTCCTTGGCTGCCTGCTGCACTTCTTGCTGTGCCGAGTCTGCCAAGAAAGTAAACTAACCTCAAATTTATCACTAACCCCCTCCTCCCTCTTTACTCCTGCTCCGTAAATCTAATAAAATTTTTATTGACCCACCAGCCTTTCACCAAAACAACCTTCCTTCATTTTTCCTATCTCGAACTTTTCCCATAATCTATTAATAAAGAACCTAAATTCTCCCAACTAGCGGTAGCCATTAATTTCCCCGAGGCCTTCGCGCGATCCGATTGGTTCAGAGGTAGCTTCAGTGTGATTCCCCCGGATCCTCCGGACGTCGACAAAGAATCATTGGCAATTCGGTCGTTGGGAAACTGAAACTCACCGGGGGATTCCCCGTAACGTTGTCATCCTCCGACGGGAGCGTGGTTGATTTTGCCGATGATTTTCGGTCCTAGCGAAGAAGATTCGCTGGACCAATCGAAAGCGCGTAACGTATGAAATAATGGTCGGTTTCCAAAGACCGGAGCGTCGTTAATTCGTCGCTGAAACTCTCGAGTGTAAATCAGACGAGTTACGCTGGAAGTGTTGCGATTAGGACTCCTCGAGGCAGCTACTTACTTATTAACCGTAATTAAATATAGGGACCTCGTTATTGCGCCATGCACGGGAAGGAGATTCGCCAGCGATAACTCTAGCGGCCGTTAAAAAATTGCCGCCATTTCGCGTGACGCGAACCATCAAATGCCGGCCGCAAACTAATTTATTCTTATAAAGCACAGCGGTGTGCTTTAACGGATCCGTTTCCAGTCACGCGTCGTTTACGGAACTTCAGTAATAAAAAAGAACAACGCCGAGAGCTATCCATTAGAGGGGGATCTCGGGGATTTCAAAATGGCCGCCTATTTATCCGAATTACCACGTTTCCTCGAAAACCGAGCGGATCCTCTCTCTCTCTCTAAAATGATTCTCTCTTCTTTCAGATCTACTTTGGTGTATGCGTGACGATATGCGTCACTGCCAGTTGGGTCGGTGCCACACACTGTATCAAATATTTGTATTTTTATAAATCGAAGAGTCATCCTCATAGTTCCCCCACGAATTTCTCGACGTCCGAGCCTCACCAGGACTACGTAAGTGCTGCAGCACCAGCACCACCAGCGACGGTGCCAGTAAAGTGTCCCACCGGACAACGCGTCTCTCCCCACGGGAATTCCCCGTTCTAGGTCACAGCTTCTTTCGAAACTTACAGATGACGTTGCCGTACAACGCACCATTTTTCACGACTTGGTTCTGTACGAACTGGGTGGTCCTATATTTCCCCATCTATTTCCTGTGCCGAGCAGCGAGAACGAAATGCAACAGCCCCACGGAGATTCTGGCCGAAAGCTTAAGAGGATTTCGCGACAAGGGTTTCACCGTCGGCCGATTCCTCATCAGGTGCAGCCTTTTCTGCGGCCTCTGGGTTGTCACCAACTACATGTACATTCACTCCTTAAGGATCCTCTTGGCGACGGACGTCATGGCGTTGTTCGCTACCAACGTAGCCTGCGTCTACCTGCTCTCCTGGGTTATCCTCCACGAGCAATTCGTCGGCGTTAGGGTTCGTTTCCTTCTCGGTTTCCTCCATACCAAACCCAGTTCCGGTCCTTGTATCGGTCCCCTGAGGTAGTTCGCTCAAGTACCTTGATAATGTCGAAACGATTCGTTTCACAGATCGTTGCGGTAATTCTCTGCGACACTGGGATCGCCCTCTTTGCTTACATGGACGGGATTACCGGAAGTCCAACCTTGAGGGGCGTCGTCCTCGCGGCATCCGCAGCGGCTGGCTCTGCCGTTTACAAAGTAAGGTCTCTTTGAGGATTAAGTACTCGTTAGTGCATCCAGCATTATCATTTATTTTTCTAACTCTTTAATTCCGATCTTACAGGTACTCTTTAAGAAGGTCATGGGGGAAACCACTTTCGGCCAAGTCTCCTTGTTCTTTTCCCTCATCGGTTTGTGCAACGCTGCCTTGTTGTGGCCAGTCTGCCTTACCCTCTACTTCTCCGGTGCCGAGAGCGTCTACTGGAGCAAACTACCCTGGACGGTACTGTTGTCCGCCAGTGCTTTCCACTTAGGTACGTATCGTATCGCCACAGGGGAAAAACGGAGAAGCTTCACGAACCGTCCGGTCCCGCGCTGTGCTTGCAGCGCCAAATCTGCAAAGTCCGGGGAACCACCGGAACTTCGCGGAATGGGAACGGAGTGTTCGTGAAAGTGTCGATATTTGCGAGAAACTCGACAAATATGTCGGTGTCGACTAACTCGCGTCCTTTTCCAGTGGCGAACATGCTGGGCAATTTCAGCATCGCCCTAACATACGACCTGTTCATCACTCTCGGACTGATAACCGCTGTCCCAGTGTCGGCCGGTAAGTCACCGACAGGAGAACGACTCGAGAGACTTCCCCTGTTTTCTCGTTCACTTTCGGCTCCGCCATGGAATTGATTCGTGGAACGTTTCAGACCCTTCAAGGATCTGCTAGGTCCCACGGAAAACTCCCTAGCGGGGAATCACCCTCGTGCATGTTCGAATGTCCCTAGGGAAAAAGACGCGTCCATTTTGGTTTATCCCCTCTGCTGAATCCTCTCTCCTCTCCCAATCTCCCACCCTTCGATTTTCTCCTTGAAAAACTTCGGTTGGGAGATCCCTAAAACGAATATCCGTAACTTCCGTCCATGCCAGGGGATAATACGTTTTTACTATTAATACAGCACTGGACATTGTCTTATACGGAGCGCATTTCACGGGCATGAAGCTGGCGGGGATGATCCTCATCGCGATCAGCTTCTTCCTCGTGATGTTTCCGGTTAATTGGCCGGATTACATTACCGGATTTCTTCGGTATGCACTCAAGACAATTTCCATCTTAATAGTATTGCGGTATGCACTTTAATTCAGAGTTCATTTTCTCCTTAGCCTCCTTAGTTTTTTTAGGTAACATGTACCTCCTATGTTTATATGTATCTTTTTCTTTCCTTTCCTTTCTCTCTCTCTCTCTCTCTCTCTCTCTCTCTCTCTCTCTCTTATCTTTATCTCGTATATTGCCTAATTCTCTTAATTCTTGCAAGAATATCGAACTGTCGTTTATCTTGTTTTGCACCAAAATAGAAGCAACGCGTAGTCTCACTAAAGTAGGACATGCTTGATTCTCAGACCGCCTATAAAGTATCACGTATGATATGATATGATGTGGTATATACTTTACACTTTCTTCTTACGCTAAATTTAACATACTTTCTCGCCAGTGAAGTTAACTGTAAAATTCTTACGCGACAACATTAACGGGAAACCCTCCGGATGCCATTCGAAATTGATGTGCGGTACACGCTTGAACTTCCGCCGAATTTCGTTTTTGGTTTTATTACGAGGCTAAGGATTATCGAACGTCGTATATGGAATTGGTAGACCAATACGATACTTCCAGTCGAGATTTGTTCAAAAATACTTCGATAGATCAGCGAGAATTCGCAATTCACCCATATAATTACCAAGATGCACCTTTTAGCTCTGCGAACTTTCATACAGAATCATCCCAGCAAACCACATACGGGCGTAACTCTTGCTTTTTCTTACGTTCATGGTTTTCATTAAGCAATAGGGACGCAATTTTCTGCACACTCGTTAATAGTCTAATAATTCGACATTGATTCTTTAATTTTGTTTCGTTTTTTGATTTTCTTTGACTTAAAATTGATTTCTGTCTGTTATTTTTTTTATTGCTTTTTGCTTTCCCAACGACAATCGAAACCATCGTATAAAAATGGAAGATTGAAAGTAAAGTTTCTGTCTGTTCACAGAGTGTATAAGATTAACGTAATTTCCATTTAACGATATTACCTTGAAAGATTCCTGGTATATACGGAAGGTTTTGATCAGAAGGCAAACTTCCACAATCTTTTATTCACGTTAAATTATACTTAGTGATGTATGACTTTAAATTGGTGCATTTCCTTAAGGGATGTGCTCCGGAGATCATATTAAGCAAACAGTTCCCTTACAATTTTCGCGTACAAGAAATTTTTCCCTCGTTGCAATTTCACCGACGCGTCTCTCCAAAGAAATCCACCAGTTTAATCACCGATTGAATTTCACTCAAATTCGAAAGATCATTGTGAAAATACATCTTAATGCTTGAGCTGCTTGTGAGCGTGGGTGTGAGCGTGTGTGGACGTATGAGTGTGAATCAAC
This sequence comes from Sclerodermus sp. 'alternatusi', assembly GCA_037305995.1. Classification (NCBI taxonomy): domain Eukaryota; kingdom Metazoa; phylum Arthropoda; class Insecta; order Hymenoptera; family Bethylidae; genus Sclerodermus; species Sclerodermus sp. 'alternatusi'. The sequence goes on from CM074547.1 coordinate 11,009,181, forward strand.
GTCAACACTTCGTCACTCGCTTCTCAACAATCAGGATCCATTATATGCTGTTACAGAAACATAGTCCTCATGAGTCACAATACAAGGTAAGAAAATACATCGCCTATCTTGCTGGTGATACAGAAAATTTCTCCATCTCTTACCAAGCTGTCTTCCTCCATACGAAAATGAATCTAAGAACACAATAGTCTCGTTCGATGACAGAAAAAAGAAAACTTCAGATCGTTATTGCGAAGTTACTCAGAAATTTGGGGGATCAACGGTAGACGGATGAATTTTCGGTACAAAGGAAGCAAGAAAAATACCAATAGGCGCATGGTTTATCTCTTATCTGATCCGTATATGTGGTGTGTCAAGTGTGCACTGCTTAAAACAGGATGCATGCAGCAACATTTAAGTCCACATCGGCATGTTTATGATTTGCCATCACACTTTGGCTTCAGCCTGGTTCTTCCGGGAGTCGGATGTATTTCCCTCAAGAACCTTGCATCACCTATGCAGGGTGTAGCAATGACCTATTCTATGAGTTTAGGAGATTGTAGAGAAAGTGTGTTTCCAAGGCGATTTTTCATTCAGTACTTTTTGATCCAAGGCTACATTCTCAAGATATTCCACCTAACGAGTTGTGAATGAAAAATCATCTTGGACTTATCCCCTCTGCAACCTCTTGAACCTATGGAATGTATCATCGTTACACCCTGCATATCAATGTACATAGACTATAACCAACCACACTCTAAACAGCACTACTCGATATTCGTCAGACTTTACCCCGGTAGCATAGATCTAATGCCTGAATCTTTCCACATTGACACACACACGTACACATAGTTGATCGAGAGTAGAAAAGCAAGCCAGAAGCGTACAACGCGTGTACTTTTATCAAGCGCGCGAGTCGTGGGTTAACAGAAAGAGTCAGGCAGCGCTGATCCACGGCGGCTGGGGATTCCCAGCTTCGAAACTCCGAGAAAAGAGATAGTCACGCGCAAAGATAAGACCCCGTGCAACGCAGAGCCTCGAGATACGGACGAATTAACGCTAGGAATTCACGAGGAAACGAAAGCTCGACTCTTGACGCGTAAAATTTCGCTTCTCGCTAAGAGAAAGAGAGAAAGTTTGCGGCTATGGTGCGCAAAAGCGGAAGATGTCGTTCGTGCTTCGCGTCCTCGTAATCCCTATCCTCCACTTCCGGTTTCCGGAAGAGAGGTGTAAATTTCGAGTAGAGTCAGAGTGGCTGGCTCAAAGGAAACGGGGAAACGAAGTCAGAGACGGAAACGAAAAAACCAGGCGAGAGTTAGTCTCGTCTCGACTAGAGGTAAAGGGTTCCAAGTGTTGCGTTTGGAGGTTCTGACCAAGATGGCGTTGATGCAGTATGACGAGACTGCGGAGGCATCAGGCTGGGGCCGAAGCTGCCGCGAATGGAAGGAGCTCGATGCCCCAACGGCATTACCGACTCCGCAGCTATGGCGTCACTGCTGCTCATGGGGATGGGCAGACTTTGCTGCCACCACCATCCTCCGGCAACAGCAACAACAGCCTCCAACAGAATGCCAGGACCACCGCTACTAGCAACGGCCAGACCTCTAAGAACACGTCCTTGACCACCACGCGGCTCCATCACCACCACCAGACTAACGCAACCCCGCAACAGAACTCCGCGTCCTCAGATCCTCCAAGACGACTCCCTACCTCCAACACACCCACCTCAACCACCTCGAACACCGTCAACAACCGTCGAGCTTCGCACCTCGCCGTCCCCCAAGCATAACCAGCAGGTATGACGATGAGCATCGCCCGAAAAGCACCACAGGCTCGGCCTCTCTCACTCTCGTGCTCTCATCAGCAGCTTGATCAGTCACTTCTGGCTTCATCCTCATCAACATCAACTCGTTATCATCTCAAATTCTCTTCTCTTATCTTCGCTTTTCTTCTCTTTTCTTCTCTTCTCTTCTCTTCTCTTCTCTTTTGGAACCTCGCGTTCCACTGATATCCGTTTGCGGGATTTTATATTTTAATGGTACCCAGAGTGGTGGGGGAGGGGTTCGAGTGAGTTCCGAATTGGTTCGTTGACGGAGGTTGTCAGTTTCTTCGTAGTTTCGGAGGTTGCAAGGAAACTCGAAGGTAGGACGCAGGACTGTGAAAAATCTTAGGGGAATCCCCGGGTAAATGGTAGAGAGGTGCGTTCAGTAATGGCTCGAACTGATTTCGAGCAGTTTTGTTAAATTCGCAGCTTTCTGTGATCCTAGAGAGAAAGAGGATACTCCTCTTCGCCAAAGGAGCAATCTGGGTACGAGATAAAGTATTTATTCGATGTACGTAGGTAATTCCCCTAGTCTGGTAAATCTCTAAGATCTCGCACAATCTCCCCAATATTCCCGCATCAGTTTCTTGCATATCGATTATTCCTCTCGCAAAATTCCCTCTGCTCTTATCAGTTTGTTAGCTCCACCCCTCAGCTCGTACTTTGTGAGTATTGAATCGCAACATTAGATAGTTTTTTATTCACGTCTCATGGGACACGGAGCAGAAGCTTCTTAATCTTGTACGAGACCCACGCACATTCGTTTTGAATCTATATGTGTCTATAAGGTGTATCACTTATGCGCGTCCTTTGAATCCCTTGTAGATCAGGCCAGCGTAAATTGAAAGGTCCTGGACAATTTTTTTCTAAGGTGAATAATAACAGAGTTATCGACGATTGAAAATTTGGAAGTGGGGGACCAATGACGGCGAGAATTAAAGCAAGAGCGTTAAAGTCGCTCATTGCCGTCATTAGTCCCCCACCTTCGAATCTTTAATCGTTAATAATTCTGTTTTTATTTGCTTTAGAGAAACATTGTTCAGGACTTTTTGATTCAGGCTGGCCTGATCTACGAGAATTTAAAAGAGTGCGCATGAATTTTGAAACTCCCTGTATACATGTATATAGAGATAGTCTGCTTTTTGTACGGCCAATCGAATCGAAAATCAATCGGTCGGACAAGTTTCCACAGTGAGTCAGTTTTTCTTAGAAATAGCCAAAACTGAGAGGCACATGCATACAATGAGGAATGTCCAAATTTTTTCTGCGTAACTCGTAGTTTCTAGTGAACGATATGTCTCTTTATAGTGTTCTTTTTTTTATATTCTTGAATGTCTCTCTACGATCTTGTCTATACTTATCCGTTTGCGTGTATTCTCACTCTGTACACGTACCAATTTATGTTTAAATCTGTCTTTTTTTTATTTCTTTAAACACGGAATGAAGCATCGTGACGTAATTTCAGGCGACCCGATGTTTTTCATAATTGTCGATGTTCTTCCAGTGTTCGTTTATTGGCCAAGCCTTTCCTTGCGAGAAACATTCTTGTTTTTCTTCTTACACGATGAGATAAGCGAGCACGGATCAAGCAAATCAGCGCGCGAATACCGAGCTCTGCACGAAATTCTATTGTTTTTTCTTTTTTTTGTCTTCTTTAAAGGAAACTTCCGAAGAATCGCTTATTTTATCCATCTAAATTGAACAACGGGGAATTTACCGTCCGCCATTTTGTTTTTCCCTAGAGTTTTTTGTACTCCGCGGAATTATACTTTATGGAAATTCGCGCTTTGCATTTTGATCGTATTCCTGGCACATTTAAAGTGCGAATTTCAGGAATTCGAACGAGACAGCCCGAGTATTCACGTGCTGATTTCCCGCACGCAAATGAATCCCGTGCGACAGAGGCGCACAATTGTGAACATCTGCATGTTCGTTAAATAAATTCGAGAGACGAGGGAGACATTCTTAATGCTCTCGGACTTTTTTTACAGGTGGAGCAGACGACACAGACACGGAATGTCCGGTGGGTCCTCGAGAGACGTCATAGATTATCGAACAGGTTACATAAAATCTCATCTTCGTTCTCCCTCGGGAAGAGTTCGGTGACTAAACAGGCTAATAGTAACGATAACAACGATGGAACTCCAAAAGATCTCTCGATACTTGCTCGAAGCAAGTAATTCAGTTTTTTACCTGTTTTCAGTTCAACCGTCGTTTTCCTCTAATTTGAATACTCGACTGTCATTGGCTGACGGCAAAATCCCTCAAAAATTTGATTTCTATTCCCATTTCTCTTTTTTTTAACGTAATCCATATATTATCCCATGTATTTTTATCGAATCTTCGATAACTCCTGAGTTGTGTATAGTTAACTCTTGTAGTACATAAATTTGAGAAATCGACGTTTTTCAAAGTGTGTTCAAATTTTGCCTTCGAATTTACCTCACGGTCTCTCATAGCATTGAAATTTATTAGAATATACCGAATTAAACCTCTGATGCAGGTCCCAATTAGGATTACATTAAGAAATAAACTAAATTATGAGATAGACTCGTATTTTCTTGTTGTTGTTGAGAGTATTTTCTTATTTTAAATTTGGTATTTGTTAGAAGAACAACGTGATTTAGGGTGATATAATGTGCTACTATCGCTACGTTTACATACTCTATATTCATTCTATATGCTAAATTCGGTAGGTGAATCTTAACAAAATAAGTCGTGCTCAAAAAATTTTTAAGATTATGAGAACTCTCTCATTTATGGAGAGCGAGCAAAGTTCATGGAGGCTTTGAAGTTTCTTTCAGTCCTTTTTAGTATACGAAAAATATAATATTATTGGTATACTCATCGATCTAGAAGTATACGTAAAATGAAGACAATCAGTAAGACGTGTAAATATATAGAGAGAGATTGAGAATTATCAGTTATAAATTTAAACTTTTATCTCGATAAAACTATATAGAGAATAGAAGTTGATTTATTAAATTAGTTCAAACTACGAGCTTCGTGTTTTCTAGATAAAGTTGTTTTTTATAAGATGTTAGAGGAAAAAAAGAAGAAAAAAAAACTATTGTAAAGTTTCAAAATTTAATCCCCCTTAAGATATATTCTAAATGTATCGATGTTTCTCGTTAATGAATTTATGCGAAAAAAACAAAAAAAAAAAAGTGCAGAGTAAGAGAATGTTTGTTACCGTAATAGTCACAATTAGCTAAAGAAAATTATTGAGATCTGAAATCTAGATAATTATTATACAGGGTCCTCGAAATTTTACGATAGTGTAATAGATTAGATTTCGAACTCACCTTTATTACCATAGTGTTCATTATAAGAACTTTTCCTATAAAATACCGAATTTTCTTCATGAAAACAGAACCAGATTTTAGGACCTAAAATCTAAAACTCTACCAATTACTTTTAGAAAATTTTTTCGACATACAGGATCCAAAAAACACTAGGAACAAAGAAATGGAAACAGGTAAAGAATGTTCCAATATATGTGTGTATATGTATACATACGTACACGTATATTTATAGATACACATACTACACACAGACACAGACGTGATTGTTTAATCGTTTAAATATTAGTATAAAAACGACTTAATGTACGATGATTCGAATTAACATTGGAAATATAATAATTTTTAATGCAAGCGTGACAGTTTACATGATTTTTATCAATGCATCTCATTTGTTCTTGCGAACCGGATGAATAGGATGGTCTAGCTCCAAAGACGGAGGATTCTTCTCGAAAAAGCTAATCTCGCGCATTCCATTCTCCACAATCTCCCATAGATCTGGATGTGCTTCCTTGTAATGAGCGTACCATTTTTTAACGTAAGGCCAGTCGTCTAGTTTGAAGTCAATCGCCTCCAAGCACATGGTCGACGCGACCAATGGAAAATCAGCGATGGTTAATGCGTCTGTTTTAGAGGAGTGAAGTGAAAATGCATTAATCATTTTCGAAAGAGACGGACAACCGGTGGAAACCGGAATTCTGATCGTTCGAAGTATAAAACACTCACTTCCGGCGGCGTAGGTAGAATTTTCCTTTTGGAGGTACTCATTGAAGCAGTCCAGACCCATTTTGGTGGTCTTGAGTCCCACTGGAGTCCTCTCGTAATCGAAGAATATCGGAGCCATCTGAAAGGGGAAAATTTCCATCCGTGAGGTCTTCCGGCTTCAGATAATTACTCTGCATCCGATCCTTTTCCAAAACTCACCACGTATCCCGAAATATTCCGGTAGTAATAGGCCAAGTTGAAGCAAAGTCTGTGATTGACGATGGCACGGGCTTTAGGATCCTTCGGATAGAGTTTCCCGCTTTTGTCATATTTATCAGCGAGGTACTGCAATATGGCGTTGCTAAAACCAAACGAGAAACACGATAGACTCAAACTTAAACTCAAGGCTCTATCGTGATCAAAGTTTCATCGGAGTTCTCGTGAAATTCGGAAAAAACGTTGGAAAAGCTTCCGTCCATGCACGTTTTTCGAAAAATTTACCTTTCTCCCAAAATGAAATCGTCGTCCACCAAAACCGGTATCTCTTTCTGAGGATTGAGCTAAAAGACCACAATACATTTTCATTGTGCACCGGGGATCTCGATTGATTCTCGTTGCCGCCATCTTCGAATGGTCAAACCAGAAATGTTACCTTTTCGTATTCCTTGGTCAGATGTTCTCCTTTACCAAAATCCACGTCAATTAACTCATACTTGATATTCAAAGCTTTCAACGCTTGCTGGCAAGCCAGAGATGGTGGACCATCGGATACAGAGTACAGTTTCATCGTTTTCTTCTGTTTTTCAAAAAAAATAAGAATATAAGCAGACAATCGTTAGTTGTACTTACCTGTTATTTATGGAAGGAACTGGAGGAATAGTAGTGTTACCGTACAGAACAGTAAATTGATACTGAAGCAGGTTTTCTTGTTCCTTTCACTTTATTTCTTTTCAAGGTATCCGATAACTTATGTTATGTTACGTGCATGCACGACTTCCTTGGAACGTATAAAATGCATCTCATAGCAATCAAATGCTTCTATTATAACGCTATCGCTGTGCATAATAGCATTTCATGGTCTACTTTTTGTGAGAATTGTCTATTTTAACAGGAAAATAAGTAAAAAAAATGACAATAACAATTGTAGGAAAAAAAATTTATTAACAGTCTTCTTACAATATAAATTATTTTTTATTTTGTGTTGACATTCTTATATCGCAGAGAGATAGGGAGATATGAAAAAAACGCATTCAGTTTTAAGTGTTTCATCAATCAATGAAAGATCCATTTTATTGTTGAATATAAAAATTTAGAATATTTTCAAAACTCCATGGTGACTCTATCTAATAATAAATCGCCCAAACCACTCCTTAAAATAAATTGTTCGATAATACTGGTGGCGCTACCTAAGAACTATTCCAACAAATAACAAATAAAACCATTATTAATTACATGAATAAACAATATAATAAAACAATATAAAACAAATTTGATTTGGAGTACTTGAATGTTTCATTATAAATTATTAGGAATATTCATATCCCTTAAATATAATCTTATAATCATCTCTCTTTCGTTTCAACTCTTCACCCCCTCCCAACGTAACCCTCAGGACTCTTATATTATTTCTGGTAACACTTACAAAAAAATTACTTGCGACTTTGGATTTATATCTAAAATAATTTCTATGTACACATGCATGCGCACAAATGGGTAATATATACAACAAGAAGCTCCACATATACTTTTTGTAAGAATAATAATTTTATCATTATTATACTTTAATCACACGCACGCTTTGCATAGACCAATTCAACTTATTATTCATCCTTGACGCTTACAAAGTTGTTAATATTTTCTATTCTTAGTAGACTTTACTACGTATTCATTATTATTATTATTATTATTATTATTATTACTATTTTTATTATCATAATTGGTTATGTCACGCGAGTAAAAAATATTAAAGTTTTTACATTACAAAAAAAAAGAAAACTCTGAAAACAAACATAACTTAAAAGAAATCTTTTACAAAGGGAATTTAGAAAATTCCTACTCAAATATTAATTGACTAATATCACTCCTACTTTTGTCTTCGAGGAGAATGAATTCTCTTGGCTAAATAACAAGTAATTTAAAGTAATTTAAGTAGCAAGTACCTAAAGGACTAAAAAAACAAGAAAATAAAAATTGTGCAATTTCAACCCTCACCACGACAGTTTAATTCTTGAAATCCTTCGTTCTATTCCCAGTATAACTATCATAATCCAAATCATAATCACAATACAGTTGGATGCAAATTTTTTAATGACTCACGATCATGAAGTTTCCAAAAAAAAAGATGAATGAACGGTGAAGAGTTATGATGAACGCTGCAACATTAAATTTAATTAGCCAAGTAATTAAACAGTCAAAAGAACGGTCGATTGGTCATTGATCCTTTCAAGTTCAGCCCCAAGAACGATTAAGAAGTTTTAGCGTCCTCTTACAATAAATAATGGAATAACGATAGAACAGCAGAGCAATAGAACAATGAAACAACACAGTAGGTTGAATTCCATGATAAAAGGATGAAGGAAAGAAAAAATAGAAAAAGGACCAGTTGATTGCGGAGTCGATGAGTTATCGTTGCCACGTGCCGGAGGCAACGCGATCCGAGCGCTAATTGGCCGGGGAGATGACAATGTGCAGTTTCAGCATATCCTTGTTAGGTCCGACCAGGAAAGGTGAGACGACGGTCTCGGGGACACTACCCTGCTGGGGGTTGAGTTCCTCGAACGGCAAAAGATCGTCCAAGTTGAGGACTCGGTCTTTTTTGTTGAAAATGTGTATGATCTCGGTGACCCTGGCAATATGCTCTACCCCATCCTGCAGCCCGTAAATAAGAACCCCTATTTTCACTCTCATATTTGCGTCTTTGTACATGGGGGGTTCTTTGCAAGTCAGAGAAAGTCTGATAGATCGCTTTACGTGCTCTGGCACCTCCACGGTGCCCTGCCAAACTATGAGGAAAAACTTCTTGAACCAGACACCTTTAGGATACAAGTCAACGACCCATTCACAAGCACGATCTCCCGCGTATTCGGCTAAAGAAGAGTGACTGGAAAACACGAGGGTCCTGGTATGGTAAGACGGTAGACTATGGAAATTTTCTATTGTCAGGAGAGAACTACACGTGTCCACTGTGTAAAGTCTAGGTTCGAACAGCAGTGCGCCATCCTCTTCATTGGTACTCACTTCTTTCACACGATCCACTTGTCCTGAATGGAAAGACATACCTATGGACATGCGTTCCACAAAAAATTCCTTGTACTTCTTTGTCAACGGGGACAGCAGGAGATCCGCCAGCTGTCTCGGAGACATCATTGGAAACCTTACAGGTGACATAACCGCAACTACCAGTTGTTTCAGTGTTGACTCCAGCTCTTCGGATGATAACTGATTTCTTAATCGTTGGGTTTGATGATCCAACCAAGATTCCAGGCACTTGTATAGAGTCATCTCGTCCTTTATTACTAAGCTGCTTTGGTGCAGCAGAGAAACTAGGATTTCTAAGTCAAAGTTTGCAAAGTCTGCGGTTTTCGCTACTAGTTCCAAATTCCACTTAATGAAATTCTGACATGCTTGTGTAATGTTGTAGTGACCACAGTTTGAGGCATATTGGAGCCATGATACTAAAGTTCCATGTATAGCAGCAAGAGCAATATGGTTTTGCATGTAGTCAAGGCACAATGATATCAAATCTTTCACGTTGTATTTGTCGGCCAGGGATAATATTGGTAATACAACTCCATAATTGATTCTAATCTGTCCAGTGTAAAAGTATCGTAGAAATTCGCTAAAAATTGGTGCACATTGTGGTGTCTCTTGCAAGGTAACCCTACTTTCCTGTGATTCACTCCATTGAGGACTCATCAACATTACCTTCAAAATAATTTCATTTTAATAAGATTGAATTAGAAATTTTATACAACTTAACAAAGAAACAATTAATTTACTTGGAAAACATCACTAGAAGCACAAAGTATTAAACGATGAGCTGGGTATTCTACTCCATCAACAACAAGGCATATGTCATTCATAAGACGTTCTGCATACAAGGTAGCTATCTTCAATAATACTGTTTGAGAATTATCAACCTTAAAATCAAGAATACTTTTAAGATCTAAAGATTCATAAGTAACACAAAATATTTATTATATTTTAATAAAATCTTTACCTCTATAGAATCAGATTGTTCTGATCCATTATTCTCCTGGCTAGTTTTACAAATTTTAGTAGACTTTTTAGTATCCATATTAGAATCTCTTGTTATTAATCTAATGATACTACGTAACATTTGCACATGACTCCTTGATATAATTTATTGCTTATTCTCTCAAAAACATTATAAATCTATTCAAAGAAATTTGCCAGATGAGAGGAAAATATCTTAATCCAACTTAGAAGTATCGTAATGAAAAATGTTCATAAAAAAAATTTTTAAAAGCTGTACCAAACTCATTAATATTATAAAAACAAACAAAACTGGTATACAATTAATAAACAGAAAAATTCAGGTCAATGAGGAATATTTTAAAGTTAGGGCTTTTTAAAACTTTTTTAGGGGAAAGTTTCTATTAATACACAACACACCTACCTATTAATATAGTAAACATACACTAAATAACAATTTAGTATAACTATTTAAGGATAATACGTATAATTTGAAAATTCTTTTGAAACTTTCGAAAGATTTATCAATTATTTTCCAATTATATTTTGTAAATTGTGATATACGCTTATAGAGCCAAAAAAACTGTATAACAGCACAAAAATCATAACAATGAATTACTTGCTCGTATCATATGCCTTAAGGCGCCGCAATACCCTTCGACATAGCACTTTTATGTACAGTATGTGTCGTTTATGCAGAGCATTCCCACTTTTCGTTTTACGCCCTCAAAACAAAATAAAAACTTATGAGACCGCTTTTAATCGATAGACAAATATTCTGGTCAGTATGCGCTGCAACAAGTTTTATTTAACAGAAAAATTAATGCTTAAACTAATGATGATTTTGACAACTTCTTTCCTAGGAAAAATGGCAGATTCGACTTGTGGAATTCTTTCATTTTCCAAGTAATACAAGTTTTGCTATCACCCAAACGGACCAGAGCACCCATCCTGCTGCACAGCACAACGCACTGAAAATTGTTTCACTTGTATTAAAAATGTTTTGAAGGCGTAATACGAAAAATAGGACTCGACTTGTTACAATGAAGCACTTGACCAAATATCTACTAAAAGTTACTAAGAATTAGTTGCATCATTTTTGTGAAGATGGCACTGTTATCCTTCTTTCTTACCGACCTATAAAATATTATAGATATACTGTAGGACTGATATAGACTATTATGGGGACACTTATGGGGGTACTCAGGAGATGGTAAGTGATAGGTTAACATTAAATTTATTTAATATCATTAAAAACTAAATTTTTAGAGTAATGGTAAGAACAGGGGAAGAGAAGGCAATGGAGGTTCGGAAGGATGAGAGGGTGGTGGGTGGTAGCGGGTGAGTTAATATTAAATTCAGTTAAAATTATTAAAAATTCAGATTTCGGACTGGGGAACGGAGTAGGGATAGAGAGAGGAGATAAAGAGTGGGAGAAACTCGGTTAGAAGGAGAGGTAAGGATTTTGAATTATCATTACACTTTTGTTCTCAGACTTGGACGAATCTCTTCTCTACGTCATTTCAGCTTCATACATCCCCACCACCAACCTCTATGTCACTTTGGAGTGGGAGAAACTCGATTAGAAAGAGAGGTAAAGATTTTGAATTTTCATTACGATTTTGCACTTTGTCTTGAACGAATCTCTTCTCTACGTCATTTCAGCTTCATACATCCCCACCACCAACCTCTACGTCACTTTGGAGTGGGAGAAACTCGGTTAGAAAGAGAGGTAAAGATTTTGAATTTTCATTACGATTTTGCACTTTGACTTGAACGAATCTCTTCTCTACGTCATTTCAGCTTCATACATCCCCACCACCAACCTCTACGTCACTTTGGAGTGGGAGAAACTCGGTTAGAAAGAGAGGTAAAGATATTGAATTTTTATTACGATTTTGCACTCTGACTTGAACGAATCTCTTCTCTACGTCATTTCAGCTTCATACATCCCCACCACCAACCTCTACGTCACTTTGGAGTGGGAGAAACTCGGTTAGAAAGAGAGGTAAAGATTTTGAATTTTCATTACGATTTTGCACTTTGACTTGAACGAATCTCTTCTCTACGTCATTTCAGCTTCATACATCCCCACCGCCAACCTCTACGTCACTTTGGAGTGGGAGAAACTCGGTTAGAAAGAGAGGTAAAGATTTTGAATTTTCATTACGATTTTGCACTTTGACTTGAACGAATCTCTTCTCTACGTCATTTCAGCTTCATACATCCCCACCACCAACCTCTACGTCACTTTGGAGTGGGAGAAACTTGGTTAGAAAGAGAGGTAAAGATATTGAATTTTTATTACGATTTTGCACTCTGACTTGAACGAATCTCTTCTCTACGTCATTTCAGCTTCATACATCCCCACCACCAACCTCTACGTCACTTTGGAGTGGGAGAAACTCGGTTAGAAAGAGAGGTAAAGATATTGAATTTTTATTACGATTTTGCACTCTGACTTGAACGAATCTCTTCTCTACGTCATTTCAGCTTCATACATCCCCACCACCAACCTCTACGTCACTTTGGAGTGGGAGAAACTTGGTTAGAAAGAGAGGTAAAGATATTGAATTTTTATTACGATTTTGCACTCTGACTTGAACGAATCTCTTCTCTACGTCATTTCAGCTTCATACATCCCCACCGCCAACCTCTACGTCACTTTGGAGTGGGAGAAACTCGGTTAGAAAGAGAGGTAAAGATATTGAATTTTTATTACGATTTTGCACTCTGACTTGAACGAATCTCTTCTCTACGTCATTTCAGCTTCATACATCCCCACCACCAACCTCTACGTCACATTGGAGTGGGAGAAACTCGGTTAGAAAGAGAGGTAAAGATATTGAATTTTTATTACGATTTTGCACTCTGACTTGAACGAATCTCTTCTCTACGTCATTTCAGCTTCATACATCCCCACCACCAACCTCTACGTCACTTTGGAGTGGGAGAAACTCGGTTAGAAAGAGAGGTAAAGATATTGAATTTTTATTACGATTTTGCACTCTGACTTGAACGAATCTCTTCTCTACGTCATTTCAGCTTCATACATCCCCACCGCCAACCTCTACGTCACTTTGGAGTGGGAGAAACTCGGTTAGAAAGAGAGGTAAAGATATTGAATTTTTATTACGATTTTGCACTCTGACTTGAACGAATCTCTTCTCTACGTCATTTCAGCTTCATACATCCCCACCACCAACCTCTACGTCACATTGGAGTGGGAGAAACTCGGTTAGAAAGAGAGGTAAAGATATTGAATTTTTATTACGATTTTGCACTCTGACTTGAACGAATCTCTTCTCTACGTCATTTCAGCTTCATACATCCCCACCACCAACCTCTACGTCACTTTGGAGTGGGAGAAACTCGGTTAGAAAGAGAGGTAAAGATTTTGAATTTTCATTACGATTTTGCACTTTGACTTGAACGAATCTCGTCTCTACGTCATTTCAGCTTCATACATCCCCACCGCCAACCTCTACGTCACTTTGGAGTGGGAGAAACTCGGTTAGAAAGAGAGGTAAAGATTTTGAATTTTCATTACGATTTTGCACTTTGACTTGAACGAATCTCTTCTCTACGTCATTTCAGCTTCATACATCCCCACCACCAACCTCTACGTCACTTTGGAGTGGGAGAAACTTGGTTAGAAAGAGAGGTAAAGATATTGAATTTTTATTACGATTTTGCACTCTGACTTGAACGAATCTCTTCTCTACGTCATTTCAGCTTCATACATCCCCACCACCAACCTCTACGTCACTTTGGAGTGGGAGAAACTCGGTTAGAAAGAGAGGTAAAGATATTGAATTTTTATTACGATTTTGCACTCTGACTTGAACGAATCTCTTCTCTACGTCATTTCAACTTCATAGATCCCCACCACCACCCACCTACGTCACTTTCAAAGTTTTCAAAATTTTTAAACTTTACATCCGCTTCACCCTCAGCGTTATCTTTAAAATTATTTCGCGCCATTCCCACTACCACTCCCAAACGCCAAATTAAAAATCTTAACAATTTTTTAAATTTTCAAGATTTTTTCGCGCTGTCCCCACCACCATCCTCACTCCTCCCAATTTCCCATTTTCAATTTGAATTCGCTTCCAATTTTTCATTCACTATTCCTACAATCAACTCCACATTTTTAGTAGTTTAGAATTTAAATAACATTACTAGCCACCCACCACCCACCACCAACTACTCTTTGTTCAGTATATATAATTAATACAGGATTTTTAATTAATACAGTATTACCCAACCACCCATATACGAGAGGAACAAGAATGAGGAAGGAAGCAGAAACAAAGAATCTTCTGGTGAATTGAACAGCTAAAGATTGGACAGAAAGCAGATAAGGATGACTGGCCGACTAATATTAATACATCTGAAGGAAGACTCGGGCTCTCCAAGTACAACGACAAAGGGCATCAAAGTGGTGAGTGGAGTGCTGTGCGCTCAAATATTTTATTATTCTATTCTATTATATTATTTAGTATTTAGTATATTTATTTCACGGTGTATAAGCGCTTAAACTTACAAACTTGATACATAAGTCGGTATACCAGTTTAATCTATTACAATAATTACAACTAGGTAGAACAAATACAGAATGTACGTAAATGCATAATAATATAACAATATAAAAAGAGATAAATTCATATTATATTCAATTACATATAAAATTAATTACATTATTTTATACTATATACATTATTCTCTGTAATTTTATTGTTCTATTATTTCATCATTTTCTATTACCGGGTATCATAAATCTATTTTCTATTATCCCAAATTTTAATCCATGCCCAAAAATGCGTGCGAAAAGAGCGAGATCTTAGTTTTAAGAAATATATAAAATTTACGCAACTATTTCTCTTCCTTTTCCTTTCCTTTAATTTGCGAGCGAATAATATCAGCGAATTATGCGAGCGATTTAGTTTGTAAGTTTTCCTTTCAGCCTTTCTACAAGAAACTGAACAACTTCCATCGTGGGATTAATTCAAGTAAGTCATTATGAGATATTACAAATTTTCCTTCTACTTTTCCGTGTTTCCTTTTGCTATCCTTCTTTCTCTCTGGTTTTTTTCATGTCTTCTTTTTCGTTTGGTTTTCTGCATCATATTAGTATTTAGGTTCGTTTCGTGGGGCGCGCAAGGGGGAGCCGGTCCCCTAAGGTTGTCATGCGATTGCATCGGAGATGCAATAAGGCGCCTCTGACATTTTTGCCTAGATCCTAGCAATACCTTCAAGAGGTGGCCCCGTTTCAACGAAATTGCTAGGGTCGACGTCGGTTTTCTGCAAAAGAACTTCAAGACCTTCCGACGTGGGATGCGAGCGAAATAAAGCGTGCGAAGTATGCGAGCGAAAAAAAGCGTGCGAACAATGCGAGCGATAAAAAGCGTGCGAACAATGCGAGCGAATACTGCGAGCGATTTAGTTTTAAGAATTGTAAAATTTTGTATTAGCTGGCCTAGATACGACATTGACCATTTTGGTCCGCAGTATCTGGCAAAAACCCGATGAAGAATAATGCAATTGACAAAATAGGAACCGCGTAATTGTCAATTTTTAGTTTTAAGTACTTCCGAAAAGTTTATGCCCAGATGCGACTTTGACCATTTTGGATCCGCAGCATCTGGGAAAAAACTAACGAAAAATATTTAATATTCTTCATCATTGCGAGCGAAAATTGCGTGCGAATAAAGCGAGCGAAAATAAATGTAACCCAGAGAATGTAATGGGACCACTTCCGAATCTTTTTCCCCTTTTGGCTTCAGCTTTCCTAGAAGCCATCTTAGTATTTGCGAGGGCGTTCGGTCGGGGGCGGTCCAGCAAGGGGTTCTGGGTTTGACACATCAACGGGGGGCGCCCTGAATTGCAGCCAATCACGCGTTTAGTTGATTTATCAACTATCTAATCCGGGGTGCTTGGTAGTGTTCAGTCCTTCCAGGGGTGGCTTGCACACCCAGGCTTCTTGCAGTTCCGTCACGGCCGCGACCCTCACTTTCTTCAACTCGAAAGTGGTCCCTAAATCTCAGGAAAGCGAGCGACTTAATTGCGAGATTGTTAAATTTTTGTATTAGCTGGCCTAGATACGACATTGACCATTTTGGTCCGCAGTATCTGGCAAAACCCCGATGAAGATGAATGCAATTGACAAAATAGGAACCGCGTAATTGTCAATTTTTAGTTTTAAGTACATCCGAAATGTACATGCCCAGATGCGACTTTGACCATTTTGGATCCGCAGCATCTGGGAAAAAACTAACGAAATATACTTAGAAATCTTCATCATTGCGAGCGAATAATGTGTGCGAAAATAGCGAGCGAATTGTACTTGCGAATAAAGCGAGCGAATTATGCGTGCGGATTATGCGAGAGAATTATGCGTGCGACCTATTTTTTAAGTTTTTTTTCAGGTTATCTACAAGAACTTCAAGAACTTCCATCGTGGGATTAATTAGAAAAATTCTCACTAAGTACTACAAGGTTTTTCTTCTTATTTTCTGCTTTTCTTTTTTCTTCTGTTTTGCTTCTTTTTTATTTGGTTTTCTTTTTTTATTTTTGTGTTGGGGCTCGTTTCGCGGGGCGCGCAAGGGGGAGCCGGTCCCCTAAGGTTGTCATGCGATTGCATCGGAGATGCAATAAGGCGCCTCTGACATTTTTGCCTAGATCCTAGCAATACCTTCAAGAGGTGGCCCCGTTTCAACGAAATTGCTAGGGTCGACGTCGGTTTTCTGCAAAAGAACTTCAAGACCTTCCGACGTGGGATGCGAGCGAAAAAAAGCGTGCGAACTATGCGAGCGAAAAAAAGCGTGCGTACAATGCGAGCGATAAAAAGCGTGCGAACAATGCGAGCGAATACTGCGAGCGATTTAGTTTTAAGAATTGTAAAATTTTGTATTAGCTGGCCTAGATACAACATTGACCATTTTGGTCCGCAGTATCTGGCAAAACCCCGATGAAGAATAATGCAATTGACAAAATAGGAACCGCGTAATTGTCAATTTTTAGTTTTAAGTACTTCCGAAAAGTACATGCCCAGATGCGACTTTGACCATTTTGGATCCGCAGCATCTGGGAAAAAACTAACGAAAAATATTTAATATTCTTCATCATTGCGAGCGAAAATTGCGTGCGAATAAAGCGAGCGAAAATAAATGTAACCCAGAGAATGTAATGGGACCACTTCCGAATCTTTTTTCCCCTTTTGGCTTCATCTTTCCTAGAAGCCATCTTAGTATTTGCGAGGGCGTTCGGTCGGGGGCGGTCCAGCAAGGGGTTCTGGGTTTGACACATCAACGGAGGGCGCCCTGAATTGCAGCCAATCACGCGTTTAGTTGATTTATCAACTATCTAATCCGGGGTGCTTGGTAGTGTTCAGTCCTTCCAGGGGTGGCTTGCACACCCAGGCTTCTTGCAGTTCCGTCACGGCCGCGACCCTCACTTTCTTCAACTCGAAAGTGGTCCCTAAATCTCAGGAAAGCGATCGACTTAATTGCGAGATTGTTAAATTTTTGTATTAGCTGGCCTAGATACGACATTGACCATTTTGGTCCGCAGTATCTGGCAAAACCCCGATGAAGATGAATGCAATTGACAAAATAGGAACCGCGTAATTGTCAATTTTTAGTTTTAAGTACATCCGAAATGTACATGCCCAGATGCGACTTTGACCATTTTGGATCTGCAGCATCTGGGAAAAAACTAACGAATTATACTTAGAAATCTTCATCATTGCGAGCGAATTATGAATGCGAAAATAGCGAGCGAAATATGCGTGCGATTATAGCGAGCGAATTATGCGAGCGATTTATTTTTTAAGTTTTTTTTTTCAGGTTTTCTACAAGAACTTCAAGAACTTCCATCGTGGGATTCATTCACAAAATTCACGCCATGTTTACGAGGTTTTTCTATTTCTCTGCTTTTTCTTCTCTTTTTTTTCTCTTTTACTGCTCTTTTATTTGGTTTTCTGTTTTTATTTTCGTGTGTGGGTTCGCTTCGCGGGGCGCGCAAGGGGGAGCCGGTCCCCTAAGGTTGTCATGCGATTGCATCGGAGATGCAATAAGGCGCCTCTGACATTTTTGCCTAGATCCTAGCAATACCTTCAAGAGGTGGCCCCGTTTCAACGAAATTGCTAGGGTCGACGTCGGTTTTCTGCAAAAGAACTTCAAGACCTTCCGACGTGGGATGCGAGCGAAAATAAGCGTGCGAACAATGCGAGCGAAAAAAAGCGTGCGAACAATGCGAGCGAATACTGCGAGCGATTTAGTTTTAAGAATTGTAAAATTTTGTATTAGCTGGCCTAGATACAACATTGACCATTTTGGTCCGCAGTATCTGGCAAAACCCCGATGAAGAATAACGCAATTGACAAAATAGGAACCGCGTAATTGTCAATTTTTAGTTTTAAGTACTTCCGCGAATGTACATGCCCAGATGCGACTTTGACCATTTTGGATCCGCAGCATCTGGGAAAAAACTAACGAAATATACTCTATATTCTTCATCATTGCGAGCGACAATAGCGTGCGAATAAAGCGAGCGAAAATAATTGTAACCCAGAGAATGTAATGGGACCACTTCCGAATCTTTTTCCCCTTTTGGCTTCAGCTTTCCTAGAAGCCATCTTAGTATTTGCGAGGGCGTTCGGTCGGGGGCGGTCCAGCAAGGGGTTCTGGGTTTGACACATCAACGGGGGGCGCCCTGAATTGCAGCCAATCACGCGTTTAGTTGATTTATCAACTATCTAATCCGGGGTGCTTGGTTGTGTTCAGTCCCGCCAGGGGTGGCTTGCACACCCCGGCTTCTTGCAGTTCCGTCACGGCCGCGACCCTCACTTTCTTCAACTCGAAAGTGGTCCCTAAATCTCAGGAAAGCGAGCGACTTAATTGCGAGATTGTTATATTTTTGTATTAGCTGGCCTAGATACGACATTGACCATTTTGGTCCGCAGTATCTGGCAAAACCCCGATGAAGATTAATGCAATTGACAAAATAGGAACCGCGTAATTGTCAATTTTTAGTTTTAAGTACATCCGAAATGTACATGCCCAGATGCGACTTTGACCATTTTGGATCCGCAGCATCTGGGAAAAAACTAACGAATTATACTTAGAAATCTTCATCATTGTGAGCGAATTATGCGTGCGAATATAGCGAGCAAATTATACGTGCGAATAAAGCGAGCAAATTATGCGTGCGAATAAAGCGAGCGAATTATGCGAGCGAATTATTTTTAAGTTTTTTTTTCAGGCTATCTACACAAGAACTTCAAGAACTTCAAGAACTTCCATCGTGGGATTCATTCAAAAAATTCTCATTAAGTACTACATGGTTTCTCTTCTTATTTTCTGCTTTTCTTTTTTCTTCTCTTTTGCTGCTTTTTATTTGGTTTTCCTTTTTTATTTGCGTGTATTGGGCTCGTTTCGCGGGGCGTGCAAGGGGGAGCCGGTCCCCTAAGGTTGTCATGCGATTGCATCGGAGATGCAATAAGGCGCCTCTGACATTTTTGCCTAGATCCTAGCAATACCTTCAAGAGGTGGCCCCGTTTCAACGAAATTGCTAGGGTCGACGTCGGTTTTCTGCAAAGAACTTCAAGACCTTCCGACGTGGGATGCGAGCGAAATAAAGCGTGCGAAGTATGCGAGCGAAAAAAAGCGTGCGAACAATGCGAGCGTAAAAAAGCGTGCGAACAATGCGAGCGAATACTGCGAGCGATTTAGTTTTAAGAATTGTAAAATTTTGTATTAGCTGGCCTAGATACGACATTGACCATTTTGGTCCGCAGTATCTGGCAAAAACCCGATGAAGAATAATGCAATTGACAAAATAGGAACCGCGTAATTGTCAATTTTTAGTTTTAAGTACTTCCGAAAAGTACATGCCCAGATGCGACTTTGACCATTTTGGATCCGCAGCATCTGGGAAAAAACTAACGAAAAATATTTAATATTCTTCATCATTGCGAGCGAAAATTGCGTGCGAATAAAGCGAGCGAAAATAAATGTAACCCAGAGAATGTAATGGGACCACTTCCGAATCTTTTTCCCCTTTTGGCTTCAGCTTTCCTAGAAGCCATCTTAGTATTTGCGAGGGCGTTCGGTCGGGGGCGGTCCAGCAAGGGGTTCTGGGTTTGACACATCAACGGGGGGCGCCCTGAATTGCAGCCAATCACGCGTTTAGTTGATTTATCAACTATCTAATCCGGGGTGCTTGGTAGTGTTCAGTCCTTCCAGGGGTGGCTTGCACACCCAGGCTTCTTGCAGTTCCGTCACGGCCGCGACCCTCACTTTCTTCAACTCGAAAGTGGTCCCTAAATCTCAGGAAAGCGAGCGACTTAATTGCGAGATTGTTAAATTTTTGTATTAGCTGGCCTAGATACGACATTGACCATTTTGGTCCGCAGTATCTGGCAAAACCCCGATGAAGATGAATGCAATTGACAAAATAGGAACCGCGTAATTGTCAATTTTTAGTTTTAAGTACATCCGAAATGTACATGCCCAGATGCGACTTTGACCATTTTGGATCCGCAGCATCTGGGAAAAAACTAACGAAAAATATTTAATATTCTTCATCATTGCGAGCGAAAATTGCGTGCGAATAAAGCGAGCGAAAATAAATGTAACCCAGAGAATGTAATGGGACCACTTCCGAATCTTTTTTCCCCTTTTGGCTTCATCTTTCCTAGAAGCCATCTTAGTATTTGCGAGGGCGTTCGGTCGGGGGCGGTCCAGCAAGGGGTTCTGGGTTTGACACATCAACGGAGGGCGCCCTGAATTGCAGCCAATCACGCGTTTAGTTGATTTATCAACTATCTAATCCGGGGTGCTTGGTAGTGTTCAGTCCTTCCAGGGGTGGCTTGCACACCCAGGCTTCTTGCAGTTCCGTCACGGCCGCGACCCTCACTTTCTTCAACTCGAAAGTGGTCCCTAAATCTCAGGAAAGCGATCGACTTAATTGCGAGATTGTTAAATTTTTGTATTAGCTGGCCTAGATACGACATTGACCATTTTGGTCCGCAGTATCTGGCAAAACCCCGATGAAGATGAATGCAATTGACAAAATAGGAACCGCGTAATTGTCAATTTTTAGTTTTAAGTACATCCGAAATGTACATGCCCAGATGCGACTTTGACCATTTTGGATCTGCAGCATCTGGGAAAAAACTAACGAATTATACTTAGAAATCTTCATCATTGCGAGCGAATTATGAATGCGAAAATAGCGAGCGAAATATGCGTGCGATTATAGCGAGCGAATTATGCGAGCGATTTATTTTTTAAGTTTTTTTTTTCAGGTTTTCTACAAGAACTTCAAGAACTTCCATCGTGGGATTCATTCACAAAATTCACGCCATGTTTACGAGGTTTTTCTATTTCTCTGCTTTTTCTTCTCTTTTTTTTCTCTTTTACTGCTCTTTTATTTGGTTTTCTGTTTTTATTTTCGTGTGTGGGTTCGCTTCGCGGGGCGCGCAAGGGGGAGCCGGTCCCCTAAGGTTGTCATGCGATTGCATCGGAGATGCAATAAGGCGCCTCTGACATTTTTGCCTAGATCCTAGCAATACCTTCAAGAGGTGGCCCCGTTTCAACGAAATTGCTAGGGTCGACGTCGGTTTTCTGCAAAAGAACTTCAAGACCTTCCGACGTGGGATGCGAGCGAAAATAAGCGTGCGAACAATGCGAGCGAAAAAAAGCGTGCGAACAATGCGAGCGAATACTGCGAGCGATTTAGTTTTAAGAATTGTAAAATTTTGTATTAGCTGGCCTAGATACAACATTGACCATTTTGGTCCGCAGTATCTGGCAAAACCCCGATGAAGAATAACGCAATTGACAAAATAGGAACCGCGTAATTGTCAATTTTTAGTTTTAAGTACTTCCGCGAATGTACATGCCCAGATGCGACTTTGACCATTTTGGATCCGCAGCATCTGGGAAAAAACTAACGAAATATACTCTATATTCTTCATCATTGCGAGCGACAATAGCGTGCGAATAAAGCGAGCGAAAATAATTGTAACCCAGAGAATGTAATGGGACCACTTCCGAATCTTTTTCCCCTTTTGGCTTCAGCTTTCCTAGAAGCCATCTTAGTATTTGCGAGGGCGTTCGGTCGGGGGCGGTCCAGCAAGGGGTTCTGGGTTTGACACATCAACGGGGGGCGCCCTGAATTGCAGCCAATCACGCGTTTAGTTGATTTATCAACTATCTAATCCGGGGTGCTTGGTTGTGTTCAGTCCCGCCAGGGGTGGCTTGCACACCCCGGCTTCTTGCAGTTCCGTCACGGCCGCGACCCTCACTTTCTTCAACTCGAAAGTGGTCCCTAAATCTCAGGAAAGCGAGCGACTTAATTGCGAGATTGTTATATTTTTGTATTAGCTGGCCTAGATACGACATTGACCATTTTGGTCCGCAGTATCTGGCAAAACCCCGATGAAGATTAATGCAATTGACAAAATAGGAACCGCGTAATTGTCAATTTTTAGTTTTAAGTACATCCGAAATGTACATGCCCAGATGCGACTTTGACCATTTTGGATCCGCAGCATCTGGGAAAAAACTAACGAATTATACTTAGAAATCTTCATCATTGTGAGCGAATTATGCGTGCGAATATAGCGAGCAAATTATACGTGCGAATAAAGCGAGCAAATTATGCGTGCGAATAAAGCGAGCGAATTATGCGAGCGAATTATTTTTAAGTTTTTTTTTCAGGCTATCTACACAAGAACTTCAAGAACTTCAAGAACTTCCATCGTGGGATTCATTCAAAAAATTCTCATTAAGTACTACATGGTTTCTCTTCTTATTTTCTGCTTTTCTTTTTTCTTCTCTTTTGCTGCTTTTTATTTGGTTTTCCTTTTTTATTTGCGTGTATTGGGCTCGTTTCGCGGGGCGTGCAAGGGGGAGCCGGTCCCCTAAGGTTGTCATGCGATTGCATCGGAGATGCAATAAGGCGCCTCTGACATTTTTGCCTAGATCCTAGCAATACCTTCAAGAGGTGGCCCCGTTTCAACGAAATTGCTAGGGTCGACGTCGGTTTTCTGCAAAGAACTTCAAGACCTTCCGACGTGGGATGCGAGCGAAATAAAGCGTGCGAAGTATGCGAGCGAAAAAAAGCGTGCGAACAATGCGAGCGTAAAAAAGCGTGCGAACAATGCGAGCGAATACTGCGAGCGATTTAGTTTTAAGAATTGTAAAATTTTGTATTAGCTGGCCTAGATACGACATTGACCATTTTGGTCCGCAGTATCTGGCAAAAACCCGATGAAGAATAATGCAATTGACAAAATAGGAACCGCGTAATTGTCAATTTTTAGTTTTAAGTACTTCCGAAAAGTACATGCCCAGATGCGACTTTGACCATTTTGGATCCGCAGCATCTGGGAAAAAACTAACGAAAAATATTTAATATTCTTCATCATTGCGAGCGAAAATTGCGTGCGAATAAAGCGAGCGAAAATAAATGTAACCCAGAGAATGTAATGGGACCACTTCCGAATCTTTTTCCCCTTTTGGCTTCAGCTTTCCTAGAAGCCATCTTAGTATTTGCGAGGGCGTTCGGTCGGGGGCGGTCCAGCAAGGGGTTCTGGGTTTGACACATCAACGGGGGGCGCCCTGAATTGCAGCCAATCACGCGTTTAGTTGATTTATCAACTATCTAATCCGGGGTGCTTGGTAGTGTTCAGTCCTTCCAGGGGTGGCTTGCACACCCAGGCTTCTTGCAGTTCCGTCACGGCCGCGACCCTCACTTTCTTCAACTCGAAAGTGGTCCCTAAATCTCAGGAAAGCGAGCGACTTAATTGCGAGATTGTTAAATTTTTGTATTAGCTGGCCTAGATACGACATTGACCATTTTGGTCCGCAGTATCTGGCAAAACCCCGATGAAGATGAATGCAATTGACAAAATAGGAACCGCGTAATTGTCAATTTTTAGTTTTAAGTACATCCGAAATGTACATGCCCAGATGCGACTTTGACCATTTTGGATCCGCAGCATCTGGGAAAAAACTAACGAAATATACTTAGAAATCTTCATCATTGCGAGCGAATAATGTGTGCGAAAATAGCGAGCGAATTGTACTTGCGAATAAAGCGAGCGAATTATGCGTGCGGATTATGCGAGAGAATTATGCGTGCGACCTATTTTTTAAGTTTTTTTTCAGGTTATCTACAAGAACTTCAAGAACTTCCATCGTGGGATTAATTAGAAAAATTCTCACTAAGTACTACAAGGTTTTTCTTCTTATTTTCTGCTTTTCTTTTTTCTTCTGTTTTGCTTCTTTTTTATTTGGTTTTCTTTTTTTATTTTTGTGTTGGGGCTCGTTTCGCGGGGCGCGCAAGGGGGAGCCGGTCCCCTAAGGTTGTCATGCGATTGCATCGGAGATGCAATAAGGCGCCTCTGACATTTTTGCCTAGATCCTAGCAATACCTTCACGAGGTGCCTCTGTTTTTACAAAATTGCTAGGGTCGAAGTCTTTGAGGTGGAGTATCCACCGTTGAGGATGATAAGACCATTGTCGCGTCGACCTTTTGTGTTTAACATAAAATATATTTTATCGAAAAATCGAAGTACCTCAGAATCGTTTGTAATTCCGTAGGGACTTAGTATTCGATAGATAGAATGCAGCAAAAAAGGACTCATCCCGATATATTCATTTTTCTGGAAATGGCAGCAGTTTTAAGGTCGAAAAAATTTTGAGAAAATTGCAAGGGGTACCACTTAGATTTTTCTCCAAAAACGACATCTCTCAGAATCGCTTGCAATTGCGTAGGGACTTAGTATTCGATAGATAGAATGCAGCAAATAAGGACTTATCTCGATATATTCATTTTTCTGGAAATGGCAGCAGTTTTAAGGTCGAAAAAATTTTGAGAAAATTGCAAGGGGTACCACTTAGATTTTTCTCAAAAAACGACATCTCTCAGAATCACTTGTAATTCCGTAGGGACTTAGTATTCGATATTTGAATAAACTGAAATTCCTAACCTCAGCTGTCAATGGGGAATAAAGAAAATGCCAAGTCTCACAGAACTATGTGCTAGATAGAAGAAAGACTTATAGCATATATTTTTCTAAATATACATTCTAGGTAATATATATATATATATATATATATATATATATATATACGCACTACAAACATGTATTTAATATATTTGTACTTAATTATTTTTCTGGTTATTTGTATCACAATTTTGAGCATAAGAATATTTTATTTACTAATAAATAAAAGTAAGCAGGTGAGACAAGCAAAACGATTAAGTGCTATTAGAACAATGATAGTATTGGGTTCTGGCGGACATACAGCAGAAATGATAAGGATCTTAAAACATTTAAATTTTCAAAACTACACTCCAAGATTATATGTACATGCACGTACAGATAAATTTAGTCCACAGAAGATTAGGGAACTTGAATGCTCCAATAGTGATTATTATCTTCAAGAAA
Source organism: Sclerodermus sp. 'alternatusi' (assembly GCA_037305995.1). Lineage (NCBI taxonomy): Eukaryota > Metazoa > Arthropoda > Insecta > Hymenoptera > Bethylidae > Sclerodermus > Sclerodermus sp. 'alternatusi'. Next base: position 11,034,670 of record CM074547.1, read on the forward strand.
TTTATAGAAGCCGTGAAGTCCAACAATCTTATTTTACATCCATTTGGACTACATTAATAGCAATTAAAGATGCAATTTCACTATATTGGACACAGAAGCCAGAACTGATTCTATGCAATGGTCCAGGCACATGTGTACCTCTTTGCATTGTAGCATTTATTTCCAAAGCTTGTTTTTTTTGCGATACAACAATAATTTTTATAGAAAGCTTCTGTAGAGTTAACACATTATCTTTGTCAGGGAAAATATTGTACCATTTGACAGATTTTATGATTGTTCAATGGCCTAATTTAAAAACATCAATGTATAAAAATACTTATTTAATTAAATAAATTTAATAAAATAATTGCAATGTTTTCAACTAAAAACCTGGTATTTCAGAAATGAATTATAAAAGAAATTTAATCAACGATCTAATAGATTGGGACAAAATATTGAAGGATTTTCAATATATTCCCAATGAAATAAAAAGCCAAATTAACTTAATAATAAAATTCTTAATCTCCTCTAATGAGAAATCAATGTAATGCACTTATACATTATGCTATATAAAATTGTTATATAATAAATTTCTGTTAACAAGTACTTTATATATTGGATAGGGTCCATGATACAATTTTTATTGAAAGTTGCCTAATAAAAGTAGAGTCCTGCTTAGATAGAACATGGGAAACTCTAAATTCTGGTTATTGGAAAGATGTTCCAATAGAATACAGATATTCTTATACATTATGCAGCATCATAAAGGTACAAAACTATTCAAATTATTATTACGTGTATAATAACAATATCCGTTCTTAGTAATTAATGATAAAAGAATATATCATGCTTAACGTTTTCAGATAGCTCTTCTAGAGATTCAGTATGAAGTAAAAAGTACAAAGCTAGAATTAGAAGAAAGTAGTTCATACGTAGAAAGTATTCAACAAATTGACAAAGGACTTTTATTAGGAGCACCATTACCTAGTTCTTCAAATCTGTTAACTACTATAGCTTCAAAATTAAATGATTTCCATGATAGTAAGTAAAAGTAATCTAATTTTTTTATCTTACTTGAAGAAAAAATTGTTTTTGTATCGTACAACATTCAACGTTAGATAAACTTCCCGCGGAATCCACTAATGATAAAATACATATTGATGAGAAAAATTTAAAGGATGCACTGCTTCCTGGATTTAAACAAATTTTACATTGCAAGGAGCCTTCGATGGAATCTTTCTATAGAGACGTATTTTCACCAAAAATACCTGCTCTGATTGAAGGTAATAAAATACCAATAATAATTAAGAATCTAAGAGCAAATCAAATAAAAATTAAAATAAAACATTAGACAGTATAAAACATTGGAAAGCTTTAGAGCTGTGGCAAAACGTTGAATATTTCACGAAAATAGCAGGAAGTCGCACGGTACCGGTGGAAATAGGATCAAGGTACACCGAGGAGAATTGGTCACAACGACTTATCACAATTTCAGAGTTTTTAAAAACTTATGTACTAAATAAAAACAATGAAGTGGGATATTTGGCACAACATCAGCTTTTCGATCAAGTAAACTTTATACACTTCTTAAAAATTACTTTATATTCTTTATTTATAACATCTTTCTAACCATATTCCAGATACCAGAGTTAAAAAATGATTTCGTGGTACCAGATTATTGTAGTTTTTCAGACAATGAAAAGGAAGATGAACAGCCAGATATAAATGCTTGGTTCGGTCCAGCTGGTACTGTCTCACCATTGCATTTCGACCCAAAGAATAATCTCTTGTGTCAGGTAGAGGAAATGCGATTATTTTTATTTAATTCCTCATGAAATAAGTATAATTTTTCTCAATAGGTATTTGGTTATAAGAGGGTAATTTTATATCCACCTAAAGACACTGAATATTTATATCCATACGATACTAGATTACTTAATAATACATCTCAAGTAGATCCTATTAAACCAGATTTTAAAAAATGGCCAGAATTTCAAAAAGCTACAGGTAGTATTTGTCTACTACGTCCTGGAGATTGTTTATTCATTCCACCAAAGTGGTGGCATCATGTTACTTCGCTTACTCCCAGTTTTTCCATTAGCTTTTGGTGGAATTAATGCGGTTAATTTTCTTATGTACATACAATTACATTTATAATTTACCATTTAAGAGATTAGATATATTAAAATAAAACCACAATTTTGTTTATACCAAGATATCTTTATTTTAGTAATTAGTTTTTTATAACGTAGAAGAAAAATATAAAGATTTTTCGGGTCATTTATTCTTTTGAATAAATGAAATATCAAAAACACGTATACATATATTAATTGTACATATATATGTAGATAAATTTGATATGTATACAGCCATATGTGTAAATACATTCATACTTTATTAAACACTTAACTATAATACTGATATTTTAAATAAATACTAATAGTAAATGCAATAAAGAAAAGGAGAACCGTATTTTATACCTAACAAGTTCTTATAAATAAAAGAAAATTTAGAGCTTATTTATAATATGTCGAAACAATCTAACTACTTAATAGTTCAATGAATTAAATAAAATAAAAATATAGAACTCTTTTGAAATAATCATGTAAACTTAGATTGTAGTAAGTTGCGTGAGAACTTAGTTTGATTTATAGTAATTTAAACAGTTTTTTAATTAAAATAAATGTTTTTGTTAAGCTTTTGATTTTAGGATGGCAGAGGGGGGAACTCATCATCCATCGTGCAAAAAACTCGACAATTTGGACACGAATGATTTAATTTAAACCAGTTTTTAATGCACTGAAATTAAAAATTATCCCAATTAGCCGACGACTTTTATACAGGTCTAGCATAATGTTTTCTCGACACGGGTAACCACCCTTGATTAAAATTTTTAAACGAAGTATCTTGCTTCGCGAGAATTCACATTATACGAGAATAACTTTAAAAATAAAATATTATGAAATTTTTTCATACCGTTTTATGAAATGTGTGTTGGCAAACTAGTGTGTAGTGACTTTTCTTTTTAGCCCCTAACTTCTCCATACATATAATACACTCCGCCTCAAGTTCTTCTTTCTTCCATGGAACGGTAGCTGGAGCGAGAGGTTCCCATGCAATTTTTTGAATTTGTTTCGGTGGGGCTATCTCCAATTTCTGAACTTTTTGAACTTTTTGCACTTTCTGAATTTTCTTCACTTTTTGAATTTTCTGTACAGGTTGTTTTTTTGGAGCCCGTCTGGCTAAAATTTTTTAGAACTATGTCTAAACAGTGTTTAACTATATAAAATAAATTATAAAAGATACATTAACTTCTCGTCTGAATTTAGTTAAGAAAAAACGTAACATTCTGGCTTACTTGATTCACTTTTCATTACAGAGCTTTTTATAGGTCTTAATGGCTGAAAGTTCAAGTTATCTTGCGTATCTTTTTTTTCTATAAGGAAAATGAAAGGGGAGCAACAAACTTACTGTAAGGATTCTGAAGAAAACGAATTAAAATCAAGTAAAAAAAAGATGGCTATCAAAAGAATACTAACTCTTCGCTGCTTGTTTTTTACGTGTTGCTTTGGATAAAGCAGTTATGAACGGGGCCGAAGACTCCGATGACGACTCTAATAAATCCTGAATAGTTATTTTAGTCGTAGATACAGCTGAAATTGGAGTAGTGGATATTTTCTGACCTTTGGATGCTGGTAACGATGATTCTACCAAGAATCCATGAATAAATTGTCAATTGTAAAACGCCAACTTCTAATAATCTTAAAATTACTGCTAACATTACCATTATTACTATTATAATTATTATTACTAATCATACCATTATTTGTTTCTTGCACCATGCACATATTAATGTACTCTTCAACAAGTTCCGCAGTTAGTTCTAACAATGATTCGTTAAAATTTTTCTGAATATCCTGCATTTTGTAAAATAATTCCAATCTACGAGTGAAAAGAACGTTATTAAGTAAGCAAACATTTAAATACGATAAAAATTCATATCATTGCACGTACTCCGTATTGTTTGGATATTTTTTTCGTAACATGACCATTATATCGTTACTTGTTAGTTTGTTTGAACTTTTGTTTGGCTCATCCATTCTTCCGTTTTTCCTTTTAATGGTTTTTTCTCTGCAAAAAAGCTCAAATTGAGTAAACATAAAAGCTGTAATAGTCGAAAAGGTAAAGTATAACAATAAGCAAAAATACTTTGGTAAAGACGTTTCTTCTATTTCCTTCACGTTTTCTATAATTTCGGTAATTTTACTGGTAGAAGTAACATCACCATTATTGTTAATAAAATCTAAATTCTTTTCGTTGTCCACTGGAGGAGGTTGGACCTTATCGTCCTGAATATCCTCCGATTTATCCGTTATCTCTATTACGTTATTGTTTGCTTCGTCCCAAATCTTATTATCGCTCATACTTTTCACGGCATTCTCTAAATGAAAAAGTCATAAATTTAAGACGAGTCTCAGCAGCGCGAAGAATCAAGGAGCGCGATTAGCACACAAAGGCAACAAAATATAATGCATGATCCGTGATATTTATGAAATTATTTTATTTGTTACAACTGTAATCGTAATATAAAGGCTTTTATACTAATATAAAATTATACTGTAAAATGTAAACTGTAAATCAAGGGCTCATTGCTATGACCCGTTAAATACAGTAAAATGAAATAAAATATTAAACGAAAAAAATGAGATAAGTACGGAAGAAAAAAAAATTTGTTCTTTAACCGATATTATTCCGTCAATATTACATACCTTGCTCCTTAGAGGATGAAACAGTATTTTTAGTTTCTATTGTTCTATTAGGTTCTACCTTTACCGTTGCGAATGGAATTGGCGTTAAAATACGATTATGGTTTGGATGAATCATCGTATTATTGATGGAACAAATTCGGTTTCCACCTGCATTTGGATAAATGCACTGCACCGGTTGAAACTGTATCAGATTTGGACCTTGATACATCTGGGGCGGCGGTAACATGGTCATTGGGGGAATCATAGACTTCTCCTTTAGTATATGCGTAGAAAACATTGCGAACGCCTCGGTAACCAAATCCACCAAATTGGCGGACGGATATGCAGGAAGAGACTTTAAGTTAAGTAGTTTATTATTGTCGTTGTAAAGCTCCTCCAATTTGTTATCATTCTCCTCCAAATCTCTCAGCAATTGTTGATACTCGGTAATCTGCTCGCATTGCAATTTGATCAAGCTATTAATAGTCGCCGTCCACTCCGTGGTACTTATTTTACTTGGAAAACCGATATTTCTCTCAAACGATGTGGCAATCGTGCTGATAACGTCCACGGTAAGATTACATTCTTTCAGGCAGGAATCAAGGTAATACTTGTTTTGGTTATATTTGAATAATAGTATTTGTTTAATCGCGTCCTTCTTCAGTTTCGTGTGCTCATTTTGAAGTTTTTGCAGAGAATCAAACAACAATGATTTCTCCTCTTTGTGAGCTCTCTCGATGGCTTCCAGCTTTTCGAGATCATCCTGTTGCTGCTTGGGCTGAGCCAACAACTTCTGATACATTTCCTTTTGCTGCTTCAACTCCAACGCCAAGTCCTTCATCTTCATGATGTAAGAGTCCTTCATTACTTTATTTTGCTGCAATAATACGTCAAGATTGTGTTCGGCGTCTTCTTTCTCCTGCGCCAGTTTTGCCACTTGTTGTCGCAGCTTAAGGATCTCATGTTTTGATCCCTCAATAGTTTTCTCCGTAGACTTCGAGATACTGTTATCCTTATTCTTTTGATCGCACATGTCTTTCTGAACGACTTTCTTCTTAGTCTCGCTCGAAGACAATGACACGTGACCTTCTTCCTTAATGCTGGAAGAATTAAGTTTATATTCTTCGTCAAGTTTTTTTGCCAAATTCGTCGGATTTAGCTGCACAGAATAGCCTGAATCTGTCTCAACTGTTTCAATCCGATCAATCACGTGATCATTTGTATTACGAGCATTTTGCTCTTTTACATTTTTGGAAATTTGACAATTGTTGAGCATAGAAGCTACTAAGTCTTGATTTGTTTTGAAAATAGTTTCCACTGAATTAACATTTGAAGGAATGTGATTTTGATTTTTAGAGTTCCATTGCTATATTTTATAGAAAATGAAATTATAATTATTTGGGCGTACTGAATATATTACTTTATTATAATTTCGTTTAAGTAAAAAGGTACCTGTTTATTATCAGATACTGAAGAAATATATTCATACATTAAATCTTCTTCAATAATTTTATAAAATATATCATCGTCATGATCTACAATCAATTATAATCATTATATAAAAAGATGGCAGTGCATTTTAAACACATAAAAAGACATGCTAGATTTTTTACCAAGTTTTGGTTTAGTTTGCTTCTGAGCAGGAGTCGTCAGAAATTCTTCGAATATTTTCGCGGAGTCTTCTTGATGACATTTGTATGTATCAGCAGTTTGTGACTTATGACTGACAAAATTCCCTATTGTGATGAGAAATGGGGTTTCTGTTAGGAATGTATTGAGTTCTGAAAGAAAATTTTGCAAAGATAAGTTTCACATTAAATTAAAGAGCATTGTATTTCTATTACCTATATTTTCATCAGCAAATTTAGGGCAAAAATGATTTAGCCGTTTCTTAACTTTTTTCAATTTGTCCTCCAAAACATTTACATGAAGTGGTCCATTCTTATTTATAAAGTCTAACATACATCTAGAAAAAACAGAAAATTATTTGTTACTCGATTAAAAAGATATTTCTATAATTTTATATATATATTATTCGTAAGGAGTAAAAATCATACTCGACTAACGCACGTCTAGCCTTAATAACCGCAGTTTCGTTAAAGTTTTGATTGAAGATATTTTTAATTTTCTGATTGACCACCTTGTCTTCACCAGTTTGCTGTGACACAATGACATAGTAAAAATATGACTTAAAAATTGCATGAATTATCTTGAAACTTACGTTATTATCAAAATTAACTATATTAAAATAATCCTGTTCACTCAGTTTTTCTTCAGACTTACACCGTGAAACTTCAATTTTTTCTTCTTTTTCGTTTGCTTTCCTGTAAAGGAAAAAATAAAATTAATTGTAAAATATGTCAATTGATAAGGCTTGTACTTACACCTCTTTAGCAATATCTTCCGTATTTGTTGGAGCATGTGGACGTCTTAGCCTTTCACTACTAGGAGCCTCTTGAATCACCTGCGATCGTCGAGAAAAAATAAATAAGTTAAATATAAAGAATTTAGGAAGGAAGGAGGAATTAGGAAAATTCTGTTTTCTCAATGAATAAGTGAAATAATTACTTATTTACTATTAACTACTACTTTTAACAATTAGATTATATCTGAAATTAGCTAGTTATAGCAAGGAAATTAGAAATAGATTCAAGGTAATGATTGAATTATGAATGATGAACGTACACTTTTTTTTCGAATAGTTCCTCCTGAAGCAGGTGTCGAAATCAAAGTTGATTGAACATTCATTCCGTAAGATATGTTTAACTTATTTTTTCCATAAACGTTAATCTTAATTATAACACTGGGCTCGTGATTAACATTATAATGACCTCCTAAACAGGGACGACCAATCATTTCCTACAAATAAATCGATCAATGTATGAGATCTAATTCATGAATGCTATTAAAAAAAATGAAAATTTCTTCAATTTCTTTTACCATAGTCGTTTTTAAATTAGTTTCGGACAGTATGTGATTCCAGCAAGTCTCGTGATACTTTTGGCAGCAAGTTATAGTTGGGAGATCACATATAGTAATTATCATTTGTTTAAAATTCGGGTCCCTGAAACAATTAATTCGATTACTTAATTCTAAGTATCAAGTAGATTAATTTCTAAAACATTATAAGCTCACTGAAGGCAAGTTTAATCACCTGAAATATATATTTTTCATAGGAGGATAGAATTCATTATAATCTCGACATTCGGTCAAACTGCAAATACCGTCAGGTCGATTCCACTCTTCGCATTTATTTTTTAATTCTAATAGTTCCTCCTGTTAAAAAAAAAAAAAAATATTACTTATTATGGGAGTTATCAAAAAACAAGTTAACATTTACTTTACATCGAATGCATTAGTATCAATACAAACACGTACCAACAATTTATCTTTTATTGTCTCGGGAATCGCATACTCCAGTGCTGGAATATTAAACTTTTCAAAGGTTATATCAGTGTTTAACATACTGAATCCTTCCTGAACGGTATTCTGGCAATGATCAAATCTGCAAAACGGAGAGTGGCATCATTGTACCGATTAGAGGATACAATGTAAAATATAGCGATAAACTTGAAAGTGTCTTGCGTTAAAATTTAAAAGGGATCTACATAACTGAATTACCTATAAAATTTTAAGTGTACTTTCGCTAATGCGTATAAAATGCATGGAAATGTTGTTACGTCTTTTACTTGCATATCATGTAAATGTCGTAAGGCTACGGATAAATCGTAAGGATCGTCCGACTCGGCTAAGCAGATGCACAGCATATATTTTATCACGTGTTCGTTCCATGGTAAATTCTGAAAGAAAAAGTATAACTTTTAACTATAAATATCGACCACAGAGAAAAACTGAGAGAAAAGTAAAGAAGGAAATGAAGAAAACGATGGAAGAGAAAAGAAACAAAACGTACCTTTGATTTAAAGGTGGATATTGTTTGAAGAACAGAGTTGTAATGGTAAGCTGCTATATTGTATTGTTTGCATAAAAAACATTGTCCAGCAACTTTTAGCACATCGTCGACTTCCTGATATTTGGAAAGACAGGATAAAAAACAAATCAGATCAATTGAAACAATGCAAACACATAGCAATACGTATAATGCACAAGTATAATTAATAACCAACCAAAATTTTTCTATCCTCAAGCTTTGCTGGCACCGCTGATTTCACAGGCGTGACGCTAACATTTACCACACGATCGGTGAAAGATTTGATGTCTTTTTCCATAGGATCCGATTGCTACAAAAAAGAAAAGCCAATGAATCTTTCTTTCTTCCCCTGTGAATCCTCTCATACACTTACCATCTTACAATGTGTATATATAGATATATAATTAATACATATATTTCAATCTAGATATATATAAATATATTTAAGTATATCAACTTTTTAAAATATCTCTCAGGTGCGGCAAGCTTCAACACACTGAAAGCAATAAATTGAAACATAAGTAATTGTTCAACATCTCTGAAATAAAATACAAGAAGCAACTATATCAATCCACAAAATTATTGCTACAACCATTATCCACATTACTATCACCAATACTGTACACTCTACCATATTCTATAAAGAATGAATTTAAAGAGGCAAAATTTACTTCTTGAAGATTAAATTTTACTATTTAAGATTTATGTGCAAACAACTATTAAACCAATTCTAGTAACAAGTGAGAACTTTGATATGAGATTAATTTAATATTCAATGATCCATGAAAGTAATCTAACAAGCCATTTCATTCAACATACATATTCCTTGACATAAAAATACATTTCAGAAGTAAATCAAATAATTGTGCAGATATTTACTATATTTTCCTATGAGAGTGAGAGTGATGGTCTAGATATAAGAGAGAGCGTGGCGAGTTTTTAATAAATACAATAAATAAACGTGGAAGGGGATTCGAATGGTTAAAAGGAATAAGTATGAAGTAGCAATAAATAAAAATTACGACGACGTCAAGGAAGAAATATGTATATATATGCGAGTAAGAGAAGAGTGAATAAGAGAAAACTATAAATACACGTCTTCGGCCTGCGTCTTCAGTATGGTGCGTATGGAAGTCGTTTACGTGTACGTAAACTCTTCGAAAAGTATAAAGTTTACTGTTTGGGAATGAGGACGGACACGGAAACGTTTCCAGCCATCATAAGGCTTGAAAGAAAGGTCAGTGAAATGTCACATTCGAATCCTCGGCCCGTTGATAACCGACATTTTTTTTTATGCCCGCTGAAAGTGGTCCCACCCACCGCAAATTTGCCAAACTCCTCGGGGAAAGCTCGTCTTGTCTCTCCCCGGAAACCCCTGAGGAACTTCTCGCGGTCCGTGCACGACCGTCGAGTTTCCGCTTCCATTCATACGCGTGACCTTGAACCGGTGAAATCGCATTTTTCACCGAAGATTCGGGGTTCCTCGGCGTTTCCCAGTGATTTCTAACGCGAGAGTTTCATACGTTTGACTCGTACGAGTGTTGCGTGTGTTGTGTGTGCGCTCGCATATGAAATTGAGGGAGAGACGAAGGATATCAATCGAGGAAACGGAGAAGATGATGGTTGAAAGGGTTTTTCATCGAATCATCGGAGACTCCGAGAATTCATTATCGTTTTCGGGGAAGAGTTTGATAGAGGGTCTGCTCTCTACTGGCGTTTTCTTGGCCCCGTTCCAACTCTAGAAAGGTCCCCCGTTATTTTTAGAGAAATCACTCGGGGTATCACGAAATTGTTGCTTATTTCGCAATTGTCTCGACGGGACCTCGATGCATACGCGATACGCCTCTATCTTACAACCGATGTTACGTGTGTACACAGGGTTTGCATCGCATGTACACGCGGCGCTTTGCATTTGCACGAATTTCTGTCCAGGGCCCGCGAAGATAAGGATTTTCAAAATAAATCAATGAGCGATCGAACGATATTCATTTCTGAAGCTCTGAAAGTCAAAGCACGCTCTTCGCATTGGCGTGGAGGCCTGTATCGAATTTCGAAAATGGTATTCGAACTGTCCCCGGTGCTAAGGGAATGTGTTCCAAAAGGAATAGAGACAAAAAATTGAGATTAGCTGGTGTCCCTGTTTATGTTGGAACCAGATCGTTACAAGTCCATTCGAATTTATTTCCGCTCGGCTATTTCGCTAAAAGGAAAAGTAATTCTATCCGTTACGGTCTCAGGTTTAACGATAACTTTGAGATCAATAATTGATGTATCATCTTCATCTTCAATTCCATCCTCAATTTCATTTTCATCTTCATCAACGTCGTCGTCATCATCATCGATCGACAAAAGTTTGAAAAAGATAAAGCTCAAGGCCTTTGGAAATGAAAAAAAAAATCTCCTCCACAAGGATAGAAGCGTTTAAAAAAAAATTCTTGATTATTCTTCGCAAAATCCTCCCCTTTTCACCCTGAAACAGGTTCGATTTTCGATTATTTCACGCTGGTTGGTGGCTGAATTCAGAATGTCTTATCGGATGCACGCGCGCGCACTAAAAAGAGAAGGGAGAGAATCAAAGAGGGTGAGCTGTAGTGAGAGTAAGATTGAAAGAGAAAGAGAGAGAGAAAAGGAAGCGGTAAAGTTGGAAGGTTCAAGGGTGGATGGGGTGGTCGAGGGTGAGGGGGTTGGGGCAGACGTAGTAAACCGTAGGTGGGGATGAAACAACCCCTGCGATCCAATTCTGATCGTTGTGAGGCGAGTCTGCGCGGAGAGGCAGGCCGGTGGTGTCAGGGCGGCTCCTGTCCTTTTTGCTCGCACCCCCATTTCTTCTCGCTTTCCTACCCTACCCGCCGCCTGCCTGCCTTCTTCCTGCCTGCTGCCTGTGCATGTGACCACTCGTTCGCCTACTCCTTACGAGTTTACGTGAAAAAATCCAATGCTGTGAAAAGTCCGACTTCCGCACGAGGAAGCCACCCACCCCCGCCGCGGAAGGGTTGCGACCACGCAAGCAGAAACCGCCATGGTCACCGACAACACCACCACCCAGGTATTCGTCAGAGGCTTTTCCACGATACGCAATTTAGCCTGTGCCACGAGCCGGTGCCGTCCCTCTCCACCCCTTCCCGATTCCGCGTCGCGCCATGTTCCTTCCGCCGCACCACCCCCACGGCCGGCTGTCTCTCCCCCTTTTCCCCGCGACATTGTGCAACTTCCTTCCTGCTTTCTCCCCGTGCAGTGATCGAATTTCGGGATTCGAGCGAATCTCCACAGCAGGAAGAAAATCCTCCGGGGGAGGAATCGAGGGGACTCGTTGGGGTGGTTTTTATTCGCGACCGGTGTATGCGGCGGTCGTGGCGCGTCTCTCGATTTCCAAGGGGGAGCAGAGAGAAGACGGAGGCGCGAGTACAGGAAACACACGCGCACCCCCGGAGAGGGTGGTCGAGGGGGTGGAGGGGTGCCACCGGTAAATCCGATACGACTTTTCTAGGCAGTTATAATTGTTTCGCGAGGATTTCCCGAGTGCCGGCCGGAGATTTTCTCATGGATTCCCTCCCATCTTTCAAGGGGTTGCGCTGAGGGTGGAGGAGGGGAGGGTCGACGCCAGGGGAGGGAGAAGGTCACGGCAGCCGGTGATTTATAGTACGCGGGGGCCGATTGCACCATCTTGCGGTTTTCCCGCTGGACGCCCGACTTTCGTCAAGTTTATTTACTTTTTCGCCGCCATTTTTCCTTTTTCCTCGCCCCTTCGAAAAACTCGCCGCATATTCACCCGAGACGCATGCACCCTCTTTTCTTTCCGCTCGAGTAGCGGCCTCCGGTATTGTGTGTCTTGTACGTGTGCGTTTGTGCGCGCGTGTGTGTGTGCGACCAGCCCCAATGTCGGCCTCCGAGGAAAAGGTGACTCGAGTCACCCCGGAACTGAGCAGGATTTTTTTTAAATCGTCCTTGATATTTTTTTTCCAGGCTGATGACACGACAGCATTCCTGCGGGCTGCTCGATCCGGAAACCTCGAGAAGGTCATCGAGTACCTCGACACTGACCTGGATATCAACACAGCCAATTCGGTGAGTTCCTCTCTTCCACGCACCACCCTCTTACCCCGACGAAGCTGAGGCTTTAGCTTAGGTGGAGGCCGTTTGGCTCTTCGGAAAAAACTTGTTTGTACCGCGGATGATGCATTACATAATGTGTTTACATTGGTTTCTTTTTCAGAATGGTCTGAACGCCCTGCACTTGGCGTCGAAGGACGGCCATGTGGAAATAGTAACCGAACTCCTGAAGAGAGGAGCGAAAGTCGACGCAGCAACGAAAAAGGGGAACACCGCATTGCACATAGCTTCCCTAGGTATTCGAAAAGCCCAATGGCGATTACAGTTAAACAAATAGGGCACAAGTATCACGATCATCCCTCGCCTCTCTTAACAAATTGCAGCGGTATCGCTTTGAACTGTCGCATCGCTAAAAACTGGTCCAGAATGTACATCCGAGACTTTTTCCATTTTACCGCAGATTAACTGATCACTTTTTTTACTCGTCACTTCTCTTCCTCTCTGTTCAAAGAGCTTGACAGCTCGATAGAAAAATTTCATTAGTAGAAAGATGGTGAGCAGCGTTCCCCTCTTAAAACGGAATTCCGGTACTTTCAGCTGGCCAATCGGAGATAGTAAATATTCTCATTCAGTATGGGGCTGCGGTCAATATCCAGTCGCAGAATGGATTTACACCTCTGTATATGGCGGCGCAGGAGAATCACGACTCGGTCGTTAAGCTGTTACTCGGTAATGGGGCCAACCAGAGTCTCGCCACAGAGGTATGAAGGACAGTTTTGATGCGTCGTTGAATTTTCATGATATTGCGGAAGGAGATCCAATCGCTGTGTCCGTCTTCTTTCAGGATGGCTTCACCCCCCTTGCTGTTGCCATGCAGCAAGGTCACGACAAGGTCGTCAGCGTTCTCCTGGAGAACGACCTGAAGGGGAAGGTCAGGCTACCAGCCCTGCACATAGCGGCCAAAAAAGACGACTGCAAGGCAGCGGACCTTCTGCTTCAAGTAAGTCACTCTCCGGTCCTCTTCGAATCCAATTCCAGTTCTTCTGCCATTTTTGTTTCAACGATTGTTGCTACTGTTGCTGCTGTTCCTATTGTTATCACGGCACGAGGCCTGTTCCCATTTAATTAGGCGCGAATTACCTCATAGCTGTGTGCGGAATATTATCAATAATTTAATTATTTTTAGAACGACCACAAGCCTGACGTCACGTCAAAGAGCGGTTTCACCCCTCTTCACATCGCCGCGCATTATGGAAACGAGGAGATAGCGCGTCTATTGATAAAACGTGGAGCCGATGTAAATTATTTAGCGAAGGTACTCACTACTCCCATTCAATTGATACGTTTCGCAAACATTTGCTCGTACACTCGTTTATTCCATCGAGTCTCTCATGAATAATTCCCAAGATAAATCTTCCATGCTATTCCGTTCCCATTGTTCTTTCGTGCTTTTCATAGCAAAACCCCAGACTTCCGTCCCTGGATCAGCCGGAGTCCCACTTATACTTTCCATTTTACTCTTAATTGAAAAACTCTCCCCTTGATTCCATTGATTACTCACGTTACCGAGTAATCTCACTTTTCACTGGTCAAACTTTCTGCGATAGAGCACGCGTGTACCTATGAAACAGATAGACCTTTTAATTAAGTTTCTGAGATTGCACGCGTATGATCAGAGATACCGTGTTATTCCTTCTCTCTTTGCAGCATAATATCAGTCCACTGCACGTGGCAGCAAAATGGGGGAAGAACAACATGGTGAAGATCTTGCTGGAAAATTCAGCCATGATCGACGCCAAAACCCGGGATGGTTTAACACCGCTGCACTGTGCAGCCAGGTCAGGCCACGAGCAGGTTGTTTCGACCCTACTGGAGAACTCGGCACCCATCAGTGCTCGTACCAAGGTACCAAGGTCACAGTTGTAGAAACAAATAGCAAAAGAAAGTCAGAAGAAGAGAAGCAAGCATCTACGCCAGTGGATGAGGAATCCTAATCATTGACTGTTTTCCTCAGAATGGGCTAGCGCCTTTACACATGGCGTCTCAAGGAGACCACGTGGACGCTGCAAGAGTTTTATTGTACCATCGGGCACCAGTGGACGAAGTTACAATCGATTACCTAACATCGTTACACGTAGCTGCCCACTGTGGACACGTCAGGGTAGCTAAACTGCTTCTCGACAGAAAAGCCGATCCGAATGCTCGAGCTCTAAATGGCTTCACCCCACTTCACATAGCGTGCAAGAAAAATCGTATCAAGGTCGTCGAACTGCTATTGAAACACGGCGCATCCATTGAGTCTACCACCGAGGTACTTCATATTTATTCATTAATGTACATTAATGATATTTTATTCTCTGGAAATAATGGCGTCATGAGTAATCGATGAGATAAAAGTAGATGGAATACAATAGATACGGTGGTATCTTCTTCTCTGTCAATAGATCTCTGATAATTGTATTGGAAATTTTGTTGGATGAGGAGTAATAAATTGATTTGGTAAATCGTAGGAAGGTGACAGGGAGAGAGAAGTTCTAATGCATGTTGTAATGTTAGATTGGCTTGGTACTTGAAATACTCTGTGGTACTCTACAATTATAATAGGTAGTAGTTGTTAAGAGGAACTCTGTAAAACTGTAATTTGCACAATTAATTCATGAGTGTGCGTGCGTTCTGAGTTTATTTAACGCCTACGCATTTCTTAAGTGACATACACGTACGTCTCTTACCGCTCCCTAATGTATCACAGAATTGGTAAATATCATTTATGTTGAAACTCAGTTGAATGGAACACGAGAGAGGCTGGTTAACGGATCGTGCATTATGCACGAAACTAAATATAATCTAATTGCCAGTTTCGTGTAGCCAAAAGTTATTGATTACACCAAAATTCTTATCAGTGAGTCATACAAACGATTATTGTAATTAATCGATCATGAGTGACGACGATTCTTAAAATTCAGTTCTTGTTCAAATATGAAAAAAGGAGAATGAGAAAGAGAGAGAGAGAGAGAGAGAGAGAAAGAGACAGATTAATAGAACAAAAAAAAAACATATTTTCCAGTCTGGATTGACTCCGTTGCACGTGGCCAGTTTTATGGGGTGTATGAATATCGTGATATTTCTACTGCAACACGAAGCCAATCCTGATGTACCGACAGTTAGGGGTGAGACACCCCTCCATCTAGCAGCTAGAGCTAATCAAACTGACATTATTCGAATTTTGTTAAGAAACGGAGCTAAAGTCGATGCCCGCGCAAGGGTAAGTAGAAAAAACCAGCGTTTTCTGCAGTTGACCTTGAACTACCCTTGGAATGCCCCCATACTACCTAATACAAAAATTGCCCTCTCACTTTACAGAGATACACACGCATACACTCACGTACTCGACATTCATATGCCAAAAATGCATGAACCATTAACCAGTCTCGAGTTTCATTTAGTACTTGAAAGTTTTTCATCAAATTCTTCTCATTTTTTCTAATAGTCTGATCCTACCAAGCACTTTCTCAATCTACACAAGTTCTTGACTTCTTACTAGAAACTATAACTCCATTTCTTAGTCTCTTCTTCATAATATACTAACAGTAACAACATTAATATTAAATGTAGTATTGTAAAATAATTACTTACTAATTATTATTAATCTTCATGAAAGTGGTACATGTTTAGCATGTATGCGATTTAGTATAATGATATTAAAATGATATTTTAATTTGCATGTATCTTCACAAGTAATTGAGTTTCTTCATTCTATGTTCACTGAGCTGCTTGTAATAACTTAGAAACGCGTTGCATAATTATTTAGTCCCTGTAGGGTATTATGTTTCTCTAAGTAGATAAAGTTCCATAATATCATTATTTAAACACAAAAAATGCTGAAGCTATAATAAATATTCTCCTTCCTCAGTTAATGGTTCACAGACATTTTCTGCTTTGAATCTTATTAAAAAATTCATCTCAAATACAACCAATACGACACAGTATCATTTCTAGCTTATTTAGCTAGAATCGTTATCTATCTATTCTAATTGATTCGATTCGATTTGATTTGATAAATCCAAATTTTTCTTTTCAGGAACAACAAACCCCGTTGCACATTGCATCACGTTTGGGAAATATAGATATTGTTATGTTATTGCTGCAACACGGGGCAGCAGTAGACACAACAACAAAAGATATGTACACAGCCTTACATATTGCTGCTAAAGAAGGGCAGGAAGAGGTAATGTACGATGAGTATGCAAAAATAGCAGATTATATCGATGCACAAAACAGGATATACTTGTATTGGTCACGTCGGCGTGAATTTCTCATATAAATCCTGACACATTTATATATTAATTCACAACATGACTGGCAATCACGAAACTCACGTTACATATTTATTTTCGCCATCACGTGCCTCATCCTTACTGCACCGATTACTTTCAACCCCTTGTTCATACACACTTTATTTACATTTGTTATATTTTACGTTATTTATATGTATGATTGTTAATAAACTTTTTTGTTACATTGATCATACTTTTGATACCTTATTTCTCTGTTAAGAATGTTGAATGCTGTTTGGAGGAATCAACGTACAAGTTGAACACGAATAAATTACCCCATAGACGTTAAATTTGTGCATGGGATAATTTAATATTGATCTGTAAAACTCGTGTAACTCCAAATCGAATGCTTAGTGTTAACTTAATTTCATTGTACTTTGACTCCTTTATTTATATCCAGGTAGGTTCAGCCTTTTATTTATGTTAATATATTAATTTGTGTATGAGTTTCTCTCTAATTGACCACCCTTCATTTCTTCATTTTCTCATATAATCAATGGTAAAGTAATTCTTCTATGTAATAATATTCGTGAGAAGAGTTAATGAATTTTGTAATACTCCATTACAACGTATATGTACACAAATCAATATGGCCATTTGGAAAAAGATGAAATCTCTTAAATTTGGAATAAGGGGAAGAGACTAAAAATGATCTTTTTTTAAAATGGTCATATGGATATCAAGTGCTATATACGTTTAATAATAACAAGCTTTGTAAAACACACAGGTAGCTGCAATTCTAGTGGAGAATAATGCCTCCCTGAAAGCCACCACGAAGAATGGTTTCACACCATTGCATATTGCAGCCAAATACGGTAATTTAAATGTAGCGAAGATTCTCTTGCAGAAAGAGAGTAAATTGGATGCCCAAGGAAAGGTTTGTAAACGCATCAGATTTTCTATTCAAAGTCCGATTAAAAATAAACCTTGAAGAAAATTTGGTTAATTCACAAATCACGTGATTGCAATGAATAAAATGAAAGTATAAATGATATAGAACAGTATGCTTTTTCGGGAAAACTCTGAATTAGATGTTGTATGTGAAGAGACGAGATTTGGGGGTAACTTTTATCAATTTTACAGAATGACATTACACCCCTTCATCTGGCATGTCACTATGACCATCCAAA
Organism: Sclerodermus sp. 'alternatusi'; assembly: GCA_037305995.1. Taxonomy (NCBI): domain Eukaryota; kingdom Metazoa; phylum Arthropoda; class Insecta; order Hymenoptera; family Bethylidae; genus Sclerodermus; species Sclerodermus sp. 'alternatusi'. The sequence continues at coordinate 11,052,842 of CM074547.1, forward strand.
TGTTGCTAATCTTTTGCTAGAAAAAGGAGCATCTGCTCATCTTGCCTCGCAAAATGGCCATACGCCATTGCACATTGCTGCCAAAAAGAATCAGGTAAAAAATTCTCAGTAAAAATAAACTAAATGATTAGAAACGCTTCTCTAAAAGAATGAGACTAGAAAATATTCTCTTCGATACTGCCAAGTTAATGAAGAAACATGACTAGCATGAACCATTTTATTTATAGATGGACATAGCTTCTACTTTATTGGAAAATGGGGCTAATGCTAATGCAGAGTCTAAGGCAGGATTTACACCCTTACATTTAAGTGCTCAGAAAGGTCATTACGATATGACCAATTTGCTTATTGAACATGGAGCTGATCCTAATCATAAATCTAAAGTAAGACCAAAACTAAATTTAATTTTATATCGCTTCAATAAAAATATTATCAAAATTAACTCACATAAAGAAAATCACTAAGAATACGAAAATTACGAAGA